>OZ023266.1:113585171-114277671 GCA_964006375.1 Tillus elongatus | reverse complement strand
ATCCTGGCTAGTCCTCTGAGGGCGTCAGCGCACTCCTGAACCAGTGTTGACCTGATTCTGGCCGCGCAGACTGTCCGGAGGACCGCCTGGTTATCCGAGCAGATGTACACACATTTCTCGGGACTCCTCTTCACATCCTGTCTATTGGCCACAGACAGGATAGCATACACCTCTGTTTCGAATGCCGTGGTATATGCGCCGAGAGCATAGCTCTCGCGCATCCCCAGGCCCTCGATGTATATTCCTGCCCCGGAGGATTGTTGGTCCTCCAGCCGCGATCCGTCGGTGAAACAGACCACGCTAGCGGGCTGGAATGCAACCTCATTTTCCCTCCACTGACCCCTATTGGGGATCCTAGGGTGTATGGCCTAGTCAACCTAATATCGTCCTCATCGGACGACTTGTCTTGTGTTTCTTGTTTTCTTTTGTAATAACAATTTGTTGCTCAAAATGGCTGGAAAATTCTCGGTTAATTTATGTAAAATAAACAATTTGACATGCGTAGGGTATTAGGGTTTTACGAGGGTAATTGCCGCAGAAGTATAGAGGTATATCGAAGAAAATGGTGAACGTAGAACTCGGGAAACGGGTTCCTTTTTCATAAAACATGCTGGAGGACTCGTTCATGCACTGAACGCACGAACTGAGGAGTGTCTTCTAGACCATTGCCTTGCGAATCACCTTGTATATGTAAACAGATAAAAACTGTAACTAAACCCGAATATGGATTCTATGGAGCCTAGTGTGCGCTCATATGAAGAAATCTTTTCAAAATTCAAAAGTCGCGGTCTCCCCAATAACAAATTTTTTCCACGAAAATTAGCTAAAAATCATAGACCGTTAAACCATAAACTTAACTAAAACTACCGCCCAAGCAGCAGAGAAATGGTCTATTTGAAATTAAATTTCTGGAAATATTTTACTAAAATGAAGGACAATGACGTTGAAGCTGAAACCTAAGGGTTTGTGACATTTTTTACATAATCTGTATTTGTTTCAGATTATTTACCTAAATGTTGCCAATTTTGACGTTCCAAATCGCGACTTTGACGTTTTCAGGAAAATATCGTTTTTTTTAATGACCATGACTTTTTGCCTTCAAATTTACAGACCTAAATTTTGGAACATAGCCCACTATTTATAATACAAACACGCGTACCAAATTTAGTTGCCCTTACATGGTTATTTCCGGAGATATCATCATCAAGAAAACACAACATTTTCCGGGAAAACCTGGGCCGATTTTACTGGGTAACGAACTTAGCGAAGCCGCTTGCAAAAAAGGTAGAAAATTTGATCAAAATCGGCCCATTATTTTTTGTTATATATATATATATATATATATATATATATATATATATATATATATATATATATATATATATATATATATATATATATATATATATATATATATATATATATATATATATATAAATTGAAACTGACCCTGGATATGGGTTCCAGGCGGCCTAGTTCGCGCTCATTTTTTTTAAAGAAACTTTACTAAAAGTTATAGTCATTTAAAGGAAAAAATCTCTGGACGCAGCAAGTGCGTTATGGTAGCGAATTTTCTTTAAAATGTTTTTAATAGCAAATGTCTTTCTTTGATGAAAGCAGGCATCAAACTTGGTTGCCTATATAGTAGAAACAATGCACCATATTTCATCGAAATAAATTTATTGTTTGAAAATATATAAACATTTTTCACAAGTCTGGTTGCAGCAAATGTGTTATGGAAGTGAATTTCCATAAAAATGTTTTTAATAGCAAATGCGAGCAGGCATCAATCTGATTATCGGTATAGCCTATGTAGTAGAAACAATGTACTATATTTTATCAAAATTACTTATGGTTTGAAAATATACAAAAATTTTCCGAAAATAAACTTAAATGTTGGTTTCCTAACCAACAAAGCTTACGTTAATAGCAAATTGAGTTATTCAAATTTGAAGGATTTAATGAAAATTCGGTAAATTTGCAGATTAGCTCCCGAACGCTTTTCAAAAAATTGTTTACAAAAATATTACTAGGACCCCACCTGGATGCACAAACCACAACAAAAATTTCTTGTTCACCACCCCCAAGGAAGTTACGGGACTGGGAGTGAATAGGGGTGCTGGACGGGGTAGGTAGTAAAAAGGAAATATGAGCAGAAAAAAACAAAGAAAACTGCTTAAAAGCTGTCTATTTGAAGCCATATGCCCATTAAACCCCGCCTACTTCGCACAGCACCCCTATTCGCCCCCAGGTCACGTAACTTCTTTGGGGGTATGAACAAGAAGTTTTTATTGTGGTTTATGCAACGAGGGTGGTTGTATGCACACGAGGGGGGAAGAAAAATGCCTACGACGAAGCAGACCCCCCCTCCTTTGACTTGCGGTAGGGTTGGGGGTGGCTGCTTCGTCGTGGGGATTTTCCTTCTCCCCTCACGTGTATACAACCACCCTCGTTGCATAAACCACAAGAAAAATTTCTCTTCATACCCGCCAAGGAAGTTACGGCACCTGGGGGAATAGGGGTGCTGTGCGAGGTAAGCAGGATTTAAAGGGGATATGGCTTCAAGATGTGAAAAAGACAACCTTCAAGCCCGTTTTATTCGCATTTTCTGCTCATATTTCCTTTTTACTACCTACCCCGCCCAGCACCCGCATTGACTCCTGAAAAAAAAATATCTTGTGGTTTGTGGATCCAGTGGGGGACCCTACGCAAGTTTCTGAAAACAGTTTTTTGAAAAGCGTTCGGGAGCTAATCTGCAAATTTACCGAAAATTCGCTACCAAAACGCACTTACTGCGTCCAGATTTTTTTCCTATAAACGCATCATATTTCGATAAAAAATTCAAAAATGCATTAAATTTGTTTTACGAAAATTAGCTAAAAAAATTATAGAATGTTAAACCATAAACTTCACTAAACCTACAATTAAATATCCAAAAAAGCACCAACTTAACTAAACTGACAGCCAAAGCATCAGAGAAAGGGTCTATTTGAAAAGAATATTCTGTAAATATTTTAGTAAAATGAAGGGCAATGACGGTTGAATCTGAAACTTAAGGGTTTGCAGAACACTCTTCTTGCAACATTTTCTTTTCACAATCGGTATTTGTTTCACATTCTTTGCCTAAACATTGCCAATTTTGACGTTTAAAATTGCGAGTTTGACGTTTTGAGAAAAACTCCAAAATTTGTTTCTTTAACTGCCCATAACTTCTTTGTCTTTAAAACTAAGGACCTAAATTTTGGTACAGAGTTCACTCTGTATAATACAAACACGCGTTCCCTTACTTTGTTATTTACGGAGATATGAATTTTTTTAGAAAGAAAACACAAAATTTTCCAGGAAAACCTGGTTCGATTTTCCTGGCTAACGAACTTATCCAAGCCACTTGCAAAAGGAAGGTACTCACCAAATTTGATCAAGATCGGTCCATTATTTTTTTAGTTATCGGTCGGTATATATATATATATATATATATATATATATATATATATATATATATATATATATATATATATATATATATATATATATATATATATATATATATATATATATATATAAACACAGATCTCCTCATTAGAGAATTAAAAACAAATCGCTAAAAGTGCGTGCCACTGATGACGAGAGAAACACATAAAACCAAAATATTTCGTGTGAATAACAAAATATATTGTATATTATAAACTAAGGTTAAGTTTTTTTTTGGCGCAAAAAGGTCAATAAATACCAGAAAAATTACTTTGAACATTTTATAGTTTTTCTTCTCAATACGTTAAAAGTCGCGATCTAAAACGTCAAAATTAGTCACATTTAGGCAATACACCTGAAACAAAGACAGGTTATGCAGAGAAAATGTCGCAAGAAGTGTGTTTTACTTAACCTTAAGCTTCAGCTTCGATCGTCATTTTTCGTCATTTTACCAAAATATTTGCAGAAAAATCGTTTCAAATGAAAGTTTTCTCTAATACGTTGGCTGTAGTTTTAGTGATAGAGTGTATGGTTTGGTTGCCTGTAATTTTTAGCGCATTTTCATAGAAAAAATTCGGTCTTGAGAAGACCGCGACTCTTGTATTGTGAGAAGATTTCTTCAAATGATGGATTGCTTTGCTCCTAGAACCCACATATACAAGGTGATGCATTTCTACGGTAAAGCTAAATATATCCGTTATTATACAAAATACGAAAAAAATTGTATAAGTTAATTACCTATAGGCTGTACTTACCTGCATCTTACAAAATTATTTTATTAAGCACAGGGTGGTCCATAAGTTGCTGGTGATACAAATTTTCTATTTTTAATCGAACCCCCCTTATTTTATTCCATTTTCCATCGAATTTTAATGCGTGTTTGTAAATAATAAAAATTATACTGTTCATCGTTTTCGAGTTATTTCAATTGGTTTGCCACTTTTCACATTTTTTGGCGCATATCAAAAATTACGACACAGCGTTTTTACCATTAGATAGCGGATCCCATGAAAAATCGCCTTCATAGATGCTTTCCTTTATGTCATTTGTTGATTTTTGTACTTTTGCAAACAGTAAAGTTATTTTGATGAAATGTGGTACATTGTTTCTACTACATACTGCTAACAAAATTTAACGCCTGCTTTCATGAAAAAAATATTTTAATGAAAATTCACTACCATAACGCACTTGCTGCGTCCATACTTTTCATATATGTTATGGCTGTGAAGTAGCTTTTTCAGACTGTGCAAAAAAGTTTTTAAAGTATCAAACTTATATTGAAGAGCATTATGCTCATCAGGGTTATTTTTGTTCTATTCAAAATACATAGTCGGGATAACTAAGAAGACTATTTAAGACTAGATGCATTCTCACCACAATTAGAACCTTATACCGGTTTCGCTCTAATTAGAGCTCGTCAGTACGGCATACTAATTGCAGCGAAAATACACCTATAAAGTAATACGACTATGGTAACCAGCCTTCCAACACTAAGTGAGATATAAACACGAAGCACGTGCCGCCACCTCGTTGCGGAACCAAGTGGTATATTGTCACGGCTGATCCAAATAACACAACGTGTTAAATATTAGAGACTGTATAGAACCAACTAACAATTTAATAAATTATCAGCCCTGGCCCATTTCTACCCTAATATAGGGACAAAGTATGTAAGGCTAGATGCATTCTCACAACAATTAGAACCGTAGACCAGTTTCGCTCTAATTATAGCTCGTCAGTACGACATATTAACTGCAGCGAAAATACACCTATAAAGTAATACGGCTATGGTAGCCAGCCTTCCAACACTAAGTGAGATATAAGACACGAAGCACGTGCCGCCACCTCGATGCGCAACCAAGAAGTATGTTGTCACGGCTGCTTCAAATAACACAAAGTGTTAAATATTAGAGACTGTACAACCAACTAACAATTTACTAAAATGCCAGCCCTGGCCCATTTCTACCCTAATATAAGTGTTTTTGGCATATACCTCGCCAAAGAAGCTTTAGTTGCGATAAACTAATTTACATCTTGTTTTTTGTCAATTCCATAATCGGCTATCTCCATCACAAACGACGTTGGCGAAAATAAATCACCAATTAAAGGCATTTTTTCAGCCCCAATTTGTAATTGTGTTATCTTAGTCCTAAATTTAGTCCATACTTGAAAAAGTCTGCGGCTTCTATACCCAACTGAATTATCTCTGAATTGTAAATGATAACTTTCCTAAATTAACTGATTACTTTTGTTTAAATTGGGTAGGTAATTGATGCCAATGGTATCTTAGGCTTATTTATTTCGAGTTGATGAAATTTTTTTCTTTGCTTTTAGTGTTAATATACCTCACAGAAGACCAAAATCAAAGACTGAAAGCCATCTGTCGGTACCTGCTTCGAGACGAAGACCACCTTCTGTAATTCAAACAGATTATTTAAGCCAGAATGAAGACACTGGGACTACATTCATTTACCCCCATCTTCAGGTAGGTACTTTAGATATTTAAATGTTGGCTGCTTTGTACTTCCGAAGTGCAAGCCACACTAAGAAACTCAAACCGTTACGTGCTGTTTTGTATTTGTTCTGTAATTTAGGCAGACACGTATATATATATATATATATATATATATATATATATATATATATATATATATATATATATATATATATATATATATATATATATATATATATATATAGTTTGATAACAGCAATAACAAAATATAATAGACCTGTCCTCAATCTACATTGATATTAAACAAGCTTTTCCCTTTGCGGGTAATAATATCTTTTTGTTTTTAATACGAAAGGCCTCTCGTAACACTGCTGGTAGAATGCTGGCAAATGATTAACAATTCGACAAAAGGCAACGGTAGACCCCCGCAATGCACGTTTTTCCCAAATAGCGTAACCGTTACACAAGAACGAAAACTAAATATACCTACTAAGCAAAAGCGTCGAACGTCAAGGACGAGCAGAGAAAGATGGTTCGGAATAGCTTATCAGACTGTTATATTGCGGAACCACGACTTTAATTTAGATTCGGTAACTAGACCGCAAGTTGAAAAAATACTCAGAGAAGATATAAAGAAGGAAAGAAAAGTTTAATACAGTGTAATAATTTGATAGAGATATACGCCGCATGTCGGAAGTAAGGTGGCCAGAGAATAGCTATTTCAATAACGATAATATCTAGATGATTCCTAAAGACTCAGAAATGAATCAAGTGGCAATAATCGTATTACGGAACAAATTTGTCAATAAAGTGATGCATACGTAACATGTCAACGACAATAATTTAATCAAAATTCCAAATGTTGCGAAAAAACAAATGAACTTCCCAACACAACAAAGTGAAGAGAAGCAAATAAAATATAAATTTGATAGTGTAAGACAACTATCTAAAAACGTAGTTAAATAGTGTCAACTTATCAGATCAGATGATTCTATTACGGTGAATACATAGCTGAAAATTTTAGTCTTGAAAAGTGAACGAAAGCTGAGGATGGCTAATGGATTTGTGTGTTGAAACTCGTCGTATTATAGCAAAAACAAATATTTGGAGTATTTTAGAGAAGGCGCTATACATGGAAAGCGCAAGAGGACACAAGCAGAAATCAAATAATATATTGTTATCAAGAACTGTCACAGGAACTTCTTTAAATGAAGCTACATATACCTGACGCAGATACGGACAGTAATCCAACAAAGTAAAAAAATACTGGGGGAGGGTGAGTAAGAATGCACCTGTTCGCGCTAGTTGATAATTAAGATTTCCTCTTCTGTGTTTTAAGGAGTCCCAGTATTATACCCCTTCGTTTAGTTTAAGAATTTATTTACACTGCTGGCACTGGTATACGTAACACAGTCCAGTTGGAAATTTTACACAAACTGGTTTGTTTAGGAATTGCACTTTTCTTGTTCATTGTTAGCGTTATTACGAAACCTGTTATTTATTTAGAAAGAACTGTGTCGAACGTTGGATTGAACTGTTAAAAATATCGGTTAGAAAACTGTCACAATCCAGTTTTTCTAACGTCTTTTTAAGAAAAGCTTTTTAGAAAAAGGCAATTACTGGATTAAAGAAACCATTAAAGTAATTGTTTACTCACGGTTGTCTGGTAGTATTTAGGATAAAAATAAAGGATGATGTACTAAAGATACTTTATTATTGATTTAAAAGCGATTTAGAAATGACAGAGAAGCAGGAACCCAATAAAACTAGAATCTCCCAAAGGGATTACGTAGAGGTAGAAGGTTGCCAAATGTAAACAGTGGCTGGTAAGATATGAAAGCAGTGGCGGGTCAGAGGGTTGTCTCCAACGAATACTTTAGTAGCTAATAACGTAAATATCAAAAAGGAATTGAATGTTCTACAACAGACAAAGAAAATGGAAAAGTTTAAAGTTTGAAACCCATTAAGTAAATCTGAACGGTGTAATATCTGCATGGACAGAAATAGATGAAAAATGTTTGAAGGCAGCTATGAAAATGTGCTGGTTAAAAAGGAACTGTAACCAAGGGGATCATGCATTAAATAAGAAATATTGAAGTTAATTTAACAATGTATTGCGTAAAGAAAAATAAGAAGCCAAGAAGCACGCAGCTAATATAAACACAAAAATATGATGAAACAAAGAAGTAAGGGAGAGTGGGGCAATTCCGTGCACATAACTAATATGACCCCAAAACATCAGGTTAGTTACCCGAGATTAGAATTTTACAACACGGCATGCCAGTGATATTAACTTGTCACTGCCCCATCTGGATTTGACAATATTTATCTTCCCATTTGATAGCAATTGAAAATGTATACCTAATTATCAGTTGCGCTGAAAAACCCCGGCTTTCGGGTAATTCGGCGTAGGCTACGGAAGGGAGGGCGGATTCTACAAATGAAACTGTCTGTTAGTATGTTAGAGCTTAGAAAAATAGCACTGATAAATAATACACAGTCAGTAAATCAGAAACTTGATACAGATATTATCAAATATATAAAACATGTAGATTCTTTGAACAAAATACCAACATGGTAATAGGAACAATAATCACAAATATAGTTTTTTTCTTTTTTCTCTCCCATACCGCAGTCAGCATAAGCATATTTGAAGCAAACAACACTTAAAGCAGACTTCATTATTTCTGCCAAATTAATCGCAAACTAAACAAACATCATTCTCTTGGTCTGGAATATCAATATCGCTCGAATCAGTATCATTGCAAATCTCAGTTTCCGAATAATTCTTGGATTCGCTTTCTGATTCGGATAATTTAACTTTTAGAATCTGGGAAGGTGTTTTATTTTGCATTATTTATACATAATACAAAGTTTTTTTACAAAACACTTCAAAGATGTCGATAATTAGCATGAAATTAGTTTCACAGAATTATTCCATCCGTCTCATTGTATATTACTTTTAGGTGGGCGGAGTTGGAGTCTGGCCTACATCATCCTCGTGCCTTTTTCGTTCGCGTCACCACCTCCTCTTAAATGACATCTCTTTTGAAGTCCGTGGTGGTGAGGTGTTGGCTGTCATGGCTACCAATGCTGAAGAGGGCACGTCTCTGTTGGATTTAGTAGCAGGTCGAAGAAAACCTGTAGTTGGAGACATCATTCTCAATGGGCAGCATGTGAAACCTTCAGCTCTTAAATCCAGAGTGGCTTATGTCCAAGATGACCCTTACTTATGCAAGGAAATGACAGTAGTTCAGACTCTACGATATCACTATGATCTAAAGAAGCCTACAGACAAACTGGGATATCTGAAGATTGATGCCATGGATAGGGTAAGTTTTTTCTTGACGAGATACAAATTAAAATGTCTAGAGTCTAGATGCAAAAAATTTCTTATATATATTTTTTGCCTCAGAAATAGCTCTCTCATTGGCAAACAATATATACAGACAAGTAATCTTACGAGTTGCTTGTAAAACATAATGCAAATCCGCCTTTGATGTAGTAAAATTAAGCCTAAATTATCCCTTTAAAAAAGGTGCGTTATTTTAGAGTCGGTACAAATTGCAGAATATTATCTTTAAACGAAAAAGCTTGTGCCACAAGAGTGCTACACTATAGCCTAAATAACGAATGAGTTAACGAATGACGCCCTGCGGAGTCCCTACAGCATCAGCTCACTGCTCTATGGCAGATCTCTTTTTGCGCTTTTTGGCGTTGTACATAATACACTTATCTTTTGGTCTTGCTATAAACATAAAATCTTCCACTACTTTTTTATGGCATTAGAAGATAAATCATTTTTAAGTGTCATTAGTTTGTTCTGATGCAATGCTGTACATTTATTTAAGATTCGATAGCTTTGTATTGTTTTTAGATAAGGAAGTAGCTTTCTGATTTTCCTGTAATGCAAAAGCTTCGATTTAACTATCTGATGCAAAATAATTACCTACATAATAATATATAACCTCTAGTACCTCAGTATTAATTTAAAATTTTAATAATATTGTTTCCAGGTTAATGTATTGATAGAGGATTTAGGTTTAGAACAAGTGAGGAACACAAGGGTTTCATCAATGACGATATCAGAAAGGAAAAGGTTAAATGTTGCCTGTCACTTGCTGCTAGATACAGATATTGTGGTGTTAGATCAACCCACGAGAGGAATGGATATTTTTGATACGTTTTTTCTTGTGGAATACCTTAGACAATGGGCGAGTGGTGGAGCTGGAAACTCTTTAGGTATAAATAGTGATTCTTTTTAAATAAAAATTTACTAATATTACGTATTGTTTTGAATAAAATATATAATGTTTGTATTAACTGCCTACAGTCCATAATATGTTGTTTTGTAGGAAGAATAGTGATTTTAACTCTGCACCCTCCCACCTACGAAATATTTACTATGCTATCCAGAATTCTTTTAGTTTCCGCTGGGAGAACAATGTTTAGTGGAAGAAGACGTGATATGTTGCCATATTTTGCCTTAGTTGATTATCCTTGTCCATCGTTCAAAAATCCATCTGATTACTATTGTAAGTATCTAATGTGTATTACTAATTTAAAATTGTGTATTTGTTTTTTCCATATAATTACACACACACACACACACACACACACACACACACACACACACACACACACACACACACACACACATACACACACACATATATATATATATATATATATATATATATATATATATATATATATATATATATATATATATATATATATATATATATATATATATATATTGTTGAGTGTACATATACAGACAAATATATACTTTACACTGAGGGAAAATAGGTATATTTCCAAACTGCAATGTTCGTTACCAAGTTTTAAAAAAAGGCCAGTCGAAAAGAGGCATACTAAACTAAAAAGAGGTTATTATTTGTCAATTTAAGATGCAAAGTAATCCACTTGTTATAAACAAAATAAGAACACCGGCATATAAGATTGTTTATATGCGCTTAAAATTTCCTAAATAAAGAAAAAACAGCAATTTCGTGTAATAACTTTAATTTAAAAAAAAACAATTACAAGCCAAGGTTAGCTTAAGGGTTTCAAGAACGTTTATTAAAACAAGTTTTCGGTAGTAGAACATATTTGAATTTAAAGAATAAGATATTTTAATTTAGAAAATTATGTAAGTGGCAGGAAACAAATTCACAGATTTATAGGTTATGAGACAATCAAAGGTAAAATGACAATAAACAAAGCAATAAAATCTAGAGCAAAGTATTTAAAATGAATTTATACTTTACTAAGGTTAAAAATTACAATATATCAAAATTTTAAACTTACCGCTTGACAACTACAAATTTGATTAATGATCCACCACCACTAGGTTCATAAAATTGTAAATCACATTTGTCAGGAAGTAACTTCTTTTGGACCAAGTTTGTAAATCAGCAATATGATTGGTTAACAAAGCCATAAAACAGGGCATCGAGATTAAATAACTCTCGAACCGATGACACTTTAAATAAAACCAATAAATCACATTTTCTGCAAGGAACTTATTTTGTTAATGAACGGTGTAGATTGGTTGAAAACCTGGAACCGAAAACATTCGTTTATAAACAATCACTTCTTGTTTCAACAACCAAAGCAGTAGCATCAATTTAGATCGGTCATGTAAAAAATACAGTAAACGCTTGTAAATTATTATAAAATCAGTCCAGATAACCTAAATCCAATAATAGTAATTACCTGAGAGAATTGCAATACAGTGAATCTGTTTAAAATCAGAATGAAAATGTAAACAGTTAAACAAATGATACCCGATGAAACGACGCCGGCGACCAAAGTTAGTAAACAATGAATAATCGTTATTTATCAAGCTAATTAAAGTAAAATTGTCTTTAAAGAGTGCAAGAATAAGAATAAGAGAACACATTGAACACAAATGCAGTAATATTTACCCAATGAACGTAAAATGTTACCGTATAAAGAATGAAATTGATAATATGATCCATAGTTAAGGTAGAGGCCAATAGAGAGAGTAGCTACTTGGTATTTAAAAATCCAAATCAGCCATATCTCACAGTTTATCTCCAGGCCAACACATTAAAGAGGGGTTGTCTTGGATACCAGTAACGAAAGCGGAATCTGTTTGTAAATATTTGAATGAATAGGATAAATTTTAACTTTGTGATTTCTTAATTAATAAATATTAAGTAAATTTTAACGTAATTACGGATCCGTAATAGATAATAGATTGTAAAAGCACAATAAATGTTAGCATAAAGAAGTTTTTTTCCTTGACTAAATAAATAGTTGATGGGAGACAGATTTTAAATAAAGGGAACTGTAAAGGGGAAATAAATGTAACCCAAATAATTATTTGAACACTAGAGGGAGTTTAAAGTTATATATTATATATATATATATATATATATATATATATATATATATATATATATATATATATATATATATATATATATATATATATATATATACAGGGTATTACAAAATAGTGGGCCAACCCGCTAACCACGGATTCCCGGGACGAAAATTTTATGACTTTTCTCATAACATTTTTCTTCTGGGGGCCCCGTTTTTGAAATACAGAGTGTTGAAATTGAACTTAAAAAATAATTTTTCAATTCTAATTTTTATGTTTATGAAGTTATCTCCATGAAATTTTGCAGGTAGCCTTATTTCAGAACTAGACGCCATCTGTGTAGATGAGGAGTGAGAAATCAAATCCCAAGGGGGTACAGGGGAGGTGGAACAAGTATTGACCCTCTAAACTTTTTTGTGCGCACGCCAATGGTTTCAAAACAAATGGCCTTTGTTACACAAAATAATTTTATAACTTTTGTTTCTCTGGTTTAAGTTTGGTAAAACAACTAGTTTATGTGTTATTGTAAGTTGTATGGTCGGACCCAAACAGGCGAGAAAAAACCTACGAAACCTTTTTTCATGTATAATTTTTATGTTTATGAATTTATCTCCATGAAATTTTGCACGTAGCCTTATTTCAAAACCAGACGCCATCTGTGTAGATGAGGAGAGAAAAATATAATCCCAAGGGGGGTACAGGGGGGAGGGGGGGTGTAACGAGTATTGACCCTGTAAACTTTTTTGTGCGCACACCAATGGTTTCAAAACAAATGACCTTTGTTAGACAAAATAATTTTATAACTTTTGTTTCTCTAGTTGAATTTTGAGAAAACGACTAGTTTATGAGTTATTGTAAGTTGTATGGTCGGACCCAAACAGGTGAGAAAGAACCTACGAAACGTTACATCCATGAAATATAATATGTAGTCTTATACCACGACTAGACGACATCTGCGTGAATAAGAAAAATCAAACCCCTACATTTTTTATTTGGGCGCCGGTGGTCTAATAGAAACTAATATCGTAGGTTATTTGCGTTCTTCAACGCCGGTGACATGTCTCAACAAATTAAAAAAAAAATGGATTTTTTTTTACTCATTTGCAATCAGAATAAAGAATGTAATACACAGAATTCGTAGCTCATTCTATTGCCGTAAATATTGCTGCTTGAATACATACATACTTGTTTCACACATATGTAATTAGAAGTCCGCAAAACCGTTTTATAAGTATAACTGTATTAAACTTAAACTGTCAGTCTAGTATTAACATAAAAACCATACTAAAAATCATGAAAAATGGTAAGTAAAGCGATGTTATAGAAATAAAATTATAATTAAATTAAATGCTCAATATAGCTACCACCCTCTTGGATGCACAGGCGTGCTCTTTTGATAAGAGAAAACCGAATTTTTTGAAAAAGTCTGGTTTCATACGGTATTCCTCTGCGCCTTGTAGGATTCGTTCCCGCAGATGTTCTGCATCGAGTATAGGCACCCTGTACACAAATTCTTTCATATATCCCCAGAAACTAAAATCTAAGGGGTTGAGGTCGGGTGAACGGGCTGGCCAGTTTACAGGTGCATCTGCTCCCCGGCCAATCCAATGGCCATTGAATGTGTTACTTAAATGTTGTCGAACCTCTCTTCCGTAATGAGGTGGAGCACCGTCCAGTTGTAGCCACATATTTCGCCGAATTTCCAAAGGCATATCGTCAAGTAAATCTACGAACTCGTTCTGTAAAAATGTTAGAAACACATCCGCATTTACTCGAGTTGGCAAAAAAACTGGGCCTAAGAGTAAGTCATCAATTATTCCTGCACATACGTTCAATATAAAGTTGACTTGATGACGAGTTTCGACTATCGCATGCGGATTTTCTTGTGCCCACATGTGACGATTATGCAAATTCGTAACACCATTGCGAGTGAAAAGGGCTTCATCTGAAAACAGAATAAATCTAAGGAATTGCTGCTCACGACTGTTCTCCAGTAACATCCAGTTGCAGAAAGTCATTCTTGTTAATGCGTCTTGGGGTAAAAGAGCGTGTACTTTCTGAACATGATACGGGTACAGTGACTGTCGCTTCAGTACTCGGTGCACATCAGTTGAATTTATAGTGACATGCTCATTATGCCTTATTTGGCGGGCTACTGCTCTTGTACTTGTTCCAGGTGTTGTTTCCACTATTCTTAGGATTTCTTCTTCTTGCCTGGTATTGAGCTTGTGTGGTCTCCCGCTGTTAACTGTACGCTGTTGTTTTATTGTACCTGATTCCCTCATGCGACGAACTAATGTTGAGAAAAATGTCCTCTTCGGGTGATGACGGTTAGGAAATGTAGCTGCATAGCGCCTAGGAGCATGACTGCAATTACAATCACATTTCCCTACAAGCAAGATAAATTATTAAAAACTGATTGTACTAAAAAGTTACTATCATTAAACTCTTACCCATTATTAAGACCATATCTGTCATATCAGAAAATGATATGATATTTGTCATATTGTCGAAAATGATCAGGTCTATTATCACAAAGTATACCTATAGTTTGAATATCGCCGTGAAAATAATATTTTGGCAGTCAGCAACTTACCTTCTAGTATTTTTCAGAGCCTACTTGGATCCAAAAAATTCTACGAACAACGAATATAATGGCATGTTTTTTTTCTGTGGCTTTCTTCATCAGACATTACATATTTTTTATAAAATATAAAATAAATAGGCCTTGCAAAATACGAATTATATTAGAAAACGTTCCATTCATGAAAGTAAAGTTTCCTGTTTCGGTCGATTCATTCAACTTTAAATAACTCATAAACTAATCGTTTTATAAAAATTTAACTGAAGTGACTAAAGTTACGACATTGATTGATCTAATAACAGCCATTTGTTTTGAAACCATTCGCGTACGCACAAAGAAGTTTAGGGGACTATTAGTAATACCATCCCTCCTTGGGGTTTGATTTTTCTTATTCACGTAAATGTCGTCTAGTCGTGGTATAAGATACATGTTATATTTTATGGAGATAACGTTTCGTAGGTTTTTTCTCAACTGTTTGGGTCCGACCATACAACTTACAATAATCCATAAACTAGTCGTTTTATCAAAATTCAACTAGAGAAACAAAAGTTATAAAATTATTTTGTCTAACATAAGCCATTTGTTTTGAAACCATTGGCGTGCGCACAAAAAATTTTAGAGGGTCAATACCTGGTACACCCCCCCCCCTCCTGTACCCCCTTGGGATTTGATTTTTCTCTCCTCATCTACACAGATGGCGTCTAGTTCTGAAATAAGACTACATGCAAAATTTCATTGATATAACTTCAAAAACATAAAAATTATAAATGAAAAAAATTTCGTAGGTTTTTTTCTCGCCCGTTTGGATCCGATCATACAACTTACAATAACTCATAAATTAGTTGTTTTATCAAAATTAAACTAGAGAAACAAAAGTTATAAAATTATTTTATCTAACAAAAGGGATTTGATATTTCTCTCCTCATCTATACAGATGGCGTATAGTTCTGAAATAAGGCTACGTGCAAAATTTCATGGAGATAACTTCATAAACATAAAAATTAGAAATAGAAAATTATTTTTCAAGTTCAACTTCAACACTCTGTATTTCGAAAACGGGGCCACCAGCAGAAAAATGTTGTAAGGAAAGTCATAAAATTTTCGTCTCTGGAATCCGTGGTTAGTGGGTTGGCCCTCTATTTTGTACCACCCTGTATATATATATATATATATATATATATATATATATATATATATATATATATATATAAACTAAATATACACCTAAAATAACATATAATTAACACTAAATGTATATAAATACATTATCACCACCCCGTGTTCATAATAATTAGCGCCCTAAACGTGGCACTTTTTGAGATAACAATAATAATTAACAAGAAATTACACTGTGCATATATGTATGGAGATGTCAATATTTTACTGTTTTTAAATGTGTTGTTTTTACATTGTGCACTTTTATCTTTTTTTAACTAAATTACATAACCATTTTTACCTTAATCTATTGTGACGACCTTATGCATCTATTAAGGCAAGGAGCTATCTATTTACCTACATAACGTCAGGGTTCCAATTATTTAATAAATTTCCATCAGGAGGTGTTTTTTAAATCTTATATTTTATAACGAAATAATAATTTGAAAAAAAACCCGAGACATTTTGAGCATTAGGTATAATCATAGGCATAATTGACGATTTTAGCGAATTTTAATTAAAGTTCGTTAGTTATGAGTCTTTCTATAAAAAAAAAAGATTTTCATGGGAAAAAATTGAACTAACAAAGTCATTTTGATGAAATTAGGGTAGGTCTATTACCCGGGTAAAGACCTTACTATGTGCCAAAATTCAGGTTTATAGACAATTGAGTTATTCAAATTTGAAACATTAATGACAATTTGCTACCATAACGCAGTGGCTGCGTCCCGATTTTGTTCAATAACAGTCTCTGCTGAGTGGGTTGGGAGTTTAATTGCTCTTCAGAGGTTCAAGTTAACCTCCCATCGCAATTGACTACTTTCTTCAATATTACAAATTTTGAAATCAGAGCTTATTGATTCATTAATCACTACTAATAGTACTAATGCTAAATTTGTTACTATATTTTCCAATCCTTAATGTTGTGTATTTAAAAGTGCAATGCCTATTATTAACGCATGTCAAATAAATCTATTGGGTATCTACTAATGAAATATGAATGCACGTAAAACGATTTAACAATGATTACATTGTTCTAGTGGATTTGGTTACCCTGGATGATCTGTCAGCGGAAGCTATGTTAGAATCATCACAAAGAATAGAACAACTAGCCGAAGTCTTTAGACAGAAGCAACAGCCAATGAGTGATCCTGGACCACCGTCAAGCTTACCAATGACTGTTAGAAATTCCAACTGTATAGTACAATCCTTAATTTTATTTACGTAAGTTATTTTTATGTGCATAATGACTAACCCGAAATCATATATTTACTGCCGCACTATACATATAGTACCTTTGGATACTGTCATTCGTCCTTGTACATTGGATTATGGGGGAGAACTGCCTATCCGTCCTTTGTTATTACCGCGAACTTTGAGGTGTATTATTGTCACGCTCCTAGAGCACCCCCTCTAGCTTTATTGATTTCCTTTCCCAGGTTCCACAGTCTCCATGAGGGTCTTTTGTGTGGCTTTCATTCTTAGGTTTTTCCTCCCCAGTTGCAGATTGGACGCCCCAGTCTAGTTAGCTTTTTACAACACATAAAGTGTGTCTCGTTTTCTTAGCAGAATATCCGCACTAATCCGACATCGTTCGTATTTGCTCGCATGCCGACAAAACTAGCCAATCATAAACCTTAAAAATCCAGGATATGATAAATTGCGGGGAATCGGCAAATACCCACACAGCACATGGATGTCCCTTAGATATCCAATGGATATTCACGATGGATATCCAGGACATTCAATGGATATACATGCTCATCTTACAAAATTAAAGGGAAATATCGGTTATAATAAACAAATTTTAACTCTAGGATATCAAAGAATACCATTTTACCTTGAAATTAATCCACTGAATTTTACACCTTTCAAACAAATTTGCGAAATAATGTATCAGTCCCTGTAAATATAAAAAAAGGCGTAGTAGTTTTACCACGTATTGAAGAAACAAATGTTTTAATTTACGAGTCAATAGCTGAAGCAAAAGACTGATATTGTAGAGTGCCCATAATAAAGAAAAATCCAAATTCAAAATTTGTAGAAATACTTTTCAGGAACAAATAGATGTCGATCCATTGCAATATTACTCTAACGAACTACCTAAAATTTCAAAATATTTTGATGTAACAAAAGTTTTAGGAACAGATCATTTAAATACAGAAGAATATGAAAAACTTATTAATTTGTGTCGAAAGTATAATGATATTTTTTATCATGAAGACTCAGATCTCTCTTTCACCAATGCAATTAAACATAAAATAAGAACTAAAGACCATGAAGTTGTTCACATCAAATCCTACTGGTACCCTTTTCCTTTACGTGAAGAAGTCCAAACCCAAATTCAAAAACTCTTAGACTACAAAATAATTAGACCTTCAATATCACCCTACTCAACAAATGGCGCTTAGTGGTCGATTATCGTAAACTTAACGAGAAAAAGATCGATGACCAGTACCCATTACCTCGTATCGAAGAAATTTTAGATAATTTAGGACGCTGCTCCTATTTCACTACTCTCGACCTAGCACAAGGATTCCATCAAATTGAAATGGATCCTGGTAGTATCGAAAAAACAGCATTCTCAGTAAATAATAGGTCCACATGCCGTTCGGGTTGAAGGGGGCTCCCAGTACCTTTTCACGCCTAATGGATAATGTATTAAGGACAGATTTATACAAGTTTTGTTTCGTATATATGAACGATATTGTTATCTTCTCCAAATCCCTGCAAGAATACCTTTGTCACGTAAAAAATATATTTGATAAGTTAAAAGAGTGTAATCTAAAAATTCAGTTAGATAGGTCAGAATTTTTGCGTAAAGAGGTTGAGTTTTTAGTCCATCTGGTCACTGTCCGAGGGATCAAACCGAACCCATCAAAAATAACTGCCATTCAGAATTATCAAATACCAAAACAAGTAAAGAAATAAGAGCATTTTTAGGATGAACAGGCTATTATAGACGCTTTATTCCAAATTACGCTAAAGTAGTATTCCCCATCAATAAATATTTAAATAAGGATACCAAGATAAATATTCACGACGTGGAGTATGTTGACGCATTTTAAAAAATAAAAGAATTAATTACAAATTCTCCTGTCCTGACCTACCCCGACTTTTCTAAACAATTTTATTTAACCACTGACGCCAGCAATATAGCTATAGGTGGAGTATTGTCACAAAATAATATACCAATTGCGTTTTACTCAAGAACACTAAATTCAGCCGAGAGAAATTATTTGATCAGTGAAAAAGAGTTATTATCCATAGTAGAAAATACAAAACATTTTAGACCTTATCTCTTGGGACAAAAATCTGTTATAGAAACTGACCACAAACAGCTTGTTTGGCTATTTTCCATTAAGGAACCAAACTCTTGGCTAGTTAAATGGCGACTAAGATTAGCGGAATTTAATTACGAGATAAAATACAAAAAAGGCAAAGATAACGTAGTGGCTGATGCCTTATCGCGAATCGAAATTAACACAGTCGAAGACGACTTTGACTTGGAATCAATAATTAATAAGGTAGACCCTGATGAAGACAGAGAAAGAGAAATAATTAACAAACTAGAAAACGACGCAAACAATGCATCTACTAGCACGACTAATGACCTACCTGAATGCAATGGCTCACAGACACAACACTCGTCTGCAGAAAATCCAATCTTCAAAATACTTATATCAGAAAATCCAGTCAATTATTTTTCCAGACGAAGAATTTTAGATTACGGACCAAAATATGACACACGCAAATTAAAAATATTAAAGTTTGAAACAATACATGTAAAGGTTCAACTCAATTACGAATTAAGACAAATAAATGACTTTTTGAAACAATTTATTGATACAAAATTCACTTACGGAATTTACTGTAAACATGATAGACTATTCAAATATTTCCCTGTTGTTTCTTCAACATTATTTAATAGTTCTGTTGAAATAATAAAATCTAACGAATTTTTACAAGACGTTGAAAAACAAGAAACTCAACAACAAATTATAGACGAATATCACAAACGAAACCACAATGGCATTAGCGAAACGTATCAACATTTAAAACAAAAATAGCGAAAGAGAATTGTCGAGTAAAATTCATTTTCAAATTCACGTAGCTGTTAAATTGCTTCATAATATAGAGATAATTCAAAGGACTATTTCCTTAAGTTTTAACGAAATTACTAATACAGAGCTCTTTACCATTAGTGATCTGCTAAATATTATTGATCACTTAATGTTAAGTCATGACAGAAATGAATTGATCGACTTTGACAAAAATCATGTTTTTAAAGTTGTAGAATTTACGAAATTTCATATATTATCGGTTAAGGATACGATTGTATGCCTTTTAAAAGTTCCTATCCCACATCCCAATCCTGGCACTTATTTTCGTGTTTATCCCATACCACAAAATTATATTCTCCTGCTACCACCCAGCTCATACTATTTAGAAACACCCTCTTGAAACTTATGGACCCAAGAGAGGTGCCCCTCTATAGAAGACGTGGTTATATGCAATAATCGCCCACGAGAAGAACATTGTCAGCTTGACACCTTACAAAACTGCACTTCTGCCTAAGTAATGAACCCCTACGAAATATCAACTCAGCTGCAGAATGGTCAGATCCTAATATCCACTAGCTCAACAACCACTATTGTCGAAAATTGCGAAACATCGTTAGAACGAAAAATCTTCCAGGGAAACGGTCTAGTAACATCCTCCAATTCCTGCAAAGTCAAGATCAATGAGGAAATGTATGAAGACGTTGCTACCAATTTGACGCTACAACCCATAGAAGTAGAAGAATTTCAACCGACAACTCAACATCATATCCATTTTAAACCAATTCATTTGAAAGAAAACAAAAAGATAAACGAAACATTGTCTCAAATACAACAGGCATCCATCGTTGTTACCATTGTAATTCTGTTTCTTTTAAGAAGAAAAATTCAGAGCATCCTATACAAGTCCAACAGGAAAGCCCAAACAGGAGAAGTGTCCCAACACGAGGACGTGTTAAAGATTTAAGGGTGGAGGAGTTACATCCCTGTATATTTAAACATCATACAAAATACTACGAACCCGGAAACCATGCATCATCAGTTTAGTGACTTGTGCAAGAGTGATGATTAAGACGTTCGCATTTATGTTAATTCTATAGAACATTATTTCATTCAATCGCTTACGAAAGAAGGTAATATATATATATATATATATATATATATATATATATATATATATATATATATATATATATATATATATATATATATATATATATATATATATATATATATACACCAAACTGTATGATTGATATGTGGAAAAATTGGTTACATCACAATAACTATTTATTTATCAAAATATTAAATATAATTCAGTGATTAATGTAACCACAAATGACCATTTAATTACGCTCTAGGATGTCCTATGTCGGACATCTGCTGGGCGTCCCCATTCGTCCCTTTGGACGTGTCAGTAATGTCTGGGACATGCCGACCAAATTTGCACCATAGATGGACGTCGTGTGTTGTTAGGGCACCTAGCATTTAAATGTCAAAGGACGATAAACTAAAGGTGAAATACAGACGTAGAGACCATTTCTAAAAATTATCTATATAAATAGGGCGTGAGGGGGGAGAATAATGATCCGCCCTCGTATATTGACTGATATACAGCTGAGCAGTTGGCAATTATTGAATTTTCCGTATTATTTGTTAGGTTGTTAAATGTTACAAATAATTGTTGGTATGTGATCATTAATAGCTAGTTAATGTGATGAAGAGTATATTTATTTTAGGAAAGCCATGTTCTACACTCAACCCATCACATTTATTAACTGGTTAACATTGATAGTCATGTCTGCCAGCCTGTCCCTAATCAGTGGAGCCATATTTTGGGATGTACCAAACACCGACTCGCAGCTTATACTAAATGACAGGCAAGGATACCACTATAGTATAATGTGTATAATGGCCTGGCCTTTATTACTGATGTTGTCTGTTGGTGAAAGTCGAAGAAACAGAGATACTGTAGAAAGAGATATTAAAGATGGACTGTATGGAAGGTGTACATATATTATTACGAAGGTTTGTATTGTAGGTTAATATTGAAATTTTTAATTTTATAAATGTGAAAGATCTACAACTTTAGTTCATCTTGCCATAGTTGGTATTGATTTCTTTAAATGCGTATGTGACCTAATGTGGGGCAAAAGTTATGTGGGATTCATTTAGGTAATAGATAATTCGAACGAGTGTTTGATGTATATAGGTATTGCAAAGAACACTAAACCAATGTAATTGTATAAGGTAAAACTGTTAGTGCGTTTAATTCTAATTAAAGTCTACGTGACAGCATAGAATAATTTATACTGTATCAAAGTTCTCGGCACTATCTGCGCTCCTACTCGTTCTTGCTCTCCGGGTGCTACTTATTCCTCGTATCTACTGGAAGCGTTCTGGAGTGCTACTTATTGACTACACCTACGTTGTCTTTAGGATACGGTTGTTGCTGTTACGTTACGATATCATCATTTCCCAAAACAAATTTACAGACCATCTGCAGATACATTTGTGGTTGCAAATAATTTAAAATGTAAAAGATTCTAGTAAATTAAGAAGTGACAAAAATTCCAGGGACATTTTTTGTTGTTGTTTAAAATTGTGTTAAATACATTCACAAGCATAATCTTTTCTGTATGGTACCCAATTAAATAAATACTATACTAAACTATACCATAATTTGACACACACAAAAATGTTATTACGAGATGGAAGGCATGCAAAGGATAAAATTTTAAAGGTCAAAATTTCCAATGAATGTATTTGAAGACGACATGAAAAAGAGGGGCACATAATTTGTATTGTAAAGTAAATGCGGTTGCTAAGAAAACTATTGACAAGTGTACTAGTTCTACGGGAGAAACATTTTAGGTCTGGGCAGTACAGTTACAAAATATTTTTAATAATAAATAAAATGTTATACTGACTATTTTTATGAGATGTTAATATTTTGGGCACCTGTATATATTAATTTATTTGATACAGAATATTTATGTAACCAGATCCCACAGTCACCAAAAAGCACTTACCTACATCAGAACTCAGAAATAATATTGTTCATGAGCCATCAAATTTATCGGACACCTGTACAATATTCATACACTTTAAAGATATTTAGGCAAAGTTGTCTAATAAAAGAAATCTAGATATAAAGTCAGTTAACAGATTGCCAGAACTTATGTGCACAGACCAGTAAATTAGTTTGACTCGTATAAGTTTACAAACTACAGATCGCATTGGATGCTGTAACTATGCTTCTCTGTAGTTATTCCTCGTAGTTAATTGGTTGTCAAAAAGTTTTGAATGTAATCATCAGAGTAACCTGGATGGTACCACACTCGAAGTCCTACTTGGGGACTATAAGTGAAGATTATATAGGTAAGCCTCGTGTTTTAGGCGTTCTAGATTAGTCTTTCAATTAGTAGTTACACATGTTACAATAACTAGAGAGATATGTATTCGCGATACCTATTGTTGCACAGCTACGCGTATGACGTCATGTAGAGAGTTATAAAGCAGTCTGATAACTCTTCTTTCTCTTAACGATTGCGAAACTGTTGCTTTTTTAGTAAATTTTATGAATTGTGCATAAAGTTAGAATAATTTTGTGTGGTTAAAATACTACTATGTCATTATGAAATCAAGTTCGTGAGCACAGGCATGTCATGGTAGTTAAAAGTAGCAATATATGCATTTGTTAAAAAGTTAAAAATCAATCCTGAACCCAAACGAACTGTGTGAGTTTTATTAGAACCAGGTACACACAAATATTCCGATAAAATCGTAGCAAATTTATAATTTAAATCATATAAATTTAGTCAGAAACTTCATACTAAAACAATTTTGTTTATTTTTCAGACTTTACTCAATTTACCTGCCTCTTTATTTGTATGGTTAATCTTCCTTGTGCCAAGTTACTCTATGACTGGATTATATATGCAGAGTATTAATAACTACGACGGTTTTTATATTTACATAGGTAAATACCTTTTATAAATCGGTTAAACCTAAAATTATAAAAATGCTGTTTATTTAAATGCTTTTTGTAATCCAATTTCTTATTATAGGTGTAATGTTACTATACCTGAGCTGCCTGGAGATTTTCCTGACGTGCTTCCTCTACTTGTTTCCTGGGTACAATTTAGCTACAATAATCGCATCGTTGGTGCTTAATACCTTTTTCTTATCCAGTGGTTACACTGTGCACTGGAAGGACTTACCACCCTATGTCAAGTGGCTAACCTACATTAACCCCACATCGTGGCTGCTGTCATATTTATTAAATAGAGAGTTGTCGCAAGAAGCTATTACAAGCAGCTCCGCTACAACACTATGTAGAAACAAACAGGTAAACCATTATTCATTAAATAACTATTGATCAACACGATTATTTGTTGTGTGTGCTGTCATGTTTTATGGCTGCGGTCGTCAGACCATTCGCACATTTTTTCAACACGATTATTTTAGCTACTTTGTTTATCCATTTATTTATTGCTTTAGCAAGCTATGTTGTTTATGCTTCATTCAGACTTTAGGTTTAGGAAGATTTGTGTAAGTCTCATTCTATAATGGCGGGCAGAGAAAAACAGACGTCGGAACATATACAGGTATCCTAGACGATGTGGGCCATATTTAGTAACTGTTTAAGAGTTCTATGGGTCATCAGCTAGGACAATTGTACACTGTTGGCTTGATACTTTATGATCTATGTAATTATTATTTTATTATATATATATATATATATATATATATATATATATATATATATATATATATATATATATATATATATATATATATATACAGTGTGGAAATAAAGTAACGGATAAAATCGATAACTTCGTTAAAAATGATTTTTTGGAAAAAATCTCGAAGGACTATAACGATTTGACTAATTTGACGTTACCCTTAATTATTTTAATCTTGCTACGTCATTTGTTTTTCAAGTTATGACGTCACCGATATTTTTTAAGCGACAACCTATTTTTTATTATTTATTTTGACAGTACTTTTTATTCTCTTTTTAACGGTATAAAATTTTTATTCTGACATTGGCAAAAAATTGAAAGAGTCCTTGAAATTCAAATATTAAAAAATGTCTATTTAAATGACAAAACCAAGATATTGTATGTATTAAACAAGATCTATTAAATATTACAAAGTTTATTTTTTCTTGACGCAAAAAGGTCAAAAAGCAAGGGAAAAACTTTAAAACAATTGTAGTTTTAGCGGATTTTGTTAAAAAAAATCACTTGTGAGGTGATCACGACTTTTGAATTAACAAAAAAATTATTTAAATAAGCGCGAACTAGGCCCCCTAGAACCCATATCCAGGGTCAGTTTCCATTTTTATATGTTTATATATATATATATATATATATATATATATATATATATATATATATATATATATATATATATATATATATATATATATATATATATATATATATATATATATATATATATATATATATATACAGGTGTCCCAATAGTGTGTAATTCCTCTATATATATCTTACCCTTAGAGCTAGCCGAAAAAACTTTAAACAAAATTTTCTTGTGATTATCTAAGCTATATTGAGAAAATATATTCAGCTTTATGTAACTTCCGGTTGCACCGGAAGTCGCTATCAACTTCGTTATTTTAAATAGAATGCTATACTTTTTATTACATTTTTGGATATAGATTACAAAATAAGTGTGACTTTATGTAGCATTTCCTATAGCTATCTTTGATATTTTTGAAAATATTACGACTTTCTTTTTTTTAGCTCCGATTTGTGTGTTATTTGAAACGTCTGCCGTGAGCTGGGTTTTGAGTTTTGCTACCTTAAATTCTAAATATCAATAGACGACATTTAGTACTTTAAAATGGTTAAAGAATAATTCATCATCATTGTACAGGGTGTATTATTTTGGGGTTATAGCATATCTAACTTTAAAGCAGCACAACTTGTGTTTTTCAAGTGAAACACCCTGTTTTATATGGATTAATCAGGTAGATAATTAAATTCTGCATGGACATAATATAGGTCTTCCTATAGCTATAGTTGATAGTTTTTGAGTTATAGTGGTTTATTTTAGTTTCGCTTGTAAAAATAATGGTACTGTCAGATACAGTAGGCGCAGAGAATGACACAAGTAATATTTATTGTCAGATGACAGATAAATGTCACCTAACCAGAACTATAACTATTATCAGTTCTCAGGTGTTTGAGCCAATGTTTATGTGCTAACTTTTGTGTTATTTAATTTTAAATGAATTATAATACTGAAGAATTAGTTGATATGACACTTATTATAGGCGAGTGTCAGCGAAATTGTTTTTTAGCATCTCGTGTATACGCACAAACATATCGGAATCGTAGACATCTTCAGGAAAAATGTTTCGTCAAAATGTTGGACCGTTTTTTGACTACACGCAAAGGGAGAGTAAGCGGCAATGAAGAAAACGAATTTTCTATTGTTGCATCGGCATTAGATAATCCGCACACAAGCGTGAGGAAAGTTGCCGACGAAATAGGAATATCAAAATCTTCAGTGAACAGAACATTGAAAAAATACAAGTTTCATCCATATAAAATGAAGCTGCAGCAGGCATTGACGAATGCAGATTTTTGAAGTCGCCTCAGTTTTTGTGAGTGGACAGTGGCTAAGTACAATGAAAGTGAGAATTTTTTTAATTACGTGATGTTCAGTGATGAATCTTCATTTTCAAGTTGTGGTAGGGTTAACGGGCACAACTTCCATTATTACGCTTCAGAAAATCCAAACTTTTGCAGATCAATTGACAACCAGCACCGTTTTACGATAAATGTTTGTGCTGGAATAATTGGAACTAATCTTATTGGGCCATATTTCTTTGATGGGCACCTCAACGGGCAGAGATATCTGCGTATATTGGAGGAAGATGTAGAGGCCTTTTTGGAAGATTTGCCTCTAGATAACAATCGACGTATGTGGTTTATGCAGGACGGGGCACCAGCACATTATGACATAAATGTTCGCCGATTTTTAAATGATCGGTACCCTAATAAATGGATAGGGCGAGGTGGTCCCGTTTCGTGGCCTGCAAGATCTCCTAACCTCACATGTCTAGATTTTTTCCTGTGGGGCTATATCAAGGAAATTGTGTATCAAACACTGTCCAACACCCCACAGGAACTAAGAAATAAAATTTCAGTCGCGTGCAGGGCAATAACTTCGCAAATGTTAAGCAATGTTCAAGAAGAATTCTTAAGGAGGGTTAGATTGTGTATTCAGGTCAATGGGCAAAATTTCGAATAGTTATAATGTATCGCTTTTTTTAGATTATTTATTTCTGTTAATGACTGTGGATTATTATCATTATTATAGTTATGTTATTATAGTTTACTTCACTTTCTGGTTCTCATAATTACAACTACCTTTATTAAACTGTGTTTCACTTTTTTTATGGTAAAAATATGATAAGTCCATTATATAACAATCATTGCATGTAGTTGCATTCGATAAGTTTTTTTGTCGACTCATTATCTAGTTACGAGGATATGATCAAGTGATTTGCATCGTGACTATCTCATTTTATTTGGTAATTTATTTATAATTCTATTCAAATTATTGTTAAAACAAACATTTATTAGACGGAAGTAAGCTCCAACAATGGAAATATAAAAACTGCTGACTTTCTTGTCAGGGAGACGTTTAGGTGTCACCTGACATTGTTCACATGCTCTGTGCCTCATACGCTGACAATCTGACAGTACCATTATGTGCCTCATACAGTGACAATCTGACAGTACCAATATTTTTACAAGCGAAACTAAAATAAACCACTATAACTAAAAACTATCAACTATAGCTATAGAAAGACCTATATTATGTCAATGCAGAATTTAATGGCCTGCCTGATTAATCCATAAAAAACAGGGTGTTCCATTTGAAAACCACAAGTTATGCTGCTTTAAAGTTAGATATGCTGTAACCCCAAAATAATACACCCTGTACAATGATGATAATTTATTCTTTAACCATTTTAAAGTATTAAATGTCGTCTATCGACATTTAGAATTTAAGGTAGCAAAACTCAAAACTCAGCTCACAGCACACGTTTCAAATAACACATAAATCGGAGCTAAAAAAAAAAGAAAGTCGTAATATTTTCAAAAATATCAAAGATCGCTTTAGAGAATGCTACACTAAGTCACACTTATTTTTTAATCTCTATCCAAAAATGTAATAAAAAGTATAGCATTCCATTTAAAATAACGAAGTTGATAGCTACTTCCGGTGCAACCGGAAGTTCCATAAAGCTAAATATATTTTCTAGATATAGCTTAGATAATCACAAGAAAATGTTGTTAAAAGTTTTTTTGGCTAGCTCTAAGGGTAAGGGATATATAGAGGAATTACACACTATTGGGACAGCCTGTATATATATATATATATATATATATATATATATATATATATATATATATATATATATATATATATATATATATATATATATATATATATATATATATATATATATATATATATATATATATATATATATATGAATATATATACCACAAACTAGAAAATTAATTAAAAATACATTTTCTACATATATAAACAAATAAATTTAAAATATCAACATGCTTACACGAGGAAGAAAGCGTGAACAACCTGCAAAACAAGGGAGAAAAAAGTCGTGACTCTTCTAGAGAAACACGGTGTAGCGGAGCCAAAAATATCGAAATATTAGAAAATATTGTAACAAGAGAAGAACAAGAAATGGCACAAGTTCCTCAGGAAGAAATGGAAGAAAATTTAGAATAAGAAGTAGGACAAGATACACAGGAGAAGGGGGAAGGTAGTGCAACTGGCGTTATTTCGCAAAAAAGTATGAATGTTAAGTGAAATGGAAAATGTGGGAAGTAAAGAAGGTGATAAAGAAAAGGAAACTCGAAAGCAAACATATCCAACCATCCAAATGATATTACAACTTTTAATAAGAATTGAACAAAATAACAATGAGAATATGAAAAAAATTAATGAGAATATACAAGGTATAAATCAAAAGATGAAAGAAGAGATAAGTAGTAAAATGCTTATGGAACAAGAAAATAATGTACGAGACACGAAAGAAGATATACAAGGGGATTTAAAACTAAGAGATAATAAATTATTGATATTAAAAAGACAGAATATGAACATTATGTGAAAATAAAAGAAAAAAATTATATGACAAGGGGGAAATCTTAACATGTCTAACAGGGAGTCAAGATACGGAAGAGAAATGACTACAAACGGGTAGCAAATTTGAAAAGGAAAGTAAAAGCCAAAATTCAAAGGATTTTCAGTTTAAAGTATAAAGATCTAATGATAACTCAGACAATGTCAACAGTAATGCAGAGTGGATAGAATAATGGAACAAAATTTAATGGGGACACAAAATACATCCACCCGAAGGCATTTTTTAAAACAATAATGAAGCAAATCAAAAATATAACTGATATGGGGGTAAATTGGAAAATGGCAAAGAGAAACATAGTAGGACACCATTAAATTTAGTTCGAGAGTAGACTACTCCAAAGAAATGTTCCTACAACATTTCTGGGAAGAAGCACAGCAAACCATTGTTCGAAAAGAAAAATATTTTGGCAATTACGAGGGTAAGAAGATGAGACACCTAGTAAATTATATATTTTTTAAATATAAAATCGCTAAAAACCTACAAGAAAAAACAGTACGAAACAGCGGCTGTCACTGCCTTTAAAATTGGCATTTCTGAGCCATATCATAGTCACTAGCGTCTTTTAAATATCCCCAATCTAGAAACAGCACTGCTCGAATGTCACCGCAGGTTATTAAAGACATTTTCGTTAGGGCAACAAAATCCACAACCACAAAAACCACATGTGACTAACAGAATGATAAATGACTTTTACCCGAAATTTAAACACCCATCAACAAAATTATTACCAGCCACTTGTCAGGCAACAATTTCCTAGCAGACTGGTTTTCAATATTAGGCCCATTCAACAACATAGGACATATCCGACTAATTCTCAAGTTTTTGGGCGCCGTACGTCTCAACCAACACCAGTGTCAATTTCGCCTCCGCCCAAATCAGTTTATTCCCCAATTAAATCATAACCAATCATATCAAGTACAGTAACAAGAACCTGTTTATTTCCAACAAACAGCTGAGAGTTACCTGGGGGATGAAAATTTTTATAATGAGGAATAAACGAATCAGCTGATCAATATGAGGGGGATAAGGATTTTCACAATGCTGCCTCGGAGAATCTATAAAGATAGACCTAAATAACATTGGCTTACAGCCTAAACTGCCCCTTTTCTGTATTCCCTCTTTCGACCTTAAAATTCTAATGGATAGTGGTGCCTCGGGTAGTATTATTCATCCAGGCCCGGCTTACGAGTTTGCTAGCGATTATATTTACAAAAAAAAAAACCTTTCGCCATAAAATCTGTTGGAAAAATTACCAAAGGTATCGACAATATTCAATACCCTTTCTTACAGGAATATGGTGTCAAATTTCCACTTAATTTTCACGTTATGCAATGGCACGATCGCTTTGATGCATTAATCAGTTCGGTCCATTTCCAAAAACTTAAAGCACACATTAATTATGAAAAACATTATAAAATTAGGCAAAATTGAAGTTCTATTTTATCTTGAACTCAACCCACTAAATTTTAAACCTTTTAAACAAATATGTGTAAATAACAAAATTCTAGAACATAGAAAATGGAACTGTTTTAATTCACAAACTATCTAACAACACTGTAACGGTAGACAAAGCTATAGCTTCTTCGCATTCAGTTATTTGTACAATTTATAGAACAAAAAATACACCTGATAATTTTCAGATTTATTTTAACAAATGAATCGAAGTCACCCCTGTTCAGAATGACTACGAGTTAAATGAGCATATAAAACAAAATCAACCGAGTATTTTAGATAACTCAACGGTAGAACATCTTGATCCAGAAGAAATTAGTGAAATTAAATCTGATTCAATTAACAAATATTATACCCGAATTTTAAACAGTCAATTAAGAATTATAGAGAACGAAATGCTGAAATGAACCCATAATAGAAATAAAAGAAGTCTCATAAACTTAGATGAGGAAGATCTAAGAGAAATTAATAAAAACATAAATGTATTACACGCTAACGAAGACGAAATGATGGTCCAGTTAAATAATCTAATTCATTCGCTACCCTCAAGAACAGGAATCAATTAATAAAAATCTAGACTCTCTAAAAATTAGATACGATGCAACTAAAAGCGGAATATAAAGCCGTTGTATAATTTCAAATAGCCCTTAGTTCAAAACTACTACAGAATATAAAAGTATTGCAACGAACAATTTCATTTAGTTTTTATCAACCAGCCAACATAGAGGTATTTACTGCTAAGGACCTAAAGGTTATTGGAGAGCCGTTGGTGACCTCTCTCTCTCTCTTTTATAGATATCTGCACGGGCACTGCTCAGAGGAGCTTTCTTCCATAGTTCCTCCACCTGCTGCCCCCAACAGATCTACCAGGGGAACAGAGCGAATGCACCCTTTTACTGTCCAGGTCACCACATATAAAACATCTTGTTATGCCCGCTCTTTTGTCCTGCGGACTTCAAGTTGTGAAATTCTTTGTCGGCATATTTTTTTCCTTCTCCTCCGAACCTCCAAACCTTCAAGTCCAGAATTGACAAGTTGCCTCCTTCCTCCTTGACACCCACGGTACGATAGTATTTAGGCTGTAAACCCTCGTGGTGTGTTGTTGAAATATATATATATATATATATATATATATATATATATATATATATATATATATATATATATATATATATATATATATATATATATATATATATATATATATATATAAAGCGTATTTATAATAACGATGGATTGATTAGCTTCCATCAAAATCACATTTTCAAAATTTTTGAGTTCACCAAATGTAATGTCTTGTTCGTAAAAGATAAAATTGTTTGTCTCCTAAAACTTCCTATCTTACATCACATACCAGGATTGTATTTTCGAATTATTCCAACCCCTCAAAATGATAAGAGTCCTCGTACCACCCACTTCATTCCACTTGGAGACGCCTCAGAAAAATATATGGACTACAGAACATTGCCCATCTGTCTGTTAACCACACGAAGAGAGATGCTAACTAGACGAAATCACAACATGCGTCTTCGCTACCACAAGCAACCCTTATACTGCATCGGTTCAACTACACAACAGACATATGCTATTTATTACCAATCAGAAGACTAACGTCTCTGAAGAATGTTCATCAAGATTGAACAGACAGACAACTATCAATAACGCCCTCATCGCCAGCAAAGATAACTGCAAGATAACAATAAATGGTGAAACGTATGAAGACACAAGTTCTAATATCTTCTGGATACCAGAATCAATACAACCGATACAACAACCTCAACACATCGTTAGATTGAACCCAATACATCTTAAGAAGATTAAAGAACCAAGAAACCATATACCGTAATATGTGAATGGTTATTTTGACTAAAATTTAATAGTAAAAGAATTCATTAAAATTTTAATTATACCAGAAATGATGTGGCTGCTCACTGGAAAGAACATGAGACCTAGAGTAATTTAAACAAATAAACATATGTGAGTTCGGGCCTTATACTTCGATGCTGTCAAACGTACAAATGAAAATCAAGATTGGGTTAACTTCATTTATTAATAAAAAGATGAGTTTATATAAAGCAAAATTATTATAAGTCTTGTGATAGGTTGATGCAGTTATGAATGAAAATGTTTGAATTTAATGAATGAATACAGATTAACAAAGAACCTAACTATTCTGTCTGCAGCGAAGCTCCTTGGATGGGCTAACTGTGCGGAGGCCTATGGCTATTTAGAGTTACCAAAACCTCTCGAAATCCTATGGGGACCACTCGAGGCTGTCCGAACCATTGTGTGGCTTCGGCCGGTGGTCTGCTTGGCCTGGCATTACAACAAAGGAACGGAATGAGGCCCTCCACACGACGACGAGAGTGGGACTGCCCAGACAGTGGTCCCAAATGGGGCTCTTTAAATGATGTTGTTTGATGATGCCTCGAAGTACAGACAGATATTACATTCTACAAGGTGTTGTCCATTACCAAAAGACGTGTTTTATCCCATGGGGGAAGACGGGATAGCTAAAAATAATTGAAATCGTCTATGACACTGTTTGAATTTGAAGTTTTTTCATTGCGACGTGCTTGTATGGTCTTCACGGTAAGAACAAGGTTAATATGCATGTTAATTATGAAAATATAATTATTTACTAGTAATGAAACTGCACAAGAAGACCGCTACAAACTACCACAAAAAAAGCCTTAAACAAAGCAATCAGATAAGCAGTTATTGTTACAATGCAAGCAAGCCTTCAATAAGCATTCAACCTAACTAACTCACCTCATATGAGCGCGCTGCTCTTTCTATTAGCCCATAAATGCTCTCGACATTTTCAGTTGTTAATATTTCGACGAACAAGAGACGTGGCAGAAAGCAGTATGACTTTATATAGAGTTTTCTTATCTGACAAGCAAATCGGCTACGAACTGACATTTCTACAATATTTCCGGATGACAGAAGAAAATATGTGTATTTCTATGGGCATGCATTCATATCTCGGTATTATAAGTTCATTGAGTAAGGAAGTAGTAACTTTTCATTGCCTACGACCATAATATATTTCATCGACTAACAAGACTGAGAGAAAAGGTGCAATCGTGTAGCAAGGATATAATTAATTTAATTATAATGAATATATAAGTTGTAAAACGTGTAATACGTTACAACCAGCTAGAAAAAATGGACCATCATCATATACATCCCTTGGTACATGCGACCCATATGAGAGTAACTGCGTCACTCATCGTCATCATATTGATCATCCTGTGCTACATCTTCAGACAGAATATCGAGAGGATTATCAAGCAACAGAAACCCAAGAAAGGGACAACACCAAAAGACTCAAGTAAAAAGAATGAGGACGTCCTTCACATTAAGAGAGAAGGAAATACGTCATCAGATGATTGCCTGCTGTAGAGTCGATCCAACGTTTTTTACCACAATTGTATCAGCCAGCCCGTCCTCCTGCAACATAGCCAAATCCAAGCCCGACCAGACCGTGTGATCCCCTTTGTAAGGATTAGTTAGTTTGTAAATAATACCAGTGTTAGATTAAGATTAATATTACATTGTCCGTTTAACTGGCCACACTTCTTGTTCGCCTCTTTTCAAATCTTTGTAGTTTTGACTTATTAACGTTTGTACTTTAGAGTTTAAATAAATTATTTTTTATCAAAACTCCTGAAGTTTAAAACCTAATTATATATATATATATATATATATATATATATATATATATATATATATATATATATATATATATATATATATATATATATATATATATATATATATATATTTCTGAGTACCTTCATTTTGCAGGTGGCTTGGACAAGTTCGTTAGCCCGGAAAATGTTGTGTTTTCTTTCGAAAAAAAATTATATCTCCGGAAATACAAAGAAAGGGCAACCAAATTTGGGGCGCGGGTTGGTACTATGAAGATTGTACCAGAATTTAGGTCTGAAAGTTTAAACACAAAAAAATTATGGGCATTTAGAGAGAAAAATGGTGTTTTCTTCAAAACTTCAAAAGTCGCACTTTGAAACGTCACAAATCGCAACATTTAGGCAAAGAACCTGGAACAAATACGGATTATGTAAAGAAATTGTCGCAAGAAGAGTGTTCTGCAAACCCTTAAGTTTCAGTTTCAACCGTCATTGTCCTTCATTTTAGTGAAATATTTCCAGAAATTTCATTTCAAATAGACCCGTTCTCTGATGCTTTGGCGGTAGCTTTAGTTACGTTTATGGTTTAACGGTCTATAATTTGTAGCTAATTTTCGTAGAAAAAATTTGTTATGAAGGAAACCGCGACTTTTGAATTTTAAAACGATTTCTTTAAATAAGTGCAAACTAGCCCCCCTAGAATCCATAACCGGGTTTAGTTTCAGTTTTTATCTGCTTACATATATAAAGGGTGGCGCATTTCTACGGTAAAGCTCAATATAATTGTTATTATAGAAGTTATGAGAAAAAGTTATATATGTTAATTATAGGGTGTATTGAACTGCATCTTATAAAATTATTTTGACTATCACAGTCGTTGGTGATACCTAAAATTTTCTTTTTCGAACACCATTATATTATTGCATTTTTGCTTTTTTTTATCGAAATATGATGCGAATTTTCTTTAAATGCTTAAAATTTCAACAACTCAATTTGCTATTAACCCCAGGTTTGTTGGCTAGAAAACCAGTTTTCTCGGGAACATTGTAAGTTTATTTTCGGAAAATTTTTGCACATTTGCAAACAAAAAGTTATTTTGATAAAATATGGTACATTGTTTCTATTATATAGGTTATACCGGTAACCAGATTGATGCCTACTTGCATTAGAGAGACATATTTGCTATTAAAAGCATTTTTATGAAAATTCACTCCCATAACCCACTTGCTAGCATCCAGATTGTTTCTTCTGTAAATTTCGAAGTGGTGATTTGGAACATGAATATTAGTAATATTGAAATAAAGCTTCTATGTTTAATACGATTTATAAATGGTAAATATTGCAAGAAATGTATTTTAGAAGGTTCTAGATTTGATTTTCGACTGTTACTTGATTAAAATATTTGAAAAAATTAAAATATTTGAAATAGACCTAGCATCTTACAAATAAATAACTGAAGACCATTATGCGTTATCTATGCATTTTATTACATTTCTTTTTGTGTGCAAAAGTGGCGTTCATATCTCAGTAGTGACAACTTTTTTTAACTTTTAAGTGAATTTTCGTAGAAAAAATTCACTAATGGGGAGATCCCGAATTTTGAATTTTCGATTTTTTTTTCAAATGAGCACAAACTAGAACCCGTAGAACCCATATCCGGGGTCAGTTTCAATATGTGTATGTTTATGTATATATATATATATATATATATATATATATATATATATATATATATATATATATATATATATATATATATATGTATGTGTGTGTGTGTGTGTGTGTGTGTGTGTGTGTGTTTGTTTGTGTATCGTGTATCACACCGATAACTCAAAAAATAACGGGCCGATTTTGATAAAATTTGGCAGATACCTTCCTTTTTGTAAGTGGCTTGGATAAGTTAGTTATCCAGGAAAATCGCATTAGGTTGTCCAGGAAAATTTCAGGTTTTCTTTTGGAAAAAATTAGTATCTTCGAAAATAACAAAGCTATCGTAACCAAATTTAGTACGTAGGTTAACCATATAAAAAGTGAACAACACACCAAAATAAATGAAAATCTCTATCTTACAAGAAAAAGAGTTATAGGCATTTATTTCAGAAAAATGTCCATTTTTAGATTGCCTAAAGGATCAAATGATAAGAGACCGGATAGTTTTGATGGTTAGGGATTTGTCACTGCGAGGAATATTGCTCAGAGTGGAAAGTTTTTCAGAATACAAGATATTTGCAAAGCTGCAGAAGTATCGAAACAACAAGTGAAAGGCTTGCAAAATAAGACTGTAGGTTTGTTAAGCAGGGATATCATAATAACACAACCTTGTCCTCAGTGACAAATGAACAACGTAATAATTCGAGCTTCAAGGGTGATACCGCTAATAGTGGTGACAAGAAACTAAGTTTAAGTGTCAGAGGTGTGTAACACTTCATGGCCCTAGGCAGTGCCCGGCGTATGGTAAAAACTGCAAAAGATGTTGTTTAAAAAATCACTTTGCCATTAGCTGTCGAGTTAAACTGAACAAAGTAACAGAGAGGACGGATACATGTGAGGATGACCAACAGTTTTGGTATATTTTGTAGTGGTCAGCTGAATGTGCAAGTAAATACTGTTGATTTCTGGTTTAGAGACTTAATGGTAAAATTCATTGATTGTTGTTGCCCTTACTTGGTGAAACTTGTCCATACTGCATACAGACTTGGAGAATACTTCTCTGGCTTCACTTTAATGGTAAAGGATTAAAGGTAGATTTCAAACTGGACACAGGTAGCCAAGTAAATGCATTGTCTAAAAGAGTGTTTGACAAACTCACTGGTAATTTTGTCACTCACTCTACTAAAATAATGTTAGAAAGTTTTGGAAGATGTAAAATCATCCCAATTGGCACAGTAAATTTAAATTGCAGGTATAAAAACAAAAATATAACTATTAAAATGATGATTGTTGATAGTAATGTGTGTCTATTGTTAGGGCTCAATGCCTGCGTTGATTTAAGTATCATTAAAAAAGCTGTTCATTATCTGTATATAACAATAAGGAAGAGTTTGTAAACACAAATCGAATTATTTAGTGGGACTAGAAAATTTCAAAATAAATGTACTATACAAATTCATGAAAGTGTACAACCAGTAGCCAATCCAGCAAGGCGAGTGCTATTATTCGTAAATCCTAAATTAAAAGATAAAGTTCTAGAGCTTGAAAATGGGGAAGTAATTTCCCGTGTTATGTATCCAACTGGCTCGGTCAGTAACAGTGATAATTGAAAAACGAGATGGATCATTGAGGTTGTGTTTAGACCCCCAAAAATCTTAATAAAGTTATCAAGCGTAGTTTTAATGTATTAATTCCTACTATTAAAGAAATAAGTGAAAAGTAAGCCAATAAGTCTGTTTTTACTGTTCTTGATTATATAGAGGAATATTGGCACTGTGAATTGGATGCTAGATCCAGTGAGCTTTTCACCTTTACTACACCGTTCGGGTGCTGGAAGTTTAATAGACTGCCATGTGGTCTCTGTGTTGCACCTGAGTATCTTCAATATGTGATTAATAAAAATTTTGGTGATATACAAGGGGTTGAAATTTACTTTGATGATCTACTGATTATGGCACAGAATATTGAGTAACATGATAATATTCTTCTAAAAGTTATTGAGAGCAAAACGTCTTGGAGTTAAATTTAATAGTAATAAAATTCTATTCAGAAGTACCCAAGTTAAGTATTTGAGACATATTTTTCAAACAAGGGTGTAAGTATTGACCTGGCAGGATTTCTGCTATCAGGGCTATTGAACCACCAAAAACAAAAAAATGGTTTACAAAAAATTATGGGAATGCTTAATTTTGTTAGGAAGTTTATACCCAATTTTTCAAAGCTGACCACACCACTCAAACAGTTGTTGAAAGGGTATGTGGAATTTTTATGGTTACCTATTCATGCAAAAACATTAAATGACATCAAATGGAAATTATTAAGCACAGAAGTGTTAGCTAATTTTGACTCAAATCTTGATATCACTATACAAGCTGATGCATAAAAAAGTGGTCTTGGTGTCTGTCTTATGCAAAATGGAAGACAAGTATCCTATGCCCCACGCAGTCTTTCCCAGGCTGAGCAAAAGTATGCCCAGGTTGAGAAGGAACTGCTAGCAATAGTTTTCGCAGTAACTAAATTTCACTATTATATTTATTGTCGAAGTAATGTCAAAGTTTTAACTGATCATAGACCTTTGGTCAGCATAATAAATAAAAACATAATTAAACATTGAATGAAAGGCTTCTCCTCCAGACACCAAATTTATTTTAAATTTAATTCCCGACGCGTTTCGACACTCTAAGAGGTCATCTTCAGAGGATACATTTTAACAATTCTTTAAAAAATTAAACTCGAAACTATACAAAAAGGTCAACAGGTCACAACTTCATCCATTGTGCCAGGGGCCCTGGATGGATGAAGTTGTGACCTGTTGAATCTTTTTGTATAGTTTCGAGTTCAATTTTTTAAAGAATTGTTCATATTTATCCCCTAAAGATGGCCTCTTAGAGTGTCGAAACGCGTCGGGAATTAAACTGAAAATAAATTTGGTGTCTGGAGGAGAAGCCTTTCATGCAATGTTTAATTATGTCAATCCCAGACTGTGTGACGTTCAGAAATGAAAAAAAACATAAATCTATTGCATCATTAAGGCTACAAAGAACATTAACATACAAGTTTCAAATTATTTATTTATCGGATAAGTATTTGCATATCGCAGATGTACTTTCACGCTTTTATATACAGGGTGTCACTGAAGACACTGATGATGTGTGGATTTCAGAAGCAGTGCATGTAATCAGTGAATATTTTAGATGAAAAGAAACGTGAATTCCAAGATGCAACGAGTAAAGATGCAATATTGAGTAAGTTAATAGATTACTGTGTAAACAGATGACCAAGGAAAAAAGTAGATTATTCCGTAAAGTATTTTTATAAATTTCAGAATGAATTAAATATAATTGAATGCTTAGTGTTTTTTAATGATCGACTGGTGGTGCCAGTTAGTCTAAAGAAATATATTTTACTATTGTTCCATCAGTCTCATTTTGGAATAGAAAAAACTCATTAGCTAGACAAGCGGTCTATTGACCTGGACTAATGACAAAAATTGAAAATTGATTTGGGTAATGCTGTTTGTGAAATTTATCAACATTCTATTCAAAGGGAACCGTTATTGTTGCATGAAATTCCTGACTTACCCTTTAACAAAGTTGCTAGTGATATTTTAGGGTATACAGGCAGGAGCTATTTGGTAGTCCAGAATTATCTTTCAAAATGGTTAGAAAGTGTGCCATTATCATCAAAAACGTCAAGTGAAATTATTTCTAAATTTAAAGGAATATTCTCAACTCACGGAATACCTGAGATTCTTATGAGTGACACTATGCCCTATAATTCATTTGAGTGTCGTAAATTTGCAAAGTACTGGAATTTCGAGTTTAATACTAGTAGCCCTAAGTATCCTCGTAGTAATGGGCAGGCAGAACGACCTGTTCAAACAGCTAAAAAACAAAAATTAAAAATGTGTGGCAATCATAATATATCTAATTTAAAGTTTTCACCGGCACAGGTACTTATAAGTAGGAGAACAAGGATAAAAATGCATATCCATTCAAAGTTATTGAAATCTTCTATTTGTAGTCAGACTCGTGAAAAATTGCAATGAAAAAGAAACAAATATAAATATTATTATAGTAGACAGATGTAAAGCTAATTTTGAAAATAATGATGTAATGTAGTGTTGTATAACAATAAATCTTAGGAATCAGCTAAAATATTGCATAGTCATGATAGCCCAAGATCCTATTTTGTTCAGAATGAGGGATTAATAGTGTCTTAAGACGCAATAGCAGCCATCTGAGGAAATCTCTGAATCCTTATAGACCAAAAACTCAGGCGGTTGGTATTGATGTACAGGAATTTATTAATAATAATAGTAAAAATGTTAATCCTGATTGTGGTAGTGATTGTCCTAAAGTGAGACATATAGGGGAAATGTGGGTAAAGTGGTCACCCTAAGGTTTGAAAGTTGAAACTATATAACATTTTACAACATATTTGCTGATAGAGATCGAGTCACTAAGGCATTAGCTAAGATATAAGTGAAATTCGAGTGTGCTGTGGTTTTCTTTTGAGATGACAAAAATTCAAAATAGTGCAAATGGCTACTTTGTCCCTTTGTACGGGGTAAAGTTGCCATCACATGGCAGTAACCAATATAGTAAGATTTTCTTGATTTATGAAGCTGACAATAAAAAAACAGTCAATTTCGCAAGACTTATTATTAATTGGGTATAATAGTCGCAATATAACTAATTTATGTCTTACAAATATGACAAATATAGCCGTCATCGCTTTCGCATCCTGCACACTACTCATGAGCCTAGCCCTTACACAAAGGGCATGATACCCACCCTTCTCCCTTCTTCGATTTAGAGAACGTGCTATTACAGTAAAGATACTCGTTTTCGTCACTGGAATCATTCTCGACGACGACCACTGGTTTCTTCTTTTTGTTGGCACGCTTACTTATTTTTTCTTTGTTTGCTACATTTCTTTTAACAGTTCTTTTTTGCCTTTCCTTCTGCGCTTCCAAGTCCTTTTTGTACGGGCTGTCGGTCAAAATGGCAGTTGATCCTTTTACCCTATTGCCACGTTTTTGTGCAATTTCTATTTTTGGTCTTGGAATGACTTCCTTTGGACTGACCAGCAGCTCTGAAGTGCTGAGTTGAAAAACTGGAATGCTGGACTAATGAAATGAGGTGCTGGGTTGACAATATGGAGTACTGGGTTGATATAATGAGGTGCCGGGTTAATAATCAAAGTTGGCAGGCAACTTCGGTGTATTGTCTTTATCTGGAGTTTGATTCTCTAAATGCTCTGATGTGTTCGTATCAAAATTACCGTTACTTCCGCGGCCGCAAAAGATGTATCGGAAAATATATTTGGATTGTACGGTACAATGCCACAATGTCTAAAACTATTTATGGCTGTGCTTGGCAGCGCAGCTCTGAGATAAGCTGCACCGAATAATTTTGCGATTTGGAATTGTAAAACTATCCTGCATGAGTTGTTTTTCATAAATAACTCGACTTCCGTGATATAAAAATTATTTAGCGGTGCCATGAATGAAACGTCTAGGGGCTGTAGTTTATGGCTACAGGGGGGGGGGGTATGCAGACAAAGGACCGCGAAAAAATTATCTCTTACTGAATTGATGAAATCTAAATTCCTTGTATGGGTCATATGTCTATCAAATATCACTAGACATGAAACTTCTGCGGGTGGCTTAGCATGTCTGACAAAGTGATCAAACCAATGTGAAAATATGTAGCTGCATCGAGCCAGAAGGCCTTCACCCGGCTGACATGCATATTAGGTTCCAGGTTGAGCTCCGTCCATCAATTCTTCTTTAATTCGAACCCTGGAAAAATATCATAGGAGGAACGTATGTTCCTCCAGCAGACGTGCACAACACGACAGTTGATAAAATTCCCCTCTCTGCTGATGTGATACTCCCTAGTTGCTTCCGGCCTTTGTGAGCGAAACCTTGGTTTATCTTGACTGCACTATGGCAAGCCTAGTCTCGTCGACATTGTAAACTCTGTGAGGAGGATAATGATGTCTAGTAAGGCATTCGTCCAAAAGAGAAAAAAATTCCCAACATTGCGTCTGTTAAAAGCTCTGGCTCTAGCAGCACTCGTAGCTTCAGGTTCACGTAGACTTATGTCAGTATTTCGGTCTAGGAAGCCTTTTAACCAATCTTCCCCAGCTAGCATTTTCTCTCTATTGAAATTATGTTTTAAGCCATATTTCTCTGCAGGATGAAAACTTAGATCAGATCTTTCTTGGAAAGTCCATAGAATCGAATATCCATTTCCTTAAAATGTTCAACTATTTCCTGCTCTCGCTTTTCGTCGAAGACTGTACGAATCGATCCCAAAATCTTCTTTCCACCTGTTGCAAAAGGATTTTTGCCCAACACACGCCGCCTCAGTGTGTATAGGTACATTGTATATTTTGCTGGCCATCTGGAGCAAAACTTTGTCTTCTCGAACATCTTTTATAGCTCTTAGCATTGCGTCAGTGTCCCATGACAGTTGCGATCATGTTCTTTTGTACTGGCGAGGCATCCTGAAAGAACATTTTTTTTATTGAATAGATGTTCTATGGCCGGGGGTTTCGAAAAATAACATGATAACCACTGTCGCAGTATTCAGGAAACAAACTACATGCATACATACCTGACACTATATGCACTGATTGCACAAAAACTTTTTTAATTGATATGTAATCACACCTTTTTTATATAGTAGCAATCAACACCATAGATCGCACATGTCAGAAATTAAAGTTATCGTCTTATCCCTTGACAGTTATGCATAATGGTAAAACAGAACACCCCACCGTGCGTTTCTTCAAATGGCCGATCTGCTTATGCTATTGGTTCACAGATGGAGCAGTCGGTTGCCACCAAAATCGGGAATGGCCACTTTTCCCCGGGTGGCCACCTTACCCACATTTCGCCTAAATACTAAAAGGTCAATATCTGATTGTCAAAATAACGTGAAACCTATTGTTAATGGAGAAACAGTCACTACTCGCAGTGGTGGGATAATAAAACGTCCAAACTATTTGAAAGACTTTGTAGAGTGATTTGTGTTAGAGGAAAGATGTCATGTTGGTAACACTGTGACACATGGAAATGAGTTGTCAATGTCAATGGCGTGAGTAGCCAGAACAAGATGTACAGGTGAAGTGAACGGCTATTAAGTAATAAATAATTATTAGGTATTGTGTGTTTTATTAAGTAGGGGAAGGATGTACAAAGTGGCATAGTGGGGTAAAATGTAACAGTGCTTGTATATACACGAATCGTCGTTCGGAAGTGCTCGGAAACGAATATGATGTGGCAGCACGGGTCTCAGGCATGCTAATTTACATTTAGTACCCACAGAACACTCCCTATAGAAGGGAAACGCCAATGCTGACGTTTTGAACAATATTGCAGCACCTCTGGCGGATGCGATGAATTTTAGTCACACGCGGGAAATTTGATTTCATTTTCATTTAGCAAATCCAAATAAATTCTATTTAATTTTATACCACTGCCAGTAAAGAGGTTAAATTAGTCAAATAAGTTTTTTAATGATTTTTATAGTGAAAGCAAAACAAGTTATGTTTTAATAACACACATATGCGTGTTTTAAGCTTTGCAATCATAGGAAAAGTTAATTGGCAATTTGAACCTTCTAACACTTGCAGCTTCAGTTTTTACTATCAATATGATTAATGGAACATCAAACAAGATAAAATACACTTGTGTTTTATTAGAACATTATTACTATTACATTTATTTAAAAACCTAGAACAGTATTCCTATTACATTTATTTAAAAACCATTTTAATTCTGAAAGTAAGATGAAGTATATATTGCCATTCCTTATCGATAGGTAGGTATATTACAGCAGTCTGGTGCTTGTACACTATTACATTTATATGCTCACATGAACACAATGTATGGCAAGGTTGGTTTTTCCTTCTTTTAGGGTATGTATAAATGATGTCATATTGTCATTTATTAGAAAAACATTTGTGCACCCTTTAATTTCCTTCTTTATTTAAAATGACACTTGGTGATATTCATCTGACAACAGTGTACACTATCAGGGTTTTTGGTCGCCTTCCGAATCCACCCGATCCATTGTTTACTTCTGATTAAAAAAAATATTTATATATATTTTTTAATTTCAACAACACACCACGAGAGCTTACAGCCTAAATACTATCGTACCATGGGTGTTGACAAGAAGGAAAGAAGCAGCTTGTTAATTCTTGTCTTGAAGGTTTGGAGGTTCGGATGGGAAGGAAAAGCATGTGCCGGCAAGGAATTCCACAACTTGGAAGTCCTCTGGACAAAAGAGCGGGTATAACAAGATGTTTTAAGTCTGGTGACCTGGACAGTAAAAGGGTGCATTCGCTCTGTTCCCCTGGTAGATCTGTTGGGGGCAGCAGGTGGGGGAACTATGGAGGAAAGCTCCTCTGAGCAGTGCCCGTACAGATATCTATAAAAGAGAGAGAGGTCACCAACGGCACGTCGGTGGGCAAGGGATGGCAGCCTTTGGGTGAGGGTAGGGTCACCGATGTTGTTGTATAAATAGAAATAGAATTTTTATTTGCACTTTAAAATATATGAATACTTACTCAAAGGAAGATGTAATATGGGAACAACAGTTCTTTTCAGGCCTCTTCTCATTTCAGCTGCTTTATCCTCATCAACGAAATGACGATCACAAATATAAAATCTATCGTAAATGGATTGTGTATATAAACCAAGCATCTTGGGGTTTCACCCAGTCATCAAAATGGTCTTCTGATGATTTGAACGAAAAACGATGTCTTTTGCTAAATAATTTCAGGCACCCCGGGACACAATTAACAATAAATCGTTTTCTCGGTTGGTACAATATTTATATTCACAAAGCTTCTGTAAGAAAACGTTATTTACTTATAACCTATGAACTACTAAAACGTTCTATACTTGCCTGAAAACTAAAACAGTTGTAATTGTGTTTCACCAAAACACCTTGAACTATGAAAGCACCTTGCTTTTTTGATAAGAAAACTGAAAATATAATTAAAATTACATGATTGTTTAAACACAAAGCTTACGATAACGATCATATTTTGATTCACAAAAAAAAACGCACCTCTAAAACACAAAACCGACGAACAATGAAAACACTATAAAATCCACTAAAAGTTAATATAGGTAAAACTTAATTAAAAGAAACGTTTAGCAACAAACTTGTATTATAATTATACAATGAAAGAACTAGAAGCGAACAAAAACTTTTTTGCATTCAACACATTTGAATTTTAAATGTATGATAAAATGGCGCACTGAACAGCTTGTTCAGTAGAATTGTAGCACTACTAGCGACATCTACTATATGCGATGTCCGAACTAGAGCCCTAATAAAGTCCAGGTTAGCTCCATTTAGGTGATACTTCTATAGGGAGTGTTCTGTGTTAGTACCGCTTCGTCCGTTGTTATTGAGGCTGCACGTCCCATTACATTGTTTTTAACGACAAAAAGTTTTTAGCGCGAAATATTAAAATCTATTATAACTTTTTTTGCGATAAACTGGTAAGTTTAAATTTGTAGGATAAGTTATTGGATTATCGCTTTTAGGATTACATAATTCAGATTTATTAAGTAAACTGAGGTTCGTCAAAAATTGCATTTGTTTTGTAAATGTGCATAAGGGGTAAAATGACATAGTCGTGAGAGAGCAAATTGGCATATGATGTCATTTTACCTGACTATAAACCAGATGCATAAAATATGCTCTTTTGCAGATAATGCCGCAAAATTACGTAAGAAAGTCAAATAGGCAATCGTGGGATGCTAGGCAGGTTTAAACCCAATTTTCCTATGGAAGTAGAACGGCAGTTGGTGGAACATTTAATATTGCTAGAATCAAGGTTCTTTGGACGAAAAAGACGGGACGTGTTAGAAATAGCTTATAATTTAGCCGTAAAAAACGGATTTGAACATTATTTTAATAACCAGAAAAAGGCCGCTGGTAAGGACTGGATAAGAGAATCTCGTAGAAGAAATCCAGATATAACACTGCGTAAACCCGAAGCCCCATCTGCAGCGAGAGTGCAGGCATTTAACAAACCCCACGTGGATCAGGTTTTAACGTGTTGGAGGAAACTATGCAAAAGGAAAACATTGATCCTATGAAGATATATAATGCAGATGAATCTTCGTTAGCTACCGTACAGCGCCCGCAGAAAGTATTTGCTACAGCCGGTCGGAAGCAAGTAGGTACAATTGCAAGTGCAGAAAGGGGTTCTCATGTAACAGTTGTTTGCTGCATGTGTACCCATGGGAACCATATCCCGCCTGTCCTAAATTTTCCACGAAAAAATATGAAAAAAGAATTAACTGACGGTACACCTGCAGGAACTTTATGCATTGGCCAAGAGTCCGGCTGGATGGCAGGTCAAGTATTTTTACAGTGGCTACATTTCCAAAATTTCAAAAATATGCCAAGGCATCTTCCACTGAAAAGGTTATGTTAATTGTGATTGTACATTCGAGTCATAAATGTCTTAATGCTCTTGTGTACGCCAAAGAAAATCGAATTGTGCTTTTGCGTCTGCCTCCTCACTATACACATCGAATGCAACCACCCGAGGATGCATTTTTTGGGCCACTTAAAACCTATTATGGCCAGGAAATAACCAAATGGTTCAAAGCTCAACCTGGTCGCATTGTAACACAATTTCAAATTGGTGGTATGTTAAATGAAGCATATGGAAAGGCGGCTACTCTTCAGAATGCCACGCATAGTTATACCAAAACAGGCATCTACCCATTAATCCAGGCGTGTTCCCCGACTATATGTTTCAAGCATCTGAAACCACAAACATTGTGTTTGATAATAGTGTCCAACAAGCCGAAAAAGTCCTTACTGATGATAATGCTCAACCTGGACCGAGTTGGCAAAACGATTCCGCCGTAGATTCTCCCGTCGCCTTTCCTACAGCGTCTCAGAAAAATATGCAAAGTCCAAGAAGTTTCATTTCAATTTTGGTTACTCCAACTGATTTAAGCTCAGTTCCGGTCGGATCATTTGTTTCAGGCCAGGGAAAAAGTAAGCCAAGGAAACGTCAACGCACTTCTGTCTTAAACTATACTCCAAATTTGGAAGAAGCCAAAGAGAAAATCAAACGGAAACTAAGAAAAAAAAGAAGAAAGATAAAGGGCGGTAACAAGAAAAATCCAGAACCGTCGGAAACAGAAAAATAACCTTTTTCTGCAGACGAGGAAGACGATTGTGTTTGCATTAACAGCACAGAGCTATACAAATTGTCCAAAAAAGCTGAACTGTGGCTATGTTGTTGTTCCTGTCAAAAGTGGGCACATGCCGAGTGTGCTAGGGTATACAAGAAAGTAAACATATTTGTTTGTGAGCTATGTATCGACTAAAAGTATTAAACGGTATTGTGTCATTTTGCCCTCCTGGTGGAGTAAAATGATTTTTTCTTGTTTATTTTTCCTTTCTTTGACTACAAGTCTATATTTTATTTTGTTTAGTTAAAGTCTCGTTTGAGATCTTGCAAAAGGGTTAGTTTCGGTTTTGTTTAAGAGTTGTTTAAAAAAAAGCTATTTCTTAATAATTTTTTCTATTTTAATGAAATGTATATCATTTTGTACACCCTTCCCCTATATTAACACTACTAATTATACGGACAACTCACGTATATATATATATATATATATATATATATATATATATATATATATATATATATATATATATATATATATATTTACATATAAAAATTGAAACTGACCCCGGATATGTGCTCTAGGGCGCCTAGTTCACGGTCATTTGAAGAATATTTTTTTAAATTTAAAAGTCGAAATCTAATGATTAGTGAATGTTGGTAAAAAATTCACTAAAAATTGAAACTGATCCTGGATATGGGTTCTACAGTTCCCAAGTTCCCATTCGTTTTAATAATAGTCATAAGCAATTTTTAAAAAGGAAATCGCTAAAAACGTTAGGAGAGATGTACAAAAACTTCTAATTTGCTTGTTTGTTTTAATTTTTTAAAATTGACCATTTGATGCAAATTTAGTTAGAAAAAATAAGTAGTGTAAAAGATTGATATTTTAAGAACTATTGCATCTTTTCTAGGTCACCAGGCAAGATATAATAGTTCAGTTGCCTTGTCCACCTCCGAACGGGACCCAGGTGTTAGAGAATTATGGTTACCTGAAGACAACACAGCATTTTTACGATTACGGCAATACTCCTGTTGCTCTAGCTGTGTTTTACTGTGTAATATTTATTGCTACATGCGTTTTGTTCATATTGAATTGTTGCCGAAATAAAACAAAATACACACGAAGTGATTCGAACAAGCCATAAGTTAATTTTATCTAGGGACATATTGTTGTCTCATTTGTTAATATAGTATTTATATGTTTTAGTACTTTTACAATAAAATATTTTTGTACATATTATGCGATACTTTTAATTGAACCTTAACCCTTTATAAGTATATTGTTCAAATGTCATTCGGAATTAAACTACAGGATGTTGGTAGGTGAGTTACTGTTAACAAAAACGACGTGGGAGAGAAACTGCAATGTTTTTATAATAAAGTAGGTCTTCGACCCATCGAAGGTCTAGATATTTGAAGTCAGGCAATGCATTCATACTTACAAATTACAAAGAGCATAAAACATCCGGTGGTCATTGTTAAGTTTTACAAATAAACAATTATATTACAAAAAGAAAACAAAGCACAAGAAGTATGGAGGCAAAGAAATAATGAATAAATCGAAAATTACATGAAAAAATAACGGCTAGATCGAGCTTACCGTTTGCCAGTGGGTAAGAAGACTATACAATGTAAGCAAGGAAGAAAATATAATGTTTTTAGTGAGTTTTCATTTCTTTTATATTTCATTATTCTTTTTCAACCATTACCTCAAACCTCAAACTCGCTAAACTTGGTTGTTTCGGGCGATTAGTTGGTCAGCCTTGTTATAGGCAACTTGTCGACAACTAGTTAGTTGTTATAGATGGTCCTGTTGTAAACACCCGTTAAACATATTGGTTGGTTGCTTGGTTGTGCTTGACTTAAAAATGTAGACTGTTTATTGTTTAAGTGTACACTGATTTTGGCCTTACTCATCTAAATATATAAAACAATAAACTGACTGACTGACTCACTCATTTATCAACGCACAACACAAACTACTTGGTCTAGAGACCTGAAATGTTGCATATAGGTTTCTGTTATAATGTAGGCACTGAGAAATAGTTTTTTGAAATTCCACCCATTTCGGTTGCTTTCTGATTTATTCATCTATCTATCTGTTCAACTGTCAGAATAGTTACAGTTCGTTAGATAGTTAGTATTTTTGTACTTAGTTATTTGTAATTTAGGTATTTAAGTTGTTTGTTAAACGATATAAGTTTGGTCTTAAGTATTGGGTATAGTTATTAATACCTAGTTTGCATATATTCGTACTTCATTAGAGTTTAGGTATTAAGGTTGGTAAATCATTTAGAGATAAAGATAGGTATTGGGTTTATATGTGTTAGTTAGTTAATATATAAAAACAAGCAAACAGCGGTTATTAATGATATCTTACTGCAATCATTTGAAGGAGAAGAAATGATTACAGTTGAATATACTCTGTAGTAAATAAAGACGACGCTGTTCATTACACAGTAGAATTTTTGAAAACTCTAAACCAGCCTGGTCTTCCATACCATCGGCTATTGTTACGTGTGGGCACACCCGTAATGTTGCTTAGAAATTTAAAATCACCCAAACTACAAGTTAAAGCATTTGCATGAAATATGTTCTATCACCTCATGCATTTGACAGTTTTGAATAGTCTACAGATTGCTCAAATTATCCTGGTATTTAAGGGGTACATCCCAGTAAACACATGTTCGTTAATTAAACGTTTAAAAGGAAACTGCTACCTTACGTTTACTTTTGGTAGAAATGTTGCCCGAATAAACATATAATTAAACCAAGATAAAAACGTTTTTTATACATGTATGTTTTAACGTTTAAATATACGTTTTTCTTACATGTTTATTAACAAGGATTTTACAACGTTAATTTAACCATCATCTGTAATGGAGAATATACGTTTATAATTACTGTTTATCAGCGGGAATTTGTAACGTTAAACTATTTGCCGTATATATATATATATATATATATATATATATATATATATATATATATATATATATATATATATATATATATATATATATATATATATATATATATATATATATATATATATATATATATATATAAGTAGATAGTGCGCCACCTGAGCCCACCCCCTCCACTTTTTTCTGCGCATGCGTGATGACGTCACGCGCATGCGCTGTGAGGTGTCAGTTGACAGCTGACCTGTCAGTGTTGACAGGTGTCAGATGTCACTGACCTGTCAGCTGTCAACGTCAGTTGTCATATGTCAGATGACGTCACAAGCGTTCCAAGATGGCTGTCATAGACAGCCGCAACCCGGGTCTCTATGGAACTGTCTTATGTCAGATGTTCCGTCTGACCTGTCCAGAGAGAAAGAGAGAGAGATAGATAGCTACAAGTCAGGTTAGACGTCTTGTGATGACGTAAGATGTTCCGTCTGACCTGTGTCCATAGATATCTACAAGTCAGGTCTCCATGTGTGTGTGTTTGTCGAATACCATTTGTCTGATTGTTTATTAAGGTTATGTATGTGTTGTATGACAGAAGCATGCTTATTACCAGCCATCCGATTGTTTATTGAGGTTATGTTCACGTACACGTGTTGATTACCAGTCATTTGATTGTTTATTAAGGTTATGTTTGTATTTGTTATGTCGTCAACGTGCTATCTGTTTGTTTATTAAGGTTATGTATGTATTTGTTTATTAAGGTTATGTTCGCACACACGTGTTGATTACCAATCATCTGTTTGTTTATTAAGGTTATGTTTGTATTTGTTTATTAAGGTTAGGTGTTCGTAAACACACACACACAGCTGTTTGTTGTTTATTGTGTGTGTGTGTGTGGTAAGATGTGTTGAAGTTTGTTAGGGTATTTCGTTTTTGGCGGGAAATTTGAATTTGTTTGAAAATTAGTGTCTGTTGTGTCCAGAGATCTGACTCATCGAGCTAGGGAACATTCTATTTCTAAAGTTGTAGAGTGGGAGAATATTCCCTAGCTCGAGGGGAGAGATCTGTTGGACACAGTCATTCGGTTTAGTCACACACACCTACATATATTAGGAAGATATTGAGCGGGTAATTTGAAATATGATTTTGATTTGAAATATGATTTTTGAAAGAAAAGCATTCGCCTGAAATTAGATTTGAATTAGATTTCAACCCCGACCATACAGCTTACTAAGATTTGCAACGTCCCTAAACCGATTATGCTAGCCAGACACACGGTGAAAGTTTGTTCGCAGTGGTATATATAAAACAAAACCTGTTGTTATTTACATATGATAATTTAAAACGAGTTTATCAGGCTGATGAGTGTGTGTGTTTGGGCAGATGGTATCTCTATTACATTTCAATTGTAACCTAATAGGTACGGTAATTTTAAAACAATGGGTATATTTTATAGTAAAAAGATATTTAAACACGTTCCAATTTACATATCTAATATCAAATTCTAAAAACAAAAACGTTTGAAGTAAACTATTAATAACAAAACGTATTTACATGTAGATATGCTAATGAATTTGTTTAATAGGGTAATAAAACTGAGACCTGGTTTTATGTAGGCTTGTTTGTTTATGTTAGTGTTTTCCTATTAGAATGAATCTGAATTTATATAGGGAGTGATCAAAAAAAAACACAAGTAACAAAAACTCGATTTAAAACAAGAAAACTAAACTTTGATATACGAGGATTGTTTGATAAGTATTGTTTGTATGCAAACATAAATAATATAAGATTATACTTACATACAGCAAGAGACGTCATACATGTTTCACTGCTTAACACACACTAACGTATGTTGAGGTCTTGAATGGGTTGTTTGAAAGCATAGAACACACACACACACACATAGGTCATGACTGCACGAAGGCTTTGCTTAGACTGACAGACAGAAAGGGGTTAATCAAAAAGCAACAAAATAAAAATAAAACAACTGATTTACATACAATAAAAATTTATTAGGATTAATTAAGTTGTACATATTGATACATAAAATGACATACTATTATTACATAATGGCTCTAACGATGCCCGTTAGAGGTTTATATTCCATTACACTGTCATGAATAACTAAACAATAAACACGAGTATTTTTAGGGAAGTTGGCGTAACTCATAAACTCCACCTTAATGTCCACCGTTGAAGACTTGATTGACTCGTTCTGGTGCTGACAGTCAATCACAAATAGAGCTCGGTCTTTAAACTCGTCATAATTCAAGATAGGCTCCGACATGTTTTTATAACAGAAGCTTTTTTGAAAATCTGTATACATGCTATAGGCTTCTGCATATTTCGATTTCTCAAAATCCATATTCATAGATTCATAAGGGTAGCATTCTGAATTTAGAAACACTCGGAGGTCCAACAGACCAATGTTATCGAAATAGTCTGACCTCTTCTTCACGTTGTCCTTACGATCTGTTTGAAATGCTATAATCACATATCGAGGTCTTTCCAAGTTGGTTGCAGTTTTAACAGTCCACACATCTCTGTTGATATCTCTGAGTGCTGGTAACTCATATATGTCCCATTTGCGGTATGCGAGAAATATAGAGGTGTCTTTTGCTATTTTATCCATCAGTTCCAATTTCATTTTATCATTGGGAAAGACATGTTTTACCTTTAAAAACATATTGGTTACGGTAATTTTTGCTCGTGCCGTACCTGTGCTGTAATAGCCGTTGGAATCGTTTCGACTTCTTGTAAAGCGGAAAGTATGTTTGCCACAGAGAACTCCTTTGAAATGATGAAAGAAACTGAAGAGGAACCAAACAGGTATGAGCATGTGAAACTTGTTATCATTTAAGGTGATGTGCTCCGACGACACATTCAGACCGGCGTTGCTAAGAGATTGGGCTTCATTCTTACTGAACGATAGCAGACTTTTGATGAGTGTTGTGGTGTAGGGGTCTCGCACTCGTTCCACTTCCTTGTTATTTAACTCATAGGTCATGGATTCAAACAGAGCTGCTCCTCCATTATTTGACAGATAACAAGCACCAGTGGCATTTTGGATTGCTACAGGTTCCAGAGCACCTTCGATTATTAGAGCTGATTCGGCCAGACATACGAACGCATCTTGTTGGTTGGTGGCTATTTCAATTTCATCGCTGTTACCAAACGATTTAGTTGGTGAATAGTAAGAGCGCAGCTCTTCTCGATCGATGCCATCATCAAACACGGGGTCTTTGAATATTTCTAGTTTTGACGACATGATAACCCAGGCTTTGCAGGAACTCAATATTATCGGGACGAAGCGTACCCTTTGACGTGTCTGACTCAACTGAATTTGTTGTGGTAGATGCACTTGCTTTTATATCCTTAAAGACCAACATACTAAGCAACTTTTATAAGTTTCAAGCGAACAGACACCTCTTCACCTTGAAAGTTGACAGGAACTGAATCTTGGTCGACGATGTCGATGCTTATATTGGAAATCTCTTATATTGGAAATCTCTTGCTTGTTCACCGGCAAGTAAATTAAATTTTTAGGTTCTATGTCGATTGCGTAGCCAGGATCAACCATCGGAGCAAACTCATACAGAGTGTGTGAGGGTTGTCCGTTATAATAGGAACCAGACACGATATTGGTTTCGATGCGAATCTGTCTAACATCCACTATTTCAACAGGTAAATCAGATTCATAAAAGGTGTCCGGCTGAAGAACTTGTTTTGAAAAGCCCAACATTCGCCCAATCGAACCATCAAATTCAAAACTGACATTTGTATAACACTTTAGTCTACATTTGATGGTGTTCGGATTAGGTCTCAGAATCAGAGCCTGTTGCTTTTGTTCGTGTGTTGCTGTAGCACCAACAAGTTCATTTTGAAGTAACTCTTCCAAGTGTGTTATTTCATAAGCACCGGTGGGTATCGTGATGGTTCGCCAACCGGTTCCTTCTTTTACATGAAATTTGTTTTTACCTTCATAGATGTTGGGTATGTTGTTGTAGGTGTGAAAGCCTATCAAGGCAACAGCATAATTACCATCCAAAACAATTGGTGGATGGTAGTCTGACGACAGATGGGAGCTGCGGTCTTTCAACACAAAGGTGTGCGCCATGACTGATACACACAGGCTACTGTTTGAGTCTTTTATTGCAATGGTTTTTGCAGATACAACCCATAGCCGGAGCGCTGTTTCTTGAGATACATGCCTTTGCCGAGTCTCTTGCATTTTGGCTTAAATTTCAAGCCACTCCCTCTCCTACCCATCGCGATGGCTTCCATTGTTTTGTTGTGCCGTTCTTCCTCCTCCAGTTTCTGTTTCGCAGACTTGGCATCGTTCACGGCTTTGGCAATACCTGCAGCACCGCCACCCAGAGCTCCTAGTGCTGACAGCCCACCAAATATAAGAGGTAACAGCGGTAGGAAGCCACCGCTTTTAGGTATTGGAATAACTCGAGGTTTCTGCACATTCTTACGTCCACCAATGTTTCTAACAATTGTATGAGCTATATCAAACACGGCGTTCGCTGTTGGAATAAGGTTTCTATCTTTTATAACTTCCTCAATCAGACTTAGTATGTTTTTAAAGGGAACCTTCTTCTTTGGCCTCGAGTTGATTACATAAAGCCCCTCATCAAGTTTTCTGTTAACTTTCATGGTGTTTGTAACGCCCCGCAACGTTTCAACAAAACCTGTATCTGTCTTTGTTAATAACAACCCACACTCTGTGACACCAACATGCATACTGACTGGGTGTCTCACTTGCATTCATATATATACACACCCAAAAAATATAGTTTAGTTTAAGTTAAGATGCGTACCAGCAAACACGCTTCTGCCTTACCCATTACAAATATAGACGATGTTGTTACGGACACAGCTCAACAACAACTAAGGCATGGTCCTCTCTTTCCAAACACCGTTCGCTGTATCATATGTGGTCCGAGTGGGTGTGGTAAAACTAATGTCATGCTGAGTTTGTTGTTTGAAGCAAACGGTTTAAAATTTGATAACGTGTATGTGTATTCAAAGTCTCTGTATCAACCGAAATACAAGATATTAAAGGAGGTGTTGAATGCAACAAAAGGTGTTGGTTACTATCCTTATCGAGAAAACGATGAAATATTAGATCCGGAAGATGCCAAGAACAACTCTGTGTTTATATTTGATGATGTAGCTTGTGACAAACAAGATAAAATAAGAGCATACTTCAGTATGGGCAGACATAAGAATATTGATTCATTCTATCTCTGTCAAACATATACACGAATACCCAAACATCTGGTCCGTGACAACACCAATGTTATTGTGTTATTCAAGCAAGATGAAACCAATTTAAAACATGTGTACGACGATCATGTGACCACCGATATGGACTTTAAACAATTTAAAACTATCTGCTACCAATGCTGGAAAGATAATAAGTATGGTGTGTTGGTGATTGTGAAGGAAAACGATGTACACAAAGGCCGATATAGAAAAGGATTCGATAGATATATATTATTCTAACAAACAATGATAGACAGGCAGCTGTCTAACACAGCTGTCATACAGCTGTCATACAGCTGTCTAACACAGCTGTCTAACAGCTGTCATACAGCTGTCTAACAGCTGTCATACAGCTGTCATACAGCTGTCTAACAGCTGTCATACAGCTGTCTAACACAGCTGTCTAACAGCTGTCATACAGCTGTCTAACAGCTGTCATACAGCTGTCTAACACAGCTGTCTAACAGCTGTCATACAGCTGTCTAACAGCTGTCATACAGCTGTCTAACAGCTGTCATACAGCTGTCTAACACAGCTGTCTAACAGCTGTCATACAGCTCTCTAACAGCTGTCATACAGCTGTCTAACACAGCTGTCTAACAGCTGCCATACAGCTGTCTAACAGCTGTCATACAGCTGTCTAACAGCTGTCATACAGCTGTCTAACAGCTGTCTAACACAGCTGTCTAACACAGCTGTCTAACAGCTGTTAGACAGCTGTCTAACACAGCTGTCTAACACACAGCTGTCTAACACACAGCTGTCTAACACACAGCTGTCTAACACACAGCTGTCTAACACACAGCTGTCTAACACACAGCTGTCTAACACACAGCTGTCTAACACACAGCTGTCTAACACACAGATGTCTAACACACAGCTGTCTAACACACAGCTGTCTAACACACAGCTGTCTAACAAGACAGACGGATATCGTGATAAATAAGAAGACATGTACCGTGACTGAGTCAGTATATGTTAAACCACCACACAACCTGTATCGCTCAAACAAATGATTAGACCGGTTGGTAACACTGACCAGTTGTAGCACAATGGAAGTGTTGGGTAAGGAAGAGCGAAAAGTTAAGAAAAGGATTTTACAACTTGCTGACAATATTCGAAAAAAACATTTAATGCTTAAACTTAACACAGCCGAGAATGATGATGCTCTGCAACGTTTATATAAACCACTTGTTGAGCCCCTAAGTGAAATATCTAAAAACACAGCAGCACTGCAGCAGCAGCAGCAGCCCCCGCAACCACCAAAGGCTGAACAAATCAAAGACGAAGTCGATATACCAGAAACGAAACCCCAAGTACAGTTCCTTAAAGACCATGAAGTTTTTGAAGCTGAACCAAGGGAAGAGGCTGAGGAGACAAGTTCCGATGAGGATATCCCAACATTAGAAGAGCTTGAGGCAGACCTACAAACTGTCACATCCAACCCTGCATATCAAGAATTTTTGGAGCAATATCCTGACCGAGTTCGATATTATGTAGACAAGTATTTTACTGAACCACCAAGGCTCGGTACCATTGCCCGCTACGCTAAAGATACCGGTAGCTGGAGTCTTGGTAACAAACACTTAGACTTTACTGATGCTGAGATTCACTTGGGCCAAAGGAGATACCCGCAAACACAAGGTCTGCTAGAATTGTTATTTATGAAAAGACCCCGGGGGTATACTTATGACGATCTTCAACACTATAGAGATATTTTAGAAGCAACTAGTGTTCATAAAATGAACTATGATCCTAACGCACGAACCAAAGGTTGTTCCTCTGAAAAGTATCTGACTCTAATAAAACCAGTGATAAATCCACGAGGTCGTATATCCTCAACACCTCAAGGTTTTGGTTACACCTACGAGGAAGACGATGACGACAGCAACGACAGACATCTTAACAAAAAACAAAAGACTGAACTTAAAACTCAGAGTGATAAGAGCAGCGATAGCAACGGCATGAGCCCTAACAACAACATCAGCACCAACAACTATATGATACAAAATAACAAACAAATAGCCTATGTGTATTGGAATGACATAAACGAGTTGGTTGACAGACTTAGACTTTTAGTGGCTTCCCAAGTTGCAGGTAATAATGCTCATAACAACGAAATTCAGTCAATCTTGGAAGAACTAAAAGAAGCTAGTGTTATCACCTAGTAAACCCACAGCCATGAAGAGGCACCAACGACAACAACAACAACAGCACCAACGCAACACTGAACCATCTAATGTTAATAATTCTATAAATGTATTCCAACAAAGAGTTTACATACTTGTACTTAGAATCAAATAAAAGTCTTTGTTAAAATTACTGTGTTTTTATTTTGTAATACAATTAAAAAGTATGTCTTAAAGCAATAATATCCTGACTGTAATCCGGCTCCCTGGCGATAACTCTAAGTGGGCTCCCTCGGTTGAAATATTTAGGGTATCAGTATTCCGATACCCTTGTATTCTAGACAAGCTCAAACACGACTGCATGGGTGATGTCATCTAACAGATATAACACAAGATAACATTCGCCAAGGTCATCAACTGACACGTTGTTTACCCCTAAGCGAGCCTCTCTCTTGCGTATATTAAACAGATACACAGACAAGCTCAAACAGAATCAAGGTTAACAACTGTAAAACGTTGTTTATCCTTTGTAAGACCTCTCTCTCTCTCTCTCTTACATCAGTTTGTTTCCTCAATACAAGAGAGAGACACTTGTTCAGTATGTGTTAAGTCGTGAAACAAGGATGACGTCTCTTGCTGTATGTAAGTACACTCTTATTATTATGTCTGTTTGCATTCAAATAACAAATACAAACATAACATTACTAAACAATCAGATGATTGGTAATCAACATGTATACGAACACCTAACCTCATATGTAAACAACAACAGGTTTTGTTTTATATATACAACAGCGAACAAACTTTTATCGTGTGCGTCTGTGGAGCTATTGGTTTAGGGACAGTGTATATCTGAGTAAGCTGTCTATGGCCGATTCGAGGTTCGTGGGTTCAAATCTAATTTCAGGCGAATGCTTTTCTTTCAAATACACATGCATCTGTCAGTCTAAGCAAAGACTTCGAACTGTCATGACGTGTGTTATATCCTTTCAAACAGCATGTACAAGCTCCAACAATGGCAATCAGTTGTCTGTCTGTCTGTCTGTTTCCTCAACACAGGAGACACTTGTTCAGTAGTGTGTGTTAAGCTGTGAAAGAAGGATGACGTCTCTTGTTGTATGTAAGTACACTCTTGTATTATCATGTCTGTTCGCATTCAAATAACAAATACAAACATAACCTTAACAAACAATCAGATGACTGGTAATCAGTCTGTATACAAACACCTAACCTTAATAAACAAATACATACATAACCTTAATAAACAAACAGATGATTGGTAATCAACACGTGTGCAAACATAACCTTAATAAACCAATACAAACATAACCTTAATAAACAAACAGATGATTGGTAATCAACACGTGTGCGAACATAACCTTAATAAACAATCAGACAGCTGGTATTCGACAAACACACACACATGGAGACCTGACTTGTAGATATCTATGGACAGAGGTGGCCATCTTGGAACGCTTGTGACGTCATCACAAGACGTCTAACCTGACTTGTAGCTATCTATCTCTCTCTCTCTCTGGACAGGTCAGACGGAACATCTGACATAAGACAGTTCCATAGAGACCCGGGTTGCGGCTGTCTATGACAGGGCAGACATCTTGGAACGCTTGTGACGTCATCTGACATATGACAACTGACAGCTGACATTGACAGCTGACAGGTCAGTGACATCTGACACCTGTCAACACTGACAGGTCAGCTGTCAACTGACACCTCACAGCGCATCCGCGTGACGTCATCACGCATGCGCAGAAAAAAGTGGAGGGGGTGGGCCCAGGTGGCGCACTATCTACTTATATATATATATATATATATATATATATATATATATATATATATATATATATATATATATATATATATATATATATATATATATATATAGGTGTACATTTATCGTGCAAATAAAATTAAACAGTGGAAAATAAACAACTACATCAAAATTTATAAATGCTAAACTCATAGCTAACCATTATTACTCTCATTCGAAAGTTTGATTCACGAACAATCAAAATACAGGAAAAGAAGGTCTATTCATAAACGTTAGATATACGTCTAATGTCTCAATAAAATTAAACTTGAAAATATGAGAAAGCAACCAACATGGCCGATTTTAAACACGCCGGCTAAACTCATAAGTTCCAATTATTTATTCTACCTAATAACGCTCTATAGCAATCAAAATACAAGAAAGGTGATTAACTTCGACAACTTTTGAAGACAATTATTACATATTGTGACCTAACTTCAAGACATAAAACTTGACACTGTGAGCTGCACTAACTATACCTATTTCCAAAACTTTTAAGAGAAATCGCTACAGGATGATAATCATTCTTTGTAAAAGTGTATAAAACAATTATAAATTATAGAACAGACCACCATTCACCATAACATACAAGTGTCACGTACTAAATATAATATTTAATGACATCTAATTCTAAAAACCACATTACACACTGCACACCATAAGGTCACCTGTTCTGTTTCTATTCGTTGCTCGTTCTCGTTCAGCATGCGCACAAACACTTACTAATTTACAAGGACATAAGTAGTTAACTAGAGTATTAAATCTGTTGTATGTATTACACAATGGAATGCAAAAGACATAGCTCTTTTTAAAACATACACGCATTGTCGAATACTTCTCAGATTGATTATGTGACAAAAAATTTTAAAAAGCCAGGAAAAAATGTAACCTATAACTATAGGTACATAATATAATATATCACATAAAATATCTCACGCTTAAAAAATATCTAGTAAAATACGTATATTTTATGTATAAATCCCTACTTTATGTATGTTTTTGGTAGACGAACCTTGTTGAAACTACATCTAAATATAATGTTTAAAAACACTAATTAATAACGTATTTAACAACGATAAATTGTTAAGCACTTTGCTTTTTTAACAAAAATTAGAAAAATAGTGATTTTAAATATATCGTTTATACCACATAAAATATCTCTCACTTAAAAAATGTCCAGTAATATACGTATATTTTATGTATGAATCCCTACTTCATACATGTGTTTGATAGGCGAACTGTGATGAAACAACATTTGAATATTATGTTCAAAAACACTTAATTAATAACGTTTTTTACAATGACAAATTGTTTTGTTGCTTTTTTTACAAAAATTAGGATAACAGTTGTTTTAAATATTATTATTATTATTAATGCTTTATTGGTATATAATAATACATCATGTCCATATAAAGAAGTCAGAGACTTGTACATATATTGTTTGACATAATTTAAATCGTTTTGGCCCAAATGTGTTTGACGTATGCTTTCCAAAAGTTATTAACTTCAGATTTTGACGTACGAAAATTTAATTACCTTCTTCTCCCATCTAATGTTTCAATCATTGCCTACATTCATAACAGCTTCCAACCATATTAATATTCTCTTCGGATAAAAATCTGTTCTAACCATTCCTTATTAAATACAACATTTTTAAATTTTAAACAGGAACTAAATGACAGTATCTAACTGACATAACTACATTGTAACATATAACGTTTATATCACATAAATATCTCTCACTTATCAAATGTCTGATAAAATACGTGTATTTTATGTATGAATCCTAACTCCATGTAGGGTTTTGGTAGGCAAACTGTTGAAACAACGTTTAAATATTATACACTTCATCAATAAGGTCTTTACAACGAGAACATTTTTACGCTTTTTTACCACAAAAATTACGTAAATGCCTGTTTTACATATAACGTTTATATCACACAAAATATCTTTCGCTTATAAAATGTTTAATAAAATACATATATTCAACGTATTATTCTCAACTAAACGTAGTTTTTGATAGGCGAAATGAGTTAAAATAACATTTAAATATTATGTTTAAAAACTCTTCATAATTTACGTCTTTACAACGAAGAAATGGTAACGTTGCCTTTTTAGCCTAGAACTCAACGTTAATTTTTATAACTGACGTTTTTTTAACCGTCTCTACGTAAAATAGACGTTTATTAAACGCACGTGTGTTTATTGGGATTTAACTCCATTTATTTTGGTTACTTTAAATACAACACCCTGTATTTTATTTATTCATCATGTTGCTATTTTTATTCTTTCTAAAATTACTATAGAATTGCATATACCTAAATGTTAATATTCTGAAGTGAAATTTTGCCAAACTTGTCCTAATTTTATCTACAATCAGTGTTTACGTGTGCCATTGCAGGACAATTGTTTTGAGAGAATTTGAAAATTTTAATCTAATATATATATATATATATATATATATATATATATATATATATATATATATATATATATATATATATATATATATATAAACTATAACAGGATTTATAACACGGCATTTCTGTACTATACAAGGAGAAGGGTTAAGGGCAAAGCCGCAAGTAGACAACCGCATACACGTGTTTCAAGCTTATTAGCTATCATCAGTAAGATATAGCCAGGTAAAGATGGGAACACTCTGGATGAAGATGCAATAATACACGGAGCACAACAGGCAACCAGTGCATATACACACACACACATATATATATATATATATATATATATATATATATATATATATATATATATATATATATATATATATATATATATATATATATATATATTGAGGCGTTTTATAATGGAACAGAGGTAGTTTTACACATGTTATACTCAAAATACACCGATAAACAAACTTGAACCTTATGACCATCAGAGAACCTAGTTATCGGTAAATACAATGCATTTAAAGAGACCAAAATAATAAGTAATAGAACAGAAATTACAAATGGAAACTATATATGTACAGGTTGTGCACGCAGGAAATTATATATAAATATAAACAGGAAAGGCATAAAACCTGAAGAAAAATTTTCAAACAAATTCATAAATATACCGACAAGAAGGGGGGCAAGCAAATAGGCATCAATAAGCAATAATAATAATATCTTTATTATTTATTTTGACAGCATACAAGCTACATTGGATTTGTCAGCCTTTTACAAGAATTAATTTTTCACAAAATTAAAATATTCATTTAACGTGTAAAAGCACTGGTCTGATAAAAAAGAAGAAACTTGACTTTTAAACAGCTTAATATTTTCGATATTTTTTAAATTATTAGGAAGATGATTGTAGGGGTTAAGGAGTCGCGGGCCAAAGGACTCCAGGGGGCAAGCTGAGGAAGTGGAAATAACAACATAAACTCCCGATGAAGCTTTCCCCAAGACCGTCATGCGCGGTAAAAATCCGCATCCTGCACGAGGTGACCCTGCTAATAACTAAACATGACGGATCTAGACAAGGAGGTCGAACTAAACTCCCCCAATCTACGGTGTCACGTGACCCGTGCCTATGGATGGATGGCACCAGGGCGATGGTGTCGTGAACGGAACCTCTGGAGTACCAGGCAACCCTCCAGAGTAACCCGCCTTGCACCACACAGGGGGTTCTGATGGTGTGGACAGTATTTCCCCCATTCTCGTGGGAACAACATGAAGATTATAAATACATATAAAACCAAAACCAATGAGGCTCGAGGAGTGGCTCCGGCTACAGACTTGAGCCTTGAGTCTATCCCGGAAACGGAGACGAGCCAGGGTGCGGCAGCGGACTCTGGAGGTCCCACGACCGGCGTAGATACGGGGGATCAGGGGGTAGCTTCGGCCAGAGACCTGTCCCCGACACCCAAGCTGGAGGCTGGGTCCCACCGGAGGGCGGCGAGCTCCGCGGACTCCGGGGGCCCCTCCACCAGTGAGGACTCTACTGTTAGAGTAGAGGGACTGCCCCGGCAGTCCAAGCGTCTTTCCGGGGCGCAAAGAAAGAAGCTCCGGAGGGCGCAAAAAATGGCGGCCGGGACCTGGACGGTCGAGAAACCTGTAAAGGCGCAAGAGGGGAGTGCGGGTCAGAAGAGGACGCGCTCGAACTCTAGCACGCCCACTACAGACAGACGTTCCAAAAGGGCCAGGGTGCCTGTAAAGGCGCAAGAGGAGAGTGCGAGTCGGAAGACGCCGCGCTCTGGCTCTAGCACGCCTACTACAGACAGACCTCCCAAAGGAACTAAGGCCGGAACACCGGCGCAGACTGGCTCTTACAGGGAGGCTGCGGAGGGCCTCGGGATGGCGGTGATTGACAGACGCCATCCTGAGGTCACGCTAGACCAGGGGAAGGCGGACCTGATCCAGGCTGCGGTGGTAGCTGCAGTGGACTCTCTTCAGGAAGGGGAGAGCCCGCCTCAGTTCCACCGGACGCGCCTGACGGGGGGCATCCTCTGGATAACCTGTGCCGGCCCGCAGTCGCGGGACTGGCTGCGGAAAACGATCGGGGGCCTCGGTCAGATTTGGGAGGGGGCGGACTTGACAGCCGTCGAGCCCAAGGAACTCCCAAAGAGACGCAAGGTCCTCGTACGGATCCCTGACACCGTCCCGCAGGAGAGGGTGATCAGCAGACTTAAGATCCAGAACCCTGAACTGGGGACGCAACACTGGTCGGTTCTAAGCAGGAAGGCAGAGGAGAAAGGACAGACGCTCGCCTTCTCGATCGACCCGACATCTTACAGAGCCCTTGAAGGAACCTCCTTCAAGGCATTCTGGGGCATGGGAAGGGTTAGCTTCCGCCCACTGGGGAAGCAATTAAGGGTTAATGGGACTTAGGTTCCTTCAGGTCAACCTCCAACACAGTAGGGCAGCCACGGCCGGACTACTAATGGCTCTGAGGAACACGGATGTGGCCCTCATCCAGGAACCGTACTCTAACAAAGGAGAGATCAAGGGACTCGGCGGAGCTAATGGAAAGCTCATCTACAGCAGGTCCAGCGAGAATCCGAGGGCCTGCATTTTTGTCAGGGAAGGGATAGAGTTTCTCCCTCTAATGAATTTGTTCCAGGGACCTGGCAACGATCAAAATCCGATGTGGAGGAGCGGATGGGCTGAGGGACATTACTGTCGCGTCAGCCTATCTGCCAGGGGACAGCACGGACCCTCCTCCACCCAACGAATTGGAGCAGCTGATGGTGGGTAGCAGAGCAGGTGGATGGCAGACCATCATCGGCATGGATGCGAATGCGCACCATGAGTTGTGGGGTAGCTCGGACACAAACTCTAGGGGTGAGGCACTTTTACAATTCTTTATGAAATTTAATTTAGACATATTGAATAGAGGTAATAAACCGACATTCGTCACAACACGGCGTGAGGAAGTTTTAGACCTAACAGTTTCCACCCAGTTTCTGGGTGACTTTGTTAAAAGCTGGGCTGTGTCTGGGGAAGTGAGTAGCTCATACCACAGATACATCCGGTTTGAAATCGCCAAAGTCGAAAGAGAAACGGTATGGTACCGGGACCCCCGCAAGGCGGACTGGGAAGCCTACAGGGCAGACCTAGCTGTGGAACTGCGGGGGGTTGAGAGGGCCATAAGGGATTCAATAGACCTCGAGATTGCAGCAGTCCAATTGCGAGACGCAATTACCTCGGCCTATAACGCCAACTGCCCCCTGAAAATGAGGGTGTCCACCAGGAACGTCCCATGGTGGAACGAGGACCTCAGGCAAAGGAGGACGCAGGTTCGTAAGCTGTTTAACGCGGCCAAAAGGTCGGGAGCATGGGATGAATATAGACAGGCCCTATCGACCTATAACAAAAGAATGAGGGACGCCAAGAAGGAGTCGTGGAGGAGGCACTGCGAAGAAGTGGAAAACACGTCCGAGAGTGCTCGACTACACAAGATCCTGTCTAAGGGCCCTCAGACTAACATAGGCTCCCTTAGAACACCCGCGGGAGGCTTTACAAGCTCGGGGGAGGAAACTATGGAAATTTTACTCCAGACGCACTTCCCCGGCTGTAACATAATAAACCAATCACCTCCGGACTGGGAACACTCAGAAATAGAGGCGCCTTATAGGCGGGCATCTAGAGTAGACTGGACAGTCGCTAAAGAGGTGGTTACCTGGAGCAAAATCAGATGGGCCATTAACAGCTTTAAGCCATACAAATCGCCGGGATTTGATGGAATAATGCCCATCATGCTCCAACAGGGGATAGATATACTGGCGCCGGTGCTTACCCTCATTATGAGGGCCAGCCTGGCTCTGGGGTACATTCCGAGGGCATGGAGACTGGCCAGGGTTGTATTTATTCCTAAACCTGGGCGTCCAACAGACCAGGCAAAGTCCCTGAGGCCAATAAGTCTCATGTCCTTCTTGCTGAAAACAGTGGAAAAACTGGTCGACCGGCACATTAGGGGCGGTGTACTGGAAGCATATCCTCTACACTGCGGACAATATGCATACAGAGCAGGATTCTCAACAGAAACAGCACTGCACCAACTGGTGCTGAAACTGGAGAATACGCTGGAGAACAAGGAGGTGGCGCTGGGGGCCTTCCTAGACATAGAGGGGGCCTTTAGCAACACCTCGTTCGGATCGGTTCTGGCAGCTGCCCGGGAGCGTGGAATAGAGGAGACCTGCTGCAGGTGGATCGGTTCCATGCTCAGGGACAGGGCGGTGTTCACCTCACTCGCGGGAGGGACTCTGCTGGCGGGGGTCGCGGCGGGGTGTCCGCAGGGGAGCGTTCTGTCTCCCTTGCTCTGGTGTCTAGTCGTGGACGGCCTGCTGGGGAGGCTCTCGGGAGGGGGGTATGAGGTACAGGGCTATGCGGACGACATTGTCATCATAGTCCGAGGAAAGGTCACACAGGCAGTGTGGGAGCGTATGCAGACTGCACTGAAAGTGGTGGAAGGGTGGACGGTTGATCAAGGGCTCGGGGTGAGCCCCGAGAAAGCAACCGTCGTGCCGTTTACGAGGAGGAGGAAGTGTGAAAGCCACAGAACTCTCACTCTATACGGTAGGAGCGTTCCAATGGCCAGGGAGGTAAAATATCTTGGGGTCGTATTGGACTCTAAGCTAACCTGGAATGGTCACATTGGAAAAATACTGCGTAAGGCAGTCATGACCTTAGCCGTCACTAGGCGGCTATATGGAAAAACGTGGGGACTAAGACCTAGTATGGCCCACTGGCTGTACACAAGGGTGGTCAGACCATCGTTAACATATGCGGCACTGGTCTGGTGGCCTAAGGTGACACAATCCAGTGCCAAACAAAAACTAGGCAAGATCCAAAGGATGGCTTGCCTAGGCATCACAGGGGCCATGTCTTCAACCCCAACAGCCGCCATGGAGGTGTTGCTGGATCTACCCCCCCTACACTTCGTTATTATGGGAGAGGCCAGGCTAGGACTATACAGACTAGCCTGCAATGGTAGACTGAAGATCAACCCAGGCTTCAGGGGCCACTGCAAAATTCAGGAGATCGTGAAGGAACCCATGCTTGAAATGAGGTCAGACTTCGCGAGCCCGCGAATGTGCAGGGAAAACAACTTCACAGTGGAAATCCCTGATCGCGGGGCATGGCGGGAGGAGACACCGGGCATACCACGGGACGCGCTCGTCTGGTTCACGGACGGATCTGGCGGGGAGCGTGGGACGGGGGCAGGTGTTTACTCGGAAGGACCGAGGGTAAGTCACAGTATTTCCCTCGGAGCCCATGCAACGGTGTTTCAGGCCGAGATGTACGCCATCCTGCACTGTGTGCGGAAGAACAAGAGGAGGGGCTACACCAACAAGCGGATCCTCATAGCCACAGACAGCCAGGCAGCCCTTAAGGCACTAAGTAGCCCACGGGTAAATTCCTGGCTGGTGAGTGAGTGCCGAGACGAGACGAGCGACCTGGCTGGGCAGAATGAGGTGACCCTCATCTGGGTGCCGGGTCACTCGGGGGTCAAAGGCAATGAAGAAGCTGACAGTCTCGCAAAGAGGGGGTCAGCAGAACCATTTATGGGACCAGAACCGGCTCTGGGCGTGTCAAAGAGCACTGCCAGGGGAGCCATTAAGTCCTGGGTCAGAAACCAACACAAGGTGTACTGGGCGGACTGTCCAGGGCTCAGACATGGGAAGTCAATAATTGACGGACCCAGTTCAAAGAGAGCTGTGGAGCTGCTAAACCTTAGCAGAGGACAGCTCAGAAACACAACAGGTCTCTTGACGGGACACATGGCCGTCAAGAAACACCTACATAAAATGGGGCGGTTCGAAGGGGACCTCGCATGCAGACTCTGCGGCGAGGGGGAGGAATCAGCCCAGCACATCTTGTGCGAGTGTATAGCTCTGGACCGGAAAAGACAACTGATCTACGGTCACTCTAGACCGGAGACAGAGCAATATAAAACTTCACCCTACCAATCGCTGTGCAGACTAGTTCAAGGCACAGTGATTTTGGAATGGGTGGAGTAAGACTAGGGGTATGCACAATCAACCAAGGGTTGCGGTGCTATCGGGGCGGCAAGGCCGCGGACGAGCCCTGAGGGAAAAAAAAAAAAAAAAAAAAAAGATGATTGTATATTTTTAATCCAATACAGTTTGGAGGGTCTTTTATCATCTTAGTTCTAGCATACGGAACATAAAAGTTACAAGCCTGTCTGGTACTAAAGGTATGAACATCACTGTTTAGTCTAAATGTATCACCATTTTTAAAAACATATATACACAACTCTAAAATATATAAACATATCACAGTTAAAATTTTATGACTGGTAAAGTAGACCCGGCATGACGTCATCTTTTCTATGTTGAAAATAGAGCGTATTATTCTTTTTTGAGCGATAAAGACATCATGCAGCAAGGCAGAGTTACCCCACAGACATATACCGTACCTCAGTCTAGAATCAATATGACTGTAATATAGAGATATTAATTGGTTCTTATATTTATAAATAAAAAATTAAGAGATGCAAGCCTTGAAACCAACGTCGTACAGTGCAACCTCCAGTTGAGATGCTCATCAACGTGCACTCCAAGGAACTTGTAGTCATTGACACACGCCAGATAAGTACCGTCGACACCCACACTAAGTATATCAACCTCCTTTTGACGCGGATGAAATCTCACCATTTCTGTCTTTGGCGAATTAAAATATATCAGACACCGAGAGAACCAACTCTTTAAGTTATTAAAAACATAATGACACTTATTACTCAAAGCATCATTTGTCTTTTCAGAAATGATTAGAGACATATCATCCGCATATAGAGTGAAATGCGCATCAGGAGATACTTTATCAAGCTCATTGACGTAAAGGTTAAAAAGAATAGGGCCCAGTATTAAGCCTTGAGGCACACCAGTAGGAACAACAACACGCTCAGAACATACCCTACTTATTCGTTATGATGTCCTAACTTTATCTCAGTATACTGTTCCCTGTCCGTCAGGTAAGATTCAATCCAGCCAAACGCATTACCTTTCAAACCATAACAATAAAGTCTGTCACACAGCACCCTCTGGTCAACCCAATTGAAGGTCCTGTTGAGATCACAAAAAATCCCAACAGGGCACTCGCCAGCCTCCAAACAAGTTACTAAGTCAATGAGAGCTGTAGTAGTGGAGTTTACCCTCCCTAAAGCCGTGCTGACAGGCAGACAACACACTACACGACCGCAAAAATTGTTCCAAGCGATTTAGATAGCTATATTCAAATACTTCAAAAAGTCATAGATAATGTAAACAGAAGATAGTTGTTCAAAATAGTTGGATCATTCTTTTTTATTAAAGGAAAGCCCTTACCAACCTTTAGGTCACTATGAAAGATACCCGACTTAAATGAAAGATTTACTAAGCAGCTAAGAGGCTTTATAATGTCTTAAAACTTTCTAACTAAAAAAGGTGGAATTTCGTCTCGACCGCACGAAAACTTTTTTTTATTAACAAAATATACAACTCGTCTTCACTAAAAGGCAGTAAATACATTGTTTTGTTATTGGGTTTTGTTGAAACGTTTAAAGTAGTTAAGTCCTTAGAAATGTGTTTAATATTTTAGGTGGTTTTACAGAGAATGAATTGAATAAGTTAGCGATTTACCGTGTATCCGTAACTAGCCTCTCTTCGTGTCGTATTACAATATTGTTATGTTCATTGACCTGCTTGCCACTTAGTTTCGAAATCAGATGCAATGCGGCTTTAGTCGGATTATCAGAAGCCAGAATCCTATGTTGGTAGAAATTCTTTTTAGTACATTTTACAAGTTTTTTATGAGCAGCCTTTGCAGCCCTGTAAGAATCACCCACTTGAGGAGAAACACTTCTCAATAAAAATAAGTCTTTAAGTCTTGAACTAGAGGCTCTGATCTCAGAAGTAAACCACTCACGGCCCTTTGATTGTTTCCTATATATCTTACGTAGTGGAAAATATAAATGAAAGTAATAAAGAAACGACTCATGAAAATTCTTATACCCCTCAGCAATGTTACCTGGCAGCAAAAACATTTTCCCAATTTTCACCAATAAGAGCACTCTCAAGGTCAAAAATAGATTCTCCATAAAAAAACTCGCGTCAAAGAAACAGCGCTATGATTCGACCCAACTGAAGCTGTGTCGAGCTCCAACAACACTGTCATGTGGTCAGAAATATTATTGCAAGTCGCAAGGCAGGCACCCTTGCTAGAAAATTTAGGAAAAGCATTATCGATGGTACTAAGAGTATTATCCGTTACTCTACTAGGCCACCCAACTACATGAGTCATATTAAAACATTTAGCATATTAGACAACATATCAAACCCCTTACTTACAATTCCATAGCAATCAAAGTTAAAATCACCAGTAAGAACAAAACCTACACCGGGTCTGACTAAATAATTCAGCATATCAAAGAGCTGGTTAATAGAAACACCAACATTACTTGAAGGTGAGCGATAACAATTTAAAATACAACTTTAAGGTCGTTATAATATAACATATATCACAGACCTCAAATTCTTTCTCAATGCAAAATTGTTATACATTATTTTTTTAATGGACAGGTTATTCTTAAAATAAATCGCTACCCCTCCTCCCTTGCTGACACTTCTACAAAAGAAACTACCCAAGCTGTAACCATGGATTTTTAAATAAGTGATCGAATCGCTAGTTTGCCAAGTTTCTGTGAAACACATAAAATTTATATTTATAAAATGTACTAAGTCAGTTAATAGTTCATTAGTTTTGCCTATATTTAAACTCTGCGTATTTAAAATCACAATGTTTGGGCCAAATATCACAGATTCGTTGTCGGTCGAAGGCGCGGGAAAAAAAACTATTTATATATGCACCAGCTGGCCAAACAGGAGGGTCCAGAGCCTTTCTGAAATTATGTTCACAAGCACAAATCTTAAAAGAAGCATACTGGCGCCTTTATGTTTCGCTTCAAGTCTCTCACACGTCACTTCAGGAAACTCCTCCTTAAGTTGCTGTTGGACTTGTTCAACAGAAGTATTTGGTTTCAACTGAAACACATGGAGAGCCACAAATTTGGGTACAACGTTTAAATCGCGACTACTCTGTTTACTACCAACAATAGGTAAATGTCTTCTCCGTGGCTTTTTATGGACATAAGTGTACATGGTGTACAATAAGCCTATGTTTAGTAATAAGACTCATTGAAGTGAAGTGAAATCAAAGGCCCAAAAACGACGAATAGACTGTATACATAAAACAGAAAAAACTATTAACAAATGCGTATAAAAACAGTGTAGCGGTCAACTAGGAAATAAAAAGGCAGAAAAAACTGTGAATATTAGGTTAAGGATTTGTTACATAACAGTTCTTTTAGTGATAAGACGTTAATGTGTTTTGATATAGATGTAGGTTATGTAAGGGATCATCAAATGTCATGTTTATTTTATGAATAGGCTAAGGTTTTAAGAGAGATATATCTGTGAATGGGAATGTAAAAATACTACGAGCTAACCAAGGCATTGCACAAGGAGAGAGAAAATTAGAAGCAAAATAAGTCAGGAAAGGAGGCGAGAGAAAAATGTTGATAGCAACGGGGTTGTTGAGAAAAAATAATAACATATATATATATATACGATAATAATAATAATAATAATAATATATATATATATATATATATATATATATATATATATATATATATATATATATATATATATATATATATATATATATATATTGTACTAACTTAATTTATGTATTATTTTAAAATGTTTTCTATGTACTTGTGTAATTGTAATTTATTTTACTTTTGTGTAATTTTAGTGTTATGTGCTTTTATTTGTTAATTTTCAATTCAAATATTTGTATACTTGTTGTATACCGCATTTGTTATATATTATCTTGATGAAATTGAAGATTTTAAATTGTTGGGCTCCTTTAATTTGTTCTATATATTATATTTATGTTGTTTATTTTGTTATCTGACACTATATTATTTATCGTTTTTTTAGATCACCATAAGACACTTTTAGGACCTATATATATATATATATATATATATATATATATATATATATATATATATATATATATATATATATATATATATATATATATATATATATATATATATATATATAATTTTTATTAAATTCTGCAATTCTGTTTAAGATTGTTGACACTTATTATTATTATTTGTTTTTATTTTAAAGTTATAGTGAATAGTTTAGAAATTTTATATTTTTATATGGATATCTTGAATAAATATTTAGCTTTTATTCGCTTGATTTTATCTTATTAGTCCTCGGCTACAGTTTGACTCCTTTCTGCAGGTCTGTATTGAGTTTCAATTGAAAGTTCTTACCTTTAATCCTTTTCAAACCTTATTTCTTATTTTTTGTAGAAATTTTGGTTCTGTAATGAACTCTTTTTACCAAATTATGTACCTTGTTAGACATTTGTATCTCATAGATGCAAATATTTTACAACAAATTAAATTTCTTTATAATGACAAATTTATTTTTCTTTGGGCATATATTTACTTACTTGGATCCGTCTAATAATTACAACTATTGGCCATTGAAAGAATTTACAAATTTTATGTTAAATTTAGTCTACGTACGAACGGAATATTGTTGAATTTCCCGCGATATTTATCTTATAAAAACTATTCCCATCTTAAACGATTTTATTTTCTTGTTTCTCGACAACTGTTTTATGTAAATGGATGATATTATTAATTTAAATATTCTGAGAAGTACAGAGTAACGACATCTACCGAGATTTGCAAGAGATTCCTTGTTCTACAATTATATAATCTACTTCTAATGAATTTTAGTGACGTAAATAACATTTCACTCCTTATTGATGCTTCCAACAGATAATGTGTTTTAGCTTTTAGGTTATTTCAACCAACAGTCACGATAATTAATGGTAAAACTTGATTATATTGATAAATACCTGACACTCACAAGTAGCGTCATTTTGTCTCTACTTAGTTTTTGCTTCAGTTTACTATCTGGACTCATATCTTGGTTACAAAAACATGTACACAGGAAACTGTCGGTATACCCTATTGTTTGGATAACTTTTCAGTTTTGTTTCTCAAATTTTATCAATATTTCTTACATTATAACACTAACGATGATTGTAAAACTGGCGTTGGCTTCCGCACCTGCTGTTCACTTTTCCTCGAAAATGCCAGAAGTCTCATTTTCATCTCGACCAATTATATTTGTGTTTGTCTCAAACTAGCAAATTTTTTTATTTGTGCCAATGGTTGCTCCTCAATTACAAAATAGTAAAAAACAATCACTTACCCTATGTCCATGAATTAATACCAATGCAATTATTTCGGTAAGTTAAAAAAAACAATGTTCATATTACCCACTAAAATTCAAACTTTTACTATCCCTGTTTCCATTATATTTAACCAAACATTTGAATTTTCTGGTTACTAGTTCGCTTACAAAGTCAGTTGCTACCACATCTAAACATTTTTTTGCGAAAATACTCTTAGATGCACCTTGATTTACCCTGTTTTTGTGTTTTGACATCTGAAATACCTCACAAGCTTTCGTTGCTTCCTTGCATATTACATAGTCATTCAAGCTATAAAAACATTCTCTAAATATTAGCCATACCTTTCTCGCTCCTACATGTGCATATTCCCCATGTATTCTTTCTATTACGTTTGACTAAATTTTCGGTTACCACATATACTTCTTGCTCATATCTTTTACTTACATCCTTTGGCCAACATCTTTCATTTGCAGTTTTTCTTACTCACTCTCTGATAAACAGAGTTGATCTTCTTTCACATTTTCTCCGCAAACATTTCCCCTCTCATTTTAAATGCACTCACATTAATCTTCAACTTTCTTACTCTCTCATTTCCATTCTCACCGACCCTGGATAATGTATCTGTCACGATATTGGTTTTACCTGGTATATACTTTATTATAAAATCATATTCTTCTAACAATAGCGTCCATCTGTGAATTATATTGTTCATATATCTATTTTTGAGCAAACTGGTTAATGCAGAGTGTCCTGTTTCATGCAAATTAATTAATTTCTACCCCCTGTTAATTTTACTTATTCAATTAGTGCTATATACCCCTTTTAGTAGCAATTTTAATTTAAATACCTGCGTTAGGCTTATCTTATGAGCCTCGGTGGTTCAGAGGTAAGAACGTGTGCCTCTGAACCGAAGGGTACCGGGTTCGATCCCAGGGTTCTCCTTTCACTTTTTCAGTACAAACTGTAACATTAACGTCAACCGATATTCTGGCATTGTATTTGAGCAAGTTGAATGTCTGCACGTTCCGCCCTTCGGAGGGGGCGTAAAGCCGTCGGTCCCGTGTCCATGCGATGTTGGGCACGTTAAAGCTCCCTACCCTCCTTACAGAAAGGTAGGGGTTCGGCAAAATTTCCAGGATGGTGGGGTGAAACTTCTCCCTAGCGTCGGTGATTGGTCATAGTCGCGGAAATTGGCCGACGTTAAAGAAACAACACACACACAGGCTTATCTTATCATAACAATATATATATATATATATATATATATATATATATATATATATATATATATATATATATATATATATATATATATATATATATATATGCTCATTTGCACTACCAAAATACATAACTTTATTTTAACTTTTTGGCATACTTTAATTTCGACCCCTTGTTAATTTTACCTATTCAATTCGTGCTATATACCCCCTTTAGGAGCATTTTTTATTTAAATGCCTGCGTTAGGCTTATCTTATCATAGCAGTAATAGATATATATATATATATATATATATATATATATATATATATATATATGTATATATATATATATATATATATATATATATATATATATATATATATATATATATATATATATATTTATATATATATATATATTTATATATTTATATATATATATATATATATATATATATATATATATATATATATATATATATATATATATATATAGTTAAATAAGGATTTTAGTGTAGTTTATATTATTCTTATTTTTATCCTCAAAAGTCGCACGTTTAGGGCGCTAATTGTTAAATATAGGTTTTATTGTTGTAGCTTATAAAATGTTTATTATAGATTTTTATGATTAGTATGGTTTTATTTTATATTTGATTTTATAGATGTTAGATTTTATAGAAATGTGAGTAAATATGTATGAAATTAAGCTTTTTCTTTATTTGTTGTCTCTGTATGTATTGTGTGCTATTGTATTGTGTGTGTAATATATATATATATATATATATATATATATATATATATATATATATATATATATATATATATATATATATATATATATATGTGTGTGTGTGTGTGTGTGCATGGTAACCCACCACATACGCCACGGTCTATCGTCTATATTTTTCGTTATTTTGAGCTTATTTCAAACGAAGAGTGTATAGGTTGAAAAGGACTACAAACGAAAATTATTTTCAAATATACAGAATGATCGAAAAAAGTGTGGCACGTCAAAGTTATATTTTTTCTTGTTTCCCGGTATTTCACAACGTTTTTGAATTCTATTGAAAAAATAAGGTTCACTTACTCCAAGGATCCCTATACCTAGCTATTACAGTTTTGCAGAAATCTTGATATTTAGACGAATGTGAGGTTTTCGAAAAAAATCTTATCCCATTGTCAGATGATATCGTACAAAACCTCACTAGCTTTTGATGGTGGATTTGGTACTTCATCAACTACTGTTCTCTATACCCAAGTTCTGGCGCTATTCACACTTTTGTTATTGTTTACACATGCCAAGTTGATTATTGTGTTGGTTTCAAATAGAATTCTAACTATTGGTGAATGTCATGAAAATTGTTTACTGGCTTCACGAGCTTATGCACAAAAGTACCAACACAAAATCATCCATCCAGAAGAAGTTTGCAAAGATTTTTAGGAGTTCTTCGAAGAACTGGAAGCGTAGCATATGAAAAGACCAATAAACAGAGTCCAATTACCAGAAATGAAGAGAATGTGTTTGCGGTCATTAGATCCTTTATAGAAAATTGAGCGGGCAGAGCATTGGCAGAATAATTAGAAAATACAAATTTCATCTCTACCATATCCAATTAAATCAAGAACTTTCAGATGCTAACTTCAATCAACGCCTTGATTTCTGTATGTGGGCATTAGAGATGTTGGGTGAGGATGAACACTTTTTCAATTATGTGCTGTTTACAGACAAATCGAGTTTCCATAGTAGCGGCTTGGTGAATAGACAGAATTTTCGTTACTACGCTGATGAAAATCCACATTTTTGCCGCATTATTAACCGTCAGAATCGTTGGTCTATTAATGTATGGGGTGGAATATAAGGGTCAAGAGTAATAGGTCCTTACTTATTTAATGGACACCTAAAAGGATATATGTTTCATAGGTTTCTTTCTCAAAGTTTGCCTGAACTGTTGGAAGACGTCCCACTATCTATTATAAGGCGGATGTAGCTACAGCTGGATGGTGCTCCGGTACATTTTCAAATCAGATTGCGACAATAACTTAGTAGACATCTTCCCAATAAATTGTTAGGACAAGGAGGTCCACAAAACTGAGCAGCCAGATCGCCAGACCTAACATGTCTTGATTTTTTCTTCTCGTATATGAAATGCCTCCGACCACACAAGATGACATGAAACAACACATACGGAATGCTTTCAATACAATATTGCCTCAAATGTTGCTCAATGTCAAGCGGTACTTTGGACAAAGGTTATAATTATGCATTGAACGGGATAGACGTCAGTTTGAACATTTGTAAAACTATGTTTTTTATAATTACTCTTGGTTTTTCTGTTCTTATTTTTATCGTTTGTTTACCTTGGATTAGTTTCGAGATTAAATTTCAAACAAAGCAAGTTAAATTTGTTGTTAAAAATGAAAAATTCTTATTTATGCAAAAACAATCATAAAAGTGTGAATAGGGCCAGAAACGTTGTAGTTAGGTATAGAGAACCCTAGAATAATATGAAAAGGAATTAGTTTTTCTATGAAATACAATAAAAAATATAGGGTGTTCCATTTGAAATAAATGAAATAATCTACTTCCAATGTGCCGATAATGAACACTTTGTTTTGCTAAAGATTGACTAGAGTAGTTGATGAAGTACCAAATCCACCATCGAATGCCAGTGATTTTTTTACGATATCATCTGACAATGGAGATAAGAATTTTTTTTCGAAAACCTCGCATTTATCAAAAAATCAAGATATCTGGGAAACCGTAATAGCTAGGTATAGGGGTCCTCGGAGTAGGTGAACCTTATTTTTTCCATGGAATTCAAAAACGTTGTCTATTACTGGGTGTTCTATAAGAGAAAACATAACTTTGAGGTGTCACACTTGTTTGGATCATTCTGTATATTTGAAAATAATTGTAAGTAGTAGTCTTTTTCATCCTACACAATGTCCGTTTGAAATAAATTCTAAATAACGAAAAATATAGACCTGAGAGCACGTGGCGTATGTGGTGGGCCACCCTGTAAATAAATAAATAAATATATATATATATATATATATATATATATATATATATATATATATATATATATATATATATATATATATATATATATACCTCTACAATTTGCATGAATCTTGGAAATGGGTTTCAAAGGCTTTAATACACTTTCATTTTTAAAAATTTGTCGAATATTCAAAAGTCCTTAATCCTCCAAAAGCGAAATTTTCTTTATGAAAACGCGTTAAAAATAAATACTGTTACTGAAAAAGTTGACTCGTACATGTAGGTAAAAACCATCATATTATGCTACACAAATAGTCTATCACTACTAAACAAGAAAACCCATAGTGTTACTGCTATTCAAGCCTGTGTTCTATTGTATGACCCGATATAAAAGTATAGGCACTTAAATATATAAATAATAATAATTGCAAGAGTTCAACATTTGTCAAAGTAATATGTGCGTAGTGGTAAGTTTTTCACAGCTTCTACATTCATAGTTTTTTAGCTTCTTCTCATCAATAAAGCCAAATAAGAATAGGAAGTGTGCATAATCTGTAAAATAAACTGGTTACTATGTTGATAATGGATATATTAGTTTTAAAACTTACATTAACGAACATCTGATGTGTTGCAAATCCAAAAGGTCCAGCAGGCATTAATAAAGGCCTTTGTGTCCTAAGAATAAAGAAGAGAATGTCCTTTTGAAGATCATTATCTAGGTCATGCCAGTTTGACTCTAAAATTGCCAAAGAGAGGCTGACTGACTGAAAACAAGTAATGATGCGTTATGGTAGTGAATTTTCATTAAATGCTTCAAATTTGAATAACTGAATTTTCTATAGATATAGAATATTAAATTTTGGTGTGTGGTAAGGTCTTTGCCAAGGCAACATACCCACCAAACTTCAGTAAAATAGCTTTGTAACTTTCGGAGATAAAACTTTTTTTCGAAAGTAAACTCAAAATTGTTCCCGAAAGCCTTGCCCGAGTTTCCTGGCTAACGAACTCATCCAAACTATTAATAAAAGAAAGACCCTTGCCGAGTTTTATCAAAATCGCTTGATAAGTGTTTATGTTATCGTGTGGATACGTACACACACAGATATATATATATATATATATATATATATATATATATATATATATATATATATATATATATATATATATATATATATATATATATATATATATATTTAAACTGACCCTGGATATGGGTTCTAGGGGTCCTAGTTCGCGCTCATTTGAAGGAATTTTCTGAAAGTCTCACCATCGATACCTCTCTACTTGTGAATTTTTTAATAAAGTTTCACTAATAGGAAAGTGAAAAGTCAGGTCAAGAAGCGACAAAAAAAAAATCGCTTTCACTAAACCCTAAACTAATATCAAACTAAAACTTCATGCAAAAAAACTCTTAAATACTCACCTTATCTAATAATCTTTGGCCACTACCACAAACTAGATACAATGCAACTAACCATCCTGTCATATGGAGTAATGGACCAACGTTGGGTTTCTGTAAAGTATACACATCTCTTTAGTTACCAAGTACATTCAGTATATAAGACACGCACGTATACCGTAAAGATAAAATTTAAATATGAGTCAAGAAAAAAATATGTCTTGGGAACCAGAAGAAATAAAAGGACATTTAGAATCAGTTGAGGTGTTAAATACTGTAGTACTGTAGTACAAAATATTATGTTTATTTTGATAACATTCAAGAAATTTAAGGCTCATTTCCTTATAGTTAAGTTCCTACTTATAATTTTAAGTACAATTTTTTGTAGAGTATTTGTGTAATTTCATTGTGGATGGTTGAATAGATAGAGGAACTATCGCTCCAATAAAATGCACTCTAAAAATACGTGTCTCAGGTCACTATTTCTTTCATTATGGTTCTTAAAAATGGATTTGCACACTAGCAATTTTACTAGACCATAATGAGATCTCAAACCAGTCATCGATTAGCTTAAATTGAGTAACGTCGGCACGTATTCGAGTTACGGTGCAGATACGTTAGAATTTTGTTAATAATAAATTTAATGCGGCTTATGCAAGATATGTATTTAGTGATAATTTCGAGAAATTATGCATGCAAATAAAAGACAAAACTTTTACGTCTGGAACGGTTAAGAGTAAAAAAGTATAGAAACTTTTAGAATAATTTAAGTAACTAGGTTGATGTATTCTCTTAATAATAATATTCATTTACTAAGAATTACTACATGGCGTGTCATAAGGCGTGTATATGAAAAATATAATTGTAAGAGAAAATTAACTAGAGAGAATACAATATGCCACAAATTCGAAGTATACAGCAACGGAAACAAATAAAACACCCGAGCCAAACGCTACACCAATACCACAAAGCCTTGAGATCGCAGTTTAGATGTTCAGACACATCATAAAAAGAGTACTGCAGAAGCAGTTACTTGGCACGTTGCAAAAACTCCTATAGGGAAGACCCCTGATTCCTGCGTGCAACTTATTGTGGTTATTTGACTCGTGATGGTGTTCAATTGTAAACTCGCTCTTCTTGCAGGTATCGTATAAATGACAATTTTGACCGTCAAAACCTTCTACCGTTCTGACGGACATATGTGACACGTGCCAGTATAAAAGCTCAGGCTATGGTGAGGTTGTTCATTTAATAACTGTCGGCAGCTATTGAGTGTTGAGACACCACATAAGACGCTTATATCTTTTTTTGTTCACAGAAGAGTACCCTTATTCTCAGAATTGTAACCCTACCAGAGTATTCCGTACATAGTCAAAGAGTGGAAATTTGAAAAATGCGCTAGTCTTGCGATTCCCTGAGTCTATGTTGCATTCATGCGTCTGCTGGTATATATAATATAATATATATAATTTCCTGGCTATTGTTGTTGATAATTTTCTGTCTGATGTTGTTGTGTAAGGTGTCCAAGCGAGTGTAGTTTCAAGTGTAATTGAAAAAATGCTTACCGCCTCTTGGTTAGAATTCACCGTCCTAAAATCTATTCGCTGAGCTTTATATCTATTTAGCTTCAGACTATTTGCTGCAAAGCATTCTTTCGCTCTCATAAGCGATTAATTGGTAACAATTTCTAATATGTACCAGATGCAGCCTTGTTGGCGAAGTTGCATACAGGCTCCGAATGTGGCACATTGACAGGCAATATGCATATACATACATCTACCGACATTATAAATAGTAGAGGCCTAAGAATTGAACCTTAAAGCAGGCTCCGTTCAATGACTAAGGCTCCAGAAAAAAAGTTTCCACACACAACCGCCTGCGTCCGGCCGAAGAGGTATGGTCTGAAGGTTGACAATGCACTACTTAGTACACCATAGAAAATCATCTCCTGAGGAAGTATAGGTCACGCAACACAGCCGAAGGCTTTGCTCAGATCACATGATACGAGTTCGAGTTCCTTGCGTTCATCAAAAGTTCCGGCTCTTCCCGCCAATAACTCGATCATAGGTGTTGTGGCTGATTTGTTAGACCTAAAGCCGTGCTTATTCCCACCCAAAACCGATTTCTTGGCCAAAAAAAAAATAATCTCGGGACGCAAGTGCGTTATGGTAGTGAATTTTCATAGAAATGATCTGGCACAAAATATTTTATTATAACTTTTTTTTCTTGTAACATAGAAATTTAAATTTTGGTGTTTAGTTTACTTTTTATATCGTAAACCTGCCTACCAAATTTGGTTATCATAGATTTTTTATTTTTTAAGATAAAATTTTTTTTCAAATGAAAACTCAAAATTTTCTCAGAAAACCTCGTCCGATTTTTCTGATTAACGGACTTATCAAAGCCATTTATAAAAGGAAGATACATGCCAAATTTTATCAAAATCGGCCAGTTATTCTTTGAGATAAAAATTTTTTCGAATGAAAACTCAAAATTTTCCCGGAAAACCTTGTCCTATTTTCCTGACTAACAAACTTGTCAAAGCCATTTACAAAAGGAAGGTACATGCCAAATTTTATTAAAATCGGCTTATTACTTTTTGAGATAAGAATTTTTTTCGAATGAAAACTCAAAATTTTCCCGGAAAACCTCGTCCGATTTTCCTGACTAACGAACTTAATCAAGCCATTTACAAAAGAAAGGTACATGCCAAATTTTATTAAAATCGGCCCATTATTTTTTGAGTTATCAATGTGATACATATATATATATATATATATATATATATATATATATATATATATATATATATATATATATATATATATATATATATATATATAAACATATAAAAATTGAAACTGACCCCAGATATGGGTTCTAGGGGTCCTAGTTTGCGCTCATTTGCAAAAATTTTTTCAAAATTCAAAAGTCTGGATCTCTACATTAGTGAATTTTTTCTACGAAAATTCACTAAAAACAAAAAAAACAAGCAGTCTTCCCTTCAGAACCTTTTCGATAGTTTTTGATATGATGCCGGGAGGAACAGACAGTGGACGGTAACTATGACTGCTGTTAACATCATCTTCCTTGTGTACTAGAATCACTTTGAATCTTTCTAACTTCTGCGTATAAATACACCGTTCCAAACATTGAACAAAAACAACTAGTCCCAACTCCAGAAATTACGTGAAAAATCATTTTTATAAGTTTTATGTTTAGACCACAGATATCTGAAGATTATTTATTCTTCATACCGTAAACATCCTGCTTCAAATCTTCTTAGTTGGTTAAAGGCATAAACCCTGAGCTATTTGTTTTCTGTCTTTCAATTATCAACATTGGTCGAGGCTCGTCATCGGACGCAACTACATGATTTGGAATGTCCTCTCCAACACCTTTGAAGTAGGTGTTCACATCTGCAGTGAGAATGTTGGCACTCTCCTGCATTTTATGTGCTTTATCGGATTCTTCTCTGATCCGCCTCAATATAGCACTGATCTTATTTGGGACATTCTTGATAGTTAGTGTATTCTGACATTGCACATCATTCGTGTAGCTATCTCTCAGATCCTGTTTCAGTACATTCAGCAATTATTTTGATGCCCGTCTATTTTGACTGAAAATAATCTGAGTGACATCCACAAGTCTCTTTCGTTCTTTGTGCTCCCCTGACACGAATCGCCCTTTTACTAGGAATAATAGTATATGTGATATCACGGTTTCTTTCAACGTTGTCGAACGTGAAATATCTGGTGCCAGTCTTTGAGTATTGTGTACGTAATTAAATCACACCCACTTCCAAATAACTCTAAATTTTTATTTGGTCAATTAGTTAATACTGTTTAAAAATATATGTTAAAAGCTCCCATTTTAAACTAGGGTAATTTGGACGAATATCAGAAGAAACGTTTCATTTAACATTGTTCACGCCGTTGCTTTTCGCTGGCTGTATTATGAGTAACGGTTATTTTAGTGAATAGCAGAGAGGTCACTGCCATTTTTGCTCGTATTGCTTATGACTTTTTCCATAAGTTTAAAGTTCAAGGTTTGACTCTCTTAGTAAATATGCGTTAGCTATTTGTTATAGACAAAACAATTAGCTTAGAATCGTTAGAATTTCTAAAAGACCTTCCATTAGCAGATGAGTACTCGCTTCGGCGGTACATATACTAAAATTGGAACGATACAGAGAAGATTAGCATGGCCCCTGCGCAAGGATGACACGCAAAATCGTGAAGCGTTCCACATTTTTCGGAGCATCTTTTCCGGCTGAATCTCCGCAGCAGTCCTTTGTGTGATTGTGGCGAGTTGGGCGACAGCCAACATATACTTCTAAATTGCGAACTGCAAAAAGAAAAGGTTGCTCTTTTTACAGAAAAAATTTGTAGATTGAATATAACTCTTCCCTTTAATTTACCACAACTATTACAATCCCAAAACCATAAGATATACCAAGCAATTGTGGACCATGTTAAATCTCTGAACATTAGATTATAATGCGAATGTTGACAAATATATGTGTATATATGTAAACAATATCTATCATTGGTATTGCCCTTTAGTTATTTAAGTAATTTAAACTATTTTATAGGTTGTAATTTATTGCTGTATTAGAATTAGGAATTACCTACTGTCTTTCCTTGTGTATAATACCATTCCGTTAGTGGCCCTCTTGTGTGTAGTCAAGTTGTCTTGATAGGCCCCAAGACATGAAGATATGTGTCCCCGTACCTTCCCAATAAATTAAAATAATAATAATAGTAATAATCATAAAAAAAAAAAAAAAAAAAAAAAAAAATTATGTGTGTATATATGTTTATATTAAATGAATAAGGTATTATGTTTACTTATAAATCAGAAACCATTATGTAAGTGTAGTGATCTGACGAACTAACTAATGAATCATCATTTGAACTTAGATGGAGATTAAAAAAAAAAAAAAAAAAAAAAAAAAAAAAAATATTAGAAAATGAGCGGATGGCCAGAGTAGCCGCAGCCAAGACATGACCGCACACACACACACACATTAGCAGATGAAACATTTTACACACCCGGAGAAATATATGGTATTTTAGGGGCAGACGTATTTGCCATTAAATCAGGTACCTCTAAGATTGTTGGTCCTTTGGGTTTTCTTATGGCTTTGGAAACCTCGTTAGAATACATAGTATTGGAAACAGCCACCATAGATAAACCTTTAGGTAGAACGCAAGCATTTCGTACTTTTGTTGATTCATCGACAGAAGACATCCTTCAGAAGTTCTGGGAAATATAAGAAATTTACCTCTAACCGTCAACACAGACGACGAAGAATGCGAAAACGATATTTGCAACTAACAGACGAGATACAAATGGTAGATACTGTAGTACACAGTGACTTTGTTATTCAATGCATATTCATCGTGTTTAGAGGACTCGTACTATAGGGGTTTTCCTTGTCTAGGGCGGAAGCTAGAAGCTGATTCGTCATTAAAGCAAAATTACCACGAAGCTATGGCGAATTGCCTTTCGCAAAGTCATATTTCTAGACTTCCAGGCAAAGAACCCATTTATCCTGGCTATTACATATACCTCACCATGGAGTGTAGAACAGACTCCTCCTCCTTAATAACGTTTTGCACCTAGTTATTAAGCTTTACACGCATGTTTTTATAATGCTAAGTTTAGACTGTTTTTTGTAGCGATTACAGCAGACTTACGCCAAATGTATAGATAATTTAACATCAAGAATTCTCATAGACGCTATCAGGGCTTGTTATGGAGACTTTCGCCAAAGGGTAAGTCTCTATTTATCGATATATCGGAATTTCTCCATATCTTGCTTTGAGTTAGTTAGATCATTGATCACATGAATGTAGATGATTATTGCGTATCAGTACCTAATCTAAATTATGCTAAAGAGTTGTGCTGGGAAATAATCAATATGTTTAAGGCACGGGGTCTATACTTATTTAAATGGTCCAGCAACTCAGAGGATTTACTTGATCAAATTCTTATAGAAAAAACATTAACTAGAAAAATCAAATTTCATAATAGGTTAAAAGTTTTGGGCATCCAATGCAATCCATTTCTGAACATTTTCTTTTACAAAATCAATTGGCAAATACAAATATTTGTAGTAAACATTCAGTAATTACCGCTTATTTGTAACTTGAAAATTCCACGACATATAGACATCATTTCTGTGTCAATTATTTGGTAGCATTTCCTTATGTTTCGGAAAGCGCCTATGGAACTGTGCTTTATCTACGAACTACAGTAAATAACAAGGTCAAATTTAGTCTAATATGTACCAAATCCAATTTTGCGTCTCTAAAAACAGTATCTATATCACGCTTAGAGCTTTATCTGATGGCAAAACTGGTTCATTTGGTATGTAAACATTACGAGCCTCGCATAAACATAGCTAAAATAAATACTTTGTCTGATTCCACAATTACTTTGTCATGGTTAAAGTTCTCTCCATGTGGCGAAAATCCAAGGGCTAATCCCAATTAGTTCATGGTTTCGTGTTAGCAGTGAAATGAATCCAGCAGATATTTCAGACAACTTTTAGAAAGCCCTTTGTGGTTCAGGCGACCTGACTGATTAAGGTCAGATATTGAAAAATGGCCAGTTTAGTCATTTTTACAGCTATATGTTACTGGCCTCAAACAAAAAATGTATTCCTAATAGTAGTCGAAAATAAGGTACGATCGTCAATAGAAATACTAATAGACAAATAGCCAAGTTGGCTGAAATTACTACAGGTCACAGTCTATATACTTCGTGTTTATAGAGTCTTGAAGACCAGTCATGATTTACAAAAGTCGGAAGAAAGTTTTGTTGGTATTATAGTACAGAGAGAACATTTTGCTGACATATTCAATGCAATTATTAGAAATTCCCTTCCAATTTGCGCAGGCTTAGATATTTTTCTAAATAACAACTTACTGCTGGTAGGTGGTAGATTATCCAATTCAGATTTGGAATATAGTCACAGCATCCTTTCCTGCTTGCAAAACGATCACATTTAGTAGAACTTTTAATCGACTATACTCACGTAACGAATCTTCATACAGGTCCTAGTCTGGTTTTCGCTATACTGAGATAACAATATTGCTTTACATCTCGAATTGGTATCAGATCTCAGCACTAATGCTTTTTTGTTGGCCTTAAAAGTTTTTCAAGCTGACGAGATCCGTGTTTAGTACTGTACTCCGATTGCGGTACAAACTACATTGGTGCTAGATCTTTCTTAAATGACCTCTACAAATTGTCGCCTTCTTGTGAGGAATACTCAATTTTATTGCGAACTTTCCGAGAGAAAAATTGAATGGCGCTTTAATCAATCTTCAAGTCCACACTTCGGTGGTATAGTTCGGGACTAGTTTTGCTGCAAAAGTCACGAGCTGCAGAAAAGAGAAGGCGGCCCACCTTCAAGACACCAGCCAGTAAGTTTGGTTATAGATTATAGTGGTGGCTGGTGGCTTTACTGGTAGAAAGACCTGTCGAGTAGGGATGGGCACATTTCTTAAAACATCGATGTTAACATCGATGTTTAACATCGAAACCTACTATCGATGGTAGGAAAAACATCGGCTGGAAAACATCGATGTTGGGAAACATCGATGTTTTCCAAATAATTGTGAATTTACTAATTCTATAATTCTATGTTCTTTCGAGAAAAAAAATAGTTTGTAGTTTTGTAGGCATTAGAAAATGGAAACATATTCCGATGCAGATTATGACAGGTGCAAGTGATACAAAAAATAAGTGGCAACGAAAATAAATAAATGTTTATTGTACTGCAATAAAATAAGAAAAAATTAGTAAAACAAAAATAGAAAAACTTAACTTCTAATGACTAATAATAAAAAGTAAACTTCAAATTTAATTCTAAACTGTTAATAACCCTGTTTATATATATATATATATATATATATATATATATATATATATATATATATATATATATATATATATATATACTTCACCAATATTAGTGATAATCTCACCATACAGTTTTATATACTCCAGTAATCTCTGTCAATGGACTGAAGGAATCATATTTTGCCCAAGTGTTCTCCAGTTAAACGATTTCTTTCTTGCGTGGCTGTCTGTCCAGCTTTGGAAAATAAACGTTCTGCCGGTGCAGAAGTCGCCACTATGGACAAGAATTTTTTCGCGACAGGGTATAAATGGGGATATACATTTTTATTATCTGACTACCATTTCAGTGGATTCTCGGTAAGATTAATTAGAGGATTCTTTAAATACAAAGACATTTCGCTTAATTGTTCTTTCTCTTGTGAAGCACTCTTTTGAACTAACTGATAATGATACGCCCATATATTGCCCTTTGGAGTACCTATAATTATGTTAAATTTTTTACCAAACATCATTGTGACAATCTAGCCTACTTACCCGTGTCCTGTTTATTATTTGTCGTTTCACTTTCTATTATTTTGCGATTGTGGTCGTCATCTCCTTGCGTTTCTGCTAACAGTGATAACTGTTGTATTAGATTAACTGCTGCTGCAACATTATGAGGACTCTTAAAATAAATCTTTTTGAAGCTCGGATCCAGCAAGGTTGCCACGGCTAATTGTTGGACTTGTTCAACAGCAGAAAATCGTTTCCTACATTCTTGGAGAAGTGCTTCTTTTAGTGAAATACCTAAGGTGTTATTTACATCACATTCAATGTGTGAAACTTCTTTTTCCAAATTATACGTGAGAGGGATTACAAGACTCGAACTAATATACTTTTGACCACAAATTTCTGTTGTTACTGCTTCTAACGTCTTTAGAAGTTAAATGATTTTATTTAGTTCAAAAACTTCCTTGGCTGTAACCATTGTGGGGGCAGAAGGATGTCTGTTCACTATGTATTCCCGCAGTTCAAGAAAACGATTAATCATGTAGTATGTGGAATTCCAGCGGGTGGACACCTCTTGTATTAATTTTTTTTTAGGTTTATGATCGCTTGTTTGTGCCTTCTGTCATTCATCAGCAGCTACTACTGAATGCCTAAACTACGTTACAATTGTTTTAACTTTAGATATAACTGATCACAATTCCGAAATAAATTTTATAGCTCTTTCAACAACTAAATTTATTTGATGAGCGAAGCAATGAATGTGTCTTTTTTTGTAAAACGTTTCCTCAATAGCTTTTGTCATAGTGGCCGCTCCATCCGTATCAACCGTAGTAACTTTAGTTTCTAGGATACCCCATTCCTCACATATACGTTTTAACACTCCTGAAATGTATTAGGCTGTATGCCGTTCATCTAAAAGATATACACCTAAGTCAACAGAATTTATGAAATTGTTATCTTCAAAGTGCATAGTAACACCAATAAAACTTCTACATTGCATATCTGTCCATATATTTGTCGTCAAACAATAGCAAGACAATTTTTTTTATTTGCAAACGATATGCATTTGTAACAGGATTTGTGGGATACGTAACGATGTTTCGATGATTACAAGTAACATCGATGTTAAAAATATAACATCGAAATTACAACATCGATATTTTAAACATCGATGTTCAATGGAAAACATCGATATTCCAAAAACATCGATGTTAGGTGCCCATCCCTACTGTCGATGTTGTTTCACTGGCTCAAAGATCTCGCGCAGCTTCCCCACTCGGTTAAACGGCTGCGTGACTGAGGGAACGTTCACGTTGACTTGCCGCTCCATGGGCGATATCATGTTGGGGGCTCTTAATGCACGCCTAAAATTAGGAAACACCGGAGAAAAGCATGTCGACTTGTACGTCGCAGTGTTTATGGCAAACACAAGTTCCGGAAAGAGTTCGGTTAATTCTTTCTAACGGGTTAACTTGAATCGTATATGGAGACGTCAGACGGTGTTTGATGCCAAGCTCTTTTAAGCGAGATATGCGCACTTACAGTTGCAAAAATATTGCATTTATTTTGATCGTCGATAACTCAATTTCTGTTAAAGATAGGAACACAAGCTTTTTACCTATCAATTGCCAATAACGAGTTAACAATATGTACACCTTAACATTTTTACAGTTTACTGTAAGTATTTTTTCGGTTCAACCTTAAATTTTTACTTTTTAAAAATCTTCAAATCGAATTTAGCCAAAAATTAAGTAGTATTTTCTTGTTACACATATGATAGGAACGTCACATTAAATTTTTATCAAAATCTAAAACCTTGATTTTTTCGTCCAAATCAATTTTGACGAAACAAGTTTTCCCTCCGATCTTAATAAAGACTACACTCTATATATTTTCTATAATTACAAATTCAGGAAGCTGTTCCCTCCTCTCTCTTGATTATTAACGAAAATATAATCATTTAAAAGTTACACACCAAAAAAAATTTTTTGATTGCTGGTGTTTTTTTAAAACCAATCACACAGTTTTATGTAGTGCAAAACTCGCGAGTCTAATGGTCACCTCGGATTTAACCATGCTTAATTAGTAAGCGAGAAATGCGCACTTACATTTGAAAAATTATCGCATTCATTTCGATCGTCGATTACTCAATTTCGGTGTAAGCTTTTTACCAGTCAATTGTCCATAACGAGTTAACCATATGTCCAACTTAAAATTTTTACAGTTAACTGTAAGTAATTTTTTCGGTCCAACCTTCAATTTTTACTCTTTAAAAAATCTTCAAATAGAATTTACCGAAAAACACAGTAGTACTTTCTTGTTACACATATAATAGGAACGTCACATCTGAAACCTTGATTTTTTTACCAAATCTTCATACATTATTAAGCAGTGGCGTCTCCTGACCAAAATGTTCGGGTGTGCGGTAACGAGTTGCTGTTAGTGGTGGTTTTAAAAATTATTAACACTAAATTTACACACACATATATATATATATATATATATATATATATATATATATATATATATATATATATATATATATATATATATATATATATATATATATATTGTACCTATATGGGAATAATACGTAGATTTTCCACTGCAACACTAACAAATTGAAAAGTCACTTAAAACTTTAAAACACGAAAAGAACATGGAATTATTATCAAGCTCTTCTCTTCACACAAATTTGTGTTAGCGTTAGCACTGTCCGGAACGGGGTGAAAACTGAAAACATTAAAAGTAGTTCAATGTTAATATGGTACTAAATAATAAAATGTGTAAAAAGCCTAGATGCAGCAAGTGCGTTATGGTAGTGAATTTCCATAGAAATGATCTGGCACAAAATATTTTATTATAACTTTTTTTTCTTGCAACATAGAAATCTAAATTTTGGTGTATAGTTTAATTTTTATATCGTAAACCTACCTGCCAAATTTGGTTATCTTATCTTTTTTTATTTTTTGAGATACAAATTTTTTCGAATGAAACCTTAAATTTTCCCGGAAAACCTCGTCCGATTTTCCTGACTAACGAAATTATCCAAGCCATTTACAGAAGGAAGGTACATGCCAAATTTTATCAAAATCGGCCGATTATATTTTGAGTTATTGGTGTGATACCTATATATATATATATATATATATATATATATATATATATATATATATATATATATATATATATATATATATATATATATATATATATATGTATATATATATATATATATGTAAATAATACATATACATACATATATATATATATATATATATATATATATATATATATATATATATATATATATATATATATATATATATATATATATATATATATATATATATATATATGTATATATATAGTTTATTATTATATAAATAGTACAAAGCATCTTACAAATAAGTCTAAACTTGTGGCTGCAAATGATGCAATTTTGACTAAATTTTAATCTAAATGTCAATTGTTCTAAAGTTCTGTCATCTGATTTCTAATCTCCAAAACTACCTCACCTCATTATGTACCATTACAATTTCTAGAAATATGGATGGTACTTGAAATCAGTTTCTTCATTTTAATCAAAAATTTCTATATTTTAAAACTTGACTCAAATTAAATTCTACATATTTTTCAACAGAAACATTATTTATATATATATATATATATATATATATATATATATATATATATATATATATATATATATATATATATATATATATATATATATATATATATATATATATATATATATAAATTGAAACTGACCCCTAATATGAGTTCTAGGGGTTCTAGGGGTCCTAGTTCGCGCTCATTTGCAAACAATTTTTCAAAATTCAAAAGTCGAGATCTCCCCATTAGTGAATTTTTCTACGAAAATTTACTAAAATGTATTATAGTCTTTGATTCTAGAATACTGTGGTCTGTGTAAGCGCAGTCGTAATGTTTGTAAATAATGCTATCACATAGTTTGTTAGACCGGCGTTCCATTCATTTGTCTTGAGCGGTATTTTTACCGCTCACTGCAGTGTTAAAAGCAATGGTTTTTCCCCACTATTTTAAACACATGGGTGGGGGACTGTATTGTATACCAATACAGCTCTATCGACTGAAGTGTTCGGAAATATCAACGCACACCTAACCCGAATTCATTCCCAGTTGCTATGTTGCTATTGACCTACTCATATTCTCGGAATCAAGACGTGGTACCTACTTCATTCCAAGTCACTATTAAGCGACTATTTATGAAATCAAATAAGTAAATTAAATCGATTGTCATAAAATATGTAGTGTATGTGCATTAAGACTAAGGGAAAAAGAAATAAAACATATTTAACTGTACACATTTTGATTATATTTTAGGGTGTGCGGCGCACACCTAGCTCACTAGGAGAAATCGCCACTGTGTTATTAAGTCGTATTCACTTTTGAGAAAAAAGTTTGTTTCCTCCAATCTAGATAAAAATTATACCCTATATTATATTTTCGGGAATTACAAATTTAAAAAACCATCCTTATCCCTCTATCTAATGATTAAAATCCACTATAGTCATTTAAAAATTACACACAAGAAAAAAAAATTTAATCGTGGTGTTTTCTTTAAAACCAATGATTCCGATAAACGAGTTAACAATATGCCCAACTTAACACCTTTTTTCGGTCCAACCTTCAGTTTTACTTCTTTTAAAAATCTTCAAATCGAATTTACCGAAAAACTGAGTAGTATTTTCTTCTTACACATATGATAGAAACGTCACATTGAAATTTCATCAAAATCTAAAACCTTGATTTCTTGACCAAATCTGCATACATTAAGTGGTACTCAATTTTGGGAAAAAAGCTTTCTCCTCCGACCTGAAATTTAACCCTATATATTTTCAGCTATTACAAATTCAAAAATAAACCATTCGTTTCCCTCTATCTCGATTATTAACCGACCTATAACCATTTAAAAATTACACACAAAAAATATTTTTTCAATGCTGGATTTTTTTCAAAACCAATCACGCAGTTTTGTGTAGTTCGAACTTACGAATCCAACGGTCGTCTCGGATGTAATTAAGCGTAATTTTTAAGCAAGAAATGCGCACTTACAGTAAAAAAAATATCGCATTCATTTTGATCGTCGATAGCACAATTTCTGTTAAAGATAAGATCACAAGCTTTTTACCAATCGATTCGCAATAAACGAATTAACAATATGTTCAACTTAAAATTTTTGCAGTTTACTGTAAGTATTTTTTTTTCGGTTCAAACTTCAATTTTTAGTTTTTAAAAAATCTTCAAATCGAATTTGTCGAAAAACAGAGTAGTATATTCTTGTTACACATGTAATAGGAATGTCACATTGAAATTTTATCAAAATCTAAAACCTTGGTTTTTTGACCAAATCTGCATAGTCCTATTCAATTTTGACGAAAAAAGTTTTTCCTCCAATCTAAATAAAAATTACACCCGAACTACAATCATGTAAAAACTACACACAGAAAAAATATTTTTAATGGTATAATCCAAAGCACATTACTCTGAATTTTAATAACCCTCGTCCTGGGACGGTAAAGCCGTGATCGGTCGGCTTTCCGGGGTTAAGGGAATCTGTTAGAAACCTTACCGCAAGTCGAGGGTGAAAATATACTTAGCTCGCCGCAGCTTGTCTAATATGACAGAGAGATATAGGGCAGCGGGTACAAATCTTTAGTAAACACCTCATGTATTTTGCGCAAGTCTATACAAGAGCGCAGCGTACCATCTTTCTTTGAACTAATACAATCGGGGAACTCCAGGGGCTAGACGTCTGTTCTATACCGCCTTCCGCTAACATTCTGTCCACCTCCTCCTCGATTACTTTTTGGATTGAATGGTCGATATAGCTGCGCTGTTCTATCAGACGAGTAGTGCCTTTTTTGTGTGCGAAAGCAGGCAGTTCGCTAGATAGATATGTCTAGAGCTGCTGCTGTTCCAGCGGAGATAATTCTGGTAAGAAAGAATTAGTGTCGGCTGCTCGTTAGCAATGAGCTGGTTATAATCTGCGGCCAGTTGCATATACAGTTCCAAACTTTGCAAATCAAATTCTACTAACTGAAAATGGCACCAATGATTACACGAACAAAAATACTGAAATCAAGGATTATGCACTGTTTGATAAATAGTTCTACAAATATCATACGAACATCTCGAGCACATTCTCAGCGAATATTCTGAATAATGATCTATGAATATACGTTCAAATATTCCCACACGAACAAAAATACTGAAATCAAGGATTATGCACTGTTTGATAAATGGTTCTACAAATATCATACGAACATCTCGAGCACATTCTCAGCGAATATTCTGAATAATGATCTATGAATATACGTTCAAATATTCCCAGTGTATCGATAAAGCATTTTCTTGGGTTGTCAGGTTATGACAGGTTCATGTTCAATACTTACTCGAACTATCTGATTTCCCAAACATGCCAGTATTAGTCCAGTTGAGACAAAATGAAGACATGTTACTGCTTCATAACAGCTACACAGTTCACTATGCAACCTGCAAAATTAAAATATAATTAAATAGAGTCATTAATTACCAGACCGAGCAGCCTAATGATCTAGTCGAGTAACCTGCAGAACTCGGTTTATGAGGTCGCGAGTTTGAGTCTCGTATTTTTCAGATCGTTTTTTTTTATTCGAATGTGGAAGATTCGATTTCGAATGAGTTACAGATGGTGACCTTTGTTTGTCGTGTTTGTAAACTCCGTCTTGGGCCTTATGGTGTGAGGTTTGATTACTGTGACTTTATTCTTATTGATGAAAGACTTCTGGATTGAAACGAGAAATTACCTACTAATAAAAGTTTTCTACAGTGAAAAAGTTTCAAAATTATATTTTAAATATGTATTGTTATTTTTAATTTCTTCTGCGTGAGACGTGGTACGCATAGTATGCAAGACACTTGTCTTAATCAAGGTTGCTTAACTACTAAATAAAACGCAGCGAATACTTTGTGTATACATTTATTAACAAACATTTTTACGATACATATTTTTAAATGAAGTGCTATACTTAACACAAAAGTATATCAACACAAATATACTTAGGCGTATAAAAAATCCAACTGATATAAACATAGAAATATAACCTGACGTAAACAGATAGGAATCGCTTAACATAAGAGTTCTCTAATTCACCACGCCTACGATCATCAAACAGAAACGTAAGTTTGTAACGATAAAGGTCAGACTGGATTTTGGACCTATTATATATATATCGAGACTTGAACCAGCTCATCATTGTGTAAAGGTGTTCTTGGAAGTCCTGACCATTTCATACAGTCGTCGATGTTGAAACAGATTTGCACTTCTCTTGCATTGGGTGGCTTGTAGGCATAAAACAGATTTTGACATAAAGCTGTCAGGATGATCTAAGTTGCTTTAAGATTGGCCAGTAGATATGGTATGTATTTCTTTGAAAAGACTAAGTATTTGCTTCTTTACGAAGTGTAAACACTCCAACATACAAACTAGGAATGACGGTTCTTCAGGTTTTATCATAATATTGGTAAGCTTAATCATTTCATGGTTACATGATAGCTCCTTCTTATTAACCTATTTTAGAACATCAGCAACACGATACAATAAATCGCCAAGTCAAATATCAAAGTTAAAATGAGATCAAAAGTTTAATCATATGTTTATGATTTCAACTAGATCTAGTGAATAATTAACTATTTTTTAAATTTAAATGAAACATAACAGAATCATCTGAGATTGATACAAAGTTGCTGTTTAGACTTTAATTGGCTTAATGGTGCAAATTCCAATATTTTCAGGTTTCATCTCATTACCCTTAGTAAATTACTCTTCAACTATTTTCCCAGTGTTAAAATAAAATACTCCCATTCCTTTGGACCAGATGAGCGTTAAAATAAAATACTCCCTTTTTCATGAACCAGGTAAGATTTATATTTTTGGGTTTGGTGAATATGAGTTTCTACCCACAATTTTAATTATTGGAATCAATCCAGCTGCTTTCGATATACCAATCACTACACTTGTGGCTGGACTAATGTCATATCTAGTTTCCAAAAGATCTCTATGTTCTTGTTTCATTTCATTAATGTTTTGATGTAGGGCAACATCAGTTTGATTGTAATACCAATCTTCGCACACATAGTTTTTAATTGTTCTAAATACTTCAGGTCCATCATTTACATCGATACCATCCATGTTGCGTAGAACTATACTATTAACAATATTAGGTATAACTAATGTGAACTAGTTGCAGACAAAGACTAAACTAATGACTAATCACTTGATGTTTTATACATATATTCTCCCACTTTTTATCGAACCTAGAATTTATGTGCGCGCGTACATCAGCATGTTCGATATTTAAAAATGCCATATTCGGATGGTTCGAATCGAGAAGAGCATTTTTATGTGTCTTTTAACCTAAATATCTAAAATGTGAGACCTGCTAATTTTGATTGACTAACAATCATCATTTCTTTAAGTTGTTCCGATTTTTACACCAACGACTGCCATCTTCGTAGTCATCTTGGACTACGTGATATCAACGTAAAGCGCCAGCAATGCTAAAACAATAATACTACACACGTACGATCTTACTCAAAAACTAACAGAGTTGAGTTCGAGCATGCGCTATTCGCCATCTTAACATAGATTCGTCATTTGTACTAAAATCAAAATATCGGACATTCTTAATTCGACAGGTAGCACGAAATGTCATTTCAAATTTTTTACCTCAAGTCGGCCATCTTGCATAATGTTATCTGAGGTTAGAGCTTACGCCGTAAGCTATTCAACCACCATATTGGATTACGTCACACGTGTGCAAATGCCATCTGTACCTAGTTACGGGTTAAAGAAGCACATAAAAAAGTCAAAGCAATGTAAATAAACGAAAATGCAGCAAGATATATCGTGATCTAATCCATTTACTTAACCCCTCTTTCTTCGCTGATGTCAAAAATGTTTAACTAAAAACCCTTAAAAAACCATCCTATACCATTCCCGTTAACAATGCACACGATATGACTTATTGCCTACTCCTGTTCCGTTGTGAACGTACAGAATGTTTAACTAAAAACCCATTGCACCATACTGCAGTCGGGTTATAGATAACCACCCTGTATATCGATAATTATAACACACGCGACATCGCAACATAGTGCAGTCTGGTCATAGAAAACCTGCCTGTATATTTAATACCAGTAAATACATAACACGTTCCCGAGATTCTAAACATACGGTATAAGTACAAATTGGAGAACCCAATTCATCAGAATACAGTTTTTATACCTGACAATTGTTTCTTAACAAAGTTAGCCTCATCATATGGATGAATAAACTAAGTGAATAAAGACTAGAACTATTATTTATATGTTAGTTGCCAAGCAGCTTCGAACAGCGTCCTCTAGGAAGATATACAGACAGGCGCCACTGTTGAGTCTTAAATCCCTGTAATTAAGACTGCATACTTGGCTTTGTAATACAGTGCGTCGTTATCAAATATTCCTTCTAAGAAAGACACCCTGGTTATTAAGATAACAGTTCGAATAATGGACTACATAGAACCGGACCTACTCTACTCATCGAACCATTGAAATACTTTCGTAAGCATCTAGCTGACACGACTGCCTGACATTTTTGATTAACTTGAGATTTTCTTTATCTACATGATGATTATTATCCCAAATATACTGAGAAATACATGATTTTTCAAAACTGTCATATCTCAGTTGCGCTAAATGTTCTTTAAACCTAATAGTTCTTTTAGTTTTCCCAACATATTCAAGTCCACCATTCTTACAACCTATATAATCGATTCTCGACACTTTTGTGGTTTTATCTTAATCCTTTGGGTTCCTAGCAAATTTTTTAATGTATTTTTTTTTGTAGAAAATGTCAGCTGCAAATTGTCTCTTTAAAAATGCTATTAAAACTTCTTGTAATTCGCGGTTCAAGTGATAAACAGACAACGGTTTTGTCTGGTTTATCTTTTCTGAAAATCGTAGATTCCGAAAAATTTCTTTGTTTTATGTTTGAATTGGGTTCTCCAAATTGTACTTATCAGCGCTCATCACAGGTTCCAATCTTCACTCATACAGTATATCCTGCTGCATCATATAGTCATGGAGATGCATACTTATCCGGTGGAACAACGAAATTTCTTAATCCAGATGGCTGCTGTATTACGCTGAAAAATATTAAACAAACACGCGATTCACGCTTTAGAGTAAATCCGGGGACTTTCGACTATCTTTAGCGCAAGACTTAACAGTATATGTCTAGAATCGGACCATTCACCCCCCCAGTGGTCGACCGTATCCGCACTAATTAAGCAAACCCACCTGGTGTTCTGAATCAGTATCAGCGAGAGAAGACCAGGACGACGTATTCTGCCTCTCTAAGTGTGCACGGCAGCTACCATCTACACAGCATAAGGCTTATGCTGTGCCATTTGTATTTATAGAGAGATCAATAGCCTTCGCACCATCTCGTTGCGATTCGATATTCCGATGCGCGAAGAAACAACTGGATCGGTTCTTTTTCATAGTAAATATACACAAAATAAAAACCATTAGAAATTAATTACAATATATTGCATAACCCATTTGTGTCAGTCACTCAAGATTCCGGTATTTCTAACGTCTATGTTTAAACAGATTATAAAATCTAATTTATAACAATATGATAAAACGTGCTTTTTTATTTAAAAAAATAGTCTTCCGACAGCGCATTTACTTACGAGTGTCTAGTTACCTTTCGTTAAATTTCTTACAGTAACAAGTACCTAGATATTTTAAAATGTTTAAAAGATAAATTTTTGGATACATTTTGACACTACAAACCTACCTGATAATAGTCTGATGGTAACTGACACACTGCCAAAACATTTCTTTCTTTTCTTTCATGGTGTTCAGATTTAAACTCTCGACGATTTTTGACTTCAGTATTTCTATGTGCATCAGAACATGCTCGCAGGTCTCCAAAAGTGTAAAATTGACAGTTACATTGGTCCCTAAAATACTAATTGCACCAACCATTTGAAAAGCGTATATAATCTGTTTAATTGGCGCATGATCAAACTTAAAGGGAAACCATGCTGGTGCTAGCAATCCGCATACTTCATTCAACCCCTTTAGCTTGTTTAACTCTTCACATTTTACTTTCTCAAATCTGGCACAAACAGCATAGATAATAGTGGCAATCCAACAATACCAATAACAGCAAAATGAAGCTCTGTTAAGAAATTTTACTTTTTTGTCGTAACTAGGATGTCTTCCAAAGCAACTCAGATTCGAGAGTTCAAAAAATAGGTGTGCTGTGCGTGGTATGTTTTTGGAAAAACATGTAAGTGAAATTATGCTACTATTTAAAGCGAAGCAAAATACCAGGTCTTCACTTATGTCGACATCAATGTTATCTGCAAGAGTATAATGCATTATAAATATATTCAACCAAATCGAGATATTCCTATATTTATCCTTGAAAGTAAAGAGTATGTAGCTATTATACAATATATTCAACATAACAACGATGCTTCTACATCTGCGTATTTAAAGCAAGGAGTAAAATGGACTAAAAATAACCAACACAAACTATAATCATCACAGGCCAGACGCAAAGACGGAAGACGCAATTGTATTTCAGAAAAAAATCAAATATTCATTTCATTCGTGCTTGTAACTTAAGTAATAAAAATAAAAAATAAATAATAGAAATGTCCAATGTTTTAATATTTTTTATAAATGGCATGTAAATATAGAGGATATAGCATGCTAAGCTCAAACTTTTTTATTAGTGAATTTTCTTTAAAAAATTCACTAATAAGGAGATGGCGACTTTTGAATTTTGAAAAAATGTCTTCAAATAAGCGCAAACTACAACCGCTGGAACTGAAATCCGAGGTTAGTTTCAGACTACATATATATATATATATATATATATATATATATATATATATATATATATATATATATATATATATATATATATATATATATATATATATATATATATATATATATATATATATATACCGTCACACCGATAACAAAAAATAATGGGCCGATTTTTATAAAATTTGGTGAGTACCTTCCTTCTGCAAGTCGCTTGGAAAAAGTTCCTTATCCAGAATAATTGGACTACTTTTCCTCGGAAAATTATGTTTTCTTTCGAAAAAATTTTATATCTCCGGAAATAACAAATCTACGGCAACCAACATTGGTATGCTGGTTTATATCATTAAAAGCTCACCATGTACAAAAATTTGGATCTCTACGTTAAAAAAAAGATATAAGCATCATAGTTTTTCTTCTTAACACGTCAAAGTCGCAATTCGAAACGTCAAAATTGTCATGTTCTAGATAGAGAACCTGAAACTAATACGGCCTATGTAGAAGAAATCTCGTAAGAAGTGTGTTATATAAAGCCTTAAGTTTCAGCTTCAGCCGTCATGGTCTTTCATTTTACTTAAATATTTAAAGAAAATTAATTTCAAATAAACCCTTTCTCTGATGCTTAGGCAGTATTTTGAATTATAGGATTATAATACATAAAAAACTTTGTATCCCTTTTTAAGTACATTGCGCGCACGGAGCAGTGTGAGATTTGGCACAGTTAAAGTACATATAAAGGAGGAGAGCTGAAAGATAAAATGTATGTATAATATGTGTTACAAATAGATTAAACAATGCTTTCTTTTAATTAGACAATAGGATTCCCAGTACCAGGTTTGAGCTGACTGTTAATATATTAATATGTCCATGTAAAACACATATTACTCTACGGTCGATCAGATGTATATGGATGCCTCCATACGTTCATACTAAACTTCAGTTTTTCGGTTCCTAAGAAAGTAACTACAAATTTAATGAATTAATAGAACGTTACGGTAGGATTTTCGCGAATTTTCACTCAACATTATATCCTATCTTTGTGATTTTTCTTTTGTTTCTAGAGTCATTTTGGTATTGGGTTTTTTTAAGTGAATTTTCTTAAAAATTCACTAATACAAGGATATCGCGACTTTTGCTTTTGGAAAAAATGTCTTCAAATGAGCGCGAACTGGAACCCCTTAAACACTTTCATATATACATATATATATATATATATATATATATATATATATATATATATATATATATATATATATATATATATATATATATATATATATATATATATATATATATATAGAGTACCTTTCTTTTGCAAGTGGCTTGGTTAAGTTCGTTTGGCAGGAAAATTGGACAAGATTTTCCTGGAAAATTTTTGGTTTTCTTCCGGAAAATTTTTATACCTCTGGAAATAACAAAGCTATGGCAACCAAATTTGATACGCGACTTTGTATTACAGAATGTTACACAGGAAAATTAAGATACATATTGGCTATTTATGTAATTTGAATATTATGAATTTTTTAGCAAATTTTCGTGTAAAAAATATTAAGTAAAATTATTTTTGTGTTTTTAAAGAAATTATTTTTGGAAGGTTTTTAAGTGTTGTAAATGTATGTTATTGTGAAAAAAATATTTCACATTTTCGTGAAAAATACTTGTTTAGCAAATTTTATTTAAAAAAACATAATTTCGTCTAACATTACTTTAACCAATATGTGTAAAGAAAACGGAAATTTTCGCTAAAGAAACTGTTTGCAAACATTTTTTTAAATTTTTGTCACAAAGCTGTTTGTGAATTATTATATTTTAGCAGGTGTGTAAATAGCTTGAACAGGTTCGTTATCGGATCAGTTTTTTCAGGAACATGTTAAGTCTATTTTTAGAGAATTATTGTACTTTTTCAAACAATAAACTTATTTTGTTGAAATAAGGTACAATTCCCTGCCTTTAATTTAAAAAAGACATATTGGCAATTAAAATCATTCTTATGAAAATTCACTACAATAACGTCTAGACGTTGTTTTAGAATTAGACATCTGTGAGGAAACTTAATTCTTAAATAAAGGTACGAAACTCAAATATGTTAAAACTACTTATGGAAGTGTGGTAGATAAAACATGCGCAAATCAAACTTTCTTGTTTTTGGAGCTAAAGACAAGTGTGAGGCGCCCTTGTTCCTATGTATAATAAAGAGTCTGGACGCAGCAAGTGCGTTATGGTAGTGAATTTTCATTAAAATATTTTAATAGCACATGTGTCTTTTTTAAAAGAAAGCAGGCATCAAATTTGGTTAGCAGTATAACCTATTTAGTAGAAACAATGTACCATATTTCATCAAAATAAACTTTATTGTTTGAAAATGTACAAAAATTTTCTGAAAATAAACTTAAAATGTTCCTGAAAAAACTGGTTTCCTGGCCAACGAACCTTAGGTTAATAACAAATTGAGCTATTGAAATTTGAACCATTTAATAAAAATTCGCTACCATAGCGTCTTGCTGCATCCCGAATTTCTCGTCTTAGAAACATGCATTATATTTCGATGGAAAATGCAAAAATGAAATAATATAATAAGACGTGTTTGACTAAAAAAAAAGAAAGTTTGTATTAGCAACGACATATGGGCCACGCTGTGATTGTAAAAATAATTTTATAATATGCAGCTCAAAATACCTTATAATTAACTAATTAACGTACAAAATTATTTCTCGTATCTTGTATAATAACGAATATATATATATATATATATATATATATATATATATATATATATATATATATATATATATATATATATATATATATATATATATATATATATATATATAGCCTTACCATAGAAATGCGTCACCCTGTATATGTAGTTGACCGCAGATCGGTTTCGCTCTAATTAGAACACACCTCTAAAGTAATACGGCTATGGTAACTAGCCTTCTAAAACATTGTGAGATGTACAACAGGGTCGCCATCTCGATGCGGAACCAGGTAGTATGTTGTCACGACAGCTCCAAATAACACAAAATGTTATAAAATAGAGACTGAGTACAACCAACTAACAATTTTGTAAATTGTAAGCCCTGGCCTATTTCTGCCATAACATAGGGACAACGTAAGTAGGGTATTCATGCATGTATTCTCACCATAATTAGAACCGTAGACCGGTTTCGCCCTAATTAGATCTCGTCAGTACGGTATACTAATTACAGCCAGGACACACCTATAAAGTAATACAGCTATGATAGCCAGCCTGCTAGCTGACAATTTACAAAATTGTCAGTTGGTTGTATACATTCTTTATTTTATAACATTTTGTGTTATTTCGAGCTGTCGTGACAACATACTACCTGGTTCCACACCGAGATGGCGACCCTATCGTACATGTCACAATGTTCTATAACTAAAACTACTGCCAAAGCATCAGAGAAAGGGTCTATTTAAAATGGTTTTCTGGCAATATTTTAGTAAAATGAAGGACAATGAAGATTGAAGCTGAAACTTGAAGGTTTGTAAAACACCCTTCTTGCGACATTTTCTCTACATAATCCGTATTCGTTTCAGGTTCGTTGCCTAAATGTTGCCTTTTTTGACGTATCAAATCGCCACTTTGACGTTTTAAGAGGAAAATCAATTTTTTTTTAATGCCTATAACTTTTTTGTCGTTCAGCTTACAGATCTAAATTTTGATGCGTATAGTTTACTTTTAAGGATATAATCCCGCGTACCAAATTTGGTTGACACAACTTTGTTAATTTCGGTGAAAACCCGGGCCGATTATCCTGGCTAACAAATTTATACAAGAGACTTGCAAAAGGAAGGTACTCACCAAATTTGATCAAAATCGGCCCATTAATTTTTGAGTTATCGGTGTAATACGTAATAATAATATAATAGTAATAATAATAAGCCTTTATTTGCAACATCAGTAGACAACAATGCTACAAAAAATTTCCTAACGCTACAAACAAAAGCTTGCCACAAATTACGTCGTCTTGCCACTTGTATTTGTTTCGGGTCTAATAATATATAATATATGACATGTAAAACACATAAGATACCTGCACATACAAGGTGCCTATAACTATTTAATTAGAATATAGATATCCAATACACACACATGTAACAATAGAACGCCACATCCACTCTCAAACTTATACTCAAAATCATCCGTACTTCATGTTGGACTTCCAGGAAAATACTTTTTCTCACACTTAACATTTATTATATCATTTATTACAGCACTTGGTGTACTAAATAAAAACATCTTACATCTATTTTTAAAAATTCGTAAACTTGGACTTAGCTTCCCAGTCAATATATTTGTGACATTAATGTACATGCGATATCACACTTGTGGAAATGTGTTACCTAATATTTCTAATATCTCTCCGATAGGTAAGTGATGAAAACTTCACAATAACTAATACTATGACATCTACGTGATATCCAAAATCTAACTTTATTTGAAGTCAATAATTTTGCGAAGAAATATATCGTTGTTATAAAACGTAGATATTATTATTATTATTATATACAGTAAAGCCAAGAAATTACTACAAATGAATTAAATCCACAATTAAAGCTAATCTAAGATAAGCTAAGATGGAACCCCATGGCGAAGTCTATTCCTTGGCTAGTCTACTTAACCATAAAGTCCCCTCATACAATAGTTCCACTTGAGCAGGCATATGGTCCACTACAATGCCACCAACCACTCTCACACACACATTATAAATTGAGAATCTATTAGTACTACTAATATTGTTCACATTGTTCGCATTATCTATACCACTAAGGTTGTTGGGAGAGCAAATACCTCTTAAACGTGTTCTTGAATGCACTGTCTGTGAGACTCAAATATGCACAAGGTAACGAATTATAGTTCAACAGCATTATAAATAAAAGTCCTTTTAAACATAGCAGCCCGATGATGCGGAATCGTTAACCGATATTGGTATCGAATATTGACGTCTTGAGCCCCACCTCTGGGGGAGAAGTTTTCCTTCAGAGAAGATGGTAATGAGCGACCATTTATCACGGCAAAAATTCCAAGATGTAGTTTTCTTCTCAACCATTCTTAACAAACCCAACTTCTTATAAGTATGTGACACATGATCTCTACTACGAAATCCAATTGTAAATCTCGAACACGAATTCTGAACGACCTGTATGCGATTCCTATCCCTCACATCAATGAAATGTCCGCAAACCAGATCACAATAATTACAACTAGACAGCACAAGTGTCTCACAAAGGTTTTTATATAAGTGTGTGTTTAATATATGCCTGTTACTGTACAGTAATTTCAATGAAATTAAGCTCCTCTGAAGCATCCTTTTCACATGCTGCCTAAACCTAAGGTCCGCATCGAAAGTAATGCCCAAGTTCACGGCGGACTGCACAAAATCAGGATTGCTACTGTCAATCATAAGATTCAACGTGTCCGAAGAGATATTCACATCTCTCTTGCTACCAAATATCATCACTTTTCATTTAAGAGGATTAAGTTTCAAGCCCTGCCCCTTCGAAAAGTCTCTCAACCGCACCAGCTCGGAGTTGATGACCTCCGACGTGCGAAGAGAATCTATGATATCAAAATCAAACTGTAGCTGTGTATCATCCGCAAAGGCTTAAACTCGACAGTGCTCAAAAGACTGCAGTATGCTAGATGTGTACACCAAAAAAGTAGAAGCCCCAAAACGGAGCCCTGTGGTACACCCGAAAGAAGGGTCACCCCATCAGACTATATGCCATTAGGGAACATCGACTGCGAGCGGTTATCAAGTTAAGACTCAATCAGTCTATAAGAATCATTAGAGAAGCCATAATATCTTAAGGTAGACAACAAGAGCCCGTGATTTATAGTATCGAACGCTTTTGAGGAGTCAAGCAGCACAAGAAGAGAACACTTACCCTTATCAACTGCAGAAATTATACTGTCAACAACGTTGATGAGTGCCACAGATGTACTTTTTTTTAAAAAACATTACAGGAAGACCTTTTAGGGCTCTAATACCTATTACACCATACAAATCAATTATGTATCTATAAATGTATCAATTATATCACGAGACCATCAGGTCTCATTACACGTCACAAATTTTTACTTGAAACATGACAAAGCGACATACTGGTAATATAATTAGATAACGTCAACAACATCTCCTAGATATGATTGTTACATAACCTTGCCGTGTCTGAAATATGACACTGTGATATAAATGTGACTAATAAGGTAGCCTGGTTGCTGACGAAGAACGTATTCCGGTGACTCCCATGTAATTTATATGGCACATCGATACGATATTAAAGTCACACTTGTTACATACTGTATACATTGATGCGATGTAATTGTGTTGACTGGGTTTATTTCATCTGGCAACGAATTATAAGATTTGACACTAAGATATATACTCGATCTTTGAGCAATAGTTTTGATCATTTTAGAAACAGTAATAGCTCTTTTGTCACGCATGTTGTAGGAATGAGTCTTTGGTTCATGAACAATTTGGTACTGATAACAACACATATACAGGAAATATATAACTGCCTTGGATCCAAAAGTCCAGCATTTCGATAACGCGAGTCAGAACGATAAGTCCTAGCTTTGTTTAAAATTATTCTAAGGAATCGTTTTTAAGTCTTTTTCAGCTTATTCACATGTCTGTTAAGTATTCTTCCCCACGCTATTATACCACACCCCAAATGTGACTCTAGTAATGACTGATATACAATCTTTGAATCTCTTTCCGACATGACCTCTTTAAGATGATTCATTAGATGCAGTAATGAACTTAGTTTGTTGTTTAGATAATCAGAATGATGTTGCCATTCTAGATGGTTATCTATTACTACTCACAAATACTTAATCTTCTCAGCAGATGCGATTTTCCTGTCTCCTATGGTTAAGTATCTATATTTCGGTAGGTATGTTCTGTAGGAGGCAAATGGAATAAATAGAGTTTTGTCGTAATTTATTATTATGAGCTTAAAATCTAACAATTCCACAATTGAACACAGATCTCGTTCACTCTTGACTTTAAGCTCACACCAATTACTTGCACTCACAATAAGTACTGTGTCATCTGCAAAGCTTATCAATTTTCCATTTATTTTTAGATCAAATAAGGAGTTCACATACAATACAAACAATATAGGTCCGAGCACTGTTCCATGTGGCACTTCGTATTTAAGAGTTATGACATCACTGTAATAGTTATCAATTCTTACAGATTGTTTTCGGTCTGATAGATAGCTCCGGATGAGCTCCAAAGGTCGACTTCTTATGCCCATATTTACCAAAGCCTGAAAAGTAAAGGATTACTGACAGTATCAAAGGCTTTTTCCAAATCCAGGAATACACAGAGTGATGGTAATCGATTGTCCAAAGCACAATAGATATTGCCTGCTAGCTTTAAAATATCGTCTTTAGTTGAACGTTGGGCTCTAAATTCATATTGCCGTGAACTCAATATCGTATATTTATCAACAAATTCTATTAATCGTTTTTTTAATATAAGTTGAAACACTTTTGCGAAGCAGGTAATTAACGAGATATGACAGTAGTTTAAGGGCTGTGTTTTTTCCCCATGCTTGTACATTAATGCCACTACCGCCTCCTTAAATGCATTTGGACAGACACCAGTTTCAAAGGACATGCTAATTATAAATGCCAATAGCTCACAATGAAAATTAGCTACGCTTTTCAGAGTTTCCGACTTTAGTTTATCACTATTAGCTGTTTTTTTAAAGATATTTATGGTTTCAAAAACTTCCTGGGGAGACGTTGGGAATAAATACATAGAAGGTGGGTTATGTGTGATCTTTTCATGATAGTTAATATTTCTCCTAATTTTACCTGCCAATTTTGTACAGATCTCTGATAAACAACTGCTAAACACATCAGCAATATATTTAGGTCAAGTACATTCAACATTGCTTAGTATATAAGCAGTTGAGTTCTCAAAAGTAAAAGTAAATGCTGGAACAATTTTCGTTTTTGACCAGTTTAAATTTTGACTGGTCCTGTAGGTATAAATGACATATTTGTGAACTAGGTTCCAGTGAGAGTCTAATTTATATATTTCCAAATTTATGTAAACAAAAAAAATTACCATTTGTACTATTTATCAAGGTGTTTATTTCAATGCGATTTCGGTGTAGATAACTTTTAAAGTGAGTACCCTGTATTGTTTAATAAAATCGGAACGGAATATGGAAAACATTGGCTACATTCAAACATGAAATAGTATATGGTGCATTTAAGTTTAAAATAACGTATGTTTGGTTTGCTCTAAAAATATGGAAGTCTGTGTATAGCTTACTTTTTGAATATGATGCTTAAATCAGCTTGTGTCATACTAATGCGCCACCATGTATATTTAACCGTTGAGAATAATCTTACTGGTTTCTTCTTTAAGCTTTTTCCTTTGCATGTTTTAGTTTGTGTATCATCCATTACCTTCTTGTATTCGAATATATCCTACTCCAAGATATGTATGCTGGATTTAGACTAATTTCAGTGTATTTTTTTTGTGATAATAAAGTTGATTTAAAACCTTTCAATATCTCTGGTGGTTTCCATGTTTAGCGTTTATCCCTAAGTAGGTACTTCAAGCATTGTATTTGTTACAATTAAACTATTTTCTACACTGAAATCTATGAGACTCCCCAATCTTTTAATTTAACTGTTTTACTTTACAAAGGATACAAATACAGGTAATGAAAAATATGTAGTAAAACCGAAGATATGTACAAAATATGCAAGGTGACAGTAAGACATATTTATAGTTTTATTATATATAACTGAGAGACCCTGGTTCGTGCGCATTGAAGAAAAATTTAGAAAGCCTAAATCTTATCTTAAGCGAAAACTTTTAACGAAAATTTGCTACAATTCACAGCAATCTCTATTACATACCGTATTAAAGATATTAAAATGATGTTCACAGGAATCAATTTTTTTATACTTTAATTGAACCGAGTAATTGAATAAATAAAATAATTTATATTCATATTTACTTCTTATAACATGTATCAAATGCAGCAAACTTCCTATATCAAATACCAAGCTGGGTGATAAAATAGCTATACAAATGAGACGCTGTAATAATCCTGGATTGTTCTCGCTTCCAACTTTTGGCCAAAGATGGATATGTTCTAAAATCTTTAAAGATTGCTGATTTATAGTAATCTTTCCAACTTTTTTTTGCTGGGTTTCTTGTTGTCTCATATTGGAGTTTCTGTAGCAAAATAATAAAAGCATATATGTAATGACATAATATGGACGAACATCGCTAGAAAAGTACAACATATATTTCAAATCAAAATATTTAAAAAAATATATTTTGAGATTTATTTATACATTTATCCAGTTGGTGATATTATTGAATTAACTAAGTAATAAGGTACACTTTCGTAAAAGCCACTTCAGCAGAGCCATGCATTTTACTCCTGTGAATCGTTTTGCTACGCCCATAATCTTGTGCTAATAATTAGGATGCTACTTGCCAACACAGTGTCCTAGGAAATGATAAAATTGTTGAAACATGATGCGAAAAAGAAGGATTTTCAATAAATTCGCAGAAACCGAATTTGTTGTCTTTAAAACGCAAATGATATTAGAACCTCCATTTAAGCTCCTGGTGATAAACATAGTAGAAATTCCATATGTAAGTAAAGTGAAATACCCAGCAGTTACCTGACCTAAAACTCACATGTTATGCCCACATGTAAAAAGTGCCATAAAAGACAACAACTGCACTTGGAAGGTGTAGACGAATGTGTGGGGAAAACTGACGAATTGACCCAAAAAGGACAATATCAATATACAAGAGGTTTGTAAGCTTATGACAATATCTGGATCAGTGGTATAGTGGACCAAACGCAGCATATGGTGGCAATATCGCTATTGAGCGACGTACAATTAATTGGATGCTTATGCGTTTGAACCTACCTCCATTACACATATTTTATATAAGAAGCATACTCAGTGTTGTATAAACTAATGCAAGCTCAAACAATAAGACGTGAACAAGATGGACCAGTGTATTAAAACATGTACATGGTCATTGGCCACATTTTGGACAATAGGTAACTACTTTATTTCACGTTTTTTACATATTATTGGAATATAACATTTGTAGGTTATATTGCAAAGCGCCAGCAAAAGCTAGTTTCGGGTACACAGAGTGCTCCATAAGTAAGTGCCAAAACAAAGTTACCCTTTTTCAGATGGAACACCTCATATATTATTACATTTTTGGATTTTAGAGATAAGTTAAAATACGTTTTATGTATAATGTCCTAATATTGATAATCGAAAACGGCAATTTTGGCTAACTCTTGGCTCTGCTAAATTAATAGTAATACCACATCAACCGTTAAGTGACTTGCGACCCGACGACTTATGACAGTATAGAAATAGCTCATATTTTGTCAAAAATTGTGACATTTGTCGTATAATTATGTTGATAAATGGGCTACAAAGAACAATAAAATTTTTATCTTTTGCAGTTTTACTTAAGTGTAATAAAAGTAAGCGTTTAGCAAAACAAAGATACTATAGAGCATACGGAAACCGTCAAACACCAACTGAAAACACTTTTGTCAATATAGGTACTCAATCAACTTAAAAACTCAAATGCATTGCAGAGGAGGAAGATTAATCGTAGCATCGATAAAAATAAAGAGCTTAATGTGTTATTATATTTTCTTCTCTTTTAGGTATGAGGTCAGAAAAGTATAAAGTAATTAGCTTAAATTTACATTATTTTTAGAAAATCTATTCCATTTCACTGCTGGAGGAAATTTGGATATGAAATAGTGGAAAATTCAAAATACGCTAACAAAATATAAATTTAAATTCACAAAGGTCGACTTATTGAGTGATGACAATAAACGGGAAAGATTGCAATTTTGCGGAATTATGCTGCTGGAACCAAATCCAATTTTTTTTAACGAAACTGTGTGGACCGATGTACCAAATATTTCAACTAGCGGCGCTTTTAACAGAAAATATTGCCACTATTGGTCCCAAACAAATCAGCATCAAACAAGAATTATAAAGTGGTCGGGTCGTAGGTCGTTTAATTTTTGGCGTGGTATCACTAAAGAGTTTATTTTGCGACCCTTACTTTATGAAGGAAGTTTAACGGGAGAAAGATACGTTCGATTTTTAAACAATGAAATTGTAGAATATTTGGAATAAATCCATTTAATTCACGTGAACAGATTGATTTGGCAACAGGATGCGGCTGCCTCTTATAATATTGAAAATGTAATAAATTATTTGAATGGTAAATATCCTAGATGGATAGGAAGATATTGCAATATCAAATGACCGCCTAATAGCCCAGACCTTACTTTAATGGATAGATTTTTTGGGGTGCAATTAAGGGCAGTGTTTTTGACAATCCGACTTTCCCAAACATTGGAGTCCTTCAGGGGGCCTTTCTGATCCAAATTAATGATATAAAAAACGATCCACTTATGATAAGCAGTCAAAAACTTAGAAATATGTTATCAACTCTGCGTTCAAGAAAATTGATGCCATTTTAAGCATTTATTAACTAATTAAGTCTATTATTTACCCTAATACTTTGGAATTATTTCATTTCTTCGATTCGTTTTAATAATTGATTGTTTTAGTTTTCATTGTTTAATTTAATTACTTTAGAATGGATATTTTTTAAGTCCAACAACTTTCCAAATTGAACTTTTTTAAACGTCAAATAATTACGCTATCTTGGTTCAGAGTTGGCGAAAATTGCGATTATCGATAAATTATTTCAAAAACAGTTGAAGATAGGTATAGGACATTATACATGAAATGTATTTAGATTTATCTCGAAAATCCAATAGTTTAATAATAAACGGGGTGTTCTATCTGAAAAAATGTTACTTTGTTTTTGGCACTCTGTATACCCGAAACCAGCTTTTCCAGGCGCTCTAAAATATAATCTATAAATTATATATTCAAGCCATATGTCTAAAACGTGAAATAAAGTAGTTGCCTATTGATCAAAGTGTGCCCAATGACCCCGTACATGGAATTGAAGACAGAACCAATTCTGGGTGCTTCAATTGGCAGTAGTGTCCCTGAGTATAGCTCCAAGAAAAAATTTATATGGAAATACCAGAGAGAGAGAGAGAGAGAGAGAGAGAGAGAGAGAGAGAGAAAGATGGGGAAACGGCCATCTTATAGAAACGCAAATAGTCTGGAACACTGACAGCTCGACAACGGAATTAGGTGCTGGGTCAGGGATTTACAGAATAAGCCAAAATATTTGTGTGTGTGTGTTTTGTTTCTTTAACGTCGGCCTATTTCCGCAAATATGGCCAATCACCGACAGCAGGAGGCAGTTTCACCTTACTATCCTGTAAATTTTTTCGAATCCCTGCCTTTCTGTAAGGAGGGTAGGGATATTTAACGTGCCCAACATCGCATTGACACGGGACCGACGGCTTTACGCCCCCTCCGAATGGCTGAATGTGCAGACATTCAACTTGCTCAAATACAATTCCAGAACCTCGGTTGATGTTAATGTTACAGTTTGTACTGAAAAAATGAAAGGAGAACGCTGGGATCGAACCCAGTACCCTTCGGTTTAGAGGGACACGTTCTTACCTCTGAACCACCGAGGCTCCAAAATATTAGTAACCCTAGGAAAACACAGTAATATAAAATGGCCACAATCCAGCTTGCACAGGCAAAATGTTGAACAAAGAGCGCCGAAGCAATCGATTCCTTTATACTCCAATGGCCAACAGATAAGGATCATATGATGTTGTGGATGCCGATACTTGGTGTAAATCGATTGCCAACTTAGTTAAATAAACAAATTGATTTACACAATTTTATTGAACGTATAACTGCAGTTTCGCTGAAGTTATACGTTCAATAATACCTCATTTTTCCGTGGCCCAAGTCGGTATGTCGATGAGCCTTTGTAGGTCTCTTGGCGATATCTGTCCCTGTCAATTCCTAATTATGTTGGAAAAAAAAAGTATAAGTAATAATAAGTAATAAGTATACATAAAAAATATGTATGTGTATATGCGTATATATATATATATATATATATATATATATATATATATATATATATATATATATATATATCTGTGTGTGTGTGTGTATGTATGTATGTATTTATGTTTATACATGGGTATAGCAAATAAAACAAAAAGCAATAAGTATACATAAGTTACTATAAGATTACTTGGTAACTATATGTAGGTGGCATTATGTGTGTGTAGTTTAGTAAGTAGCTATAATGCTTGCTCTTAGCAGCAATAATTTTCGACTGCAAAAATAAAACAAATAAAAATCTGGGGCCAAAGAACGATAAGTTCAAGGGCATCCAGAAACGCAACTCAACTCAACTCAATGTTCAATAAAATTGTGAAAATCAATTTGTTTATTTATCTAAGTAGATAAAGATCAATTCAAAGATAGTACTATCCAGTACCTCTAATAAACCTGGGAAGTGGAAATAAAATGACACTGGCATGGGTTCCAGCATAGGAGAGTCATAGAGGAAACGCGTTTCCAGGTACCTGATTGATCCCGAACCTTTTTGCGTTCCAGCCATGTCAAGCAAAAGGACTTGGCCCGAAGCAAAACACTCAAGTGGGATTGACACTTCTCAAGACAGAGATATTTCAAAGAGGTTATAAAAGAAAGTTCGCCAAAAATCACAGTAAACCTACTAGGCAGCATCAGAAATGTCATTCGTATAACAGTAGGTCAATTAACAGGGCATTGCCGCTCAATAAACACATGAATCAAACAATTCTGGCAGACAAAGTACTGTACAGATTATGTCAAGGAGAACACGAAACTATACAGTGTGTCCCCAAACTGGATGGGAATGTATTACTATCTCCGTTATTATTAGTGATAGGGAGACAGTTAAATTTTTTTTTTTTAATGTCAACAACACACCACGAGGGCTTACAGCCTAAATACTATCGTACCGTGGGTGTTGACAAGGAGGAAAGAGGCAGCTTGTTAATTCTGGACTTGAAGGTTTGGAGGTTCGGAGGAGAAGGAAAAACATGTGCCGGCAAGGAATTCCACAACTTGGAAGTCCTCGGGACAAAAGAGCGGGCATAACAAGATGTTCTATGTCTGGTGACCTGGACGTTAAAAGGGTGCATTCGCTCTGTTCCCCTGGTAGATCTGCTGGGGGCAGCAGGTGGGGGAATTATGGAGGAAAGCTCCTCTGAGCAGTGCCCGTGCAGATATCTATAAAAGAGAGAGAGGTCACCAACGACACGTCGGTGGGCAAGGGATGGAAGCCTTTGGGTGAGGGTAGGGTCACCGATGAGACGTATAGCTCTCTTTTGAATGGAGTCCAGGATAGCGAGTGTAGAAGCGGCAGCTGCACCCCAGATGTGGGAGCAGTATTCCAGGTTTGGCCTTATTTGTGAAGTGTATAAGGTATAGAGATTAGTTGGTGAAAAGAATTTGCAAGCCCGGAAGAGGAAACCCAATTTCTTAGCAGCCGCTTCTGCAATTGATGTAACATGTTGGTGCCAATTAAGATTTCGATCCACAGTAATGCCAACAAGAGAAAAGGACTCATTACTTTGAATAACTTGGTTGTTCATTGTGATGGGTCTAGGGCTGCTGTATCTCTTGTGAGAAAGAAAGCAAGACTTAGTTTTGGTGGGGTTGAATTGTACAAGATTTCTACTTCCCCAGTCTAATATTTTTTGGAGGTCTACGGAGACAGAACCCTCCATGAGTCTGCGATCCTCATCTAATTGGGCTAAAGAGACAGGCTTAGAATATTGTATGTTTGAGTGGAGGGTGCTGTCGTCCGCGTAACTGTGAACTGGGTTGGATGTGCTAGAGAGGAGGTCATTGATGTGGAGAAGAAACAAAGTAGGGGCTAAAGCTGAACCTTGAGGAACTCCTGCATTAATTGGATACAGTTTAGAGGAATGGCCATCCACAACAACAGATATGCTCCTGTTGGAGAGGAAATTTGCTGTCCAGGTACAAAGTTTTGGTGGTAGGCCATAGGCCGGAAGTTTATTAAGCAGCGCTGCGTGCCAGACCTGGTCAAATGCTTTGGATATGTCTAGAGCAACAATCTGGGATTCACCGTGTTGTTCCATAGACTTGTTCCAAGAATGGGTGACAAAGGAAAGGAGGTCGGCAGTCGATCTGCGCTGACGGAATCCGTACTGCCTGTCGTGGATTAGACTGTGTTTTTCAAGGAATTTTAGTAGTTCGGTGTTTATATACTTTTCCATCACTTTAGAGATGACTGAAAGAAGAGAAATAGGCCTGTAGTTGCTAGGGAGCGCTTTGGATCCTTTCTTGGGGATGGGTTGTACTCGAGCAGTTTTCCAGTTACTAGGGAATATGCCTTTATTGTAAGATATCTGAAACAGACGAGTCAGGACAGGAGCAAGTTCTGGTGCGCATTTTTTGAGAACAATTGCTGGGATCTCGTCAAGGCCAGAGGCTTTCCTGGTATTAAGAGAAGAGAGCATCTTTCGTACCTTTTTAGTTTGGAAAATGATATCAGTCATTTTATGCGCGACATTGGGGACTGTTGGTGGTTGAACATTTGAAGGTGGGTTGAGAGTAGAATTTCCGGCGAACAACGAAGCAAAAAGTTCAGCCTTGCCCAGGGCGGTAGAAACAATTTCATCACCTGAGACAAGAGGTGGGAACGTGCTCTTGCAGAAATTATTCCCAATAGACTTAGCAAGAGTCCAGAAGGGTTTGCCGCCGTTGGAGCTTGAGAGAGTTTTTGATGTGGTTATTAAACGAGTTTTTTGCCTCAGAAAGAATGCGGACATAGCGGTTTCTTGCGTCGTTGAATGCTTGACGATTTTCTTGACTGGGATTGTGTAGAAGCGTTTTGTGAGCTTTGACCTTTTCAAGTCTGGCCTTGTCACAGGATTTAGAGAACCAGGGCTTTTGAGTGGCTGAAGAGGTTTTCTGTGTACGTGGAATAAATAATTCCATGCCAGCTTGGATAATTTCGGTGACGTTTTGTGAGATATCAGAGGGGTCAGGATGAGAGAAGCAGACAGACGCCCATGGAAATGAGGAAAAGTAATCCCGCATTTCGTCCCAGTTTGCGGAGTTGTAGTGCCAAACGATACGTGGGTGTGATGACTGTGTGACCTCGGGTTGCATTGCACAGGAAGCAGTGACCATGCCGTGGTCTGAGCGACCAAGGGGGGCGGTGACTGATATCTTATAGCATTCAGGATTTGTAGTAAGAAGGAGATCCAAGGGATTTGAGCTGTGTGTTGGGATACGAGGAAAGTAAGTAGGTTGCTGTACCATATTGGCCAAAGAATTGCTGACTGCAAAGGCCTCCGCTGCTCTCCCTTGTGGATCGGTTTTTGAAGATCCTAGCCATTCCTTATTATGGACATTGAAGTCGCCAAGAATAGTGACCTCGGAGGAAGGATATTCAGAAATCAGATAGTCGGTTTTTTCAGAAAGGTAGTCAAAGAGCTGGACAAAGTTGTTGTCAGAAGGTGACCGGTAAATGCAACAGATGAATTTAGTTGCAGCCCTGAGAGAGAGTTTTATCCATAGTATGTCTTTTCTTCCAGCTTCTAAATTGGGAAGTCTGGTGCAGGGTAGATTGCTACGGACGTATGCGCACACGCCTCCATGCAATCTAAAGGCAGTAAGGAGCTCATACCCCGGGAAATTAAGGTGATTTGTGGCTGTTTTGGCACTGATTTGGGTTTCGGTGAGGAAGAGGAGTTGGGGCCTGTTAGCCTGGAGGAAATGGTGGACGGAGTTCAGGTTAGAATTTAGGCCATATATATTCGAAAAGGATATGTTAAATCTTGATGTTGGCGCCCCCTGTACACCCCTCTCCCGGAGATCCGAATGGAGGGGTATTTTGCCTCCGGAATATTTTATACAAGGAGGAGCCATCATCATTTTTGCTTATAAGGGAAACCGACTCATACACCAGAACCGGAAACGTCCGTTGGGACTTCACCGGCCCCTTGATGTATGGGGTGGTACCTCCTCGGGCGTGAAAAAATCCTTTACTATTACATAAAGGAAAATTCCACTACCACCTGCTATGGATTGGATTGGATCAATGTCTACCCCTTTAAAAATAAGATTAATAAAGGGACTATTAGCAATGTTTTGTAGAATTTCATGCTCGTTCCAAATATGATTTGTATTTTGCCCCGCCTCTTTTCGTTTTCGAGTTATTTTGAATAAACAAAATTTGTCGATTTATTTTTTCTTCAATATCTAAGTAGGCGTTGATCTGACATGTCTAAGACTTGCACATTATCAGGACGCTTTTTACAAAGTAGTCTTTTTGTGCTATTCTCAACTTTGGATTGTCATTTGTTTTTGAGCCATAGGTATCAACGTTTGTTTTTATTATGGCAGCCATATTGGATGTTTTTCTCATGTGATAGCCTGTGAAAGGATCTTTCCAATGATGTACAACATTCTTGAGAAATCTTGTAATTACACTGACAATTTTGAGAAAAGCCGTTTTGAGGATAGTAGGCTATGAAATCCAATAGCAGAAAACAAATGACAAAAAAAGTGTTGAAAAATCAGTAGGCCATGCGGAGTCTAACAATAGACTTCTACTTTTAACATAATTTTCCGTAATGATTCACGATAAAAAAAATAGGAACTTTGAGCACACCAATGAATCGGCCCATTATTACAAATGATATTTTACATTACAACATTATCCTGAAAAATTGTTATAATTTAATTAAATAGGTACCTAGTAAATAACTAAATTTACTAACATAACTCAATAAAAAGGAGATAAATGATTTACGAAGACGCCTTTGAAAATTGTTTGATTTTGAAACGTAAGTCAATTGAAAAACAACAGAAGAAAAGTTGCTATGGATATAACACTATCGCGACAATTAAGGATACTGTCATTCTTAATTATCTGAACAATTTGAGGGGTATTTAACACGTTGCTCAAAATTTTGTACTAAATAGTTTGTTCCCTGTTTATTTTAAATATTATTCAACAATATGTTCAGTAATGAAGAATATTTTGACATGTTAGAATGTTATATTCGTTCTAACCGATATACTGAGGCGGCTGCAAATTCAAATCAAAACAACTAACCAGAAAGACGACAACCAAACACCAAAATATTTCGCAGGATAGTGACCAACATATTGAACGACGGTAGCTTCCACGCAAAGAAGCTACCAATGCCTAGAAATTATGAAAGAAATGATGCCGTCTTACAGGTTTCAAACTAAAACCCTCCGCAATCTGGTCGATTTTATGGTGAACAAATTGACGTTCCAAAAAGTACGGTACACCGTTTATTAAAACAAAGTCATTTCCATCCATACAAACCTACAATCGTACAAGGCTTAAATGTTGACGATTACACTAAGCGACTTCAATTCTGCAGATGGTATCAAGGACAATGTCAGCAAGATAAAATTTTTCATTTGAAAATAATATGGACTGATGCATCCAGAGTTACAAATTGTGGTGTGTATAATCGCCATAATAGAGCATTATTGGGCAAATGAAAATCCCCATCTAAAGGAAGAAAGACGATTGCAAGACAGATTTGGTATTAATGTTTGGTGCGGCTTATTAGGTAAGAAACTGTTATTTTTATTTGTAGATTAGACAGTTAATTTTGAAAAATTTCAGGTAACTTAATTGTTGGTCCGTTCTTTTTTCAAAATAATTTTACTGGGGAAAGGTATCTCAATCTATTGAGAAATGATATCTTACCAACAATTAGAAGAGTTCATGATAATTTAGACGAGATTTGGTACCAACAAGACGGTTGTCCAGCTCACAATGCTAGGATCGTCAAAGAATTTTGGTACCAAAATTTTAATAATCGTGTCATTTGTAACAATGGGCCGGTTCATTGGTGTGCTCGAAGTCCTGATATAACACCCACGGATTTTTATTTTTAGAGTACTCTGAAGAATGATGTGTATCAATACGATCCACCACAAAATATCAATGAATTGCGAAACAGAATCACGGAATATATAAATCATATTAACCAAAACACCCTCACCAGAGTTTTGCAGTCATGTTTCAAAAAGGTGTATAAAGTATATTGAACAAAACGGTGGCCATATTGAAGAATTTTCTATTTAGTATATTTTTAAATTTCTATTTTATTATTTGTTGAGTTCCGTTTCTAATTGTGTTGTTTTGTGGAGTTTAAGTTTCTATTTGTTACTGCCGGGTTTCGTTATTAAACTGTTTCACATAATATTACCTAGGATTCTTACCTAATTAAGTATTGTAAATTAAATCACAATAATTTTTTATCGTGAATCATTACGAAAAATTATGTTAAGAGTAGAGGTCTATTGTTAGACTCCATGGCCTACTGCTTTTTGAACACTTTTTTGCCTTTTGTTTTCTTGTATTGGATTTCATAACCTGGTATCCTCAAAACGGTTTTTCTCAAAATTTTCAGTGCAATTACAAGTTATCTCAAGGATGCTTTACATAATTGGAAAGCTCTTTTCACAGGCTATCATATGAGCAATAAATCAAATATGGTTCCCATAATAAAAACAAACATTGATACATGTAGCTCCAAAACAAATGACAAACCAAAGTTAAAAATAGCAAAAAAGATTACTATGTAAAAAGAGTCTTGAGAATGTGCGGGTTTTAGACATGTCATATCAACGCCTACTTAGATATTGAAGAAAAACAAAATCGACCAATTTTGTTTTTTTTTTTCAAAATAACTTGAAAACGAAAAGAGGCAGGGCATATAATTCTACAAAACATAGCTAATTTAACCGTCTCCCTATCTCTAATAATAACGGAGATAGCAATACATTCCCAACCAGTTTGAGACACACTGTATATGTCAATGCGACGGCCTAAAGAAGAGACCTCGATCTAGGCTGTAGAATATAAAAATTGTTTTTAAATGTTCTTCGATTTTAATGATGTTTCAATAAAAGTTCGCAAGGACAAAATACAAAATGTTAAAAAAACTGACCTGACCGCCTTGTAAATTATTTGTAATTTTGATGGAAATTTGTTTTCTTAGATCTTTCTATTGGCCTGTTAGAAGTAGCTATGGAGTGAGAGAGGCCTTGTCGCCGACTTACCTTACAAAAAAATTCTTACCTTTATCAATAAGCGACTCAGAGTGTTAATAAAAATGCTTAATAATATTGGATACAATCGCAGTAACTACTAAAAGAAAGTTGCATAAATTCAGCCAATATGTTAGAAATAAGACTGCCAACTATTATAGCCAATTGTTGAGATCAAAATGTATTTAAAATTCTCTTTATATTTATATGCTTTAAAAGCATGCAGTTAATCAAAAGATTTATTGATCATTTGATTTGCACTGTAAATTAATCCATTATTTGAAGTATAAATGTTGGTTTAAATAATATTTTACATACCGGCGCAATTTATAACTTCTGACATACATTTAAAATTCATATACTCTGACGTAAGGTAATGCATATACGAATAACATTAACTATGTAGCTACAATTAAATATGTTGTTTTAACATATAGATCAGGTGGAAATTATTTTTAACAGGAAATATTTAAGCCTAATTTTTTTACAAATCCTGATCTTTTCTATCTCGAACAAAGTCAAGATTATTACGTTGTTCTTTACGTAATGACGTTGACATGACTGTGTCTAAAATTGGTTTGTGGGATTTTTTTATTTACTTTTAAGCAGGTAATTTAAAAAATCATTTAAGGCAGATTATATTTGCAGTTTAACTCACTATATTAATAAAAGGTTAAGATTAAAGTGGGGAATTATATGAAAGGATCAAATTCTGAGATACACAATAAACAAATTTTAAATTAATTGGCTTCCATAAAAAACAACACATTTTTATTAACGCCCCGCTTCAAGCAATTTTTGTCACAGAACTGGTTCAAAGTTACCATTCGCGTAGAACAGGAAACGAAAAGAAAGCTTTTTTAAATGTTGAGATTCTTGGATTTAAAATAAAACATAGGTCAAACTAAAATATAATTTTTGACATTCTTCAGCAAACTATCGGATCTGAGAGACTGTGCAGTAAAAACAGAATGTAGCCACTTTAGATGGCTATATCAAAATCTTCAATTCTGCAGAAGCGTCTGACTTGTGATTTTAGTAACATTAGCTATGCCTAGGTTGCAAAATATTATGTGGATCAGATAATAAATGTAAACAAACCCCACTATTTGTAGTTTCTGGTTTTAATGTGTTAAAGCTTAGGGGTGTGGTCCCTTAGCCTGGTCATGCGCTGGTCGTTCTTTTGAAGCATCGACGCGTGACTTAGCTACTGGACTCCTAGAGGCTGGCTCCACGTGCCACCCCTGGCGCGACTGTCTGCAATGGGAATAACGCCCAGGGCCGATGGTCTACTAAAGTCTCACTCCTTCCCACACACGCCACACACACGCATACATTATCAGGACACTTTTTACAGAGTATTCTTTTTCTGCTATTCTCAACTTTGGATTGTCAGAACTACAAAAGACTAAACAAACAGACATCTATCTGGTTGAACGCATCTTGAGGAAGAAAGGTGAGAACCTCTATGTAAAGCAGACAGTTGTCTTACAGGACAGACAGCTGTCTAGCAGGACAGACAGGTGTCTTACAGGGCAGACAGGTGTTGGACAAGTGTCTAGCACGACAGACAGCTGTTCATGCTAACGAATTTTTATGAAATTATTCAACGAAACAATCGTTTTAAATGTATGTCATAATCTATTCCGAAGGAACCATCTTTATAGATCATACATTCGTCCTCCTAAGTATTCTTCTATCTCAGGTTTCCAGGTTAATTGCACACCTCTGACCTGCCAACAATCATTCCTCAGACCAATCATCTCACCAGCATCTCGGATTTCCAGGTTAGTTGTCACCTATCACTGTGGTGTCGCCCAGGTCAGCTAGGTGGCGGGAACGTCGGGTCAGAACAGCCACGCGCCGGCGCGCAGCGTCGGAGCGATCTCATAGTGACGTCACGGGACTGGAAACTTGAGATGCTGGTGAGATGATTGGTCTGAGGAACGATTGTTTCGTCAACAAGGTGGATTCATCAGAAGATGAAGGAGTGAAGAAGACTTAGGAGGATGAATGTATGATCTATAGAGATGGTTCCTTAGGAATAGATTATGACATACATTTAAAACGATTGTTTCGTTAAATAATTTCATAAAAATTCGTTAGCATGGACAGCTGTCTGTCGCGCTAGACACTTGTCTGTCCTGTAAGACAGCTGTCTGCTTTACATAGAGATTCTTACCTTTCTTCCTCAGGATGCGATCAACCAGATAGATGTCTGTTTGTTTAGTCGTTTGTAGTTCTCCCTCGTAAAACCATCCACTGATTGGTTTTCCCTTCATGTCTTCAAGAAAGTATGTTACTGGGTTTGTGAAATGGTTATGTTTTGATAAATCTCATAATTCTTGGATAAATGCAGATCATAAATAAGCTAATATTTAATGTATTAATGTACTTAGAATAAAAGTATTTGTTAAACTTAATGTTTTTTATTTTTTCCATATGACATATATACATAGACAAATACAATTAAAAATTATTTCGTAAATCAATAATATCCTGAATAAACTTCTCCTGCGGTACATCTGCTATCTGTAGGTCGTTTCTATTCGTCTTAAGGTGTTTCACTTCAGTCTTTCTTATGTTAAAGAGATTTGTACAATTTGGATCATACATGTTTAGAACCACTTCGGAATCGGGATTGTTATTTTTAAAATTCCTAACAGCTCTTCGAAAACTTTTCTTCTGCGTTCTCACTGCATGATATGGGTATGTAGCGGCTTTCTCATTTCTTGAAAGTAAACCAAACACACTTATTTTTCTTGGGTTACTTGGCTTTGGGGATATATCTTCAAGATGTTCTTTGACTTTAACGTTTGTTTCTCGCATGCGCTGCACTCAATCATCTATCTCCATTAATTTCACTTTAATCTCCTCAAGGTTGTCCTTGTATTTTTGTATAAATTCGCTTACGAAAAAATCAAAAATAATTTGGTTGCACTTTTCATAGAAACGATTGGATATCCAACAAGCCAAATTTAATATCAAATCTTTACAGACATATGTACCAGATATCGAGTTATTTTCAGTCTGTGTACTTGCTTCTTTGCAAAGTGTAAGCATTCTAACATACAAACTCGGAATGATGATTCATAGTCTTTTAACATGAGTTTTATAAGTTTTACAACCTCCTCGTCACACGGTAGCTCCTTCTTATTAACACATTTGATAACATCAGCAACACAATAGAGGAAATCACTAAGTCGAATATCAAAGTTGAAATTACTTAGAAACTTCACCTTTTCGTTGATGATTTCAACCAGATCTAGTAGCTGTTGAACTGCATCTTCGGTTAAATAAAAAGTAACAGAGTCATCTGAGATTGATATACCTTTACTGTTTAGTATTTTGATTGGTTTGACAGTACATACTCCAATATTTTTAGGTTCTATCTTATTACCTTTCGCAAAGTACTCTTGAGCTGCTTTTGTCAGTGTTGAAACAAAATAATCCCATTCCCATGAGCTAGATGAGATTGCTATATTTCGACTTGGTTGGATATAGGCTTGTATTTACAATTTTAATTAATTGAATCACTCCTCCCGCTTTTGATATACCAATTGCAACACATAGAGCTAGAGTAATGGTATACCTTGTTTCTAGCAGCATTCTACTTTCTTGCTTAATCTCACTGATATTCTGTCGCAGAGTTGCATCAATTTGACCCCAATAACAATCTTCACAAACATCGTTATTAGCAGGTCTGATGATCTCTATATCATACCGTTTTCTCTTATGTTCTGGATCTGTGACTTCAGAATCATTACTATCATCGTACATCATGTTGATACAATTATAATTACGTACACCTAGTATCTTCAACATTTAGATTTAAACTGACCTTATTGCTGCATGGTTTGTTGTTAAATAGGTTTCGCAGCCCTCTTCCACCCGCTTTATGTTTTTTTTTAATTTCAACAACACACCACGAGGGCTTACAGCCTAAATACTATCGTACCGTGGGTGTTGACAAGGAGGAAAGAGGCAACTTGTTAATTCTGGACTTGAAGGTTTGGAGGTTTGGAGGTTCGGAGGAGAAGGAAAAACATATGCCGGCAAGGAATTCCACAACTTGGAAATCCTCGGGAGAAAAGAGCAGGCGTAGCAAGATGTTCTATGTCTGGTGACATGGACAGTAAAAGGGTGCATTCGCTTTGTTCCCCTGGTAGGCAGCAGGTGGAGGAGCTATGGAGGAAAACTCCTCTGAGCAGTGCCCGGCAGATATCTATAAAAGAGAGAGAGAGAGGTCACCAACGGCACGTCGGTGGGCAAGGGATGGCAGCCTTTGGGTGAGGGTAGGGTCATCGATGAGAGGTATAGCTCTCTTTTAAATGGAGTCCAGGATAGCCAGTGTAGAAGCGGCAGCTGCACCCCAGATGTGGGAGCAGTATTCGAGGTTTGGCCTTATTTGTGAAGTATATAAGGTATAGAGATTAGCTGGTGAAAAGTATTTGCGAGCCCGGAAGAGGAAACCTAATTTCTTAGCAGCCGCTTCTACAATTGATGTGACATGTTGGTGCCAATTAAGATTTCGATCCACAGAAATGCCAACAAGAGAAAAGGACTCATTACTTTGAATAACTTGGTTGTTCATTGTGATGGGTCTAGGGCTGGTGTATCTCTTATGAGAAAGAAAGCAAGACTGAGATTTGGTGGGGTTGAATTGTACAAGACTAATAGTTTTTGGAGATCCATGGAGACAGAACCCTCCATGAGTCTGCGATCCTCATCTAATTGGGCTAAAGAGACAGGCTTAGAATATTGTATATTTGAGTGGAGGGTGCTGTCGTCCGCGTAACTGTGAACTGGGTTGGATGTGCTAGAAAGGAGGTCATTGATGTGGAGAAGAACCAAAGTAGGGGCTAAAGCTGAACCTTGAGGAACTCCTGCATTAATTGGATACAGTATAGAAGAATGACCATCCACAACAACAGAAATGCTCCTGTTGAAGAGGAAATTTGCTGTCCAGGTACAGTGGTGGTAGGCCATAGGCCGGAAGTTTATTAAGCAGCGCTGCGTGCGAGACCTGGTCGAACGCTTTGGATATGTCTAGACCACAGACTTGTTCCAAGAATGGGCGACAAAGGAAAGGAGGTCGGCAGTCGATCTGCGCTGACGGAATCCATACTGCCTGTCGTGGATTAGACTGGGTTTTTCCAGAAATTTTAGTAATTCGGTGTTTATATACTTTTCCATCACTTTAGAGACGATTGAAAGGAGAGAAATAGGCCTGTAGTTGCTAGGAAGCGCTTTGAATCCTTTCTTGGGGATGGGTTGTACTCGAGCAGTTTTCCAGTTACTAGGGAATATGCCTTTATTGTAAGATATCTGAAATAGACGAGTCAGGACAGGAGCAAGTTCTGGTGCGCATTTTTTTAGAACAATTGCTGGGATCTCGTCAAGGCCAGAAGCTTTCCTGGTATTAAGAGAAGAGAGCATCTTTCGTACCTTTTTAGTTTTGAAAATGATATCAGTCATTTTATCCGCGACATTGGGGACTGTTGGTGGTTGAACATTTGGAGGTGGGTTGAGAGTAGAATTGCCGGCGAACAACGAGGCAAAAAGTTTAGCCTTGCCCAGGTCGGTAGAAACAATTTCATCTCCTGAAACAAGAGGTGGGAACGTGCTCTTGCAGAAATTATTCCCAATAGATTTAGCAAGAGTCCAGAAGGGTTTGCCGCCATTGGAGCTTAAGAGGACTTTGTTTTTGATGTGGTTATTAAACGAGTTTATGCCTCAGAAAGAATGCGGACATAGCGGTTTCTTGCGTCGTTAAATGCTTGACGATTTTCTTGACTGGGATTGTGTAGAAGCGTTTTGTGAGCTTTGAACTTTTCCAGTCTGGCCTTGTCACAGGATTTAGAGAACCAGGGCTTTTGAGTGGCTGAAGAGGTTTTCTGTGTACGTGGAATAAACCATTCCATTGCAGCTTGGATAATTTCGGTGACGTTTTGTGAGATATCAGAGGGATGAGGATGAGAGAAGCAGACCGACGCCCATGGAAATGAGAAAAAGTAATCCTGCATTTCGTCCCAGTTTAAGGAGTTGTAGTGCCAAAAAATACGTGGGTGTGATGACTGTGTGACCTCGGGTTGAATTGCACAGGAAGCAGTGACCATGTCGTGGTATTATAGCATTCAGATTTTGTAGTAAGAAGGAGATCCAAGGGATTTGAGCTGTGTGTTGGGATACGAGGAAAGTAAGTAGGTTGCTGAACCATATTGTATAAAGAATTGCTGACTGCAAAGGCCTCTGCAATGTACTCTCGTTGGTTGTATTTTTCTGTTTGGCTTCTGTGTAAACTTTAAAAATCTATTGCGATCACTTATGATTCTCTCCATAATAATGTTCCAACTGTAGAACCGTAGACCGGTTTCACTCCCATTAGAGCTCTAATGAGAGCAAAACCGGTCTACGGTTCTAATTGTTGCGAGAATGCATCTAGCCCTACATACTTTGTCCCTATATTAGGGTAGAAATGGGCCAGGGCTAACAATTTGCTGAATTCTTAGTTAGTTGTATACAGTCTCTATTTGTTTAACACTGTGTTATTTGGAGCTGGCGTGACAACATACTACTTAGTTCCGCAACTAGGTGGTGGCACGTCCACCACTCACTTACTATTGCTATTACTGAAAGTCAATAGTTTCTTCCTAAAATTTGCTCTTACCCAACACACGTGGCTTCCATTGACTTCTGCTTCTGCCGCTGTTACAGTGTTTACTCTTAACATGACGCTTTGCTTACTCTTACTGCTATACTATTTTACATACGTATCACCCTACAAAAACCTACTTGTATTCCACCGCATAAGACGTTCCTGTAGCTTCACTTTCGGTTTATTTTCCTTTCTTTCTTCTTTATGATGCATTTGCAAAGCTCACTAGTCTGTTCTATCGAGAATGAAAATTGTAGAAGCATCCTCTTACTAGGCATCGTGTGTCCATTTGCTATGATTGTACCTTTAATTTACACTGTTAGTCAATGCTCGCTCTCTATGTAACTTTTATTTATGTGACCTAACAAATTACTTGAAATTTCCATGCAATATTTCTTTTTACGTGCCTTACGTGGTCTCCTGCTACATTTATCACCTTTATAACGTGAGGCCACTTACAATTACATTTCCTGTTCCCATAGTTTAATAATCATAACGAGCAGATTTCGTCTTTGTATATAGCTATTAGTCAATGATCCCTTCTGCAGATAACGTACCATTTCTGCCTAACATACACGGTTTCGACCGTCCTGTCTGTTTTGTCGTTTCTATTGTTAGTCCATGCTCGCTATTCATATTCTTTTTAGTGAATTTTCGTAGAAAATATTCACTATGGGGAAGATCCCAACTTTTGAATTTGGAAAACATTTTTGCAAATGAGCGCGAACTAGGACCCCTAGAACCTATATCTGGGATCATACACAGACGCGCGCGCGCCCGCACGCGCTTGTGTGTGTGTGTGTATTACTGCGATAACTCAAAAAATAATAGGCCGATTTTGATAAAATTTGGCATGTACCTTCCTTTTGTAAATAGCTTGGACAAGTTCGTTAAGCAGGAAAATCGGACGAGGTTTTCCGGGAAAATTTTTAGTTTACCAAATTTGGTAGGTAGGTTCACGATATAAAAAGTAAACTATACACCAAAATTTAGATTTTTATGTTACCAGACATAAAAGGTATAATAAAATATTTTGTGCCAGATCATTTATGTGAAAATTCACTACCATAACGCACTTGCTGAGTCCAGGCTTTTTTATTTCATGTAGAGTTTACCATCAATTTCTATTCAGAGCGTGCTCAGACTTGCAAAACCGCAAACATCCGCTGTTTGTTTATTTCGATTTCATCAAGACATGCACCATGTTGCCAAATTTGGCTTCTACTCATCGACATGATTACCATGACACGTGATATACCTCTACGTAACTTAATAACAAAGTTGCTTTGCGCCGCCCCTCCACCACCACACCCCACCCCCACACACAACGCCTCCGGCGGCGGTAGATATCATTTTTGAATTCTACTCATCGAGCTGATTAGCATGCCAGCAAACACTATACCTCTACACCTACTAATAACAAAGTTATTTTGCGCATGCGCAAACCGCCATCTTTACATACGTCATTTTTATAACAATTAACATTACAGGTCTTCATCTTATTTAGGCAGGTTAGATCAATCTCGATTGAGATTCCAAAAATCTTCTGACTGAAGGCGCAGCCCCCGTCACCCCCCACCGCCGCATCTGGCAGCGGCATTGCATTATACTCGTTACGACGAGTAATATGATACCAAACACGTGGGGGTTAACTTAAAAAACAACAAAGTTAGGGTTGCGCCTGTGCAAACCGCCATCTTTGCGTACGTCACACTACCAAAAATTAAAATGGCGGCTCCTCTTACGTTGACGGGTGGTGCCACCTGTCATTTAAAATTTAAAATTTCACACGTTTTTTACTTCCGGTCGGACATCTTGGCCGCCATCTTGGATTTCGTTATCTCAGGTTTGCCCCCTATTAGCTCTCCGTCCGGTGACGTCATATGACGTCACTCCAGCGCTTAGCTCCGGCGCAGTGGCCTGACGGTGTGGCGGTGGTCCCAGAACCGCCCATCTATACCTACTATCTTTGATCCACTTATCTGGATCGTTGACATCATCAGGTATATCTTGGAGCCTAAAGCATACGCTTCGTCTATCAAGTTTAAACTTCTTATTGGAGTTCACTGTGTCTTCAAGTATGTGGAATGCCATTGTTTCGTGCTACACAACTGACTGTTGATTAAGGACCGAAGCTTAGCTTTGTGTTTGTTAAAGACTAAAGTTTAGCAGATAGTTATTGTTTTCACCTTCACTGTTGGTTACCGACAGACAGCACAAACAGCACAGACAACACAGACAACATAACTTATTGTTTTCACCTTCACTGCTGGTTAACGACTGAACCTTAGCGGGTGCTTCTCATCTTAATATTCAACAGACAGACAGCAACGACAACTGTCTGACAGGACAGACAACTGTCTGACAGGACAGACAACTGTCTGACAGGACAGACAACTGTCTGACAGGTCATACAACTGTCTAACAAGACAGACAACTGTCTGACAGAACAGACAACTGTCTGATAGGACAGACAACTGTCTGACAGGACAGACAACTGTCTGACAGGACAGACAACTGTCTGACAGGACAGACAACTGTCTGACAGGACGGACAACTGTCTAGTCGCTCGGGCGGCTGATCCGACACCTGCCACCTAGAGATCTAAACTGAGCATCTGCACCACCGTTTCTTGTGACGTCACTCGTCTCCACCATCGTTTTTTTTATGACGTCAGCGGTAGCTGACCTGGATGGTTGATCAACTAACTTGGTAGCATATATTTTTTAATTGCTTAAAGTCCATGTCAGTGGTCACATGGTCATCGTCGTAGATGTGTTTTAAATTGGGTTTGGTCTTGTTTGAAGCGAATCAAAACGTTCAGCTTGTGTTCCGCCAAAGAGTAGCTGTTATACATCTGCTAGACATCTGTTAGACAGCTGTCTGTCCTGTCAGACAGTTGTCTGGCCTGTCAGACAGTTGTATGTCCTGTCAGACAGCTGTCGGTCCTGTCAGACAGTTGTCCGTCCTGTCAGACATTTGTCTGTCCTGTCAGACAGTTGTCTGTCCTGTCAGACAGTTGTCTGTCCTGTCAGACAGTTGTCTGTCCTGTCAGACAGTTGTCTGTCCTGTCAGACAGTTGTCGTTGCTGTCTGTCTGTTGAATATTAAGAGAAGCATCCGCTAACGTTCAGTCGTTAACCAGCAGTGAAGGTGAAAACAATAAGTTGTGTTGTCTGTGTTGTCTGTGCTGTTTGTGCTGTCTGTCGAATATTAAAACGAGCATCCACTAAGGTTCAGTTGGTAACCAACAGTGAACGTGAAAGCAATAAGTATCTGCTAAACTTTAGTCTTTAACAAACACGAAGCTAAGCTTCGGTCCTTAACCAACAGTCAGTTGTGTAGCACGAAACAATGACATTCCAAATACTTGAAGACACAGTCAACTACAATAAGAAGTATAAACTTGATAGGCGAAGCGTATGCCTTAGGCTCCAATATATACCTGATGATGTCAACAATCCAGAGAAGTGGATCAAAGATCTTATTAAAGATGTTGTGAGCCACATAGTCCATGATGTCGATCCCGAAGACAGGGTGGGGTTTACCTTTAACTCTGAAGGAAGCGACAAGGGGGCTGCTCACTTGCGATTCAGAAAAGCAAATAATGTTGTTTTGGAAGACGTTTGGGACCTACTGAACAAGATATTCCAGAGTAAAGGACCCGGTTTTTGTTCTGATACTTTTAGAATGACGATGACTCAAGTGAAAACCACTAACCCTTCAATACATGTCAATTCAATCTCTTAACCCATCATCACCATCATACATTCAGAGGGGCCACTTGTACGAAGCTTGCAAGTCTTTAATACAAACACGTCAATTCAATCTCTTAACCCATCATTAACATCATAGATTCAGAGGGGCTACTTGTAGGTAGCTTGCTATTTTTACGCCCCTAAACGTTGGTTGGTTGGTTTGTTGTTTGTTTGTAGAAATGATTGGAATCCAACAAACCAAATTTAATACCAAATATTTGCAAACATATGTACTACATCTCATGTCGTTCACAGTCTGAGCTCCACCAAAGTCCACCGAGTATGGCACAGTTGTTGGTGTCAATTGAGGTGTTGCTTCCGGCACAGCTAGAGGGCAGTATTCCGGCTCCCTAGATGTGACTCTAGTGTCACATTTCTCTATGAGAATTACGTTTATGGACTTTGTTATTCTGTGGTCAAATGTCGATTATAAAGTGTGTTGGTAAGAGCGAACACTCTGGAATTATATTTATAGAATGGACCAGAAGTGACAGGTATAGAATAATGTATAAGGTCTAGAATCTCTATGGACAGTATAAATAGACGAGCGGTGCGCAGAGTAAGTCAGTTCAGTATTAAGTCCGTGTGGTGTAAAATAAGTGATCATAGAGTATTAAGCAAGTCAGCAGTAAGTGATGGTGTTTAAGAAGCGATCATAGAAGGCGAATAATGGAATATAGTTCTATGGACATTTAATATTAGAGATAAATATTTTAGTTGATACTGGTGTTGGAAAATAGTTGCTTATAATAAATTAGTAGTTTGAAAAGCTGCGTTTTGTTAGTCAACGAATCCAGAACCCCGAAGAACGTAACAACTGGTGTCAGAAGTCGGCTTTTCAAGCTGCTAGCAGAAATATTTTCCAGAATATTCGTTGAACAACGTGAAAATTTCTAGAATCTCTGGAAGATCGGTGTCAACAGTAAGTCATAACTGGGTGTGTTCTTGAAACAGAATAAACTGTATATAAGCTTTAAGTACTTCTATGCCTAAGACACGTAGCGCAACAGCCAATATGAACGCACAGCTATTGAAATTGATTAAAGAAATGAAAGAAGAGGCCAGAAAAAGAGATAAAGAGGCCAGAAAAGGAGACGAAGAATCGAAAGAAGAAATGAGAAAAAGAGATGAAGAGGCCAAAGAAGAAATGATAAAAAGAGATGAAGAGGTCAGAAGAAGAGACGACGAAGCCAAAGAAAAAATAAGAAAAAGAGATGTGTGTGTGTATGTGTTTTGTTTCTTTAACGTCGGCCCATTTCCGCGACTATGGCCAATCACCGACGCCAGGGAGCAGTTTCACCTCACTATCCTGGAAATTTTACCGAACCCCTGCCTTTCTGTAAGAAGGGTAGGGATATTTAACGTGCTCAACATCGCATGGACACGGGACCGGCGGCTTTACGCCCCCTCCGAAGGGCGGAACGTGCAGACATTCAACTTGCTCAAATACAATGCCAGAACCTCGGTTGATGTTAATTTTACAGTTTGCCCTGAAAAAGTGAAAGGAGTACCCTGGGATCGAACCCATTGCCCTTCGGTTCAGAGGCACACGTTATTACCCCTGAACCACCGAGGTTCTAGAAAAAGAGATGAAGACGCCAGAAAGAGACGAAGAGATAAGGGAGGAACTGAGAAAAGGAGACGAAGAAGTCAAAGAAGAAATGAGAAAAAGAGATGAAAAGGCCAGAAAAGGAGATGAAGAGGCCAGAAAAAAAGACGAAGAAGCCAAAAGAAGAGATGAAGAGACGAAAAAAATTCTACAAGAACAGGCCAGCAGAATTGAGAATATTACTTTATGTGCCGAGGAACCTATGAAGCAGGTAGAAGACGACATCTTCCAGCAAGTAGAAAGTCGAGTAAGGGGTATCAGTGACGATGTACATGACAAGCTGACGAGTATACAAGAAGTTCAACAGAAAAAGCAATCACTAGAAATGAGGTGCTATACCCTAGCCAAGGGAAACATCAGACTCGAAGATAGCCCGGTCGTAAGAATTAAGGTCCCCACATTTGATAGCTCAGTCTCATGGGGTGTTTACCTACGCCAGTTCGAAGCCGCTGCTACAGCAAATGGTTCGGGCGAGAGAGAAAGAAAGCGACTTCGATAATTGTAGCTTTCAGACGAGATGCTGTAGATGTGCTTCAAGGTATCCCCAGGGAAGAACAGGACAGTTTCGACAGCATTCGGTATTACCTAGAAATGAGGTTTGGAGACCAGCATTTACAACAGCTGAATCAAACTCAGCTAAAAAGTCGCTGTCAGAAATCAGGCGAAAGTCTGCAGCAATTCGAAGCCGACGTTGCCAGACTAACACGATCAGCTTACCCCACAGCCCCGCTGGAATTTTTGAATCAGCTGTCACTACAAACATTCATTGACGGCATCGGGGATACCGACACTCAACAGGCGCTCAGGATGGCAAAACATAAAAACTTAAACGATGCTTTGGCACATCCGTTAGAATTTGAAGCTGCCAAGCAAGCCTCTAAAGGCAATGTGAGGGTTCGCAGTCTCCAAGTCCCAGAAGAGGAAAATAAAGCTGACTTATCCAAGTTTGCGCAGCGATTGGAGAACTAGAAGAACAGATGAAGCACACGACTCATAAGGAGCCAACGCAAGCTCATCGTGCAAGGGCCATACGCTGTTGGAACTGTGGCAAGGTGGGACACATAAGGAGTGAATGCCGGGCCCCAAGATCATCTTCAACTAACGCACAGGAAAACTAAATGCAGCTAGCTTTAGGGGGCTAGAGCTGGCTGCACACCACAATGCCCCTAAGTTGATAACGATTTCACTGGTCAACGATTCTGGCAACACGCTCATCGTAAACGGATACATCGGAGACAAGAAGGCTCAAATGGTTGTAGACACTGGCGCATCCAGAACGATTATCCGTCGTGATATAGTACCAAGATGGCGGGTAAGAGAGCCAGAAAGATTCTACAAAGTGACCGCAGCTGGTGGCGAACAGATTCGTGTGTCTGGTGAGACTGGGGTCAACCTACAAATTGGAGCTTGGAAAACCAAACAGCGAGTTCTACAAGGTCACGGTGTCAAGTTAGAACAATGTTTTAAATATCGGTGATAAAGAAGTAGTCATGTCGACTGTCAATAACCTTGCGATTCGAAAAGTCACGGCCAAAGAAGATGTCGTTGTGAGAGCCCAGAGTGAAAGTATTGTCCCAGTGAAGATAGTTGGAGACATTTCGGGACAAGTGGTGGGTATTATAGAACCAGAAGACAACGATCTTTTTAAGAAAGCTCTACTAGTCGGTAAAACTCTTATTCAAGCAAAAGATCTGGCAGCTGTCAGAATAACCAACCTTAAGAGCTTTGATCAGAATATTTCTAAAGGGTCCGAAATCGGAACATTCTCACCAGTAACAATCATATCACGACCAAGAAGACCCAGCCTCGTCCATCCCGGATGAACCACTTCCAGAACATCTACGCGATGTCTTAGCAGAAGCTGGTGGAAATGTTTCTTCACAACAAAAGCATGCAGTGGCTAAACTGCTGTCGAAATATCGCAACGTTTTCGTAACCGACAAGAACTATTTTGGAAGAACAGACCTAGTACGCCATCGCATTGAGACTGGGACATCTGTACCAATCAAGCAACCATCGCGAAGGATGCCATTGGCAAAACAGCACGAATTTGACACCATGCTAAGGGAGATGTAGCAGGCACGAGTTATAGAACCATCTCAAAGCCCTTAGGCCTCTCCAGTAGTATTAGTTAAAAAGAGAGCTGGTCCACGAGATTTTGTGTAGATTACCGCCGGTTAAACAATGTCACTAACAAAGACAGCTATCCACTTCCCAGAATTGACGGTACACTTGATATACTGGCAGGTGTAAGGTGGTTTTCGACACTGGACTTGAAAAGTGGCTACTGGCAAGTCGATATTGAGCCCAAAGACAAAGCAAAGACTGCGTTTACCACTGGTAGTAGACTGTGGCAGTTCAACGTCATGCCATTTGGGTTGTGTAATGCTCCAGCCACTTTTGAGCGTCTAATGGAGACAGTTTTAAGAGGTCTACAATGAAGAACATGCCTCGTGTACCTAGATGACGCCATTAGCTTAGGAAAGTCGTTCGAAGATCACATGAAGAATGTCGAACAAGTGTGATGGCGAGGTGGCTTGAACGCCTTCAAGAGTACAATCTTACCATCGAACACCGCCCTGGACGACAGCACGGCAATTCCGACGCCCTATCTAGGAGGCCTTGCCCACTAAAATGCAAGCATTGAATCTCTGCCGAAAACAAAGAAGGATTGAATCTCGAAGTGTGTAGGAGGACAACGGTGCAATCCGTTAACCGATGGGATCCGCGGAGGTTAATGGAGGACCAAAAAGAAGACCCTGATATCCAACTAATCTACAGATGGAAGGAGACCTGCCACGAAAGACCCACTTGGTCAGAAGTTGGTGATAAAAGCGTTGCCACCAAAAGTTACTGAGCCCAGTGGGACTCCATTGAAATCGAAGGTAATCTTCTGATCAGGAATTGGAAGTCAGAGGATGGAACCCGCATATTGAAGCAAATAATCCTTCCGCGGCCAAGAGTTAGGGAGGTAATCGAGGAGATCCATGGCGGGGCAGATGGCGGTCATTTAGGAGTAAAGAAAAACTTAGAAAAGGTCAGAGAACGTTTTTATTCGTTAATGTGTAGGGCTGATGTGGAAGAATGGTGCAAAACCTGCCAAGAGTGTGCATCCAGTAAGAGGCCTAAATCAAAAACCAGGGGGCGAATGAAGCAGTACAACGTGGGAGCCCCTTTCGAAAGAATTGCAATCGACATAGCTGGTCATTTCCCTAGAACAGACGCAGGAAATCGCTATATGCTTGTAGCCATGGATTATTTTAGCAAGTGGTCAGAAGTGTTTGCGTTCCAGAATCAAGAAGCCACCACCATTGCAGAAGTATTAGTGAATGAGTTTTTCTGCAGATTTGGCGCACCACTAGAACTTCATTCTGACCAAGGACGCAACTTCGAGTCGGCTGTATTTCAGAAGGTTTGTGAGTTTATGAGAATCGGGAAAACGAGAACTACACCCATCCACCCTCAATCTGACGGAATGGTGGAAAGATTCAATGCTACTTTGGAGTCCCACTTAAGAATATTTGTCAATGAACACCAAACGGATTGGGACCGGCACATTTCACTATTTCTACTGGCATACCGCTCGGCTATGTACATGAGACTACCGGACATACACCAGCCAGCGTGTTTTTTCGGCGAGAGTTAAGACTTCCTCCCGATCTCATGTTTGGAAAACCCACAGATGCTCCACGGTCAACTGATGAATACGTAAAAGATTTGGAAAGAAGAATAGAAGCCATCCACTCTGCTGTCAGAATGCATATACGAGTAGAAAGCGATCGCATGAAGACCCGTTATGACGTGCGAGCTAATTCAGCTGGTTTTAAAGAAGGAGATCGTGTGTGGTTCTACAATCCAGTACGACGCAAGGGACGGTCACCGAAACTACAGAAATTATGGGAAGGTCCTTATAAGGTGGTCAAAAGGATCAATGACGTTGTCTATAGAATTCAGAGGAGCCCGAAGAGCAAGATGAAGGTGGTCCATATGCACAGACTTACGCCATTCCAAGAAATGTCAGAATTCGACCGGGACGGTCGAATATAAGAGGGGAGCAGTGTCACATTGAGTCTATGAGAATTACGTTTATGGACTTTGTTATTCTGTGGTCAAATATCGGTTATAAAGTGTGTTTGTAAGAGCGAACACTGTGGAATTATATTTCTAGAATGGACCAGAAGTGACAGGTATAGAATAGTGTAGAAGGTCTAGAATCTCTATGGACAGTATAAATAGACGAGCGGTGCGCAGAGTAAGTCAGTTCAGTATTAAGTCGGTGTGGTGTAAAATAAGTGATCATAAAGTATTAAGCGACTCAGCAGTAAGTGTTTGTGTTTAAGAAGCGATCATAGAAGGCGAATAGTGAAATATAGTTCTATGAAAATTTAATAATAGAAATAAATATTTTAGTTGATACTGGTGTTGGAAAATAGTTGCTGATAATAAATTAATAGTTTGAAAAGCTGTGTTTTGTTAGTCAGCGAATCAAGAACCCGGAAGAACGTAACAATATCAAACTTTTTAATTTTTTTACACTATCAAAATTTAAATTACATACACACATAAAAGCCACACCTCAAGACAACTAGTTTGACTTGTCACATGACTAAGATTACCCTGAAATGGCAGAGACGAGTTGGTTTACGAAAATTGAAGGTTGCACTTCAAGACCTTCAATTTCATTTGTTAGGTAAACCAGCTCAGAATATGAATGTTTGAAAACAAATAAAACTTGAAAGATACACCTCAAGACAATTAGTTTGAGTGGTTATATGGCTAAGATTACTTTGAAATGATAGTCGTGTTGGTTTATGAAAATTGGAGGTTGCTCTACAAGATATTTAGCTTGTGTAGTTAGGTAAGCCAGTTCTGAATATGAATGTTTGAAAACATAATAAAACTTGAAAAGCTGTACCTCAAGATCAATAGTTTGACTGGTCACATGACTAAGATTACTCTGAAATGATAATTGTGTTGTTTTATGAAAATTGAAGGCTGCTCTTCAATATATTTTGTTTGTGTAGTTAGGTAAACTAGTTCAGAATAAATGTTTGAAACCAAATAAAACTTGAAAAGCTACACCTCAAGACCAATAGTTTGACTGGTCACATGACTAAGATTACTCTGAAATAATAGTCGTGTTGGTTTATGAAAATTTCAGGTTGCTCCACAAGCAATTTAGTTTGGTTTATTAGGTAAACTGGCTCACAATATGAATGTTTGAAAACAAATAAAACTTTAAAGCTAATATTACTCTAAAATGGTAGGCATGTGTTAGTTTACAAAAATTTGTAATCTACACTTCAAGACATTCAGTTTGACTTATTACGTAAACTAGAATGTTTCAAAACAAATAATTGTTCCTTTCTTAGTGTTCTACTTTATAACTCTTGGTATTATTTTCATATTTTTTTAATTCACGTTACCTAAACAGACTTTAAGATACGTAATAAAATAATGTTAGCAGAATGAACTGTAAGCATAAAAATTAAGTTTAAGGGTTACATGGATACGCTGCTCTAAAACGATACTCTGAAATGATAGAAAGTTTGTTGTTTCACTAAATTTGAACTCTACACTTCAAGATATTCAGTTTGAGTTGTTAGATTACTTCGAAATGATTTCTAGTTGGTTTGCACATGCGCATATGCTATATTTGAATTCTGATTACTGAGCCGAATAAAATGATACCTCACACTTGTCCTCTAAATCAAAAACTTAAAAAGTTGGTTTGTGAATGCACATCTAAAAAATTTGAACTCTACACATCAAGACGTTTCAAATGATATCCCACATGTAACCTCCAACCCCAAAAAAAAGGTTGGTTTGCGCATGCGCATATACAAAATTTAAACTCTACACATCAAGACGTTTGAAATGATACCCCACGTGTCCTCTAACCAAAAAACTAAAAAAAAATTGGTTTGCGCATGCGCATATGCTATTTTTGAATTATGCTTACTGAGCCGAGTAAAATGATACCCCACACTTGCCATCTAAATAAAAAACTAAAAAAGTTATTTTGCGCATGCGCATAAACAAAATTTGAACTCTACACATCAAGACGTTTGAAATGATACACCACATGTCACCTCTAACCCAAAAACTTAAAAAGTTGGTTTGCGCATGTGCATATGCTATTTTTGTATTCTACTCATCGAGCTGAGTAAAATGATACCCCACATTTGCCCTCTAAATCAAAAACTAAAAAAGTTTTAAACATCAGGATTTGAACCTGTAACCACACATGCATACCATTGTTTCTGAGCTTACTGTTTAGTTATTCAGTACCCCTTCGTATTTGTTTGACACTACCATAGTAAGGAGCATATATCAGGAATCGAACCTGTATCTCTTTCAAATAAAATCAAAATGTTAGACTCTATTATTTTTTAACAAGTCAGACCGACATATCTTCTTTCGTTTTTACTTAAAACCTGAGCTTACTGTTTACACTTATTCAGTATCCCCCCGTATATGTTGTTCCTTCGTATTTGTTTGATAATATAATATGTTAAGGAGCGACCTCTATTGCCTCTGTGTTATTTTAGACGTATACCTCTAACTTTATTTGTCATATGACACATGTATAGTAACTGTGAATGGCCATTCAGCTGGCTAATTTCTTGTAAATAATATGATACCTTTTCTTCTACAGAACATCTGCGAAATTGCAATTAGTTATTCATCTAATAAAACCATCTAATATTAATTGTCTAATAATAAAAGTTTTAATTTAAGCATACCTGTTAATTATTAATTGTAAATCGTCCAATGTCAATTGTCTAATAACAAAAGCTTTTTAATTTAAACATATTACGGGTTTATTGGCTCAAAATATTTAACATATATTAATAGCATTTGATTTATATATGCGTATATTAATTCAGAGGTAAGCGCGTCAGACTCATATCTGAAATCACACGTTTCGTGTTTGGTCTGATCGCATTCGTTTTTAAAAGTGTAATGTGAACGGAGCTCTCTCCTCGATCTCTCTCTCTCTCTCGGCAACTGGGAGAGGACATGAGATGCGGCAGAGCTCTCTCTAACAAGTTTTAATTTAAACATATTATTAATTATTAATTGTAAATCGCCCAATGTCAATTGTCTAATTGCTAAAACTGCCTAGCCAATGCCAATCAACAACAACATATTTATCATTGAGCTTATCTATAGATCTCGAAATCTAAAAAAGTTTAAAATATTTTTTGTTTTTGTATTTTTTATTTAACGATGACCCATCTCCACAACGATCAGCACCGGAAGGCATTTTCGCCCAATTAATCTGCAAATTTGCTGAACCCTTCCTTTTTGTAAAAAGAATGGGAATCTTTTACAAATCAAATATTGTATGTTACAATATTCCTAAATTTTGTATTTAAGGAAATGATATATGAACACTGAAGAATTTTGGGTAGTTCAATGTTCCATTTTGAATTTCTAAGAAGTTCAAAGTTCGAGTGTGAACCTTAGACATACTATTTCAGAGGTTCAAAGTTCGAGGCAGCATATTTGCTTGGGTTCGTTCATAATTCGGTTCGAACAAAACATGGGTTCGCACACCTCTAGTGGTAACTGTTTAGAAGACAATATCTCAATTTTTTCTAAAGTTATCCTCGTTATCTAACAGACAGACTAAACAAAATTCGTTCCAGAATCAATAAGTTTTATATGTTTTGAGACTTTTTACGCCCTTTCTGCAAAAAAAATAATTCTGTCACCGATATTCCACCCCCACACATTCAACCCCTAATTTACTATCAGCGCAGAATACCAGATGTGTGATGAAATTGAAACTTTTCTAATAAACAAACCCTAAAACGTTATATTACTCGAGTTTTAACGAAAAACTGACGATTTTCACCAAATCACTCCCAAAACAATCTGAACTGTTCGTTTGGCAGGTGCTAACTGGATACCAGATTCGAAGAGAATATCGCAATTCTGTCTAAATAAGTTATCGTGGATACTCACAGAGAGACATGCAGACAGACAACAACAAAAATTTCGTTCCCACATCATGTTTTCTATGTTTTTACACTTTTTACGTTTAAACGGAAAAAAAATTGTTGAAATTTTTGTCGCTGACGTCATGCTTCCACTTGACGATGTTTAAGTCCTAATCAATCTTATTATTTTTTCTTTAAAAAATCAGTGTTGTTCAGCTACTATTTAGCAATACCCTAAACGGAATTGAAACTAATTTTAAACATATCTAATTACTTCGGGGAGATTATGGTCTACACAGTTTTTTTAATTCGTGCTTTCAACTCAAGATTTATAGTAATAATCATAATCAAAATTTGAAATTTGGTGGCTTTGTATAGCTTGACATGTACTTTGAAAATAGTCAACAAAAAACTAGGGTTGGTGTTTAAAATACTGCTGTAAATTGAATCATAACTTCCACATAGCTGTGATTATAATCTACTCTCCTCAGAAAGACATTTTCATGAAATGAATTCTAAGCCCATGTCTTGACCACAAAGGAAATATTCGTATTCCTGTAGCCATAAACTTCTTAAATGTAATATATTTTTTTTTTGTTCCCTCAGGGCTCGTCCGCGGCCTTGCCGCCCCGATAGCACCGCAACCCTTGGTTGATTGTGCATACCCCTAGTCTTACTCCACCCATTCCAAAATCACTGTGCCTTGAACTAGTCTGCACAGCGATTGGTAGGGTGAAGTTTTATATTGCTCTGTCTCCGGTCTAGAGTGACCGTAGATCAGTTGTCTTTTCCGGTCCAGAGCTATACACTCGCACAAGATGTGCTGGGCTGATTCCTCCCCCTCGCCGCAGAGTCTGCATGCGAGGTCCCCTTCGAACCGCCCCATTTTATGTAGGTGTTTCTTGACGGCCATGTGTCCCGTCAAGAGACCTGTTGTGTTTCTGAGCTGTCCTCTGCTAAGGTTTAGCAGCTCCACAGCTCTCTTTGAACTGGGTCCGTCAATTATTGACTTCCCATGTCTGAGCCCTGGACAGTCCGCCCAGTACACCTTGTGTTGGTTTCTGACCCAGGACTTAATGGCTCCCCTGGCAGTGCTCTTTGACACGCCCAGAGCCGGTTCTGGTCCCATAAATGGTTCTGCTGACCCCCTCTTTGCGAGACTGTCAGCTTCTTCATTGCCTTTGACCCCCGAGTGATATTACTCGAGTTTTTAAAAATGTCAATCACCCTTATTTAACCCCTACCCTTTGAAGCGATGTTACCCAGAAACAACTTGAAGCGTTCCTTTGTCGGGTGCTAACTGTATACCAAATTTGAAGATGGTATCTCAATTCGTTCGAAAGTTATTGTGCCTACTAACAAAAAGATGTACAGGCGGATAGACAAAAAAATCTTCGTTCCAGAATAAAGTGTTCTATATGTTTTAAGACTGTTTACGCCTTTTTAGCAAAACAAAAATTGGAAATTTCGAAAACCAATATTCCACCCCCACTGATTATACCCCTAATTTAATTTCAACACAGAATACCAGATCTTTGATGAAATTAAAGGTTTTGTAATAAACAAACCTTAAAACGTTATGTTACTTGAGTTTTAACGAAAAAATGTCAATTTTCATCAAATCACCCCCCATTCATCCCCAACCCCCTGACGTGATTTTACCCAAAAACAATCTGAACCGTTCGTCTATCAGGTGCTAACTGTATACCAAATTTGAAGACGATATCTCAATTCGTTCTAAAGTTATCGTGGCTACTAAGACATACAGACAAAAAAAAAAGTTTGTTCCCCAATCATCTTTTTCATAAACTTCTTACGTTGTTTAAGCCAAACATTTTTTTTTTAATTTCTGTTACCTATACCGGGGATGACCAACTTTTGTGTATACGTAGTGACACATTTTTGTGATAAAAAGTAGATCTTATGTATATAAGTTATACTTTTTATCACAAAAATATGTCACGATCGACTTGTTGTTATACCCGTAGTCTTAGTAGGGGAAGAGGTGTAAAATGCACAATGTGTTTCGTACAAGATGCTATGTGTAGATAAGCAAAATATATATCCAAAACTTTTTATTTGTGAAATCACTTATTAAGTTTTCGAAATATAGCCTCATAAAGAAAATAAATAAACTTACGAGTTCATTCTGTAAAGGCGGTACCTAAAAAGTTCAATTTTCGACCGTTTTTCAAGGTAGAAGTTTAGTAACTTAAAATAAAATTTAATGTTGTTAATAATTGCAGTGTATAAGTTGTCACACTATTTGTTAGAAAGTATGAAAAAGTTGTTATAAAAATGTACAGAATAGCTGATAATTTGATTTTAAGATTTCAATTTCGCGATTTTTTTATTTTTTTTTGGCGAGGCAAATTTATCAAGGAAGAATGATATAAGATTTTTAGATTTATTTTTTGCTAATATATCAATAGCTCAAGAAAGTGCACTTAGTACTGAAACACCCTGTGTATGTACCTACATAAAAAACAACATACCTATTTAACGGGCCAAAAAACATAGGTCCAGGTGAATTAAAACAATGTGAATAATTATTAACAATATTTATTAATTCAAATTCTCTATAAAGACAGATTTATAATTTATTTTATTACCTTAAAAGTAATGGGAGGACTACTGAGTTTGCATGTTTTTAACTAAGGAATTAGGTGTACCTAACCTGTGATAAGTACTGATAAGTAGGGGCATGCGAAGCTTCAAAATTTCGAACTGAACCCGAACTGGTACCGAACCTTTGGTTCGAAAATATGTTCGCACTAGCGTTGTTGAAGTAGTTCGAAATATGTAATTCTCCAAAATAGTTCGAACTACGTTGCTGAAAAATACTTTGAAATTTAACTTTATAGGCATTGAATGCTGTCCAAGGTAGCGAAGTTGCGGCCCTGTTAACTCGGTAGCGGCGCTTTAAACTTGTTATCGGTCTCATTGAGTCGATACCAAAATTTCAGGAGATTTTACTCATGCATATTTTTGACAGTTGGTGGGACACATTGAGACACGATGGAGCCATTTAGCTATCACAGAATATTTTTTTATATATATCCTACCTTCCCAACACCTTTTTCAGTAACAACATTTAGATGATGGTGTTCGAAGGCAATTGGTAACGTAAATCTTCAGAATTTATGAGGATAATTGCAGATTGCCCTTAGGAAACACCGGTTTCAACATGCTTTATTTCACAATGAGCCAAAACAGTTAAGTATTCACAATCAGGAGAGAGTCCATTTAAGTGTTTATTTTATACCTATCATGCTCACTTTGAACCCTCTCAATCTGTTTGCTAAAGTTGCCTAGCCAATGCCAAAAGACAAATTATTTATAATTGACCTTATCTATAGACTTAGAAATCTAAAAAAGTTTAAAATGTATTTTTTTTGTTGTATTTTTGATTTAATGTTGACACATCTCCACAACTATCAGCACCGGAAGGCATTTTCACGCAATCAACCTGCAAGTTTTGTCAAACCCTTCCTTTTTGTAAAGAGAATCCAAATCTTTCACATATCAAAGATTGTATGTTACAATATGCCTAAATTTTGTATTTAAGGAAAACACTGAAGAATTTTTGGTAGTTCAATGTTCGATTTTGAATTTCTAAGAAGTTTGAAGTTCGACTGTGAACCTTAGACATACTATATCTGAGGTTCGAAGTTCGAGGCAACACATTTGCTTGGGTTTGTTCATAGTTCGGTTCGAACAAAACATAGGTTCGCAGACATCTACTGATATGTAGACTTGAAGAACCCAAATAATCACAGCATGTCTTTAAAGAGAATCCAAATCATCACAACACATCTTTTAAAGAACTGACGATGGTTTCACTAACAAAGTTAGCGTCATCAGTGGATTAAAAATTCTCAACTAGGTAAAAGTCCGATACAGAGAGGGAAAAATCGCAGGCAAATTTTCTGCAAAATATATTTTAAATGCCGGACGCCCTTCCAAAATCCCATACTGTACCTGTCGAGTTTCGGAATAGTTTTTATCACAGCATATTAAACATTATGTCTTATGCTGTGTTTTTATATCAAAGAGGCAGCGTGAACCACAAACTATTAATTAGTGGCGGAGATCGGTTTAGAAAAATGTACCTGTTTATTGACTTGGAGATAAGCGTCTAATTTCACTGATTGTCTAACATTTTTGATAAGCTTCAGCTTTTCTTCATCTATGTGGTGATTATTATCCCAAATATGTTACGCCATGCATGACATATCTACACTAGCATATCTCAGTTGTGCCAGCTGAGCAGTTGAAACCAGATTTAAGGAACATCTGGCACTTCTGAAATACAGTAGTATAGACAAGTTGCGCATTGTGTTCAGTTACAATAATTGTAACACCTTAAATAAAGACATCATGAGCAATCGACCAAAATTGGCTTTGCGATAGACTTGTTGACTACCCATGACCAATACCATACTTCCACACATATTGACGATGTTGAAGTAATATATAGAATTGCAGATGTAAGTTTAAGCTTTACAAGTTTGCTAAGCCTTTTTAAAATTTGCTTGCTGTAAGTTAACATTGGTAAGTATAAAGAAAGTTTGTAACAGCTCACTACAGTAAACTTCCAGTAAGGTTACAAAAGAAATATTTGCAAGGTTTGCTATTTGCAGCAAACTTGAAGGAGGCTTTCTGCAGGTTATCTATCAAACTAACAATTTCTTTTAAAATGATTCTGTGAGGTTAATGGAATATTACCTTGCTCAGTGTGTTGCCATTATATGTTGTGTTAACTGATGCTTCCCAACAGTACAATAACCACACTGATCACATTTGACCCTTTGAAGACTACCGGTTAGTCCAGCAAGCCACATGTTCTGAAATATTTAGTTAGAAGTCTAGCGGTCATGTTACCTAGCCACACTGTTTAATGTGTTGCCTGTAACACCACATTTCTTGAGCACTCTTAATACCCGCTGAAATTTTGCAGTTTACCAGTATTGTTACTTTTATCACTTGTGTGAAGTGTATGTGAGGTTATATTGTAGTCCACTGAACTTTACAACTAAAATGTCTTTAAAATGTCAAGTAAGAATATGTTTTCATGTAAATAAATTAATAAACAACTGATAATCAGGGTACCACCATATAAGTTGCTGGTGACCAGTATTATAATGAAGAAAGTGTGTTATTAGCCAGGATAACCAGAAGGCATCAAATATGCCGCTGATGTATACTTTACATATGGTTTTATATTTTCGTAGGTCTTACCAAGTGGACCTTTGCTGAAATAGAAAAAATGAGTTCTACTCAATTTAGACAGTTGATTGATGAAATTCCCACAGACTGTGAATCAGAGGAATCCAACATTAATGATGAAGCAGAAGATGAAGTGAGCTTACTTTTTGACATAGAAAGAATAAGTATTCACATGGTAAATGACCAAGAAGTTGTTGAACTTGGCCAGAACGGTAAAGAAGGAGTCAGTATCAAAGCCAAACAAACTGATGAATTGGAGACAGAAAATGAAGTAGCTTGATCACGCTTACAAGGCCAACTAAGAAGACTGACTACAATGTAGACCAATGATGCCACTTTTTGTACTGTACCTTTCCCATTTAAACAAGAAAAAAGACCTACAATTCCATGTGACATAGAAAGTCCTAAGCCGATATATCTATTGATTCACAAATGATTTGATTGATACAATTGTTTTTCAAACCTCTACGCAATCCACAAAAGTGGGGGCGATGCCCAAACCTTTGTTGTTACGACCAGTGTGAATCAAAGTTTTTCTTAGATTGAATATTCTTATGGAAATAAAGTCTGTGCCTAGCTACAGAGATTAGTGGATGTCTAGAATTGACTTGAGGGACCCATATATTAGCAATGCCATGGGCAGAGATCGTTTCGGGTGGCTGCTTACAAGTTGCTTATAAACTATAACTCAACTCAGCCAGCAAAACAAGATCCAAGTTTTGACAAACTTTACAAAATTCGACTCCTTCTTGATAAACTGTCAAAATCATTTTTTGATTCATTCGTGCCTAATGAACACCAAGCTATTGACAGATCGATGATTTGCTATAAAGAAGTAGTATATGCCAATACATGCGAATGTGGCCTGTAAAAGGGGGCTATAAAGTCTGGCTGCGTAGAGTCTAACTGAAAAACCGTTAAGAAAACGGGTCGTGATAGACCTGTCTAGGAGATTAGTTGGAAAAAATCATAAGTTGTATTTTGATCATTTTTTAAATTCTGTATCATTACAAAAAGACTTGATCTGTGACAAAATATACACGTGTGGAACTGTTCGAAAACAACGTAAATAAATGTCAAGTTACTTACGTGATGATAAGCTGGTGAAATGTGGTAATTCAGATTACCGAGTTTTCACAGATGGATTTGTTGCTGTAAAGTGTAGGGACAAAAAGCCTGTCTTATTTCTTTCTAATTTTCACGATCATACAAACTGCATCAAGGAGACAGAAAGGCGACTCTAGAGAAGACATTACTTGTCCATCAATTGTCAACGACTATAGCCGCCACATGGAATACGTAGACCAATTCAACATGTTCAAGTCATTATACAAAATTGATGGAAAATCAAAAGAATGGTGGCATCTTATTTGTTAGTACTTCATAGATGCTACATTTGTGAAGTCTTATATTATATTCAAGTCCAGTTTGACAAATAACATGACTCTGAAACAATTTCGACCCTCTGTTGTCTCTGGGCTTATTGGTGCTAATCCAGAAGCACCTACATGTGGCCGAAAAGGTACAGAAACACCACTCAATAAATTCAAAACCATTGTGCCTCAGGAATTGAGATTTGATGAAAACTATCTTAGGCATATACATACAAACTCATGAAGATGTGCACAGTGCAGCTCTTCAAAGGAACCACACTGCACTGTCTGGATGTGTTCCATTTGCAATGTTGGTTATGTTTGAAGGACACCAAGAACTATTTCTGTCTGTGTGACCAGTAGATGTTGCCTAGTGGTTACCTGAACTAACCATGTTTAAGTTTTTTTACATCATATATAATTATGTTTTTTGTTATTCTTTGTATAGTACTATGTCTGTTTGCAAATGTTTACCAATGAAAATGTGTTTTTGCTGAAAAATTAATTCCATCCTCAAAGGGTAACAAGGTCTTTCTTCAATGTGTCTTGCTGTTAGAGGTGTAGTATTAACTGAGGAGATCTTCTCTGTGTCTTGCTTTTATATGTCTTGTTAACTGGGACTTTCTAACTGTACAATAACCACACTGATCACATTTAAAAAGCCTTTCTTGCTGTTGTGTTGGGTTATGTAAAAATACAAAGTACAATAATCACAGTGATCATGTTTAAAAGGTCTTTCTTCGGTGTGTTGCAATTATGTGTTGTGTTAACTGAAATTTTCTAACTGTACAATAATCACACTGATCACATTTAAAGAAGTGTTTCTTCAGTGTGTCTTGCTTTTAGGTGTAGTGTTAACTGAGACTTTCTAACAGCACAATAATCACACTGATTACATTTAAAAGGCCTTTCTTCACTGTGTCTTGCTTGTATGTGTCTTGTTAACTGAGACTTTCTAACAGTACAATAATCACACTGATCACATTTAAAAGGCCTTTCTTTACAGTGTCTTGCCATTATGTGTTGTGTTAACTGAGGCTTTCTAACTGTACAATAATCACACTGATCACATTTAAAAGGCTTTTCTTCACAGTGCCTTGCCATTAGGTGTTGTGTTAACTGAGACTTTCTAACTGTACAATATTCACACTGATCACATTTAAAAGGCCTTTCTCCAGTGTGTCTTGCTTTTAGGTGTCGTGTTAACTGAGCCTGTCTAACAGTACAATAACCACATTGATGACATTTAAAAAGCTTTTCTTTGGTGTGTCTTGCTGTTGTGTGTTGGGTTAGGTAAAACTTTCTAAAAGTACAATAATCACAGTGATCACATTTAAAAGGTCTTTCTTCGGTGTGTCTTGCTGTTATATGCAGTGTTAACTGATTCTTTGTAAGAGCACAATAATCACACTGATTACATTTATAAGGCTTTCTTTCTGTGTGTCTTGCTTTTACATGTCGTGTTAACTGAGACTTTGTAACAGTATAATAATCACACTGATCACATTTAAAACGGCTTTCTTCACTGTGTCTTGCAGTTATATGTCTTGTTAACTGAGACTTTGTAACAGTACAATAATCACACAGGTCACATTTAAAGGGCCTTTCTTCACTGTGTCTTGCCATTATGTGTTGTGTTAACAGAGCCTTTCTAACAGTGCAATAATCACACTGATCACATTTAATATGAGTTTTTTTAGAATGTGCTCCCTCCATATGATAACATTTAAAAGGCTTTCTTCGAGTGCGTTTTGACTGTATGTGTTGTGGTACTTCCATTTTCCAGGCAGTTTTGTGATTATATGTGTTACAATGGTAAAAATATTTAGCATTGTCTTTTAAATTTGTAACTACTTCATTTTTCACTAATACGTCCTTCAGATCGTGATCTAATGTTTCAATTTTAAATTCTTCTATGATCATTTCACTTTTAATAAAAACATTTTTGTGTTCTTCATCAATTATCTTTACACCTGTAACTGCTTCGAAACCCCCGGTTCTTTCGTGGCTCACATCACCTACAAAGTCACGTTCTGGTTCGTCTAAACACTTTCCTTCGATCTTCTCCACTTTAATACTAAAAGGCATATATTTTGTGTTGTGTTTAATTTCCATTGTCCCTCTCCACTGATGCTTAGAGTTTTGTTCCTGTTTAAGTACTAAATCTTCCCCTTTGGTATCAAAGCCATCTACGAATGTGTCATTATGGCTATACTTGCAGTCACTTCTGTGAACTGTTTTGCAGTTGCAATCCCAAAGCTGGCTGTCCTTGTTCACACTCGCAGATAAGTTAAATATTATTTCAATTCAAAACCCAGTTAATTCTAACACGGATGTTTGAAAAATGTACAAACAATTTTGGCAGGTTTTCTGTTAAAGCAGTGTTTTCTATTCGGGAACAGCTGGAAATTCACAATTTTCATTTTGCATTTATCTCATGCATTTTTATCTCCTCGATTGGTTAAATCCGATGTTGAACCAACAATTTTAACAACCTATTTTTGTCACATATAATTATAAAAATATGTACATAACTGTGAACTGTGTCAATGTCAATAAGATCACAATATATCTCAACATGTTGATTGCATGATACAAATAACGAGAGATATGATATTCCGACTACCTATTTTTAGACCTGTCACGCGCATGGTGTCAAGTGGTGAGTCCAATGCAAGAATAATATGTTGTCGTGCAGTGGGGTTTGACGTTTCATCACAACCTCTTAACAAATTACGTATTTTAATAATATTTAAGTGCATACAGTTGGAAGTAATAAAAATGAAAAAGATTAAATTTAGGGCTGCGATCTATATTATCTGAAAAGGGCAATATAGGCGTAACTTCAACCGCATTAAACTAACGTCAATGACGTATAGAAACTTTTTTATTGGGAATGACTTTCTTTTAAGTGTGTAGTTGGACTTTTATAACGTTACTCACCGCGTGACGTCATAGCAGGGGGCGGGGCATATGCGCAATATCATATCTCTTCTAAGTCATTATATCATGGGGAGAATTCACATACACATGACTTCCAGCATGAAATAAATAGTAGCCAATCAGAATACTAGACGGGATTATGACGATTGCTAACCGCTGCTTTTTGAAGTTTGAACGAATTATCGGGAGATAATATATAAATGTAAGCCATTTCTATATAGGTTATACGTTATTTAAATCTCCACATTTTAAATTTGTGAGTTGTAAGCTCTTGTATATAATTATATTGACTACAACCTCGTGTAATTAATAATAATGATTACTTATGCATAATTTTGAATAGCTATGAATGCTCATTATCTAATTTAAAAACTGATTGTAATAGGTACCTATGCACTTCTGCATTTTTATTAAATACAACCTATAATTTGCCTAGGATTTTCATAATTTTTAGCTCCTATTATTATACCTATTTAATGAAATAAAGAAGTAGGTATATCGCAACAAAGAAGTAATTTGATCTTAACAATAATAAGAAACGATAAAATGTTCAATAAAAGTTTACGTAACTCTGTCAATGTTCTATGTCTTACCACAGATACGTTTCGAAGAAATATTACATTTTCTTATTTCAGAGACTATTTAACTTCTAAATTTATAACATATATTAATTCTCTTATAAACGTGTAAAATCAACAAAAAGCAGGTAGGTACTTACATATCTGTAAGATTAACATTTATTCTACATAATAAAAAATCTATTAAAATAATAAAGTACCCAAGGTAAACAGTTATATAAATTACTTAAATTTCTTCCGGCTCAAACAAAGGCAGGAATTCACCAAAATTTTGAGTATGATAAAGTCGGTATAAATCTACGAGTATATAGGTATTTAGATTCCACCCTACATAAAACACACACAATATGCGCTTTAGCTTTTTGTTGAAATGTGGTTTTACTCTTAATTTTTAAGATTAGGAGGAAACAAGATGCTAAATAAGGTGACTTAAAACTGATCTCTTCCAAAGGTGTTTTAAAAAGCCCGCGATGCGTGGGGGAGAAACAGGCAGCGTATGATTGGCTATAATTTATTCCATGCTGGAAGTCACGTGCATCTATATTCTTTCCAATTTCCAAACCTTACCTCTAAATACTACTACTACTTCTACTTCCTCTTTTTGGGAACAATATCATGTTACTTATAAACGTTCAATTGGGCGGGGTACACAGGTACTGGGTATGTCACAAATTGCAATACATCCCGCGAAATGTGAACCAATATTGCCAAATACGCAAATTTAGCCCTAAAATACATTACAACGTAGAACCTCATTCTGTTATTAGGATTTATATTGAATACGCACTTCTCCCTTCTCTCGGGGGTTTTTTAGAAAAAAATTGAGGTAAATTTGCAGTTTACTTTTGCAGAAACATGCTTAGAATCACCTTGGATTCACAAACCACAAGAAAAATTTCTTGCAAACAACCCGCAAGAAAGTTACAGAACCATAGGTGCGGCGGGGTAAATAGGCGGGGACGATAAAAATGAAATATGAGCAGAAAATGAAAAAAAAAACAGCTGAGTCAGACCTCTAAAAGCTGGTTTCTTAAAAAAAATTCACTAATGAAGAGATCGCGACATTCGAATTTTGAAAAATTTCTACAAATGAGCGCGAACTAGGCCCCCTAGAACACGTATATCCAAGGTCAGTTTCAATTTATATATATATATATATATATATATATATATATATATATATATATATATATATATATATATATATATATATATATATATTTATTTATTTATTTATTTATTTATTCGTCACACCGCTAACTTACAAAACAATGGACCGATTTTGATAAAATTTGGTGGGTATCCTTCCTTTTGCAAATGGCTTGGATATGGTTGTTAGCCAAGAAAATCGGACAAGTGTTTCCCGGAAAATTATGAGTTTTCTTTCGGAAAATTTTTATATCTCCGGAAATAAAGCCATAGTGTGAAAATTTGGGACGCAAGTTTATGTCATTAAAGCTAAATTATATAGAGAAATTTAGATTTCTAAGATAAAAGGAAAAAAGTTATAGGCATTTAATGCAACAAAATTCGGTTACTCTAGGGGCCTAATGAGGGCACGACACGAAATATTTTTGTATGATAAACACAATTGATGTAAAATATTAAAACAGTAAAATAAGCTTTCGTACCACAAAAAACAAGATTCTTATAAGGCGTAATACAATAGCATGATATAATTACTTAGAAGAAATATGATATTACGCATATGCCCCGCCCCCTCCTTATGACGTCACGTGGTGAGTAACGTTATAGAAGTTAAACTACACACTTAAAATAAAGTAATTCGCAATCAAAAGTTTCTATACGTCAGTTTAATGCGGTTGAAGTTCCGCCTATATTGTCTTTTTCAGATAATATAGATAGCAGCACTAAATTTAATCTTTTTCATTTTTATTACTTCCAACTGTATGCACTTAAATATTAGTAAAATCCGTTATTTGTTAAGAGGTTGTGATGAAACGTCAAACCCCACTGCACGACAGCATATTATTGTTGCATTGGACTCACCACTTGACACCATGCGCGTGACAGACCTAAAAATAGGCAGTCTGAATATCATATCTCTCGTTATTTGTATCATTTGGTATCATGATACAATATAGTGCATAATAATATCGTCCATGGCAACAGTACGTCATATTCAACTGACCAATGACGTATAGAGAATAGATATATCTCTTTATGTCATTGAGGTATATCAATCCATTGACTATATATCAGAGGTAGATAGTCAGGGCTCAATCAACACATGATATAATGACTTAGAAGAGATATGATATTGCGCATATGCCCCGCCCCCTGCTATGACGTCACGCGGTGAGTAACGTTATAAAAGTCCAACTACACACTTAAAACAAAGTCATTCCCAATAAAAAAGTTTCTATACGTCATTGACGTTAGTTTAATGCGGTTGAAGTTACGCCTATATTGCCCTTTTCAGATAATATAGATCGCAGCCCTAAATTTAATCTTTTTCATTTTTATTACTTCCAACTGTATGCACTTAAATATTATTAAAATACGTAATTTGTTAAGAGGTTGTGATGAAACGTCAAACCCCACTGCACGACAACATATTATTCTTGCATTGGACTCACCACTTGACACCATGCGCGTGACAGGTCTAAAAATAGGTAGTCGGAATATCATATCTCTCGTTATTTGTATCATGAATTCTCCCTAACGTTTCATGTTTTGAAGTTGTCAGGTTAGAGTAGAATTGAATTAGGTTAGTAATAAGAAATAAGAATGCATTGCCCAACATCCCAACAAAGTTTAAAGCTTTATAAAGATCTACTGAGATATAGTCAGCAACTGAAATTAACAGACAGAGATTACTTTTCCAAACGCATAAAGACTGAATTTAGGAAAAATCTAACACTTAAGGATAAATCCGAAATCACTTTCAATTTTGAGGTAAGTACCTTCTTTATATTTTCCTTAATACTTATTTGACAAATGTTTTATTATTTTCAGAGAGGATTAACTTTATTAATGAGGAAATCAGTAGTTTAGATATGATACGCAGTTATGTACTTAAATTTCCTGCTATAATATATAATAGTACTTGCTTAAAGCACACAGTGGACTACTCTGGTTTACCGAAACTCATTGAAAGTGAGTTACAAGAACAACATGTAAGAGGGTCGGGCCCAGGTGGTCAAGCTACCAATAAGACTGCAAATTGTGTGGTTCTAAAACATATTCCTACTGGTATTTATGTTAAATAATTATGCCTTATTAGTATATAACATTACATCATGTCCCTATAATGAAGTCTTTGAAAGTTTGAATACTTATCTGCGTTATGTTAGCAATTGGTTATTTTTATATTTCATTATAAGTTTTATTTTAGTAATCTTGTGTTGTACTCATCTAAGAAGTACACAATGGATCAGGTCGAAGCGGAAGGCGAAATAAACACGTGATGATGTACACTGTTGTCAGATTAATATTACCAAGTGTCATTTTGGTAAACGTTGAACATAAGGTACAGAGAATAGTGACAGTTACGAAATGCAAATTTCAACGTTAAATTGCTTGCATGGTTGCCACATTTATTTACTAGAATTTTTGTTTTGTTTCTTGCCCATTACATTTGTTTCTCTCGCTTATAAAATGTTGGAATATATCAGTAAGTAATAATAATAGTAGTAATAATAATAATTACAACAGAGAACGGAAAATAGAAATAATGCCAAAATTAATGTGAGAGTTATTAATATAAAAACTTGAAAAACTGAACAAGTGTCTCGCCACAGGAAAAGGACTCTAGCACAGGTTTTATTAAATCATTATAAACAGGGCCTGGGTAAAGGTGAAAGGTGCAGTTTAAGCAGAGCCCTTTCCCCAACCTCTTGACCTGCCCTGAGTTTCAGTTTCACTAATTAAAACGCTGGTGGCAGGAGAACTGTGAGGTAATTAATCCTGGCATACATCAAGGTCATGTGAGCATAATAAATAATGTGTACATTACCTCATGGTTGTCCTTCCCCCTGTGTTTTAATTAGATAAACTGATGGTCAGGAGGTTGGGGGAAGGGTTCTGCTTAAACTTCACCTTTACCCAGTTCCTGTTTATAAGGATTTAATAAAACCTGTGCTCGAGTCAATTTCCTGCGTCAAGACACTCGTTCAATTTTTCACTTATTAATATTATTCTTAACTCCCAATTATCAATTTTGGCATTATATCTACTTTCTATGTTCCGTTCTTTGTTATGATTATTATTATTATTACTTACTGATATTTTCATTTAATTCAAAAGACGTTAATATTCTATATAAATTCTAAACAGAACATTACCATGATACAAATTTGTATCATGGTATATTTTATTTTGTAGCCTAATTTAGAGTTAAAATTTTAGATCTGGCAACACAGCTTCACATTTATCGTGATGTGACGTCATTTGCGCATGCGAGCTTGTCTGTAGTTTATATTTAACGTTTACCGTCATTTTAAATAAAGAAGGAAATCAAGGGGTCAACAAATGTTTTTATAATATAAATAATAAATTATAATATCTACATCATCTACATACATTCATATTTGACATATATTACGGAAAACAGCAGGAAAACGATTATGTAAATAGTAAATTTTGAGCCTCAGTGGTCCAGTGGTAAGAACGTGTGCATCTGGACCCAAGGGTACTGGCTTCAATTCCCAGCTTTCCTCTCTCACCTTTTCAGTAACATGAAACAGGGGTTGTGGCATTGTGTTTAAGCAATGACTGCATGTTCCGTCCTTCAGAAGCAGCAAAAAGTTGTCGGTACCGTGTACCATGATATGCTGAGCATGGTGAAGATCCCTACCCTCCTTACAGAAAGGCAGTGGTTTGGCTAATTTCCCTGGATGTTGATTTTTGCCTGGCTATTGCTAGATATGAAATATATGTTACAGTTTCAAACCACTACACATGCAGGCATATATACACATTCTGAGACATTAAATTGACTTCGTAAATTCTAAAAGACATTTCAACCTTTAATGAGCACATAACAAAAATCAATTAAGCAATTTCCGTTGTGCATTGTTGATGATAAATACAATTCTATATGCTCATAGTAATTAGCATCCAATATGTTTTGGAAAGTGGCAATGTTTCATGGCAATGAAGCAATTTCTACTGAGAACTATCGATGATAAACATAACCAAAAAAGTGGCCCAGAATAGGTTTCCCTTCAAAGTGTTTTTAAAAAATTTAAGGTGTCAACTTTGAATAGGTATAAAAAAAGTGAATGAAGCAAGATCCGTTGCGAATTGCTGATGAAAAATATAATTGTATATCCTCATAGTAGTTAGTATCCAATATATTTTGGAAAGTGGCAATGTTTCATGGTATGAAGCACTTTCTAGTGAGAGCTGCCGATTATAAACAACTGAGAAAAATGGCTCAAAATAGGTTTCCTTTCGAAGTGTTTGTTTTTATTTAAAATTTCAACCTTGAATGTGTTTAAAAAAGTCAATGGAGCTATTTCCGTTGCGAATTGCTGATGATAAATACAATTGTATATGCTAATAGTAATTAGCATCCAATATATTTTGCAAAGGTGCAATGTTTCATGGTAATGAAGCAATTTCTATTGCCAAGACATCACAAAAAGTATTTCTATAATTAATTCGTGAATTAGGTTTCCTGGGGATACCACGCTAAAAAAACGCGTGGGCGACCCTACCACCCTAGTCCATATGACAATTATTGGGTAAAGGTGTTAGGGAAACGGGTCAATAGAATGCATATACAATTTTATCTTTTATCGGCAATTTGCAACGAAAATTGCTTCATTGACTTTTTATACTCATTCCAGGTTGAAACCTTAAATTAAAAGAAACGCTTTGAAGGGAAACCTATTTTGAGTCACTTTCCTCGGTTGTTTATCATCGACAGTTCTCAGTAGAAATTGCTTCATTACCATGAAACATTACAACTTTCCAAAATATATTCGATACTAATTACTATGAGCATATACAATTGTATTTATCATCAGAAATTCGCAACTGAAATTGCTTCATTGACTTTTTTTAAACTCATTCAAGGTTGAAACCTTAAACCAAAATAAACACTTCGAAAGGAAACCTCTTTTGAGTCGTTTTTCTCGGTTATATTTGGCATCGACAGTGCTCAGTAGAAATTGCTTCATTACCATGAAACATTGCAGCTGTTCAAAATATATTGGATACTAACTACTATGAGTATATACAATTGTATTTATCATCAGTAATTCGCAATGGAAATTGCTTCATTGACTTTTTTACACCTATTCAAGGTTGAAACCTGCAATAAAGACAAACGCTTCAAATGGAAACTTATTCTGAGCCACTTTCTTGGTGGTTTATCATCGACAGTTCTCAGTAGAAATTGCTTCATTGGCAAGAAACATTGCAACTTTCCAAAATATATTTGATACTTATTACTATGAGTATATCATCAGCAATTCACAACGGAAATTGCTTCATTGACTTTGTTATGTACTTATTGAAGGTTGAAATGTATTTTAGAATTTATAAAGCCAATTTAATGTCTCATAATGTGTATATATGCCTGCATGTGTATTGCTTTGAAACTGTAACATATATTTCATATCTGGTAATATCCAAGCAAAAATCAACATCCAGGAAAATTAGTCGAACCACAGCCTTTCTTTAAGGAGGGTAGGGATCTTCAACATGCCCAGCATAGCATGGTACATGGGACCGACCGCTTTACGCCTCCTTCGGAGGGCGGAACATGCAGTCATTAACTTGGTCAAACACAATGCCACAACCTTTGTTTCATGTTTCTGAAAAGGGAGGGGAAACCTGGAAATCGAGCCCAGTACAATTGGGTCCAGAGGAACACTATCTTACCACTGGACCACCAAGGCTCAAAATTTAATATTTACATTATCGTTTTTTGTAATATATGTGAAATATCGATGTATGTAGATGACAACATATTATCATTTATTATTTATATTATAAAAACATTTGTTCACCCCTTGATTTCCTTCTTTATTTCAAATGACACTTGGTAATATATATCTGGCAACAGTGCACACCAACACATTTCGCCTTCCGAATCAACCCGATCCTTTGTTTATTTCTTAGATGGGTACAACACAAAATTACATTAATTGTTTTCAACACTCTTATAAAAGTGCATTTTGGTATCATTTTGATAAAATACAGGTAAATTTGCAGTTAAACGGAGGGTTTTAAATTTTTTTTTGTTCAGAGACATGCTTAGAACAATATACCCCCCTCCCTGCTCCTGGTGCAAAACCACAAGAAAAATTTCTTGCAAACAACTGCCATGACAGTTACGGGACCAGGGGTGGATAGGGGTGCTTGGCAGGGTAGAATAAACGAAAATATGAATGGAAAATGGGAAAAACAGCTTAGTTGGACTTCGAAAAGCTGCCTTTTTCACATAGTGAAGCCATACCTCCTTTACACCCTGTCTACCCCGCACAACACCCTTATTTGCCCCAGATCCCGTAACTGTCTTGAGGGTTGCTCACAAGAAATTTATCTTCTTGTTTATGCATTGAGGGTGGTTGTAGGCATTCAGGAGGAGAAGGACAACCCCCACGACAAAGTAGCTAAAAACTGGAGGGGAAAGGGTGTACCAGGAAAAGAGCATGTAATATAGCCAGCAAAAAAAATAGAGAAATTGTAAAAAGGCAGGTTTCTGGAAACAGTTTTTTGAAAAGCGTTCGGGAGCTAAACTGCAAATTTACCGAAAATTCGCTACCAAAACGCACTTACTGCGTCCAGATTTTTTTCTTACAAACGCATATCGCCCGCATCATATTTCGATAAAAAATGCAAAAACACATTAACAAATTTGTTCTACGAAAATTAGTTGAAAATATATATAGACCGTTAAACCATAAACTTCACTAAATCTACAGCGAAAGCATCAACTTAACTAAACCGACAGCCAAAGCATCAGAGAAAGGGTCTATTTGAAATGAATTTTCTGTAAATATTTTAGTAAACTGAAGGGCAATGACGGTTAAATCTGAAACTTAGGGTTTGCAGAACACTCTCCTTGCAACATTTTCTTTTCAAAATTCGTATTTGTTTCACGTTCTTTGCCTAAACATTGCCAATTTTGACGTTTAAAATTGCGAGTTTGACGTTTTGAGGAAAACTCCAAAATTTATTTCTTTAACTGCCCATAACTTCTTTGTCTTTAAAGCTAGAGACATAAAGTACAGAGTTCACTCTTTATAATACAAACACGTGTACCAAATTTGGTTGCTCTTACTTTGTTCTTTCCGGAGATATGAATTTTTTTAGAAAGAAAACACAAAATTTTCCGGGAAAACCTGGTCCGATTTTCCTGGCTAACGAACTAATCCAAGCCACTTGCAAAAGGAAGGTACTCACCAAATTTGATCAAGATTGGTCCATTATTTTTTGAGTTATCAGACGGAGATATATATATATATATATATATATATATATATATATATATATATATATATATATATATATATATATATATATATATATATATATATATATATATATATATATATATATACAGATCTCCTCATTAGCGAATTAAAAAAAAATAAAAAAAATTAGTTAATACCGAAAATAATGTGAACTTCAGTTTGTATCAAAATTTAAATATTCGTGTTTCTAACTGGTAAATCACAGGAATAGTTCAATTAATTACTTGTCCTTACTATCATACATACAATTAATTTAAATTTAATAATTTTAGATATGCAGGAGTTCATTGTGCCTAATGACAATTTTATAAATAGTGTCTCAAGGTATTTGACTGCAAATACAGATTTAGAGAAAATGGTTTTGCATTCTTGGTTGCGCTAGCTTCAACAAACCATCGTCCTAACTTAATTCAATAATTAGTGATTGCAACTCATTCTCCTTCATCACTCATATTTTTTAGGAAAAGTTGAAAAAGGTGTTATTTACAAAATTTATTATTAAATTTAAAATCACAAACCCATTGAAACGTTTGAGTTTAGTTTAAAAGCAAACAAATAATAACAAACCAATAAACAGCTGATGAAAGTGACCTACTGCGCATGTCAGTCCACACAGTTTTTGTATTGGACTAGGTATCGAAATGACCGTCCTGAAACCGGTTCATGAACGAACACAAGTTTAGTTGACACGCTGTAGTGATCATCCAATAACTGATCATCTCTCGGTTGGAACGTGATTTATGTTTTGCACATGAGTGTCACTGTTCCTGAAGGGTTTCTTGCGGGATTGGAACAAACCTTATGTTTCTCACAATAAAGCTCAGCCTGTGAATGTAAAAGTCACATTTTAAAAAGTAATATTTCCAAACAAATGTCTAAATATCATATCAAAAGCAGTTATCCTCTTCAACAACATTTTCTTACACGCTTTGCAAACATTTGTTTTCCATTTGTAAAACTTTTCCCGCTTAAATTTCTAGTTAATTTTCATTCTACAAGAAATTTTGATGTTTTGACGCTTTTTGAAATTTGACAATAATAATAATTCTGAAATCAAAATGATTTTAAAGTTTCATGAAAGCTCCTGTTTGAGATGAACTGCTTGGAGAACCAGCATATGAAAACACCACAGTTGTAGGCATTACTATGTTTTGTGAATTATCTGATTTGATGATATTTCATTCCGTCTGCTATTAGTTTGCCCATTTTCTTAGCAGTAACGTAGAAAATTTTCTCATTACATTTTCTGGCACCGGATAATCTGCACCTTAAGGGTCTAAAGTGAAAAAATAAATTAGCCACTAAACAAAAGCATGTGACAGTCCAATGTTTGCCATTTTGATAGTATTGGCATTATATAATGAGATTTGTTTTGAACATTCGCATGTATTATATTATGTTTAAAATTATCACTCAGTGTCTTTTTTTTTGCGATAAAAGTATTTGCAAATAGAAAGTGATTCATGTTTTTCATGCAACCTGAATAAATAGCCATACAATGATGCTATCTGTTTACCATGCACCTGTTTGATGATTTCCTAGTTTAAGTTTCTTTTTTCACCAGGAGCTATTTGTAACTTCAAATAAACTAAGTCGTGTTTGTAAATTAAAAATTTCCCTTCACCCAAACTTTCTTTGAATTATAATAAATAAGTTATTTGATAAGTTTCATGATACTTGATACTCTTTTACCTACGATTTATTATTTTTTTAATTTTTAGGTTTAGTGGTAAAAAATCATGAGACTAGATCTCTAGATCAAAATAGAAAAAAAGCTAGAGCTCAGTTAATTACAAAATTAGACAATTTAATCAATGGAAACAATAGTGTGGAAGCACAATTGAAAAGAATGCAGGAAAGAAAAAGTATGGCCAGTCATAAAAAACGTGAAAAATTACAAGCACTGAAAGCTGAATGGAAAAGCAGGGAGAACTTTGACTAAAGTAATATCAGGTATCTACAACTAGAAAGTTTTACTTTTTCACTTGCTTATGTTTGTACGTATTTGTATCTCATCTATAAACATTGTTATAGTAAATGTTATAAACTAAATGGTTGTAAAGATTTTTTGCTTGTTTACAGCTATATGTTTGACCTATCAATAAAAAGTCTTAAAATTTACCGATTTTTTTGTTACCTTTGTACAACCAAGAGTTAAATAATCTAAAAGTTTTACTTGTACAACTGTTCAAATCCACCTGCATAAAAAATAGAAGGTACAGCCAGGTGTAACATCAAATTTACTGAGAGTGCCATCCCATAATGGGTAGCTGAACATGTGTATTGTGTGTTCACTGTAATAAAAACTTTAAATCAAGGTGGAAATCCGTAGAAATCACGATTTATAACTAGTAGTGTAGATCTTTACCCATAAAAAAGAAGCAGTTGTTATTCTAAACTGAGGTATAAACTACGTTCTGGCCAAAGGCGTATGGTCATTTTACATTGGGTTCTGGGGTAATCATTTTTTAGCGGCCACGAATAAAACCAGCATTCTTTGATAGTACCTCATACAACATATGTAATAGTTGTGAAAAAGATTTCAAAAGTGCATCGGAGCCCAGATATACAGGGTGATTAATTAGGAGAGCGGCATTCATATCTCGGTAACTATGGCCACTAGAGCTTCGGAAAAAATCTATTCGAAAAGTTATGTCAAGTATAATTTAGGAAACATATTTTTATTTTCTTATTCTTGCCACCAGATGGGTGCATTTTCAGATGAAACTTTTCGTAGGCTGTTACCTCAGGATATTCCTATAATGTTATATGCTTTATACTTATCCTGAAACCTCTAATTTTGTTCCATATTTTTTGTCTGAGTTATGACCCTCTTATACAGGGTGTTTATGGGAAACGTTTACAATAGCCATCTCCGTTATTATTGGAGCTACAATATGGTTCAAATGGGGAAAGTTCTTCAAGTTTTCAGTTTCAATCCTGACATCAAAAAAACAATTGCAGATACTGACATATCAAGTTCATTTTTATAAATGGAACGCTAGGTATTTTCGTGGCTAGTTCAACTGCAAATTTGATTGTCCATCTTTGTAGCTTGTTCTTGTCGATTCTGTATAGTTCCAGATATCTAAATCTTAATATACTTGTTCACGGGAATAGTTTACAATAGCTATCTCTGTTATTATTGGGGCTACAATGTGGTTCAAATGTTGTTCAAATTTTCGAGAGCATGTCGATTCTGACATCAAAAGAACAATTTTTTATGAAAATTCATTATCATAAGCCACCCTGAACCCCTCTACATTCCTCTTCTTTGTGATTAGGATCATCTCCGACTTCGCCGGGTTTACAGAGAGTCCCAGCTCACCACACCATCTTTCAATTATGCTACAGGCAGCTTGCATGCACTCACAGACGACGCCGATGAATTTGCCGGTGACTAGGACCAGCCCATCATCAGCATACGCCTGGGCGTAGAAGCCATTCTCGGAGAGCCGCTCCAAGAGGCCATCCATGACCAGACACCATAGATGTGGCGAAAGGCAGCTGCTCTGAGGACAGCGGCCCGTCACCCCAACGTCCAGCCCCCGGCCCCTCAAGGTCAGCGAGACTCTCCTGTCCTCCAGCATGCTCGCCACCCAGCTTATTAGGGACCTTGGCGTTTCCCTATCCTGTAGGGCGGCATGGACTGTATCTGTCCTTGCCTTATCAAAGGCCCCCCTCCACATCGAAGAACACAGCTAATGTGCTCTCCCTGTAGTGTAGGGCCCTTTCCACCCTCTGCGTCACAGCGTGTAGCGCCGTCTCTGTCGATTTCCCCGCTGGTATGCATGCTGACCTTTATGGAAGGGGTGATCCCTGAGGATCCCTCCCAACATAAACCTATCTACTATCTTTTCTAATGCCTTAAGCAGGAAGGATGTAAGGCTGATTAGCCTATACGCATTGGCCAGTGTGTAGTCCTCCCTTCCCGGTTTGGGAATGAAAACCCCCCCCCTAATCCGGCGCCAGGCCTTTGGGACGTAGCCCCACGCAAGGCTGGCCCAGAAAACCTCCCTTATGTTGGGAAGCAGTATATCCAGGCCCCTCTGGAGTAGGGCCGGAGAAATCCCATCACAGCCTGTGGACTTGAAAGGAGCGAACTCGCTCACCGCTCAGGTTATAGAGCCATCTGTGACCACCCCCTCCGCCAGCTGCCAGTCCGCATTTGGGACCGGCCCAGGTCAGCTGCCTCCAGGTAGATATATCCTCTGTTATTCCTCTGCTCGCTAACGTGATGTCGATCACCTCCTGCCGGATGCGATTGACAAACATCAGAGCCGTACCTCTGTATAATACCTCTAGGTTCGTTGTAGCCAAATACTCTAGTAGAGCCTCACCGTGTGGGTTGGTATTTGTGCTGCCCCACAATCTGTAGTGAGAATTGGCATCGCAGCCTATAATCAGTTGTAACCCATGCTCCCTCGCGAAATCGATGATACACACCAATTCCTCCGACGGAGCCAGCCCCCGTCGATCGTAGGGAACATAAAGGCTGCACATCATAACCTTAAGCCTAATATTACTCACCTCAATATCCCGGAAATTTGTGCTGATTCCCTGCCTTTCGATAAGGAGGGTAGGGATCTTTAAAGTGCCCAACATCGTATTGACACAGGGCCGACGGCTCTACGCCCCCTTTGAAGTGTGAAACGTGCAGACATTTAACTTGCTCAAATACAATGCCACCTTAGTTGATCTTAATTTTACAGTACCCTTCAGATCAGATGCACGTGTTCTTATCAGTGAGCCACCAAAGCTCTCTCTTCTAATTTTCATCTATAACTTCTATATTTAGTTATAATGACATACTAGCAAATAAAGATGGATTAACTATTAACATAAAATAATAACAAACTATTGCAAATATCATTCTCCTATTTTATTGTAGAAAAAAACAACAATTTTAAAATATCTTTTATTTGTACTTACTGCATAATAAACATGTACACAAATAACAGGTGAGTGCATAAATATAAAATATATTTGGCTTTCTAACAGCAGGTAATTTTTGTCATTACATTTAAGGTTGTAAAATTCAATATATTTACTTTATAGGCTAAAAAGTTGTGCTTCCAAGATGGCATGACTTATTTAATCAGTAGAATGACTTTGTCATAAAGTTTAGGCAATGGTGCTGTAGCAGAAGTATCAGGGTCATTTATTAGTGTTATAATAATATTATTGACAATATCTTTAAAAGGAAACAGTTGCATTAAACTAAATTTTTATTCGACTGTCAACATGCCTCAACATTTGGTATGTAAAATAAATATATATATAAAAACGCTCCATCTAATAACCAGAAATCACCTAAGAGAAGGTAGATCATTATATTCACTGCACAGTCTCTCCAACCCTATTGTGATATAGATTGGCACACAATCGCTTACACAATGAGAACTTTCTAGTTTTGATGTTTTGTTTGCATGAGCTTTCAAGGCCATCTACTCCACAATACAATAAGTTTTGTTTCCAGGTAATTTTCGTGTTTGAATCCCTATCCCAAATAACTGGAGTAGTTGATGAGGAGGGTGAGAAAATAACAGATGCATTCACCAGGTGCCAACAGCTGAGTTTAAGTGCTCAGTTGTTGACGGTTGATACAATTCAGCGGCTGGAAATCATACAAAAGCATTTTTTATTTCAAGCAGTATTTTGACTTTTGTATGTCATTTCAAAATTGCACGCTATAGTTTTTAGTCATAACCCCCAAATCAAAGAAAATTTTAAAACTGTTTCAAAAATCGAAAATGGATGATGATGTTAAATAATGATCGACGTAGAAACTTCATTCTGGTAGAATTAGCTGATGATCCACTTGATATCCAAACCAACGAGAAATGAAGATTATTACAAAGATGTAATATCACATTACACTCGAGATGATTTTCAAAACTATTTTAGAATCTCTCATACAACTTTCCATGAATTAAAAGAATACCCTCGAAAATTGTACAAATTCAGAACAGTGGGTGGTTACTCAACTACGCATGCCCCAGCATTATGTCAAGTTAGTCCGCAAAAATTAATCCCGCTTTGCAATACTGGTAAACACATGTTGACTCAGCTGTTCAACTGTTGGCACCTGGTAAATGTAGCCAATGAATAAATAAAGCACATTACAATCTATTATATGTAAAAAAAATAAAGAGGTTATGTTTTACATTATCAATACTAAGGACTTGAGAATATTGTAAAATTTTAGGACTTTTTTTAGTAGTATGACAAACAATATTACATGATAGACTTGTAGTGTGGCATTTCAACATACGTTCTTTGTTCTTTATGTTCAAGCAAAATACAAATTATACATTTAAACTAAAAACCTATTATCTGTAACAAAAAATTGTATAAAAACCTCCTAAATAAAATATTTTCGCGCATTTTAAGATCTGTAATGTCCTGTGCCAGTTTTTCCAGTTATATAAATGAAGTAGGTCAGGTCAGGTCAGGTCCAACTAGAGACAGTTTAAAAATCTTATAGTATTGTGCGAATTAATGGAAACATTGGGAATTTCTGTATTATTTCAACATGGCAACTGGCAACACAGCTGTGACAATTCTGACAGGTGTTTCTCACATATCCCATAACCTGTCATTCTGCATTAAGTTATTGTCTATATGTCAGTCGTTTTGCCGGTTATTGTGACTAAGTTACACATGTTTTTCTGGTTTTGGGAGAAATAGCACTTTTTAGTTAGTGTTTTGTGTTGTGGCATTATGTACATTACCCCAAGAAAAAGAGAAAGGATAATTACACTTAGTTAGTGTTCCCTCAGCTTGGGAGCTGTAAATAAGATAATTTAAGATAATTAAACAAAAAAAGGGAGATTGGATTAGTTGAAGTTCAGCGGAAGTGGAATGTGGTAGAAAAAGGAAGACAACTTCCCGAGATTAACCGTTTCTTTTGAGAAATAGCAAGCTGAACTCCTGAAAGGCAAGCTATGACCTTCAGCAAGACTGGATAGAAAATTCACAATTCGCAGATGCCCTTTGGAGAGAGGAAGAAGAGCTGTGAGAGCTCAATGAAAACAGCTTCTGACGGAGGCTATGATAAAAAACAAAGACTGATTTGGGCAAAAAAATATGCTCATTGGACAGAAGAACACTGAAGAAATGTCTTGTTCTCAAATGACTCAGTTTTTGGTGCAGAGGTCTCGATCAAAATTCGTGTGAAAAGGTGTGAATCAAATGTTAACTGCAGCTCATTTGGTCTAGACAGTTAAACATCCAGTCAAACAGATATCTTGGGGCTGTTTTTTCATTTTTCCGAAAAGGGAAACTTATATGTACCTATCGAAGGCATGATCAATAGTGAAAAATATAAATAGATGTTAGAAATCAGTTTGTCCAGAGAACTGGAAAAAGTTCAAACAGTTGGCAAACCAATCCTTCAGCACGACTCAGCATACCATGTCATGTTTCCAAGAAGATGGTGAAATACATAAAATATGCCGTACTAATAGTGTACAATTAATATGAAAATTCACTACGACAGCGCACTTGTTGCGTCCTGAAATTTTTTCTTTCAATAAAACGATATTTAACATAAATCTGCCTGTATTCACATTAATTTGCACAATACTGTATTTAGAATTGGCTCTGAATAATTTATTGTCTAAATATGCCATTTGTCAACACGTCACGTGAAGTTGGATGTCTAGTACATTCTACATTTTTATTACCACAAAGGGTGAAAAGCATAGTTTCATGAAACAAACGCAGGGCCTATATTTATTAACACATTTAAATCGACACTCTGTGGTGATGTGATGTTTTCTGTGGTAAAAGGTTTTATTTTCATATTAAAATATAAATAAGTAAGAATCATGTTGTTTGAAATACATACGCTAGGTACCATTTATAACCAGAGCAAAATTTCTTAAATAAAAAATAGAAACTAAAAGCCAGTTAATCCCATCTCACTCAGGTTTTACGACAGTAATGTTGATAGGAAAATAGTAGGCTGTTTAAAACAAAAGTACACTCTGATAAAATTATAAATGTGATTGATTTGTAAACTTTGTTTCTTTTTTAAGAACTCTTAAAACGACAAAACTCAATTTTATTTACACTGAACCCGTGGCTCAAAGTGCAACATTTCATAAAACAAAATGACAGACCTGCATGGCCAACCCTAAGCACAAGACTTGTGAAACAATTGTATAATTATAATAAAACTAGTTCCTTGTATGCCTAACAAGCACAATATATTATGGTGATAAGTCTCACTTGGTTCCAGATTAACAACAAAAAATAAATAAATAATTTACACATATCACTGAAATAAATGCATCGCCATTGCTGCTCCTTTTGCTGCATCCCCACCTGTTGTAAAAACTAAAGGTAATTCGTATTGTAGTTGGACTTCCTTTTGAAGAACTTTATTTCTAGATAAGCCTGAACCATTCCCAACTATCCTCTCAATTTTTGCATTTCTCAAGACATCCTTATGCATCATGCTAGAAAAACAGAGATAATTACAAGAAAATTATTTAGGAAATATTTTTAAATATATGAGGAAAGATTAAAAGTCTGGACACAGCAAGTGTGTTACGGTCGTGAATTTTATAGAAATGATCTGACACCAAATATATTTTTATATCTTTTTTTCCTGTACCATAGAAATTTAATTTTCATATGTAATTTCCATTTAATGTCATAAACTTGCGTACCAAATTCGATTATCATAGCCTTTTTATTTTTGGAGATATAATGTTTTTCCGAAAGAAAACGCAAAATTTTTCCGGCAAACTTGGTTCGATTTTCCTGGCTAAAGAACTTATCCAATCCACTTACAAAAGGAAGGTACATGCCAAATTTTATCAAAATCGGCCTATTATTTTTTGAGTTATCAATATATATATATATATATATATATATATATATATATATATATATATATATATATATATATATATATATATATATATATATATATATATATATATATATATATATATATATATATATATATATATATATATATATATATATATATATATATATATATATATATATATATATATATATTGAAACTGACCCCGGATTCTAGAGTTCCTAGTTCGCGTTCATTTGAAACAAAATTTTCAAAAGTCGGGATCTCCTGATTAGTGAATTTTTTTTTGGAAAATTCACTAAAATGAAATGTATCTAGTCATGAAACAAATAGCCATCATGACTATTGTTTGCTGTCTAGTTGCTGTAATTTTTTAATGAGTATCTGTCAAGTTGTGTGTAAATCAATTTATTTTTGTGGTTTTTCTAAAGCTGTTAACGTGCGGATATTAATGGTGTAGTAAAACTGAATCAAAGAAGCGTGATCAAGTTTTTGACAAAAGAAGACAAGTGACCAAAAATGATATGCGAATTGCTGTATGACTTTATTAGGTAAAAATTTTGCAACACATTTTTAAATAAAATTCTGGCCAAAGCAGTTCAAATGGGACAAATAATTCAATTGAGATGACCCTAAAAGTGGGCGACCTGTGGAGTCAAAGATCAAAGACATCGAGAAAGTTGGAGAAATGGTGTTACAGGATCAACAAATCAAAGTTTCGATTATCGTTAATGAAAAAAGAATCTGAGGAGCATCAGTCTTAACAATTTTCCATGAAAATTTGCGGATGAATAAATGGTAAGAGTGCTAGATTCCGAACTCCTGAACAGAAGTGTGCAGGAAAGAAATTCATGAAGAAATCTTGGCGGCTGTAACTCGTGATCAAGACCGTTTTTTCCAAAATTATACGGTGCGAGAAACGAGGGTGTTTCGTTGGGGTCACACAAAAACAAGTCGATTCAGTGGTCGCACAAAGGATCTTCTCCATCCAAAAAAAAAAAAAAACAAAAAAAACATGAGCATCTGTAGGGAAGCGGACCGCGATAATTTTTTGGATGATGAGGGCATTCTTTGAATTCAGTATATTTTATATATCTTCATAGAAAGTATGAAAATACTCTGGTTGACTGGAAGACTATACGGCATTCTCTAGACATAGAGCTAAAATTAAAACATTATGTAATTGGAAATGCTTATTATAATTATAATAACACGTCTAATATAGAAATGAATATTTAGTCAGATCCTTCTATCTGGTTCTTTGTAAGATCTAAAACCAAACAAACAAGAATTACTGGCTTCATAACTTACAAAGGCAACACATTTGTGTTCTCTAAACATACTCTCAACGCTTTTTCGGATTTCTTTAGATTCAGCTGGGTGCACTACCGCAGTCACATCACTTCCTTTTGACACCCACGACTGCCCATTCTTTCACCTTAATTAAATCTCCTTAGATGTTCTTAAATGTATTAAAATACTTAAATTTAATTGTCACAGGGACCTAATAGTATTTACAGTTTTCTAGTTAAGGATTACGCTACACTCTTGCTATCAGTACATCCACTTATCCAGATATCTGGAAAACATCAAATGTTTGTCCATTACATAAAAGAGATGAAACCTCAGTTGTTGACATTTATAGACAGATTGTGTTGATTCCTAGTTTTGCCAAAGTCCTTGTGAATTATATATCTGCACATGTACTCTCATACATCTGCGAAAATCAGCATGGCGCTTTTGTGTGGGAAGATCAACTACCCCAAATTTATGTTCCTTTACTCCGCATGTTGCTCAAGCTCTGGATTTTGAATCACATAAATAATTAATGGTAAGAGTTTAACGCTTTGGATTTTTTGATAAAATGGTTAATTTTGTTTTCATCTTACCTTCCAAATCGGTTTAATTCTGTTTCGTATGCTGGGCAGTCTTCATACTATCACCCTATTTTATCTGGGGATGCTCACAGTTCTGTTTTGGGCACTCTTTTTTTTCAACCTGATCATCAATGATACCAGCACCCCTATCAGCATACCATACCTTTTATATGCGGATGATATAAAATAACAATCTTCTTGTAATTGAATCAAACCTCAACTTGATTTGTTACAAAAATGCCTAGACAAGATCGTAGAATGGTTCCTTACCAATGGACAGGACTTAGCGCTAAGAAATGCAGGGTGGTGACCTTTTCAAATAAGTTTCCTATAATAATCTGCACTTCCACCATCACATTGCCCATTGTGTTTCTTCAGCAATGAGAAGCCTTGGCTTTCTGGTGCAGAGTTTCAGATGCTTTAGGCATACCGACACCATACGTGCACTCTACGCAATGCGTTTGTGCGACCTAAATTTGAATATGTGAGTATATACTGGTCTCCTTTATACATTTCTTATGAGTTGATGCTCGAATGGGCCCTGTGTAGATTCCTCATATATGTAAGCTTTTGTGAGAGTGGATGCTACCTGAACAAGGATATTCTCAGCATATTTTGTTAGCAAATATCAATATGAGTTCGCTAGCTCACAGAAGATCTCTTGCAAACCTAACATTTATTTGGCTACATGGCTACACTGATTCACTTAACGTGTTACAACAATTAACTTTTTATGTCCCAATCTTCTGGTTCTAGTTTACAATCCGATCCTATATTCTGCCTACCTATTCGTAAAACAAATGTTCTAGTAAGAAAACTTTTATACACAAGTATCGCAGGGTGCAATAGAATATCTGTTAATATCCTCATGCCTGGTAACATAGACTTTTATAGCTACTGTTTTCAATGATATAGAATTTACATGATTCTTCTTTTCTTTTTTTATAGCCGTTAGAATAAGCTGTTTTTTGTTTGCTTACGCTGTTGTATGTAATATAGAGATGCTCTCTATGTATAAATAAATAAATATGCTAAAATGGTCTACAATTACCTCCAATGTTGACTAATGAACAATTCAAAATTTAAAAGTTGTTATATGCCAAAAGAGATCCTCTAATTTTGTCCAAAAAAAAAAAGTGTTACCGTCAACTGGGGTGACTTCGGACAGATTTTGTACTTTTTTATCAATAACTTTTTTTCTAACGAAGCAATCGTTCTGAAATTTTAACTCAATATAGCTCCAACATTCACCTACACGGTGATCAACTGAGATTGTTGATTTTTTAATCAAAAACATTTTTTAAAAAATTTTGAAAAGTGTCCGAAGTCACCCCATAGGGTGGGGCGACTTCGGACACGTATTTAAAACAACAGGAAATCGATGTCTTAGTGATTTAGGGGTGACTTCGGACAAAAAAAAATAATTTTATTTTTAAGGAAATAGGAAGTAATTGGAAGGAATTGAAAGTCAAAATATGCATAAAAATAAACACTTTATTCTCAAAAAAAAAAAAAAACCAAAAAATCATTCTTATGAAATATTTGGAAAAAAAAACAAAAAAATCATTCTTATGAAATATTTGGCAGGTATAGTCAGTCACTCTAAAATAATATTCTTTGGTAAATTCACAAACTTATAGCGATCTCTTCTAAATTCTTTAAATAACAGTATCTGATAAATTTCAGACTCCCCAATGATGCTGTTGTCAGAAACATTTGGAAAATGGAAGTAAATTTCGTCACCAAATGTTTTCTCTCGAAGAAAACTAACTGAGTAGCTTTGCCCTTCTTTCGCAAGAAGTTTTCCCACGTAATATTTATTTTTGGAGGAATTTTCCACGGGCAATTCAACGACGACAAAGTCATTTACAGCTAGTTCTTCTGAGATGTCTTGCTGAGAGATATTTTCAGAGCTTTCATCAGCCCCTTCTGTATTTTCTACTTCCATATCTAAGCGTAAATCAAAGGATGATTGAGAAGGAAGCATCTTATTTATTTTTTTGATTTGATTTGCTAGAAGAGATAATGGAAGATCATCCTCGACATCATCGGAATCGCCGTCGCATGCAATATCTATGGGTTTTTTACTCGGTTTTTTACCCATTTTTCTTTTAATCCCAGATACAGATGGAGTGTTTTCTGCACTCGGTTCACTTTGTCGATTATCTGGGATATCTAAAAGTGTGATCTCACGTCCAGGTGGAATATTGACACGCCTCCTTCTTTTGGGTTTTGTTTGTTCCGGCTTTCTATTTTCCTTCAAAAATTGTAGTAAGCTCTCGTCTATCTTATGAGGTAAATTAGTTTGGTCAGTCTCAGATATTTCTTCGGGTAGGCGTTTTATAACCTGTTGAGGACAGAGCGGAAAAATGCCCCCAGCTCTAAAACCAGACAAGATATTTTTTTTGAGCTAGCTTCTATTGACGCTAATGTCCGTTTAAGGAGGTTTGGAAAATCGCATTTTTGGAATGGCCCTCTTCTCTTTGTCTTCCATTCTGTGAGAATTTTTCTCCAGGCTTTTTTCAAAGGGCCAAAATAGGCAATGTCTAGCGGTTGGCAAAGATGTGTTGAATTTGGCGGGAGCAAGATAAATTTGATATTTAGGCGTTCACATTCTTCGATAACATCAACAGTAATGTGGCATGACAAATTGTCACCAATGAGCACTTTTGCTTCATCTTTTTTCTTGAAATATGGGATAGCTATTTGTCGAAACCATTCGCGAAATGTGACGGTCTCGAACCATCCTGACTTGCTTACACTATAGCAGCAACCATCCGGACCATTTTCTTCCCAATCCTCGTATCGATGTTTTGCCTTGTAAACTACGAACGGCGGTAATAATTCCCCACTTGCTGAAGCCGCCATCATAACACTGATGCTGCTTTTTGATGTATCCATAACTCTGTCACAGTGTTTTGATCCCCTCTTACACACCACCTTAACTTTACCGGGATCGTCTGAAAAGTTTGTTTCGTCATAGTTGACGATTTTCTCGGGGCTAACACCTTCTAAAGAAACCCTTAACTCTTCGAAATAACTTGTCAAAGTTTGTTTATTGACTTGAGCCCTATATCTTTTGATATTCTGACAGCATCTTGTTGTCAGCCCTTTGTGGCGATTCAAAAACAATTTCATTCAGTCAGAGCCAGGTAAGTTATGTTTAAACTGTGGTATATTTACCCCTTTTTTGTCTAAATAACTCTTAACAATAGTTCGAATATCATATTGAGTTAGGGGAAATCCCCAATGCGCCGCGATATTTATTGTTGCCACCAGCCTCTCCTCTTCTTCTTCCGGTATTTTATATAGATTTACCATGAATCCCCTTTATTCTGTCACTTATGGTGGATTTGAGCACACCATAATATTCTGCCGCCTGTCGCACACTTTTTTTCTTACTTTGGACATCTTGGACTGCCCTGCACGATAATATTGATATCGGCGGCCGCCTAAGACTTTTTTGTAGGTTCGTACCATGTCCGAAGTCACCCCCTATAATAGAGATATTTTCATTATCACCCTGTATAATAAAAACTATTGAAAATAGAAAAACCACATATTGATGAAAATGTTCTTAAAACATTGGGCTATCACATAATAATAATGAAATAGACCTAAAGTGACCAATATAAAGTGGAGAAAAGTATCTTTTTCCACTTACTGTGTTAGCGAGAAAATCCTATATGCAGAAAAATGCGGTTAAATCGGCAAAACTCTCCCGAACAAGCAAACACGCGCCACGGACGTCTAGACGGAACTAAGAGGGACAGATTTGGTCGAGAACAATCGGGATTTCGCGCATCGGTTTGCCGCTAGAAGGACGTGCGCGAAATTACCACGTGTTGTCCGAAGTCACCCCACCTGTCCGAAGTCACCCCAGTTGACGGTACTGTACAAGAAATGACCAGTTCATAAGGCTCACAGAGTTCTGAACTCTGTGAAATTAACAATTACGGGGTTATTGAATTATGTGGCTCCTCCCACTCCTTGCAGCCTAACGTAGCACAGATGAAGAATTAAAAGATGACATTCATTTCTGTCTTATCTGAGAAGTTACTAAAAAACATTTTTGGAGGGTATCACATTATGCGTTGGATTAAGTGTGTACTTAACTATTAATTTAACTGGTTGTGCGTCCAAATATAAAATTCCGTTTTTCCTCTCAATATCTTTTTTCCTTGTTAGGTAGATTTCATTTTAATCTTCTTTTTGTTTTCCAATTATAAAATAGAATGTATCACTTCTTGCTAAACTCTAAAAATTTACAGGTTGCAAAATCACATTTTTATGAAAGGTTTAATAACTAAAACAATTTTGAAAAACCCAATACCAATCAATCAATTTATTTTAATATTCATCAATTTACAAAGACTAAAAAACTATTTTCTAATTATAAAATACAAAAGAAACAGAGCACCTAAATTCAATAAACAATAAAAAAATGATTAAAATATCACAACCAAAAATAACATTAGTCCCAAAATGTGTGCTACCTTATCTCACGCCCATTCCTTCTCACAGATTCACCCGTCACAGTTCACAAGCAGACGACATCATATCTATTTCTGACCACTTCTCTTCACCCATCCCACCAACACAAAAGTCTATCACTTTTCTTCTGTTTCTACGTACTTTCGTTCCGCATTATGCACATATGGAACACACATTCACACTTCCACACATACACACACACACAAATACTCCCACACGCACACACAACCAACCGGTTATATATTACACACTCTAACCATCGCACATGCACCTATGCATCCACACATACCCTTTCATATCTTCCTTTGATTAAGTCTCTCAAACAGTATTCACGATTGTTACTCCAAATGGAACTGCTACAAGAAAAACAACGTTCAATATTTAGTATTGACACTATAACCACAAAAATTAACCAACAAACTCTTTCTTTAGCCTTATACATCATCCAGACGATTGAGTTTATACTCCAATACAGTGTAGTTATTTATTACAAACTCAGTTTTTTTTTCTTCTAAATTTATAGTTTCTGTAAATGTTTTCCAAATCAGATTATATAATTTGGACACAACAAAGTATACAGACCACTGAGTGATGTTCTTTACACATTTAGGTGCAACCAGTAAGGACTTTGACCGCTGCCTTGTCAAATATTTTTGAACTGTATCATTATGAGGTTCTCTGTTAAAATGCATATACTCAATATATTAAAACACATTTTTAGGATCTTTTTAGTTTCATAAGAGAATAAATAATAATAGTTAATCCATCAATAAAATCAATACAGCTAATTGCATATACATATATAGAAAATTAATAAAATAATCAACCCACAGAGCACACAATATGCTGTACATGAATAGAAGTTCAAAACAATAATTAACATCTAAACTATATCTTAAGGCGGAGCCTAAAAATATAATACACCAACTATAAATGCAGCTTACATGCATCATTAACATAAACAATTTCACAAAAACTACACAGTAATATGATTTCTTTTCCCACAAATCAAGCAACCAGAAAAAAGTTAAATTGTACAATTTAAAAATAAAACCAAAACCTAAAAATTAAACAGCATTATAATAGGCAAAATATAAATGTGTGGTTAAAAAAATATTTGAAAGGTAGTTAATAGAAAAAAAAACAACAAAATATGTTCAATAACAAAATCTACACAAATAATAACAAATAAAGTATGTAAAAACAATAAAAATTAATACCAAAAATCGATTAAATTTTGAAGCAGAACAAGTTACTGCATCACTGTAATTATTTACAATTACGAGGTAAGCGCCAAAATTACCCAGTCTGACTAGACCGACAGAAACGGCATAGACTCACAAGTAAGTTTTATTTTCCAATATAGTCCTCCCCTAACATCAATGCACTTATTACATCGTTTCAGCAACAATTCGATACCACTAAAAAATATTATTTCGGTTTGTCCTCAAAATGTGCCCAAACTGCAGCTTTTACCTCTTCGTCGTCACTGAAATAGCGCCCGCAAAGGTCCTTTTTCAAATTTCCAAGCAGGTAGTAGTCACTGCAGGCCATATCTGGATTATACGGAGCATGATCAATTTCTTCGAAACCGCAATCACGAATATGTGGCCTGTGCAATTCCAACAGTGTGTTGGGTGTCTTGTCATGGAGCAAACGCATGCCTCTGGTCTGTTTCCCACATTTTTTCTTTCGAATATTTTGTCGTAATTTTTGCAGGAGTGTTGCATAATGTGCTATGTTGATTGTGGTGTTGCGTCCTTTAAAGTCTATGGGAAGAATACCCTCACAAACCCAAAAAATCGTACCATCATTTTTTAAACTACATACAGACTTGGAGATTACTTCTCTGGCTTCACTGTTGGGTTTCGTTTCAATAAGTGAAGGACGTAACCAGCGCGTTAGCCAACTGAAGCAAGTGGCCTTTCTGAATTCTAGATGTTCTAGGATATTCTTCAACGTTTCTGTAGCCGGTTTCGAGGCTTGACAGCATCCTCAGACAGATAAAAATTGAATCAATACGAAATCATGATGGCTACAAATAAAAATATGTTGCTATGTTATGATCTTTTGATAAAAAAATTCTTTAAAAATGAAAATAAAATGAAACAAAAATGACGGGTGACGTCTTCAAAACGTCTACGTGATGTATGTCAACATTTAACATAAGGATAGAATTAACCTATAATAGTCTCTATACAATGATAATATCGACATACATCAACTGATTATCTTATTATCATTTTTTTAAATAGTTAGATTTATGTTGTTTAATTTCTTTAATTACGAAGAAGAATAACCAAGAAAGGGGAATTCATTAAATCAGTTTTTTCATTTAAAATAAGGTATCTATTGTTGTGTATGTGCTTTCTTAGTTCTAAAGCTTCAAAAAAGTCTAGTTTACCCTTGTCATTACAAAAATGTTGTGATTTTATGCGGTTATTTACTGTATGTCTATGTTGGGTATCAGTAATATGTTTTGCAAAGGTAGATTTGTCAGCGTGGTTGTTTATAAATGCAGAAATGTGTTCTTTGTATCAGGAGTTAAAATTTCTAGAAGTTTGACCTATGTAGATTGCGTTACAATGTGTACACGCTAATTTATAAACTCCGGCTTTTGTCAAGAAACAAGATTTTTCTCTCGTGGTAAATAACAAATCACGTGTCGTGTTGTATGATTTAAAAGCTGTCTTTGTATTTGTATAAGTATTTAAAATTTTTTAACTGTTTTCTGAAATGGTTCTAAAATAGGTTATCAAAACATACCTGTTGTCTTTTTTGTCTGTAATATTTGGATAAATTGAATTAATCGCTAATTTGTATTCTTTTCACTCTATCATTTTATCTATTATTTTAACAGAGTAGCCATTATTAAATGCTATTTGCTTAATTATTGAAATTTGTTTTTCAAAATTGTTTTAGGAGAAAGGTACTAAAAATGCACCAGTTTCACCAAGTAAGGGCAACAACAATCAATCAATCACTTTTTTTGTCGACTGACAGACCTTGAACTTTCTTGACAGTGCTTCTCCTTTCGCCTCCATTCCATTGACTCCCTTTTGCACAAAGTAACATAGTAGAGAACCATAGTTTCATTCCCTGTAAGAATTGTATTCAATAGATCCACAGGAATTTTCTCCACAGAGGTCCGAAAAGAGTCAGGCACACGCTGGCGCTGAACTGGTGACAGATGTTTGGGGACCCACCTTGCACAAACTTGATTTATGCTTAAATGTTCCTGGAGGATTCGGCGAATGCTTGCATCTGAACCCCGACATTTTTGATAATTCTGTTACTTTCAAGCATTGATTGCTTAATACGAGATCCTAAACGAGGGCAATCTTGTTGTTCATCACCACTTTCACCGTCCCTCATGTTCTTGCGTCGTCTTCCAAGGATTCCTGCCGCATTCGAAACCGTTTTGACTAATCTTTTACTACAGAATAAGACGGAGAATTTTCGCTACACCATATCCAGCCGATATTTGATGTTTTGAGGTGGAAGGCCTTCTCGAGTAAGGAATTTAATAACAGCTCTATACTTAATTTTCGTCACTTCTGGCATCGTGATGAACAAGTGTCAGTTATAAGAAAACTAATTGACATAAAATCCATTTTTGTTTTTTTCCAAGGCTTATAACACACTGCCTACAAGTAAAGAAATGAATCGTGTACTCAGTTTAAAAATGGTAATGTTTTAAAACCCATAACTCTTGTTAATGACAGAAGCAGTCGGTAATCCATTGAAAATTTGCGGGGAGACGTTTTAGTGAGTTAGATCCTTTTTCTATAACATCCGACCATGGCGTAGGGAGTCTGCAAATCAAGTAGATAACTGATTTATTTCACAATCTGTCTTAAGGAATACACAATCCAGCAGTCTGAGGTATGGCTTAACCCAGCAGCGATTTGAAATGTCATGGTTTCTGTTTTTAGAATTAAAAGACTGACTAATGAACAAGGTTTGAATATCAGAAGGCCAGCTACTGCGTCGGTGCTTACAAGGTACACAGAGTTGCTAGGTCACGTTTTGCCCAAAATAGCACAAACTGCGAAGAATTGACAGCTGGAAGGTGAAACAAGAGTAAGCTTAAAGTCACCAGATGGGCATGACAATATCTGTAAAAGAAGGAGAGAAGTTTCCGACTGTAACATCTCTCCAAAGATTCCACTCGATGGTGAATTAGTAATGTTCTATGGAGGAAATTCGTCCAATGCCCACACAGATTTGATTGCAATTTTGTAATCGACGCTTAAAAAGTCTCATTTCTAGAACAATAGGTTTTTGGATAATAATCAGTTTAAAAAATCGGCTAATTTGTGTTAGTTTACATAACAGAATGCTCCACTAATTAATTTCAATGACATGGAGAAAAAATATAGGCTCACGGAACCCGTTAGTTAAAAGTTATCGTACTAAAAAAATTTCTGAAAATTTAGATTTAGCTATCATGGCTGAAGCATATCCAAATGAAATAGTTTCAAAACGGCTGCTCTTCCGGTTATATCAAAAGTTGCCATCAACTCTGTTATTTTAAAAGGATCAACACTATATATTATTACATTATTGGATCATACGTAAAATTCTAGTCTAAATTCATCTGGGACATCATAGTTATTCAAGTTTCATAAAAAAAATTTACATAACAAAAAATCTGTATCTCAACCATTTAGCAACAAACCATTACACAAATTAGTACATACAAACAGCTAATAGTATTCATTAGAGATATCAAATAAGATTTTCATTTCTTAACACAGAGTGTTCGCAAATTTAACACTGTTTTTAAAAGGTTGCAAATCAAAAAATTTAAACGAAGCACCTTCTATGTTATGACCTCATTGTATTCTAGATTCGATTACCTTTCCAGTCTTATACGAGCCCCTTTTTTTTTCTCCCTCAGGGCTCGTCCGCGGCCTCGCCGCCCCGACAGCACCGGAACCTTTGGTTTATTGTGCATGCCCTTAGTCTTTTTACTCCACCCACTCCAAAATCACTGTGCCTTCAACTAGTCTGCACAGCGATTGGTAGTTTTATAATTCTCTGTCTCCGGTCTAGACTGACCGTAGATCAGTTGTCTTCTGCGGTCCAGAGCTTTACACTTGCAGAAGATGAGCTGGGCTGATTCCTCCCCCTCACCGCAGAGTCTGCATGCGAGGTCCCCCTCGAACTGCCCCATTTTATGCAGGTGTTTCTTGACGTCCATGTGTCCCGTCAAGAGACCTGTTATGTTTCTGAGCTGTCCCATGTTAATATTAAGCAGCTACACAGCTCTCTTTGAACTGGGTTCGTCAATCATTGACTTCCCATGTCTGAGCCCTGGACAGTCTGCTCAGTACACCTTGTGTTGGTTTCTGACCCAGGACTTAATGGCTCCCCTGGCAGTGCTCTTTGTCACGCCCAGAGCCGGTTCTGGTCCCATAAATGGTTCTGCTGACCCTCTCTTTGCGAGACTGTCAGCTTCTTCATTTCCTTTGACTCCCGAATGAGCCGGCACCCAGAGGAGGGTGACCTCATTCTGGCCAGCCTAGTGGGTCGTCTCGTCTCAGCACTCACTCACCAGCCAGGAATTTACCTGTGGGCCACTTAGGGCCTTAAGGGCTGCCTGTCTGTCTGTGGCTATGAGGATCCGCTTGTTGGTGTAGCGTCTCCTCTTGTTCTCCCGCACAGAGTGCAGGATGGTGTACATTTCGGAACATACAAGCCTCATACATTTCTTCTAGTTTTAATGGTATTTAAATTTTAGCTCAAATTAAATTAAATACATAGATACATTCAGGTTCTAAGAGAATTTGTAACCGACCTTTTGGACGAGTTGACTTTGAATCTCTACAGCAATTGCTGGTATCAAATGGTTTGTGCTCCAATTTATTTGATCTCATCTGTCAAAATTTTTGTAGAAATTTGAATAGCCTGAAAACATTTGTTTTTTTTTTATCTATAATCTCTCATATGAATTTATATTAGATTTTACGCGTGATTCAAAAATATAATAATATATAGGTGTTCCATTTGAAATAACAGAGTTGATGGCAACTTCTGGTATAACCGGAAGAGCAGCCATTTTGAAGTTACTTCATTTGGATAGATCTCCAGCCATAATGGCTATATCCAAATTTTCAGAAAAAAATTAAGCTAGAAGTATGAAATCTCTTAACTAACGGGTTCCATGAATCAAATGTATATTTCGGAACAATCACTGCGGCCATTTCCCAAAAACGTACAAATACCCTTTTAAGCACCACAGAACTCATATGAGGTCTATGAATGCAAATTTATCTAAAATGGAAGTAAAGAACATATTACACAATTTGCCCCATTCATTGCTGATGTTCAAGTAAATTAAACATAGCTGGTTATGTTCAAAGACAATGTGAAAACTACACCATAGTATACAATAAAACTTAACATTCATTGATTGTTGTTGCCCTTACTTGGTGAAACTTGTCCATACTGCATACAGACTTGGAGAATACTTCTCTGGCTTCACTGTTGGTTTTTAGTGGTGAAGGACGTAGCCAGCGCGTGAGCTAACTGGAGCAAGTGGCCCTTCGAATTCTGAAAGTTCTAGGATGTTCTTCAATGCTTCTGTGACTATAGTTTCGCTGCTTGAAAATTTGTATAATAAGACAAAGTAAATGAATTATAGGATTTGGTTGTCTAAGTTGGGAGGGAGTGCACAATTCACCATACTGTTGGCTGTTTAAACACAACCTTGTTTTGAATAGGCTTTCCCAATGTGAGAAGGTGTGTCTTTGCTTTTACTTTGTAATCACATATCAAATAATATAAAAACATATTTTTTTGTAAATTTTATGTAGAACCTATAAAAATTAAAAACTAAACCCATGTAATTAGAAATTAATATAGTTTTAGTTGAAATAAGTCACCCTCTTAATACATATTACATTATCATAAATATTAACCCAAGATGATCAGTATTTATTGCTTCCTGAAATATATTCATGTTTAGTTAAGTTGTAATAACTAGGACATTTCAAAAGAAGCATTTACTAAAAAAAAAGGCCCAGCTTACTTACTCGTGTAAATTTTGTATCAGTCCTCGACATAAAGCTCGAAACACCTTTCCCAATTCAAGGTTACCAATATTGATGTTTGTTACGGATGCTGTTGCATCGGGGGTATGTCTCTCTCCTAAACATGTAGGTTTTATTACTAAATCAGATACAGCATTATCTTCTAAACTTAGAGCTATTACTTTTTCCCATATTTTAGCTGAAAGTTCAATAAAATAAATTATAGTAACAAATTATGTATGCACCAAGTACTTTTTATCTCTGACCCGTTTTTAAATTTGCTATTAATTTAGCCCTACATATAACTGCTTACATAGTTATTATAACATATCTTATTGATTAGCTGTGCGTAGTGTATTGCTTGAATATTATTATTATCATTTAGAAACACACTTCGATGTTTTGCAACAGACTGCCCCATTGCTTTGTAGTTTTTTTTCTCACTCAGGGCTCGTCCGCGGCTTCGCCGCCCCGATAGCACTGCAACCTTTGGTTTATTGTGCATGCTCTTAGTCTTTTTACTCCACCCATTCCAAAATCACTGTGCCTTGAACTAGTCTGCACAGCGATTGGTAGGGTGAAGTTTTATAATGCTCTGTCTCCGGTCTAGGCTGACCGCATATCAATTGTCTTTTGCGGTCCAAAGCTTTACACTCGCACAAGATGTGCTGGGCTGATTCCACCCCCTTGCCGCAGAGTCTGCATGCGAGGTTCCCCTCGAACCACCCCATTTATGCAGGTGTTTCTTGGCGACCATGTGTCTCGTCAAGAGACCTGTTATGTTTCTGAGCTGTACTCTGCTAAGATTTAGCAGCTCCACAACTCTCTTTGAACTGGGTTCGTCAATTATTGACTTCCCATATCTGAGCCCTGGACAGTTTGCCCAGTATACTTTGTGTTGGTTTCTTCAGTGTACCATTGCAGGCTAGTCTGTATAGTCCTAGCCTGGCCTCCCCCATGATACATAAGTGTAGGGGGGCACTTGCTGCGCCCAGACTTTTTTTACAATGATAGTTGTTTCTAAGGATATATTACGTGTTCTGAATAAAATTACACTTGATTTATTGGCATCAAGGAATAACTTATTTGTAGACAGTCAGTCTTGCACCTCTGCGAAGAGATCGCTTGCTATTCACATAAGGCCAGGAATTATGTATACTGTTTTATCTAAGTTTATTTTCAAGTTATTACTTAATAACCACATGAAATATGTAACCAAGTTATCATTGACTATTTTTTCCAATGAATCCTGGGAGTCGAGCCCATACAACCGTACTGTGTCATCTGCGAAAGTTATGTATGTAGCCTTTAATTTTGCTGACAGATTGTGTGCACACAACAAAAAAGTCTGGACGCATCAAGTTCGTTAAGGGAGTGAATTTTCATTAAAATGTTTTTAATAGTAAATATGTCTTTAATGCAAGCAGGCATCAATTTGGTTACCGGTATAAGATATATAGTAGAAAGAATGTACCATATGTTATCAAAATAACTTATTGTTTGAAAATGTACAAAAATTTTCCCAAAACAAACTTAAAATATTTCTGAGAAAACTGATTTCCTAGCCAACAAACCTTAGGTTAATAGCAAATTAAGTTATTCTAAATTTGAAGCATTTTATGAAAATTCCCTACTGCATCTTGATTTTCTTAAAAATTGTGGGATAGCCGTCGGTTGCACAATTAAAACACTCTATTAATGGCAGAGCTTTCGGAAAAATTTATTCCATTATCAAGGCCACAACATGTAAAAAAAAAAATTACAATTTACTTAGCCTCTTGCCAATGGAATAAATTTTTCCGAAAGCTCGGCCATTAATAAAGAATTTTAATTGTGCAACTGACAGCTATCCCACATTCCCACATTTTTTAAGAAAATAATAATATTACCGCCACTAAAACTAAATATTATATATATATATATATATATATATATATATATATATATATATATATATATATATATATATATATATATATATATATATATATATATATATATATATATATATATAAATTGAAACTGACCCTGGATATGGGTTCAAGGGGTGATTTCGTGTTTTTTTTTAAAAGAATTCACCAATACAAAATTGGTCCAAGTACAGATCCCTGTGGAACACCTGCTTTTACAATTTTTGAGGTGCTTGTTTTACTATTTTGTTGTAACATTTGACACTTTTATAATATTCGATTCTACCGCAGGTTTTTCTTATTTTCTCAGTGCTGAGTACCAATTTCAGAAGGACCAATGATGTTTTAACTGATCTTTTGCTATACTTACCTAAATTATTTAACTATAACTGCAAAAGACTATATCAGTTTTGAACATTAAATCGGCCTATGATTGATTTACAAAGAGATATAACTTTATACTAAAAAACCCGCTTGTATTGTTTTCGATGAGCCACGCTGTATATATATATATATATATATATATATATATATATATATATATATATATATATATATATATATATATATATATATATATATATATATATATATATATATATATATATATATATATATGATCTCAGAGACAAACAGTCTTGAGTTCAACTTTTTCATTTTTGAGGTTATGGGTGTTCCTATTGTAATTTTTTTCGCTCTTTACAATGGTATTAAGCATTAAGTCCACTTTTGCTTATTTCAGGAAATAGATGTGCAATATTCATATTAAGTCCTTTTTTAAGTAGAGCCAAACGGTGTTAAATGCTTTTGCTACTATTTGGCTCTGGAAGATATACAATATTTCAGTATTAAGTGCAAATTTGAGGTTAAGTAGCTGGACTAAATATTGTTTTGTATGAGTTCGATATAACTTCAACTTTATTAACTCCTCAGTCATTCTGCTGATGAACAACAACAAATAATTGTTATAATTAATTGCTTCTATAACTGACCAAGTGAAACGGATGAGCATTATGTCATCAAGAAGCCGCAGAATGTTAGAAATGACACTAAAACAAAGTAACTGGAACCAGAAGCTGAGGGCGGGAAAAGCTATATATATATATATATATATATATATATATATATATATATATATATATATATATATATATATATATATATATATATATATATATATGCATATACATACAATACATATACAGGTGTCCCACGACTAACGCCACGGCGTTTCACGTCTATATATTTTATTATATCGATTTTTTAATGATGGAGGATTATTAAGGTCAACAAGTACTACAATTTAAAATTATTTCCAAATATACAGGGTGGTCAAATAAAGTGTGACACCTCAAAGCTTTGTTTTTTCTTATGGAACACCATGTATTTGATAACGATTTTGAACTCTATGGAAAAAATAAGGCTCATTTTCATAAAGGATCCTTATACTAGAAGCTGTTGAAAAATTCATGTTCAGTTATTGAGATTAGTCAAATCAAAGTAGATTAGCTTGTTTATGTTAAATGGAACAGCCTGTATTTCGTGGATCCATCTTATAGAAAAACGTAATTCCCTTCCATACGACACTAGGGTTCCCTATACCCAAGTGTAGTGGTTTTCATGTTATTCATACTTTTATGATTGTAAGTGCCATTTTCACATTAAAACGAAACTTTCAAACACAATCTAGTTCGCTACAGGCATTTTTTGACAGATCTTTCAAATCAAATCAGAATGTCTGGACACTCATAGTTTAGTTGTTGAGAATCTTTCCTATTAAGATATTCAAATATGAAACAGTACTCACTCCAAGAGAGGATAGAGATGTTACTATGCTTTGGACAATGTATGAAAAATTGTCTTCTGGCATCAAGAGTCTATGCTCAAAAATATCCTGATCGAGAACATCCAAGAGAACAGCTGTTTGACAAATTACTAAGAATATTTTGTGTTAGTGGTAGTGTTGTATACAAAAATCTAAGCAAAACTAAGCCAATTACTGTGATAGTGAGAATGAGCTGAGTGTATTACTGTCTTACAGAAAATCCAACCACCAGCACTAGAAATAGTTCCAATGAAATAGGATTAAGTCGAATGAGTGTAACTCGAATTCTTGAGAAAAACAAATATCAACCGTATCATATTCAGATGCACCAACATTTGAGTGAAAGAGATTTCATTACACGTTGTGATTTTTGCTTGTCGGTTCTCGATAATGTTGGAGATGATCCTGATTTTTGCAACTGTGTACTAGTGAATAGACATAATTTTCATTATTATGATATAGAAAACAAACATTTGTTTCACATTATCGATAGGCAACAGTGATGGAGTGTTAACGTTTGGAGAGGTGTCATAGGCGATCATGTTATCAGACCCTATTTCTTTGATGGAACCTTGAATGGAAGGCAATTTTTTGATTTTCTACAGCAAGACGTCTGGTTATTCCTCGATAATATTCCACTTGACATTCGAAGAGAAATGTGTTTCTTCAATTGGATGGTGCACCTGCTCATTTTTGAGTTGAAGTAAGAAACTATCTTAATAGACATTTTTTCAATAGACGGATAGGCAGAGGGGGTGAACACAATTGCCCCCCCCAAGGTCTCCAGATTTGACTCCTATTAATTTTTTTAATGAGGGTTACAAAAAAAATGTTGTATACACTACTTTCCCTACCACTCCATTATACCAAACATTCTGAAAACGTAAAAAAATATTTTAAAGATAGAATTGCTCTTTGTATAAAGCAAGATGGCAAACATATAGAGCATCTTTTATAGTTAAAAGGTTTGTTCCAACCCCGCAAGAAACCTTTCAAGAACGGCCACAATCATGAACAGTACATAAATCGCGTTCCAACCGGGAGATGATCGTTTACTGGATGATCACTGCGGTGTTCGAACTAAACTTGTGTTCATTTGCGAACCGTTTCAGGACAGTAATTTCGATACTTACTCTAAATAAAAAACTGTCTGGACTGACTTGCGCAGTAGGTCACTTTCGTCAGCTGTTTGTTCTCTTAAAATTTGTTTGCTTTTAACCTAACCTCAAAATTTTAAGTGGTTTGGTGATTTTAAATGTAATAATAAATGTTGTAAATAACCCTTTTTAACATTTTCCTAACAAATGTGAGGTTTGAAGGAGAGTGACTTGCAATCAAATATTGAAGTAAGTTAGGATGATGGTTTGTTGGTGCTTGGGCAACCAAGAAGGAAGAACCATTTTATTTAAATCCGTATTTGTAGTCAAAGATCTTGGGACACTATAAAATGTTCATCAAGTACAATGAACTCTTGCATATTTAAAATTATTAAATGTAAATTAATTTCATCTATGATAGTAAGGACAAGAAATAAATTTAATTATTCTTTGGATTAACGAGATAGAAACAAAAATATTTAAATTTTTACACTAACCAAAATCTGTGTTATTATTCATAATTATTATTTACGTAAATACAGAAGAATTTATTCTAAAGATGACCTAATTATAAGTTATTTATTAAAAACTAAAATTTAAAATTAACTACATTAAGCTAGGTAGTCCATCAAACAAGTCCCGTACAGAAAACAGAATCAGTATCGGAGATCAGAGAACCGTTTCAACTTCGTGTTATTTTCGTACCATTCCTAAATGGTGCAAAGTGAACGCCTGCGCGCGAAATCGATCATAAAGTTCTAAAATCAGTTTTATGGCAATTCAAAAACCGCTGGTGGCAACAAACCTCATATCTTTTGTTCTTTTAGTAGTTTTTGATTTGTTTGTTATTGTTTATCACCTTTGTCATTTCGTTTTTTTTTCATGTTTATTTAGTTGATTGTGTTTTAAAATAAAATTTGTTAATCACATTGGAAGATTTTCGTTTTAATGTGAAAATGGCACAATCATATAGGTATGAATAGCATGAAAACCATTGCACTTGGGTATAGGGAACCCCAGTATCATATGGAAGGGATTTACTTTTTCTATAAGATGGATCAACAAAATACAGGGTGTTCCATTTAACATAAACAAGCTAATCTACTGTGTGTTAATAATTGAACATGATATTTCGATTTTGCGAAGTATTGACTACAGTGGTTGATGGAGTAACAAGTCTGTCGTCACAGGCTAGTGAGTTTAACTTTCAATGTTGTCTTACATGGAAGATCAGATTAATTAACAGATAGTTACAGGGAAAGCGATCGTTATTTTTTTCATTTTCTCTGGTCAAAACTCGGAAACGTCAAATAAATTATTTTTACACATGAATTTAAATATATATATATATATATATATATATATATATATATATATATATATATATATATATATATATATATATATATATATATATATATATATATATTATTAATAAACTTACTAAATTTCGTTTAATTTTAACTCTATTTTATTTCTAAATATATGTAACATATTCTTCATGAAATACGTTTTCTTTTAATACCAATTACTTTCAACCTCTTTTTATATTTTAACTATGCAAATTAAAATGACTGTATTTTGGATTTCTTTTGAAACTATGTTTCTATTTCTTTAATTATTCAAGTTTTCTTACATCTTTCCAAATTCCATTGAGCTCAAAAAATTCATCGTAAAATTACCTATCTTTTAATGTATTTTAATCTTCACTTACCAACCTATTACATAACCTAATTAATTTCTACACATAAACAGTTCATGATATTTTCCACTTATTGTCCAATTTTCTCATTATAATGATATAATTTCGTAGCAAGAAAGTCTTTTATTGTTCCATTATTGTTTATACAAAACCCACACACTTTATTTGATAGATTTGCCTAAGTTAGTTTGTTGCAGATGCATTATTTCCATTAATTTTCCAAACAATTTATAGTCTCTTGCATCTTAACAACTCTCTTTATGTCTAGTCTGTTTTACATTTTTCTTTCACATCAAAAGCACAACCTATTTTAATTTTGGTGCTAGTCTTTCCTTATAATGATATTTTATTTTCCCACAATCATTATTTTCCAGACTATCCTTTAAAAATTATATATATATATATATATATATATATATATATATATATATATATATATATATATATATATATATATATATATATATATATATATATATATATATATATATATGTTCAGAAAGATTTCCGCGGACATACTTGGTTCTCGGGTTGAACCGCGTCCAGAATTTATGAAAACTCGGATTGGGTTGTTGTAGCTCGATTACGGGGCCTCAATCTGCCTACTCCCCAAATCTCGCCGGAGATCGTCTGTGAGGTCTCAGTGTGTTCACCCTAGGCCCTCATCACAGGTTCCAATGTTCACTCAGTGACAATGTTGACAAAGTTATTTTTTATGTTTCAGTTCATATTATGAGTCTGTTTATCTAACAGATTATCGAAGTTATATTTATAAAAAAATCATTAAAAATTATTCCTTGTTCACACTAATTCCCCCATATTTTATTTAAATACTTTGAATTTTTTCAATTAGGTAAATGAAAAACACAACTTACATTGTGGTACTGAAAAGCCTAAATCCATTGACCATTTCTGTACCATTTTAACAAACGTCGCTAATACATTTCCACCATTCAAAGAGGCAGCTACAGCTAAGAACTGAGATTCAAAGTAAGGAACATGTATAACAGGTGATTGTTTAGGTGCACCTGGTTCTGGATTGAAATTGTCTTCCACAAGTGCAATTTGTGCAGAAGTAGATATATTTAAAACTGCATCAAATTTACTTTCTATTGTTGAAAGTACTGAGCACTGTAGGTCTCCCAGCGCAACTCCTGAAAAATAAAGTGGTTATATCGCCACACATGTCGCAAGTATCAACAAAGTCAACAACGTTGTTGTGTGATGTTTCATATTCTGATTACCACCACCAGTAACATAATTAGAGCTCATCAGTACAGTATACTAATTACAGCGAGAACACACCTATAAAGTAATACGGCTATGGTAGCCAGCCTCCTAGAACATTGTGAGATGTACGACAGGGTCGCCATCTCGGTGCGGAACCAGGTAGTATGTTATGGTGAGAATACATCTAGCCTTCCATACATTGTCCCCATATTAGGAAATAAATGAGCCGGGGCCGACAATTTACAAAATTGTGAGTTGGTTGTACACAGTCTCTATTTTTAACATTTTGTGTAATTTGGAGCTGTCGTGACAACATACTACCTGGTTCTGCACCGAGATGGCCACCCTGTCGTATATCTCACAATGTTCTAGGAGGCTGGCTACCATAGCCGTATTACTTTTAATATGGCTATGGTAGCCAGCCTTATTATTTTTAATACGGCTATGGTAGCCAGCCTTATTACTTCGCAAATCTCTTGTCTGCATAGCTTTTGTCTAAAAGTTTTTATATCGAAATCCAGCACGCTAACAATTTATTCATTTCCAAACCCTTATGCGAAATTATCAATATACATACTTCTCAGATTCCTATTTCATGGGCGATAATCGAAACTTTGAGTCGTCGATTCCTGCATCTTCATTTCTTCTACTCTCTTGATTTTGTCTTCGATTCTTGCCTCCACAGGTCGTTTGGGTCATCTTGAATAGATTCCCTGTCCCATTTGAATCAGAATTTTGTTTGAAAATATAACTGCTTTTTTTGCAAGTACTTTGGCTAGGATTTTATTTGAAAATATGATGGACAATTTGACCGTATACAGCAGTAGGTATAGATGGGGAATTCTGAAACCTCTGCCAGGCAAAAATGCCTGTGTGTGACGTCAGAGGACGAAACAAGATGGAACGTAGGATAGAGAGAGAAAAGGAGCTGATCTGAGATGACGTAATCCAAGATGGCGGCTGTTGACATGACAATAAGAAGAGTTTGACGTCAAAGTGATAAAACAAAGATGGCGGATGGATAGAGCATGACAAGAGACTCAGAGTGTGATGACGTAATTCAAGATGGCGACCAAGATGACCGACCGGAAGTAAACAAGCTGGGAAATTTGAATTTTTAAGACATTTAGGCTAACCTATCAAAATAAGAGAACCCACCATTTTGATTTTTATGAAAATGACAAACATAAAAATATGGCTTGCAGCGCAGGCGCAAACAAACTTTTTTTATTCGTATAGTTAGACTCCCACTTGTGGGGTATCACACTCGTCTAGATGAGTGAAATTCAAGTATGATAATATGCTCAAAATTTTAGTTTTCAAGTAAGAGGATGTGTGGGGTATCATTGTACTCGATGAGGGGAGATAAAATATTGATTAATTAATTAATTTTTATATTTATTTATTTATTTTTATATATTTATTTATTTATTTAATATGTACCATCAAACCTTTTAAAATACTAAACAGGAAAGGTGTATCAATCTCAGATGACTCTGTTACTTTTTATTTCACCGAAGATCCAGTTCAACAACTACGAGATCTGGTTGAAATCATCAACGAAAGATTAAAGCTTCTAACTAATTTTAACTTTGATATTCGACTTAATGATTTCCTGTACTGTGTTGAACCTCTTAAATGTTATGTTAAAAGAGTGTGAACCATCGTTCCGAGTTTGTATGTTAGAGTGCTTACACTTTGCAAAGAAGCAAGTACTTGGTCATTTCAAAGAAATACACGCGATATACAATGTTCCCTTTTAAAGCAACTTTCAGCATCCTGACAGCACTATCTCAAAATGTCTTATATTTACAAACCACCAAATGTAAAAGAATTGCGAATCTGTTTCGACATCGACGACTGCATGAAATGGTCTGGACTTCCAAGAACACATCTACATAACAATGAGGTGATTGAAGTTTCAACGTACAACGTGTCCAAAATTAAGACTGATATGGTGCGTTATAAACTTATGTCCCTGTTTGATAGTGGTACCCGTGATGAGACATCTGATTGGAGGACTCTCATATTAATTGATTCTTATCTGTTCACATCAAATTATATTTTTATATTTATATTAACTGGTTTTCTTATATGTCTAACTGTATTTATGCTAATATACTTTTATGTTAAATGTAACATTTCATTGACAATCATGTATTATAAATATGTGTGTTAATAAATGTATAAACTGAGTATATGTTTTATTCACTAGTTAATCTTAATTAAATAAGATATCTAACAAAACGAGATACTGTGAATCGTGTTCGTTACAAGTGAAAAGTAGTGAATTCTCTGGACATTTGCATAGTGAAACCCACAAATCGAAAGTATGTAAGCCATGGCAAGTTGAACAAGTGCATATGTTAACTTAAGTTTTTAGTAACAGAATGGCTACTTATCGTATATACGAAAAGGGTATTGATATTAAAAAGTTTTTGGAAGCAGTAAGACATAGTGTTTCTTCTGATTGCAGCTGCTTTCGCTAAACATGTTAAAATTAAAATGAATCTAGAACTGTTTGGTTCATATATGTACTCCAAAGCCGAAATAGAAAATAAATGAAATCATTCAATACTAAAAAATTTAAGCTAAAGCTTTGGAGTTTGCAGAAGCCGAGAGCAGGTGAATGTTGGAGAGTCTAATGTGGTTGGAAATAAATATGGTTTTTAGACCGGAGCGGTGTCAGCATGTATAAATTGTCGGCCACACACTATCAAACTTATTAAACATTTAGTTGTCTTAGAAGTAAGACGTGCTTCAGCTTGTTCTTGAGCATCCAAGTGTTCAGTAGTGTGTTTAAAATGGCTACATTAAGTGATGTGTGTTTCCAGTAAATTAAAGGCAACTTCTGGAATGGTTTATTTGGAGACTTTCAATTAATTATCAATAAGAATACTGGTTACTTCAGTGCAACAAAAATGTGTAAAAGTGGTGACAAAAGATTAAGACATTGGTTGGAAAATAAGAAAACTAAAGAGTTGATTGCCTATTAAAACAGTAAGTTAAAGGAACTTTTAGGTAGCGGGTGTTCCGGCTACCCAAATGTTCTAGCAGAAGGCGCCCACTTATTACTTATACAACTGGTAAATATACTTGGTAAACATTGGTGGAGCGCAGACTGAAAACGACTCTATATCTGGTATATATTATTATTATTATTATTATTATTATTATTATTATTATTATTATTATTATTATTATGTTTATTACCTTAAATTATACAATATGCCTATACAAAAAGTCTAAGACTTGTGGTGTACAATAACATAACTTATAAAGTTTGATCAAGAATTCCTTGACAGCTAGTGCATACCAAAATCAACAAACTTCAAATTTTGCCTTTCCAATTAAAATGACCTTTTGCTGCATGTCTCTCTTTGGATGTTTCACCACATGCTTTATTTATAATAAGTTGTGATCTGTCCATAATACTGTCTTGACTACAATTTCTTTTAACAGCCCATATTTTTTGCCAAAATTATTAACATCTTTAGGTTTTACACCAGTTGTTCGATGAATGGTTGAGTTGTAGCATCTGTGACATCAGGTAGTGTATTAAACCACTTGTAGGAACCAAACAACTTAAGGTGTTTATATATTTTCTCTTTTAAGGTACGTATGACCCTTTCCACTATTGCAGCCTTCTTCACACTATAAGTGCTGTAGTGATTAATGTTGTATTTTTTCATGAAGGCGTTAAATTTGGAGTTGTAAAACTCTTCACCAAGATCAGACTGAATCTTGGTAGAAGCTGTACTATTAGCTAAAATATCAGCCATAGCTTTAGTCACCTCTTCAGCTTATTTAGATTTAAGTGGGCGAGTCCACACATACTTTGAAAAACAATTGATAACCACTAAAATGTACTTGTAACCAGAGTTTTCTCGATGATAGTCTGTAAACTTAGCAAAATCAATCTGCCACAAGTCATCCAAACCTTTGATTATGTTATGCCTGCGTTTAAAATTTATTCTTGCTGGTGTGTACTTTGTGCAACATTTATTACTTGTTTTTAGCAGCAGATGGTTCAACTCTTTTGCGTTTCATGGTGATCTTGGGTTTAAAAGTGTCCACTTATCATGTAAATATTTTAGATTTTGGTCTATTTCACCCAGATTCTTCTTCAACTTGTTATTCTTTAACACATCAATGTCTTTTAAAACTTGAGCAGTTATGTTCTTGGTTAAATTTTTCAATTTGTTTTCAAATTCGTGTTTAAATCTTCCAACTCTGGCTTGTGCACAGTGTCAAGTAGTATGGCAATTTTTCTTTGTGTTACCTCATCTTTGTTCATCTGATAGTCGTCTATCCATGTATCAAAAATTTGTTTATTTACACATAATCTGTGCTTTTGCAAATCAAAATCACCACTGGTAGTTCTTGGGAAAATCTCTCTCAATAATTTTAAACTTAAAACGTTTATTGGACTGGGAACATCCGAACTGATGTAGACATTTTTATACTAAGCAATAGGCAGGCATGCATCGTATATCTGTAGGTTTACTAGGCGATAACATCAGCTTTTTTCGTCGTAGTCAAAACCGTTAGGAGTTGAGTATGTTCACGCTCGTGGATTTCTCATTGGTTTTATTATAGTCAGATGCTTTTCCGAGGAACAACCTTTAGTTCGCCTATTGGGATCGTATTCGACTTTCCTGGTTGATTCTAGAATATCTCTATAGTGTTGAAGATCATCATAAGTTTATCCCTTAGGTCTTTTTCATAAAGATCAATTCTAGCAGACCTTGTGTTTGAGGATATCTCCTTTTATCTACTGGAATTTCATATTTCGTGAAGTCTATGTATTTGTTACCAAGACTCCATCTCCCACTATCTCCATCCTAGATAGGTGGTAGCATTTTTCGATGGTTCAGTAAAATACTTGTCTACATAATATCGAACTTTTTCAGGATATTGCTCCAAAAATTCTTGAAATGCTGGTATGACTGCGATAGCTCGTAGACCTTCATCAATCCCTTGAAGTGACAGGATATCGTCATCTGAACTTGTTTCTACACCTGCTTTGGCTTCAAAAACTTCATGGTCTTCAAGGAACTCAACTTTGGGTTTGTTTTCTAGTACCGCTTCTTCTTTGATTGGTTCAGCTGCTGGCTGTAGGTTAGGTGTTGATGTGTTTTTAGATATTTCACTTAGTAGCTCAAAAATTGGTTTATATAAACGTTGCAGAGCTTCATCATTCTCAGCTTTGCCAAGCTTAAGCATGAAAGGTTTTTTTCGAATGTTTTCAGCAAGTTTTAAAATTTTTTTCTTAATTTTTCTCTCTTGTTTACCCATCACCTCCATCTCCGTAAAATTGTTTGTTTCAAACAAGTTGGTTGTTGGTCTGATGTAAACCACTTATTAGTTGGTTACTGTATTAAGATATACAAACAGTTTGGTGGTTTATAGTATACTAGCTTTGAGTTGGTTGTCTGTCTACCTATCTATCGTTAGTTGTGTAACACGGCAGCTACCTGTCTCCTGTCTGTCCTGTTTGTTCTGTCCAAGACAGCTGTCTATCCTGTCTGCCGTTGGTTGTAACCAATTAGATTACTATATAGCTATCAAATCCTTTTCTATATCTCCCTTTGTGTACATCATTTTCTTTTACAATCACCAAACACCATGCTTATTGTCTTTCCAACATTCACAACATATATTTTTAAATTACATACAGACTTAGAGACTACTTCTCTGGATTCACTGTTGGTTTTCGTTTTTGTAGGTGAAGGACGTAGCCAGCGTGTAAGCTAACTGGAACAAGTAGCCCTTATGAATTCTGGAAGTTCTAGGAGAATGCTGTCAAGCAGCGAAACTAGTCACAGAAACGTTGAAGAACATCCTAGAACTTCCAGAATTCATAAGGGCCACTTGCTCCAGTTAGCTTACGCGCCGGCTACGTCCTTCACCTACAAAAACGAAAACCAACAGTGAAGCCAGAGAAGTAGTCTCCAAGTCTGTATGTAGTATGGACCAGTTTCACCAAGTAAGGGCAACAACAATCAGTGAATATTTTTAAATTGTTTAAAGTCCATATCAGTTGGCACATGGTCGTCGTAGATGTGTTTTAAATTGGTTTCATCTTGTTTAAAGAGAATCAAAACAATAGCGTTATCACGTATTAGATGTTTTGGTATTCGAGTATGTTTGACAGAGATAGAATGAATCAATATTCTTATGTCTTCTCATACTAAAGTATGCTCTCATTTTATCTTGTTTGTCACAAGCTACATCATCAAATATAAACACAACGTTGTCCAAGGCATCTGCTGGACCTAATATTTCTACGTTTTCACTATATGGATAATAACCAATACCTTCTGCAGCATCCAGCATTTTTTGTAACATCTTGTATTTGGATTGGTACAAAGACTTAGAATACACATACAAGTTATCAAACTTTAAACCATTCTGTTCAAACAATAAACTTAACATAACATTTGTTTTACCACACCCACATATGATACATCTAACGGTGTTTGGAAAGAGAGGACATTTGTAATAGGTAAGACAGAAGCGTGTTTGATGGTACGCATTTTGACTTAAACTAAACTATATTTTTCGGTAAGTATAAATATATAGGGATGCAAGTGAGCTGTACAGTCAGTATCAATGTGGTTGTCACTGGGTGAAGGTCTTGTAAACACAGCTATTAACAAGCTACCAGTTGAGTTACACCTACCTGGTTATCAGTTGTGTGGTCCAGGTACTAAACTTAAAGAACATCTGGCTAAGGGTCATCAAGGTATCAATCTTCTAGATCGTGCTTGTAGAGATGACGACCTCGCTTACACTCAATCAAAAGAGTTAAGTGACAGACATCGTGCCGACGATGTGCTGGAAAACCGAGCTTGGGAGAGAGTCAAGTCGAAGGACGCAACTTTTGGTGAAAAGTTGGCTGCTTGTAGTGTTACAAACACCATGAAAGGTAAAATAAAACTTGGTATGGGTCTTGATCTAATCAACTCGAAACCACAGAAGAAATTTCCTTTTAAAAACATTCTCAGCTTTATTGGAGAAGTTGTAAAAGACAGAAACCTTATTCCAACAGAGAAATCTGTGTTAGATATCGCTTATGCAACCGTTAGAAAAATTGGTGGGCGTAAGAATGTGCAGAATGTTCGAGCTATTCCAATACCTAAAATCGGAGGCTTCCTTCCACTGTTACCATTGATTTTTGTGATCTGTCAGCACTAGGAGCTGCTGGTATTGCTAAGGCAGGTAACGATACTAAAGCAGCCAAACACAAACTAAGAGGCAGTGGTTTGAAATGAAAACCAAAATGTAAAAGACTCGGCAAAGGTCTGTATCTAAAGAAACAACGTAGCGGCTATGGATTGTATCTGCAAAAGTAAAAAAAACGATATTTACCAGCAAGACCTCTAACAAGATCTTGTAAAATTTGCTGGTAATATCAAAATCCCATATTTTAATGGTGTATAGATGCGAGATGCTCTACCATCAAATGGTCCATGTAAGAATGAGTCATTCATAATGAATTTACAAACCAACAAGGAGCCTGGCAGTCATTGAGTTGCAGTTAAGAAACGTGGTGATACCACCGTGCAACGGTGCTAAAGCAACGCGCGAACAAAAACAGCTAGCTTTGATTCTGGGACCTAATCCGAATACCATTAAATGTGAAATAAACTGTTACACAAGGATCAGTTTTGAAGCTGATGATTCGACACAAGTACTTCAATCAGGTAACTTCCATGAATCTGATTTACCTGTTGAAATAGTGGATGTTAAACAGATTCACATAGAAACAAATATTGTGTCTGGTTCCTACTATAACGGAAAACCTTCACATACGTTATATGAGTTTGCACTGATGGTTGATCCTGACTATGCAATCGATATAGAACCTAAGAATTATAATTTATAATAATTTATCTATCAGTGAACAAACAAGAGATTTCAAATATAAGCATCGAGATCCTTGACCAAGATTCAGTTCCTGTAAACTTTCAAGCTGAAGAGGTGTCTGTTTGCTTGGTACTTAAAAAGATTGCTTTAAGAATATAAAAGCAAGGGAATCTACCAAGACAAGTTCAGTACAGTCCACCACTTCAGAGTGTACACTTCGTTCTGATAATATTGAGTTCCTTAAAAGTCTTGGTTATCATGTCATCAAACTAGAAATAATCAAAGACCCTGAGTTTGGCGATTCCATCGATCGAGAAGAACTTCGGTCTTACTATTCACCAACTAAATCATTTGGTAATAGTGGTGAAGTCAAAATAAACAACAATCAGCAAGATATGCATTCGTATGTCTGGCAGAGTCAGCTCTAATAATCAATCGAACGTACTCTGGAACCTCTAGTAGGACAAAATCCTGATGCTGAGTGTTATATGTCAAATAATGGAGGAGCAGCTCTGAATCAATGACCAATGAATTAAGTAACAAGAAAGTGAAACGAGTACGAGATCCATACACCACAACAACCATCAAAAGCCTGCTTTTGTTTAGTAAGAATGAAGCCAAATCTCTGAGCAATTCTGTGCTGAATGTATCGTCAGATCACATCGCCTTAAACGATAACAAGTCTCACATGCTCATACCTATTTGTTTCCTCTTCAGTTTCTTCCGTCGCTTGAAAGGAGTTGTTTGTGGTAAACATACTTTCCGATTTACAAGAGCTCGAAATGATGCCAACAGATATTACAGTACTGGTACAGCAAGATCGAAAATTACTGTAACCAACAGGTTTTTAAGAGCAAAACATGTATTTCCAAATGATAAAATGAAGTTGGATAAATTTGCAAAAGACACATCTATATTTCTCGCATATCGAAAATGGGACATATATGAACTACCATCGCTCAGAGACATTAATAAAGATGTGTGGTCTGTTAAAACTGCAACCAACCTAGAAATGGCATTTCAAACAGATCAAAAGACAATGTAAGCAAGAAGAGGGACTTTTTCGATAACATTGGTATGGTACATCTACAAGTGTTCCTAAATTTAGAATGCTACCTTTATGAATCTATGAATATGGATTTCGAGAAATCTAAATATGCTGAAGCCTACCAGATGTACACAGGTTTTCCAAAAAGTTTTTGTTATAAAAACATGTCGGAGCGTCTCTTAAATTATGATAGGCTTAAAGACTGTGCTCTATTTGTAATCGACTGTCAGCATCAGAATGAGTCAATCAAGTCTTCAACGGTGGCCATCATGGTGGAGTTTATGAGTAAAGACAATTTTCCAAATAGAACCAGAGCTTACTATTTAGTTATTCATGATTGTGTATTTGAAAATAAACCTCTAACTGGTATTGTAAGAGCTATTGTGTAATAAGTTAATATGTAAATTTTTCGACTTAATCCTAATAAATTGATTGTATTTAAATCAGTTTTTTCATTTTTATCCTTAAACACTTTTTGTCAACCTAAGGAACGCTGACAGGAAATAAGAGTAGAAACGAGGTCAACGTTAGCACAGGCAGGAAATGAGAATTGATATCGCCAGTCCAGCAAGGTCACATTCGAGTCTCGATAGGAATTCAGATGTTCCGCGAAGTGACCCCCTCATATTTTTAATAAATACATAAATAAATAAAAATATAATAAATAAATATTTTATCTCGCTTCATCGATACGAGTACAATGATGGGGTATCATCGTATGTAGCAAAAAATCAAAATGATGGATTCATATACCAAAAACTTAGGGCCCAACAAATATTGTTTATAATTACCTACCAACAGGTGTATCTTTTGGTATACTATGCCAGTTATCTTCTAAATGGCCAGCTACTTCACCACTTTTCTTGACAACTGGTAACAGATTAACGGGAAAATCTGCCGATTTCAAAATTTCTATGTTCCATTTACCAGTAATACAGTTAAAGTAACCCCAACTGGCTGCATTCTGATATGATATAACAGGTTTGCTTAAGTTACACAAAATAGCAACCAGAAAGTCTTGTATTGTCCCTGAACAGTTATATGGCTTCAATTTATCAGGCCTAGAAAATATTTAACCATATTATAGAAGGCATTGCAAGTTGATCTAACATAAAGTCTAGTTATAAAGTACCCACATCTAGAGCGTTTAATACAGTAAATGCAGTTAATGACCATTGCAGTATCAAAAAATATACAATAATACAACATTGATGGTGATAAGAATATATAATTAAAATGTGAAAATAAAAAAATGACTTTTCTTTCATTGTAAAACATATTTACTATTAACTAAGTTTTATGAAATACTCAATATTTTGGACAAACAAATGTTGCAACTTGAAGGACCGCCTCTCCAACTTATTTTAAGTCTTCATCGTCATGACAACAATAATACTTTATTGGATAGGTTGAATTTTATAGTGTTTCCGCATTCGCTTGTGACGAATCAAGATGATCACAAAATCTAAAATTAATGCTAAAGAAAGACCTTTATTACAATAATCATTGTCATATTTGTAATTACAGAGAAAGGAGTGTTGGCGTTATGAAAGCCAGAAGAATGGGTGCGTAGAAAGATACGCGTCAGGTATAACATGAGATTGCACTTGGCGGAAATGCAGTGAAGAGATAACTGCACCTGTTTCCCCCCAAGTGCAATCATGCATTTCCAATGCACATCTTTCTACGCACTTCCTTCTGACATCCCCCGCCACACCCCTGTTATTACAATTATTATATATTATTATATATTTCCAAATAGCGCCTTAAAAAAACTATCCCAGATGGGGTGGTCGTCTTTCTTAAAAAGCTTGCGGGCAGCGTTTCCAGAATTGAACTAGTATTAAACCCCGCCAACCACATTTTATGAAATTTCAGAGTACGAGTAATTTATTGTTAACTACAATAAATAATTGCTGAAAACAATTTTAGCAAATTTTTGGAAAAACAATCACAACTGTAACATTTTCAAAATATTCTCCAAATATTGTAATTGTAAACTTAGGAAGCCTAGAATGCTTATCCAAAATCAGTTTCATTACTATGTAATACTACAGTAACTCAAAAAAAAAATATTACATAAGTTTTGATAAAACCCGGCAGGTTTGTTTTTCTTTTGTAAATAGCTTAAATGACATTGTTGAACAGTTAGAATTAACATTTTTGTATCTTTGGAAATAAATAGTTGTTTTAATAAAATTTTGTACATAAGTTAACGTTATAGACTATAGATAGTACAATTTTTTTTAAGTTTCTTGGGTTAAGAGAAACCAAAAAAGGCACTACATTTTTTTAGCTCCTCCTCTTTAGTTTCTATAATAACACTAGAACTAGAAATAATACTTTATTTCAACTGTAACTCGATTTACAATAACTCCTGGGTTTTTTTTAGGAAATTCGCCTCTGAAATGCTTGGTTTTTCGTTATTATTTATCACTTTTCATTCAAGTTTTTTGTTTCTATCCATATATCTTCTGTTAGAATTCTTTTACTTATGTGTATATATCTCTTTATTTAAATTACTATAGGCCATTTAAAAATACTTTAAAATTTTCTGTATCTTGCGAACTGTCAGTTATATTTTTATTTTTAGGAATCTTCATTTCCTTAACTGGTATTTATTTTCTTGTCACATTTTATACATTAATTATTTTTGTATTCTGTCATATATTTCTTACATTATTCCAGTTCTCTGTTAGAACTGACAGATTTTTCAGTTCTTTACAGTAAACTAGTTACTTTTCCATATATCATGAAACAAAATGAAAATAAGGTACAATAAAGGAAGGTAAAGAAAGACATATTTAAGCCTAATCTTCAACATAGTGAATAAATAATCTCTAAAAGATTTGATCTAGTCCTAGCCGGGCTTAGCACAGTGAGTGTTCTCTAAACCAATGCACGTTGATACTCTAATTCGAAGATAATAATGGTAATAATTTCTGTCCAGTGCAGAACAGTAAACAGCACAGAGTTATATGGTCTAACATACTCAATGGTTAAGATAAAATAGCTGTAGGCACTATGTTCAGTCGGTCGAATGGGCAAGAAACTAAAAAGCTTTTAAAGTTTTTCCGTTTGATGAAAGAGATGTTAACCTTTTTTTTGTACAATTAAATAAATAGTTTGTGTTTTGTATTGAGAAGCGCGTTTCTTTAACACGTAAAAACCTATTAGCGCACCGAAAGTAAAATTAACTCACAACAGGTTATGGGCCCGGAAAAGTGTTGCTAATATGAGAAATACACATAATACTTAGTGGCAGTAAAATATTGCTGATCGGGACAGGTGTGAAGGCTCAAATACACAAGATGGATTTATTGAATAATATTCAAGAACTGGCATTAACAACGGAAAATGCAATCACTTTTGCTAAATTAGGTATATTTCATACTTCAATATTATAACCAAAATTTTAAATAAACGAAATCAATAAAATACAAAATTATGTAACCAATGCAAAATTAATAACAACTACTGATCTTAATCTATATGAAAAAATATTTAAAATAAAAGCAGTTCAAAATAAATTCAAAATTATATTCCAAATAGAGATAGATACCTCTAGTAGAAGAATCAGAATATGATTATTATCAATTGTACACTTTACCAGTCCCTAGAAATTCCCATACTTTCACCATGATAATCCCACGAACCAGATACCTTATCCTAAGCAGTAAGCAATATGCATATCGCAACGAAGAATGTCAAAATTTAAAGAACCAAATGTATTTCTGCAAAGACGACAATCCAACCGCCATGAATGATCAAAACCCATGTAAAATCAAATTTCAAAAATCTATAAATAACTGTAAACAAGAAATAGTCAAAATCAACAAACCAACCGTTTCGAGATATGGAACCAGTCAATACATCGTGATAGCACCAGAGGAAACAAAGGCCAGAATATCTTGCCAGGAACAAGAGTGGACCAATATAATCAAATGTACCAAACTAGTAAATCTTCAACCAAATTGCCAACTAATAATAGGCACCAAAATCTACAAGACCAGCCCAACAACATCAGAAACGCTACAACTATTTAGTCTACCGAGAATAGAACCCCCAAAGCCAGAAGGTCCTGTAAATCCCGAAAAGGCACCTGAACTAACATTAGAAAACGTACAACTACACCACATCGATCAGATACAAAATCAATTGCAAACAATCAAGCAGAATATACCAGGACCAATTAAAATACCTATCCATCACCTGAGTATATAGACCATACTACTATACATGGCCATCATAATAGCAATCATAACAGCAGTCACAAAATTGGGGTGAAGAAATGGAAGGCAACCAAAGAAGAAAGTCCAAAGAACACCGAGTCCGGATTTCCCTTGAAAATCCGGAACGAACCGTAGCTTCGTTCTTTAAAAAGGGGAGGAGATAAATGGAGGCACAACAATGGGCCTTTATACCATCAGGTGTTCTTCCCACGAACAGGACAGCTGTGTCAGCATGAGAATTGGAGGCACCTGCAAGCAAGCGAGCTGAGAACTACGGAATACCACACGTGAGAAACAACGTCACCAAGACCAAAGTCACCTCGGGGAACAATAGAGCCACGCCTGGGGGATTTTATATAAATCGGTTGTTCACCAGTGGAACGTCGTTCATTCTTGTTCCGAGTTAGAGACTCTGTACATCGCGTGCTAAGTTAGTTTATATCACTTGTATGTTGATATCATATTTTGTCTTAATTTTATATTATCCTTTTTATCTTATGTATTAATTGTTTAAAGTCATAATAAATTGTTTTAAAAAGACATACGTCTTAACCGTAAAGTTAAGTCGCGAACTGGTACATAAATTATAAAGATTGTTGTCAGCTTTAGCAAATGTATCAATAAAACTTACACATAAGGAGTCACGGAAAGCGAAACTTGTTTATTTTTGGTGAATTTTTATTTTTAAAAAATCACTAATAGAGAGGTATCGATGGTGAGACTTTGCAAAAATTTTTTCAAATGAGCGCGAATTAGGACCCCTAGAACCCATATCCGGGGTCAGCTTCAATTTTTATATGTTTATATATATATATATATATATATATATATATATATATATATATATATATATATATATATATATATATATATATATATATATATATATATATATATATCTGTGTGTGTGTGTATCCATCTGATAACTCAAAAAATAATTAACCGATTTCGATGAAACTCTGTAAGTGCTTTTCTTTTGTTAATGGCTTGGATGAGCTCGTTAGCCAGGAAAATCGGACAGGGTTTTCCAGGAAAATGTTGAGTTTTATTTCGAAACAATTTTTTTTCTCCGAAAGTTACAAAGCTGTTTTAATGAAATTTACTGGGTATGTTACCCTGAGAGAGACCTTACTACCTGTCAACTGTCTAAGTTTATAAAAAATTTGGTTATTCAAATTTTGAATATTCTTTCGAAAAAAATTTTTTTCTCCGAATATTAAAAAGGTATTTTAATTAAATTTGGTGGATATGTTGCCTTAGGAAAGACCTTACTACATACCAAAATTAAACTTTCTAAGTTAATAAAAAATTTTGTGATTCAAATTTGAAGCATTTAATAAAAAATTCACTACCATAACGCATTTGCTGCGTCCAGAACTTTTTACTATAAAGACGGTCGAGCTTTGCAAAAATTCAAATAACAACGCTTAAGTGGACCAAAAAGGTTGCTTTAAGATACTCTAATGCATACTTGTGTTTGGTCATCCAGAATATTGTTGCAGTCCCGTATCCTGTACATGTAATGAGATGTGAGTCTGGTTGGGGTAGACTTGCTAAAAAGGAAGGTTCACATCTACTGTCCTGCCATGTGTACAATGCTGAAACCTGATCTGGTATCACGTCGTATCTAATTAAAGAACCATCATCACGTTCTATCCTCTCCCATGCCTTCTTTTCAGGAAGAATGTTCCAGAATAAAACTCCATGCATCTGACCACACACACCTATCTTTCTTACCTAAAACCCAAGTGGAAACTATATAAATTCTACTTAAAGAAAAAATTTTACAATTACAGCATTTTTCAAGATAGTATTTAAGTAGACACAAAAATGTATGGTATAAACAGATTTAGAGGTATCCCATGGGACTTTGTCTAATACGGGTATTTTCTCTATATCCTCTCTAGTGGCTAAAGTAGTGCATCATTTTTACTGTCGCGACATCAAGGAAACAAATAAGTTCCAGCAGGTTAATTTTTTTTTAACTAAAAATTGGTATTTTAAAGTTTCTGTAGATTTTTTATATGTGGTCCAAGAGAAAGAAAATCGATAGTCAGGTATAAAAATGTACCTAATGGATTCTCCAATTTGGGATAATCAGTGCTTATCCCAGGTATAAGATTCAAATCCAAAATTCATAGATACCTGGAATCAGTGACCGTTTTGTTTATATGTACTGTTATTATAAAGCATAAAATTTTATATAAATTTACTAATAGATTTTTATCTAAGTCTTCTTTATTATCTATTCCATTATTATTTATTACAACCTAAGTTTCGGTGTAAATAACTAAATACATTTGGTAATTCAGACTCGATAGTCTATTAACTATTTCTGATAAACAATGATAGATCATGCAAGTTTGTATTTAAATTTTTTTAGTGTAATCTTGTTTAATATTGCTAACTTTTTGTTATATATATATATATATATATATATATATATATATATATATATATATATATATATATATATATATATATATATATATATATAAATTAGCGGTCTCAGTAGAATATTAGGTAGACGGTTGTTTTCTTTTCTGATGTTCCGGGTCCGCATCCTACCGCAGCTCACCGATCACTTTTTTGTCAAAAGTATTAATAATTATTAATTCAGTACATATTATAGCAACCGTCAAGTCAGTGGAATTGTGCTGGAGCACGTTGAATGCCTGCACCCTATCTTCAGAGACGCCGTTAAGATGTCGGTCTCGTGCAGCATGTGATGTTAGGCATGTAAAACATCCCTACCCTGCTTACAAAAGATGGTGAAATGGATGCCTGCCGTCGGTGTATAGACATATAGTCCCGGAAATAGGCTGACCTTAAAGAAACAAAATACAATATATATATATATATATATATATATATATATATATATATATATATATATATATATATATATATATATATATATATATATATATATATATATATATATATATATATATATATTACTACTTTTTTTAGAATAATTTATAGGACTATTTTGAAAAAAACATTATGTCTAAAGCAGTTACCGTTTTTTAAGAAAGTGGTAGAAAAATATTAAAGACCGGGCGCAGCAAGCGCCTTATGGAAGCAAATTTTCGTTTAAAACTTTTAAATTTGTATAACTTAATTTTCCATTAAGCTAGAAATCTAAATTTTGGTACAGAAAAGTATATGAAAGGTAACAAGTAAAAGAAGCTTTACCAAAATACATTTACTTTTTTCAGCGATACAAATTATATATATATATATATATATATATATATATATATATATATATATATATATATATATATATATATATATATATATATATCTGATTGAGCAGGCTAACGTGCCAAGTTCAATGAAAATTACTTTGCGCTCATTTCGAGAAATGTTTTGAGAGTTTGAAAGCTGTGATCTACATGATTTTTTTAAATGAAATTTCGCTGGAACACAGTGACAGTATTAGATTAGACCAGACTTGAGGATTGTTTATTATGCTGTACTTATTGGTATCAATCCAAAATGTGAGTTTATCCCCTGTCCTGATTAATGCTGTATAGCGCCGTCGCTTGACTGCTGACAAAGTTATTGTTATAGGCCAAACATTGTCTGTCACATGTTCAACTGAAAGCTCACAATAGAATTAGTATCTTCTCCATCTCCCGCCATAAGCTTGGTAGATGAACAAAAGAGTAGATAAAGGACAACGTTGCACATTAAGGCAAACAGAACCTTTATAATATTTCTACAAAATTCAATGCCAAATAAGACGCCACCTTCTGTAAAATAGTTTAACTTAGTAAGGATTTCGATAGAATCATACACTTCTCAAGGAAATCCGTAGTTCGCCATCTTTAGCAGCATATATTTTTATTTGTGTCGGGAGTTTATTTTCCACATATCCCACCCTCAAGGTCATTTCATTGTAATATCTTTAGAACCTTTAACGGTGTTCTGAGAGTTTCTCTTTGGTTCAAATTTTTTTTGGGGGAAACATTTTAGCTTAATTTTTTGTTTCTTAAATTAAAAAAAATTACTGAGAATAATTTGATATATCAGATGTATTTGAAAATTAGAATTCAGAGTAAGAAAACATCATATACATAGGAAGCTAGGGCGACCTTGACAAAAGAATGTTAAATTTAACATAGCTGATAAGTACACTTGGAGAACCCAAATCACCACAACACAGATTTTTAAAGACCTTACGATCGTCTCACTGGCCACGTCAGAATCATCAGAGGATGAAAAATTCTAAACTAAATTAAAAGTTACAATGTATTTATATCACACCTAGGTAGAGGAAGGTAAAAATTGTAGTCGGGGAACCATCGTTTGTTTATTGTGTCAAATTGCACAACGCTATATTGCGCCACCGGTACGAAATTGTTAATATTACACAGACTAGGTTAACATGTTTTATTAATAAGTTTTATTAGTCATGGTTACCTAAGCCAATTTTGTTAGATTACATACTGTAAAGAAAAAAAGTTCAATTATTTTACGAAGTGAGAGGGGATTGTGATGAAGTCACTTTTTTTGTACTTTAACGTCGGTCTATTACCAAGGCTATGGCCAATCACCGACGCCAGGGACCAGTTTCACCTCACTATCAGTAAGGAGGTAAGAATTTCTGGTAGAACGTAGCCTGTGCTTCCTATTAATCATTCTACGTTGGCGCACAAGGATTAGATCGATAATTAGAAATAAAGTTAGAATAGCGAAGAAATAACCGCTAGGGAAAAAGCACCCGCTGCGATATATATATATATATATATATATATATATATATATATATATATATATATATATATATATATATATATATATATGAGACATACTTGGTTCTCGGGTTGATCCGCGTCCAGAATTTATGAAAACTCGACGTTTCGGCTCCTGTTTTGGAGCCATTTTCAAGAGGTAAAGAAAGTATGTAAGGACACTTTAATGCCTCAATCTGCCTACTCCTTAGAGCGGTGGATAAAGGTGGGTTGGGTTGGTTTCAAGAGGTAAAGGAAATATGTAAGGACACTCTAAGGCCTCAATGTGCCTACTCCTTAGAGCGGTGGACAAAGTTGGGTTGGGTTGGGTTGGTTTCAAGAGGTAAAGCAAATATGTAAGGACACTCTAAGGCCTCAATCTGCCTACTCCTTAGGGCGGTGGACAAAGGTGGGTTGGGTTGTTGTAGCTCCATTACGGGGCCTCAATCTGCCTACTCCTTAGAGTGGTGGACAAAGGTGGGTTGGGTTGGTTTCAAGAGGTAAAGCAAATATGTAAGGACACTCTAAGGCCTCAATCTGCCTACTCCTTAGGGCAGTGGACAAAGGTGGGTTGGGTTGTTGTAGCTCGATTACGGGGCATCAATCTGCCTACTCCCCAAATCTCGCCGGAGATCGTCTGTGAGGTCTCAGTGTGTTCAACCCTAGGCCCCCATCACAGGTTCCAATGTTCACTCAGTGACAATGTTGACAAAGTTAGTGTCAGTGAAAGCAGTAGGGTCAAGGTCAATTAAGTGGGGGGCTTTGGTCACGCTACTTAGAGGATGAAGGATTAAGAGGGTCACCGGCATTTGTTGAGACATATAATGGGGAAATAAAATTGTCTGTGGAATTTATTTTCTGTTTGTGTGTTTGTACTGAAGATATAATAGGTTTCCAAGTGGTCGGAAGGCGAAGACCATCATCTCTCTTATTTAAGCAATCAGGACGTTTTTCAATCTCGTTTGCTTCGCGGATAATTCTCGTTTTGAAGTTGTAAACCGGTGCTATTGTTTTGGCATAATCGAAGTCTATTTTGTGTCCTGTATGAATATGATGAATGGCCAGCGCCGAAGAAGGGTCGGATTTTCTAACTGCGAGGGTGTGTTAATATATTGTATTGTGGATCCGTCTATTTGTTTGTCCTACATAAGTTCTGGAACAGTCGGAACAAGGAATTTCGTAAACTCCGTGGGATTCGTTTGGAATCGTATCCTTGGGAGTTTTTATAAGATTTGACAGTTTTTGCTATGTTGTGAATACGGTTTTGATATTATGGCTCCTAAAAATTCGGCTGATTTTGTCGATGATACTTTTAATGTATGGCAAAAACGCTGTGTGTTGTTGTGTGGACTCTGTTCTTGTAGTATGTGATTGTTGTCGTATCCGTTTTCTAGCAATGTCTGTCTTAAAAAGTTTAATTCTGTCTGTTTGTTGTTGTTGTCCGTTAGTCTAAGGGATCGTGTTACTAGTGTTCGAACCACGGAATTTAGTTGCGATGGGTGATGGTGAGATTGGGCGTTAAGATAACGATTAGTGTGGGTTGGTTTTCGGTAGACAGTGTAAGAAAATCCTCTGACTGGGTTTTTAGTGATGCGTACATCTAAGAAAGGCAAAGAAAAATTATTTTCTATTTCCATGGTGAACTGGATTTTGGGGTTGATGTTATTTAGGTAAGAAAGGAAAAGGAATTCGTCTAGAGATTCTTTACCGTGTGGCCAGACAGCGAAAATGTCGTCAACGTATCTTAACCAACAGGTTGGTTTAAGTTGGGATGAATTGAGGGCTTGTGTCTCGAAGTTTTCCATGAAAATGTTAGCCAATGCAGGAGACAGTGGTGAACCCATTGGAGCACCTCGAACTTGTTTGTAAAATTTGTTTTGAAAAAGGAAATAAGTGTTAGATGTGCAGTGTTCTAGAAGAGCTAAGGTATCGTGGGAAATATTGTGTTTATTTTTGAGAATGTCAAGGGTTTCAGATAGAGGTATATTAGTGAGTAAGGAAACTATATCAAAGCTAACTAGGATGTCGTTCTGAGAAATGGGTGGAGTTTCTGACATAGGATGTAGCGTTTTCTACTAATGGTTGGAGAGTTTTGGCTAGATGTTTTGCAAGTTTTTGTGTGGGTGAACGGTGGGTACTTACGATAGGGCGAAGGGGAATATCAGGCTTATGGATTTTTGGGAGACCGTATTTTCTAGGGATGCGAGATGATTTTTCGCGGGGGATTAGTTCTTTTTTGAGATCAGGACTGTGTTGGGAGTTGTTGTGATAGTGTTGGTTTTCTTTTCAAGATAAGTTGTAGGGTCGTTAGGGATTTCTTTCTAGTCTGTGTTGTTTAGTATATTGTCCATCTTTTGTATATAGTCTGTTTTGTCGAGTATAACTGTAGCGTTGCCTTTGTCTGCTGGTAGAATTATCATTTCTGTGTTTCGGTTTAGGTCTCTGATTGACTGTCGTTCGTGAGAGGAAAGGTTGGAAGGAGGAGGTTTAGCAGAACATAATATCCTGGCAATATCCTGTCTCGTAATTTCAGCTTCGTCAGTCGGTAAGTGTGTTATCGCATCTTCTGATTGAGAAATTATCTTTTCTATTGAGACGAATTTAGGGGTTGGTGCAAAATTAAAACCTTTGGATAGGACTTTAATGACGACGTCACTTATTGCAGAACCCATAATATCAAAACCGTATTCACAACAGAGCAAAAACTGTCAAATCTTATAAAAACTCCCAAGGATACGAATCCAAACGAATCCCACGGAGTTTACGAAATTCCTTGTTCCGACTGTTCCCGAACTTATGTAGGACAAACAAATAGACGCATCCACAATAGAATATATAAACACACCCTCGCAGTGAGAAAATCCGCTGGCCATTCATCATATTCATACAGGACACAAAATAGACTTCGATAATGCCAAAACAATAGCACCAGTTTACAACTTCAAAACGAGAATTATCCGCGAAGTAATCGAGATTGAAAAACGTCCCGATTGCTTAAAAAAGAAAGATGATGGTCTTCGCCTTCCGACCACTTGGAAACCTATTATATCTTCATTACAAACACACAAACAGAAAATAAATTCCACAGACAATTTTATTTCCCCATTATCTGTCTTAACAAATGCCGCTGACCCTCTTAATCCTCCTCATCCTCTAAGTACCGTGACCAAAGCCGCCCACTTAATTGACCTTGACCCTACCACTTTCACTGACAACGAAGCAGGTAGACGGAACGACATATATAAGACGAGACTTGCAACGAACTGCCAGATCTCTCTGAGGCCTAGGGTTGAACACACTGAGACATCACAGATGATCTCCGGCGAGATTTGGGGAGTAGGCAGATTGAGGCCCCGTAATCGAGCTACAACAACCCAACCCACCTTTGTCCACCGCTCTAAGGAGTAGGCAAATTGAGGCCTTAGAGTGTCCTTACATACTTCCTTTACCTCTTGAAAATGGCTCCAAAACAGGAGCCGAAACGTCGAGTTTTCATAAATTCTGGATGCGGTTCAACCCGAGAACCAAGTATGTCTCACATTAAAGACCGCGGAAATCTTTCTGAACATTTAATTCGCCTCTACGGGGAGGAACTTTTATCTTATACCAAAACTTTCAGAAAACTTCTTATCCGCAAATCCCGTCTCCTTTGTGACCTCATCTTTCATTTCTAAAAACCTGCCGTGATCATCACGTGGTCCCAAAATCTTTTCAACTTAAACACCACACCAAATCACATAACATCTCCAACATTTTAAAACGAACAGGCTTTGCTCTCCTTAGAAATTCTATTCACGAGACAAGACGACACCTTAACACTACCAACACACCGCTTTACGACACGTACATAAAAATACACATATTCAAAATACACCCTACACTTTGGGACACTCTAGACGTACTCTCACATAGTAAAGCAGAACATGTTACACAGCAAAAGACGGACGTACAAAAAAGAAAATTCCAACATCTTCTAGACAACAAAAATCTCACACAACACTCACATAATGCCAATCCTACTATAGTAGTTCACAATCTTTCAAATTCCAACATAAGTGACGTCGCCATCAAAGTCCTATCCAAAGGTTTTAATTTTGCACCAACCCCTAAATTCATCTCAATAGAAAAGATAATTTCTCAATCAGAAGATGCGATAACACACTTACCGACTGACGAAGCTGAAATTACGAGATAGGGCATTGCCAGGATATTACGTTCTGCTAAACCTCCTCCTTCCAACCTTTCTTCTCACGAACGACAGTCAATCAGAGACCTAAACCGAAACACAGAAATTATAATCCTACCAGCAGACAAAGGCAACGCTACAGTCATACTCGACAAAACAGACTATATACAAAAGATGGACAATATACTAAACAGCACAGACTACAAACAAATCCCTAACGGCCCTACAACTTATCTTGAAAAGAAAACCAAAACTATCATCCAGGAGTAGGCAGATTGAGGCCTTAGAGTGTCCTTACATATTTCCTTTACCTCTTGAAAATGGTTCCAAAACAGGAGCCTAAACGTCGAGTTTTCATAAATTCTGGACTCGGATCAACCCGAGAACCATGTATGTCTCACATTAAAGACCGCGGACCGTTTTCGGAGGTAATAACGTTTCGCATGAAATAGAAGAGTATTACATTCTACTAAGTGTCCGCTATCTCCCTCTCAAATTTGTCGTGGAGGTCTTAAATTCGGTTTTTGTCGCAAAATATACGCTTTTAGTTTATCTGTTGACCGAGCGCGCTACAGTGCTTTTTCGTATTTTTAAACTTCGCACGTTCTGACTTCCGTCATATTTTTCCTATTATTCATAAACATTGCACTTTATAACCTCTTACCTTTGACAACATCTCAAAGAACACACGTTTGTCGTACAACTGAGTATTTTCGATATTTTGTGAAGTTTGTGTGCAATAGATAATTTCCTTATGGCTGAAAGATACTTTCATTCGTCTTATGTGAAAGTTTATTTTAAAGTTTAATTGTTAGGCTACATCATTATTTGTAGCATAGTTGTTGTACGACTTGGGAACAACATACTCGGCAGTGGTTCTGTAATAGAGGTTTCCAGTCTACATCAAATCTTCAAATGGATTTCACTACAAGTGCCGTACAGACCAACATTTTTCCCCCATTGGGATCGGAATGCATAACTGATAAACGGCAGAAATCACACAGAAAGGTTTGATTTTGAAACCGATTTAATGATAATAAAGTCCGTATCTAATGCATTATTTTTAAACAATTTTTTCCAAATTTAATCAACAAGAAAATTTGAAATGTACTTTTTTGTGATTTAATAGAAAAAGTAAATCTGATCGTGGCGTTTAGACGTTTCTGAATAACCTTCACGACTTTAAATCAGTTTTTTTGCATAGTTTAACTACAGATTTTGTAGCTGAAAAGAGGCATATTAAGCTTAACTTACATCATACTGAGTTGCTTTCTCAGCATTTGTCGTTAAAGTTGATACAAATATTTGTTTTTTTCTTGAAATTATTTTTAAACAGATCATGCGATTTTGATAAAACTTGGTAGGGTACCATTTAGTATTCAACTACTTATTTTGGTAGTATATGAAAATATTCAGAACTGTCCAAAAAGAGATAAGGGCTAGCAATAAATTATCATATTTTTTAAATTTGTGAATTAGAGACTTTTTGAGATTTTTTTGTGTTATAGCTCTATGATTAAAGAAACAGTTTTGTCACGTATTAAAATCTCGTAAAGTGTACCGTTTTCGAGATAATATTGTTTTTGCAGAACAGCTAATTTCTCGTTTGAGATATTCCCAATTGAGAATTTAATGTTCCCAGATTCGCACAGATTTGCCAAAAAAAAAAGATTTCTTATTGCCTAACGACTAAAATATTTAGGAAGGCAAAACACTTTTTTTGCAAGAACATGGCATTGAAAAACCGTTTTATCTCGAAAATACTGCATTTTATAACATTTTTATAAGAAACAGAAAAGCTTCCGAAAACATAGGGCTTTAAGATTAGACATTTGTAGAAAGATAAAATAGTAAATAAAAAATGTGGTTCTCCAATATTTTCCAATGTTCAAACGATACGAAAAGTAGTTGGATATTGTGCACCTTACTAAACTTTATCAAAATGGTTATAATCCTTTTGCAAATATTTGCAAAAAAATCATTTTCTTCAAGTTTGCGGGCAAGTTGCGCTTAATCGGCCTATTTTTAGTAAAGCATCTGTGGCTAAGCTAGGCAAACATTTTTTCAAACACTTATATAAACTGTTTTCCTACTAAAATGTCAACAACTAATACCAATAAAACAGTTCTGGTTCTCTGTAGAAAATCAGGAACGGGTTTTTCCAGAGGTTTTAATAGCATATTTAAAAAAGCCAATTTGTTGCTAACATTTTCTACAAAAAAAAATCCACAAAAAAATTTGCTTTGATAAAGATAAAACCACAAATGTTGGGAATCTATAAAATAGGTTGTAAGGATTGTGAACTTAAATATGTTGGGCAAACTAAAAGAATCATTGAAACTAGGTTTAAAGAAGATTTGGCGCAATTGAGATATGACAGTATTGACAAATCATGTATTGCTCAGCATATTTGGGATAATAATCATCATGTAGATAAAGAAAATCTCAAGTTAATAAAAATGTCAGGTAGTCGCGTCAGCTTGATGCATACGAAAGTATATATATATATATATATATATATATATATATATATATATATATATATATATATATATATATATATATATATATCGTTAGAAATTTGAACAAAAATGTTTCGATGAATAGACTAGGTCCGGTTCTATGTAGTCCATTGTTCGAACTGTTATCTTAATAACCAGCGTGTCATTCTTAGAAGGAACATTTGATAACGACACACAGCATAACAAAGGCAGGTATGCAGTTTTAATCACATGGATTTAAGACTCAACAGTGCGGGGTCTGTCTGTATACCTTCCTAGAGGACGCTGTTCGCAACTGCTTGGCAACTACCATATAAATAGTAGTTTTAGTCTTTATTCACTTAGTTTAGTCATCACCTTGATGACGCTAACTTTGTTAGCGAAACGGTCGTCAGGTCAAAAAATTGTATTGTGATAAATTGGGTTCTCCAAATTGTACTAATCAGTGCTCATCACAGGTTCCAATCTTCACTCATTAAAAGAGACCCACTTTGAACGACGGTGATACTATGCCTGAACGCAGAAATTTTGATGCTAAAGAAAGCCAGGACCAAGAACTTTTGTGTTATCCATGCACACAATGCAAGGGTTTATATAAAAAATCTTATATGAGAAGGCATGTGTAAGTTTGCACACAGAAAATAATAAGACTGTTCATAATGCTGTTTCGGAATCACAAACATTTACTGCGTGCAATCTGAATCCAACGCATACCGTATCTCGATTGGAAGTGAAGGAAAACGTGTTTGATATGATGAGAGGGGATGATATAGCGTTTGGCGCAAAAAATATTTCTTGATAACGCATTTTGGGAATTCATATATGAAAAAACACAGGAATGAAAAAAGTGGCTACATGTGTATCAACAAAATGAGGGAGTTTGGAAGGTTACTAACAGAATATCGCAAGCTGATGAAAAATCAAGTAAATCAGATGCAATACTTACTTCGTCCTTGTCATTTTGATACAATTGCAACTGCACTCAGAAATTTAGCTGGTTACGATTCTATAAAAAAAAACTTTGCTACACCTAGCTTAGCTTTGAATTTTGGAGGGAGTCTGAAACTGCTTTATGATGAGCTGTATTATTTAGTTCTAAAAAATACAAAAGGTTTTAGATTGAGGCCGTATAGTGATAAATTAGTTGCCCTTAAAGATCTCAAAAATATGAAGCAATCTCTAGATGGAACATTTAAATGGCTTCTTTGGCAAACAAGGACCTTCAAGAGAAGAATTGGAACAAGCCACTATTGATTCCATTAGTGGCTGACATTAAGCTTTTCAGAGAAAAAACATATGAAATCGCTAAGAAGAGTGTTGAAACTTTAAAAGACAAGATGGATACAGAAAAGGGCTAAAAAACTTTTGTGCAACGTGTCTTGCCACTACACATCATTTTCAATAGAAAAAGAATTGGGGATGTACAATATATGAAAATATCAGACTACAAAAATAAGCAAAGGAGTCATTTTAAAGACTTTCAAGGAGCGCTATCGGCAACTGAAAAAGTTCTAGCAACGCGTTACAGGAGAGTGCTGAATAGTGGTAAAGGATCTCAAGCAGTGGTAGTCCTAATACCTGAAGAGATCGATGCTTTCATACAGGTGTTTTTAGAACGTAGATGCAAGTATTTGTGCAAGGATAACGACTACCTCTTCTCCATTCCAAGGCACAAGGTGCAGTGGGGAAGAGGAGACTTAGCTATTCGATACATTTCTAAACAGATGCCTTTTGAAAATTTAGCTGCCATTAACAGTAATCGTCTGAGAAAGGAAATTGCTAGTCATACAAATCTTGAGTCTAACTAAAGGTGACATCAAAGAGTTTTCCAATTTTATGGGTCACGCGGTTAAGACTCATGTAGAGTTCTATGAGCAAGTTTTCTAACCACTATTTAACTATTTTCTTCGTGATATGTTGAATTAAGACTTCCTGTAGATGTTTATCAAACAGCTAAGGTGTCCAAAGTACTGCTGATGATCCAAGATGGAGTACCCATAGAACACAAACGAAGATCTTTATCAAAGATTGATATTGATTATAAGTGTGCCGAGGAAAACGATCTAGAGATGTTAAATAGTCATTATGAGGAAGAGTACAAATCGAGAAGATTGATGCAGATCTGGAAAAGCAGAAAAGCTGTAAGGAATTATTTGAAATTAATTTGGACAAACTTTCCGAAAAAGACCAGTTTAGTAGAGAAGAGATTAGTAAGAAGACAGAAAAATGAGGATATGTAGTAGTAAGAACATACTAAATAGATTCATAATAATTTTGAATGTTAGATTTGTAGCTGATAATGGTGATGTTGGCTTCATAATATAAGAAGAAATTGAAGGACTTAATATTACATTAGAAGATCAACTGAAAGAAATCAAAGACGTGCAAGAATAAGTAGAAGAAAATGCGAAAAAAAAAACAACTAACAAAAGACAATTAACGAATGAAAAAAATAGCAGTTCAGAGAGCGAAGAGGGCAGCAACGCAAGAAGCACATTGAAAAAGAATGTTGCAAAAAAATGTGGCTAAAGGATCCGGAGGAGGCGGAAAAAGGAAAGGTAAGAATGGTATTGTTCATTTTGCAAAAATTTTATTATTTCGTATGATTGCCATATTTCAAGAAGCACGCAAAATTTCAACACTTCTAGGCAGCTGAAACAATCTGAACTTATTTAGGGGTATCTTTTCAAGGTGGTCCCCAAACGAGGTCTCCGTTGAAAAAAGCGTTTTGCAAAAATTTTGCCAAAAACTCATATCTCACGATGGAGGAAATTCGAACATTTTGGAAAAGAATTGCATTTCAAGAAAGCCTGTGGTATTCAAATTAAAAGTTCACCATTTGATGAAGCTTAGCCAACAAAAAAAAATTTCATTTGTTTTTCTTTTTAATTTGTTGTTCATTGCTATTATATATGATACAATAAAAAAACTCCTCAGGCTATAACTCTGTTTTTTTATGAACGAATTTTCACAAATCAAAATTTAAATAACTTCATATTTTTAGACTACTAAACAATATCGAATTGAATTTTTTATAAAGCAGAAAATTTTGAAGTTGACGCCTGTAGTAGAAAAAGTTGAACTTGAAAAAATATAGTTTGATGCTCTATACTACACTGAATCATCTCATTTTATTTAATTTCTCGTTCGTAAAAATCCGTTTATAAATAACAGAGTTAAAGCTTAGGCCGTTTTTATCAGACATGCATATGATTGATAGGTTTCTTTTTTTTGACAATGTTGCGAATTTTTTAAAGGAGAATATTACTTTTTTAATTTCATTTTTATAAGTTTTTTTTTTCAAATGAATTTTTTCTTTCGGCTTATTTTTGTTTCCCTTTACCAAAACATGACTTCACATAATATGCACTTTTTACGGTATAAAAAATAATAGATTTATAATTTTCAATTTGCGTTGGGTCCTTAAAAAAAGCTAAAACACTTAAATGTACTCGGATTAACTCAACCAAACCATGAAACTTTCTGGCGTAAGAACGTAAATATTGGCAATAGCGCTGGAGGTACCAGCGTACGAATAATCTGATGTTTTGTGGGAGGTAAGAACGATCTAATGATACGATTTAAAATTATATATTTTTTTTTATGGGAAATTGTTACCCCTCGGTCGAAACCTTTGTTACCGAACTTCCCCTCATGGGAAATATGCTTTTAGCCTAATTATATATGCACCCGATATAGTGGAGACTTGAGCGCCTGTGACTATCGCGGAGGTCCTAGCGGCGAAAATGTACCTATATATATATATATATATATATATATATATATATATATATATATATATATATATATATATATATATATATATATATATATATATATAGTATTTTCGAAAATAACAAAGCTATGGTAACCAAATGTAGTACGTATGTTTCTGTTATAAAACGTGTACTATATACCAAAATTCAGATCTCTAAGTTAAAATAAAAACTTATAAGCATTTAATGAGAAAAATTCCGTGATTTGAAATGGGTTTATAAAAATTTGCAACCATTAATGCACTTGCTGCGTCAGACTTTTTTTAATCAATATTTAATACTCATGGAAGGTTATCAGATAGAAATCGCAGTGTTTTGTTGGCCTAATTAAAAAAAAAACAATTAAATTCATTGAAATACTCAGTGTGGAGACTCAAAAGTGCCATATTATAAACACTTTCGAATTTATTAAGTTTGTCTAAACTTACTTGTTGTAATATATCTTTTGGAAACTTGGCAACACATGTATTTAAAGCTGATATTATCCTGGGGACATTTTGCTTGCTACCTCCGATTCCTTGATCACTAGGAACTTGTGACTGGGTATCTTTTGACTGTTGTGCAACCACTTCGCTTGTTTTGGTATTGAATACTACTACCTTAACAGATGTTGTTCCAATATCTATGCCCAGTGTGTAGGTTTCTTCATCAGAAGACATTTCTGTTGAAAATAAAACGACATACAAGCTTTTTGTGTGATACACTATATAATAAGATAAAAATAAAGAATGGCACTAAATCTAAATTTCAGGCGCTGGGCAAATATAATATTTGGAGTAGGCACCTACTTTAAAAAATCAAATTACTGTCAGCATAGCTACCTATAGCTGTATTTTTTAATTTGGTAGGTACCTAGATGTTTATGGAATAAATTTCCTACAATATATACAGTATGTCTGAAAATTACCAGTTTACACAAATATTTTTCTGATTAGGTACACAGTGACATATTTTTCAGCACCTAATCTGTTTTCTTACTTACATACCAAAACTGCAGTGTCTCCTTAGGTGTGATCGGAAATTACAGCATATTTGAAATTTTAAACAGAACACTCTGCATATTTTAAGATTTTCAGAATTTATAAGTAATTTGCTGCAAAGAAAGTTAAATAGTACCATCCACTTTATATAATAGTTTTTTGTGTTATTACATTTTACATAGAACTACGTACCAATGTACGAAACTGTCAAAAAGTGTCAGAAAGTTGGTTTGTCATGAGATTTTTCATTATTGGCAATCGAGTTGCTTGCTTGGCAAAGTTATTAGAAAGCTACTAAAGCCTATTTAAGTCGCATTTAGTTGATTGGTACTGACATTAATAACAACGTCAAATCTCGGCAAAGTGGCAATCATTTAAATTTTGATAATGGTTGGATATGGAGATAGAAATTACCAACAGGTGCAAATTTTACTTCCTAATAAGTACTCTAATCTGGAAGTAATCTTAGTAAGTATGATAAGTAATCAATTATTAAAAAATGCAATAAATTTATGAGAGTGAAGGACATGGTCGTTCAAAAATAGTGTATGAAGATGATTCATTAAACATCGCATTGTTAGAAGAAAAATCCATGCACATCTGATCGTTAGTGTTGCCCTAATTTAAGAATAAGTTAGGTTAGAATTATCTAGTTTCATGAAAAGACAGCACTGTGGATGAAGACGATCCTAATCACATATTCAAATTTTGCGAGATATGCTGTTGGGAATAGATAGTTTCCAGAGAACATTATTTTCCCGGTGAAGCAATATTTCATCTAATGGATCATTTAATAGAGAAAAAAATTAAGGTTGTAGTCGCAGACTAATCCTCACTGAATGTAAGAAGCACATTAAGAAAGTCAACGTTTGGGCGGGACTAATAGGAGACCGACAGTTCTCTTGTCATTTTCACCAGAATAATTTTAAGTTCCGCTATTGAATCATCTACGCCAGGAGTTTTTCATCAACTAAGTTCTTGAAGAGCCTTCTCAAAATTGTCTTTTAAAATAGGCTAGCCCAGACCATTTCGGTTTATCGTTTCTATCTCCTCTATATACACTTGTTAACAATTAATTTCATTTTCGCGATCCGCAACTTTTCTAGATAAACTACATAGTGTTTACGAATGTATTCCTTTTGTAGTAGTAAATTTCGATCGTTCTTCTTCATGACTTACCTTTTGTTTTTATAATATTCATTTAATTCAATTTTTCTAAATGTACTTATTATTTCCTCTTTATTAGTGAGTTTTCAATGAAAAAATAGTGGAAAGTGATTGGTAATACTGAATTCCATTTTATTTGTTTAATTTAATTTACAAATTAAGATTTATTTGGCACATCTGGTAAGCAGTCATAAAAAAATCCCTTGGAGAAATTGAAAAATCCTCTAATGAAGTTGTTAGTAATAAATTCGCAGAGTGCATGCGTGCATGTTTGGGATGACATCGCAATCTTACGCCTTTTGGTTGCGAAATTCAAAGTTTCGAAAAAGTCCTTTAATCTGTAGGAATCAGAACCCTTAGATTACGGTCAGCTAAAATTAACATGTATTATATCTACAAAGTGAAGGTAATGGTGGGTTAAATTTAGGATTGCGTTAGTAAATAAAAAAGTTAAGGTTAGTTATTTGGTACTTTAGAACTCAAGTTAATGTTTATAGTCATTTTTTAAGGAGTGGACATACACAAGTTTAAAACTTATTTGTCAAATAATATATTGTAAGATTAGCCTCAATAAATATTACTATTACTATTGGTAAGTACCATATATATATATATATATATATATATATATATATATATATATATATATATATATATATATATATATATATATATATATATATATATATATATATATATGAGATATCCCATCTCTTTAGGTCTAGGGTTGAACCCACTAAGACCCTAGAAACGATTTCCAGTAAGATCTGGGGAGTAGGCAGATTGAGGCCTCGGAATCAAATCACAACCCCACCTACACTTATCCATTCTTTCTAAAGAGTAGGCAGATCGAGAGCTTACAGTTTCTTTCTTCTATCACATTGCCGTAACGTCCTAGAAATGGTTTCAAAACCGGAGCTGAGACGTCGAGTAACAACAAATTCTGGACGTGGTTAAACTTGAGAACCAAGTATTCTTTAATATACGAGGCGGGGTCAAATAAAAATCGTAAAAGTGCCTTAAAAATGCAATGAGCGGGACCTTATCTTACAAACTTAGCAGGAATCTTATGTTTGGGATGTAAAAGACCTCACTAATGACGTACTAAAGAGCATATGAAATTTTTTCTCACAGTGACAGTTTAAAAGTTGTAAATTCACTAGAGCACTTCACTTTCCTTTGACTTTAACGTTGGCCAATTTCCGCGACTATGACCAATCACCAATGCCAGGGAGCATTTTCACCTCACTATCCTGGAAATCTTGCTGGACCCCTCCCTTTCTGTAAGGAGGGTAGGGATCTTTAACGTGTCCAAAATCCCATGGACACGGGACGGACTGCTTTACGCCCGCTCCGAAAGTCGGAACGTGCAGACATTCAACTTGCTCAAATACAATGCCAGAATCTGAGTTGATGTTAATTTATTACAGTATGTATTGAAAAAGTGAAAGGGAAACGCTGGGAAGCGAACCCAGTACCCTTCAGTTCAGAGGCACACCTTACCACTGGACCATTGAGGATCCTACTCCAATTCCAAGGACAACATGTATATCACTATCGTATAAACCAAGTATAAAAGTGCATAACTGCCATGTATACATATGAGTGCAAAGGTTTTAAAGCTGGTCTTTTGCCGTTGATCATTTGGGGAAGTGTGCATATGTGCTTGGTCTCATAACATGTTTAATTATGCACTTATTGTCCGCTGCTTGATACGTGTTTGTTCCTTATTAAATGCACTTTTCGAACGCATTGTCTTTCTTTGGGAAATTTTACATTTGAATATTTTTAGAAAGTTTGCGATAGAATCCATCATTCGCTCTTATACTTCAACGATGGCTCCCTCGCCCTACGCCAATGATGGTTTACGCATAAACTTTATTTATAAACAAACGTTCGTAAGGAAATAAATACACCATAAACTTTTAACACCAAGTCATAATATTTATTACAAGAAGTATAGTTACCCATTCTTTGGTTAGAAATCACATCCCTAAAATGATGGAATTAGATCTGAGCTTCCAAAGCTAAAAAAGTCTGGACGCAGCGAGTGAGTTATGGTAGTGAATTCTCATAAAAATGTTTTTAATAGCAAATATGTGTTTTTTTATAAGAAAGCAGGCTTCAGATTTAGTTACCAGTATAACCTATATAGTAGAAACAATGTGCCATGCTTAATCAAAAATAACTTTATTGTTTGAAAATGTACAAGGTGTTCCCGAAAAAACTGGTTTCTTGTTCAACCTTAGAGATTAAAAGCAAATTGAGCTATTCAAATTTAAAGCATTTAATGAAAATTCGCTACCATAACGCACTTTCCGCGTCCCGAATTTCTTTTCTTACAAATATGCACTATATTTCGATGGAAAATGCACAAATGCAATAACATAAGGCGTGTTCGATTAAAAAAAAGAAAATTTGTATGATCCACCCTGTGATTGTATAAATAATTTTTTAAGATGTAGCTCAAGACACCCTGTAATTAATGTATACAATTTTGTTCGTATCTTGTATAATAACGGATATATTGAGCTTTTTTGGTTTTTTACGAAAATTCGGCAAAATTATATACCATTAAACGATAAACTCTATAGCTAAGACTACTGCCAAAGCATCAGAGAAAGGATCTATTTGAAATGATTTTTCTGGAAATATTTGAGTAAAATGAAGGACAATGACGGTTGAAGCTAAGACTACAGGGTTTGTAAAACATTCTTCTTGAGACATTTTCTTTCCATAGTCCGTATTATTTTCAGGTTACTTGCCTAAATATTGCCAATTTTGACGTTTTAAATCGCGACTTTGACGTTTTGTGGAAAGCCTCAATTTATTTTTCTTTAAATGCCTAACTTTTTTGTCTTTTAACTTACAGAGCTAAATTGTGGTAGGTAATTTACCTATAATTATATAAACCAGCTTACCAAATTTGGTTGCCCTTGCTTTGTTATTTCCGGAGATATACTGTTGTTCGAAAGAAAACACAAAATTTTCCGGGAAAACCTCTCCCGATTTTCCTGGCTAACGAACTTGTCCAAGCCATTTGCAAAACAAAGGCATTCACAAAATTTAATCAAAATGGGGCCATTATTTTTTGAGTTATCGGTGTGATACGTACATACATATACATTACATATATATATATATATATATATATATATATATATATATATATATATATATATATATATATATATATATATATATATATATATATATATATATATATACAGGTGCGAGATTTCGCTGGTAAAGCTAGACTGTGCTTATACTAATGTCATTATCAAAGAAGTCACTTCAGAAAATCACTAGCCAGCATATACTTCATAACCTAAAATTATTGCCGAATACAAAGGCTGTTTCGTTTGAGCTGGCCACACACCAACTTCATTATTTTAAATGGAATACCCTATATACTATCACATTTTCGGATTCCTCTACGTCGAAAATGTATACGATAGTATAAGCGGAAACCCATCAATTATTGAGTTATTTCTTCTTTTTCAAAAATAATGGCCTTTGCAGTCTTTATTTTACAAGTCTCTATCTTGGTAAAGTGATAGAGAAAGGACCACCAATGTACACTAAAGCGTGACTAGATATATACAGTGCGTTCACTTCTGACAACTTCAACAATCAAAAACTATTTTTTTAAATGGAACACCTGTATATTATTATATCTTTGAACTTGAAATTTCATTTCCTTTCATCCTATGTATGCATACCTATACAAAAACTTAAAACATTTTGAGATATATGATGACACAACCAATTTAGAATGAATTATACGACTGTTCGTGGGTAGGAGCTAAGAAAGACCCAGTATAAGCTAATTAGTTGGACTTTGAATACTTTACAATTCCAAATAAAACCCATGAAACACTATTAAGCGGTTTATTGAAAAATAATATCATAAAGTTTAAAGATAATACGTTAAATAAAGGTTTTGCATAGTACCTATTTGATAACAATAAAAAAAAATTAAAAACTTTAGAAACGATTGGAACGATTATAACAAACAATGAGAACAAATATTAATGAAACTAAACTAAAGAAGATGTTCGAAGTTACGTCCAGTTTCCTGCAGACAGAAATGCACTCTTCGTCTAAAAGAGTTTCTAACACTTTGCAATATTGCTGGTGTTATCGAATCGAATGCTTCCCTAATTCTAAGAATCATGTCCTCTCCAGTGGTTGGTTGCACAGCATAAACAAGTTCCGTAATATACCCCCACAAAAAGAAATCATTGGATGTGAGGTCCGGACACCGAGCTGGCCAGGGAACCAGTCCCCGCGGCCAGTCCAGCGATTAGGAACATTATTATTGAGCCAATCTCGGAAACGTAACGTTGTGTGAGGTGGTGCGCCATCCTGTTGGAACCACATTCATCGCAGCGTTTCTAATGGCACGTTATCTAAAAATTCAGGCAAAATATTTTCTAAAAAATTAAAATACCTTTGGCCTTTTAGAGTATCTTCATAAAAATATGGCCCAATGATGTAGTTTCATAAACATCCTGCCCATACGTCTACAGTCCATCGATGTTGATTGTCCACAGTATGCCTAAAATGGGGATTACTATCTGCATAGTAGTGAAGATTGTGTTGGTTTGGCTTACCGGTACTACTAAATGAACATTCATCACTGAAAAGTACATATTCAAAAAAATTGGGATCATTGTCCATCATTTCTACTGCCCACTCACAAAACTGCACCCTATTCCTGTAGTCTGTCTCTTGTAAAGTATGCTGCCTTGAAACATGGTAGGCATGGTAACGGTTTCTTTTTAAAGCCTTTCTCACTGACCAATCGCTTATGTTAAGTTGTCTTGATATTCTTCTCGTACTGGTTTGTGGATCCTCAATTACAGATAAAATTATACCTAATTGCGTTAGCTCACCGTTTTTGTACGGACCCCTGGCATTATTGCAATATTTTACACTGCATGCATAATTACAAGCGACGTCGTCGTTGTCACCTTCTTTCGAAAAAATTGTATTTCATCTCTTAAGCAGTCATCATAAGTGGGAACCAGACTCGTTTTCGCTTGCCTTTGACGTTGGTCTCTCAATTTTATTTATAATATATATATATATATATATATATATATATATATATATATATATATATATATATATATATATATATATATATATATATATATATATATATATATCACACCGATAACTCAAAAAATACTGGGCAGATTTTGTTCAAATTTGGTGAGTATCTTCCTTTTGCAAGTGGCTTGGATAAGTTTGTCAGTCAAGAAAAATCAGCGCGGGTGTTTCCGGAAAATTTTGTGTTTCCTTTCGGAAAAAACTTATATCTCCGGAAATCACAAAGTAAGGGCAACTAAATTTGGTACGCGTGTTTGTATTATAAAGAGTGAACCAAGTACCAAAATTTAGGTCTGAAAGTTATGGGCAGTTGAAGAAAAAAAATTGCAGTTTCCTCAAAACGCCAAAGTCGCGATTTGAAAGCTCAAAATTCACAACATTTAGGCAAAGAACCTAAAACAAATATGGATTATGTAAACAAAATGTCACAAGAAGGGTGTTCTGCAAACCCTTAAGTTTCAGCTTCGACCGCCATTGTCCTTCATTTTACTAAAATGTTTACAGAAAATTAATTTCAAATACACCCTTTCTCTGATACTTTGGCTGTAGGTTTAGTCAAGTCTATGGCTTAACGGTCCATATTTTTAGCTAATTTTCAAAAGAGCGCAAACTAGACCCCCTAGAATCTATATCCGGGTTAGTTTCAGTTTTTATCTGTTTAGATATATACAGGGTGACTCATTTCTTCGGTAAAGCTCAATATAATTGTTATTATACAAGCTACGAGAAAACATTGGATACGTTAATTATAGGGTGTCTTAAGTTGCATCTTATAAAAATATTTTGACAATCACAGGTGGTCCATAAGTCTTTGGTGATCCCTACAACTTTTTTCGAACATCCTTATATTATTGCATTTTTGCATTTTTTATCGAAATATGATGCATGTTTGTAAGAAAAAATCGAGACGCAGTAAGTGCGTATTAGTTGCGAATTATCATTATATCCTTTAAATTTCAATAATTTAATTTGCTATTAACCTAAGGTTTGTTGGCTAGGAAACGAACATTTAAAGTATATTTTCGAAAAATTTTTGTACATTTTCAAACAATAAGTATTTTTGATAAAATATGGTACATTGTTTCTATTATATAGGCTGTACGGGTAACGAGATTGATGCCTGCTTGAATTAAAGAGATATTTGCTATTAAAAACATTTTAATGCAAATTCACTAAAATAATGCACTTGCTGCGTCCAGACTTTTTTTGGCTTCTTTTTCGATTGCCGTTACCTTTAGGGCTTTAATTTCTGGTGCAGAATTCAAAAACCTTGTTTTTCCACGTTTTCTTCCTTTCTTCTGATTCACAGACACCAAAGCTTAACAAAGGGGATTAAATGTCATTTATAGAAAAATCCAGCAGTATTGATGACAGGTCACATCTGGATGATGCCGGTTGTGGGCTTGTTTCTGAAGGCAATTGTTATAGTGAATTATTACTAGACGGTTCTGGTTGCGGGTCAGTTTCTAAGTGATACTCACGTCGGTCATCTTGATCGTTCAAAAGGGTTCTATCTGTTGTTAGCGACGGTGAAATCATCCAATTTTCAAATATATCTGGATTTTATGGATATATTCCAGTTTTTAAAGGCATTTATGGCGTGGGAAGTCAACGCGCTCTTCAAATAAGCCCTGCTATTTGAAAATGTGTTATTGCTTTTCGTGGGTTTTGGCGCAACGGCAGTTGAATTCCTTGACCATGATAAGTGTGAAGTGGTCGAAAGAAGCTAACATTTGAAGGTTGAACATGGTGACTACAATCAACCGGAAAACAGAAGAAAACAATATTTGCCTGTGCAAACTTCAAAACTTGTGACTACTATGATGATCGTTTAGTAATAAAAGAACATTGTTATCATTAGACGCCTTCGTATATCTAGAAAAATGTTGCAGCCATTTACAAAAAATTTCCGAGGTCATCCAACCTTTCTCTTGGGCGAAGCATATACTTCCGAGATATGCACCATTCATGAGTTCCTCCTTCAACCTCTGCCGTGCGAAAATGCATGCAGGTGGTACATAAGTTCCCATAGTATTCATCAAACACTACTGCTGAGTGGTCCTACTTGCTTACGACCTCTTTTGTGCTGTCGTTAACCCGACATCCATATTATAGATATTTTCAGGAAGAAATGTGTGTTTACCGAGTATTTCAGCGGGGTGGGGGGTGGGTGGTGTTTCTGTGATCTAAGGCACACTTCCCGTATTTCCTTTGGGATGTTATCGAATATTCGATAAGCGAGATAAACAAAAGTTAGTATGTGAAAAGTCTAATTAACCGTTTATGTTGTTGCTATTCCTCACTCATCTCTGCTTGAAGAAACCGACATTAATTTTATTTAACATAATTATATTATTCGTTGCTGTAAAAATGTATATTTCTCTTTACGGAGAAACGTTTTGATGGAGTATATTTGTTTACCATGCATATCATTCGTATAAATGACTTTTATAATATTAGTCTCGGTGTGGCTACCACTCCAGTTAATAATGACTGAATAAGTAAAATAAAGTATTCTCATATGTTTGGCATATATTTGTGGTTGGTGCTGATACGTTTTTGATTTAACTTTTGTTTCAGTTTGTTAATGTATTCCTTAAATTTTATACTCGCCTCTCCAATATTAATCTCAGGTAGTTTATATGTTCAGTCTGTAAAATTTTAAGGCAGTCACAAGTATCAAAACCGCATCTCTTTTATGATATTTTAATTCTTTATCGAAATGATACTTAACCTTGTAAGAAAATATGATGAACTTTGTTTTATCGGTAACAATTTTTAGCATGTTCTTTACAAACCACCACAGTTGAAATTGAGAATTCCGTATAAGTGTTAAATAAATACACATAATAAAAGAAAGCATTCTTATAATATGTTTCGGAAATGTCTGTGCTAGGTACGATATTTTTTGAGTTTATAAAATACAACTGTTGTTTTAGTTTCTCAATGTATTCCTTAAATTTCATACTCGCCTGAATATCAATTATAGGTAGTTTACATGTTCTGTCTGCAAAAGTTTAGGGCAGTTACAAGTATCAAAAGTGCATGCCCTTTTATGATATATATTTTTTATCAAAATGTTATTTAACTTTGTAAGAAAATATATTGCACTTTGTTTTAGCTTGTTCTTTATAAACCACCACAGTTCAGAATTTCGTACCTAAGTGTTAAATGCACATAATAAATTACAGCATACTCATAATATGCTTGGGAACTACCTATCTGTGCTAGGTGATATATTTTTGTGCTTATAAAATCCAACTTCTGTTTTAGTTTTTTAATGTATTGCTTAAAATTCATACCAATCTGAATATTATTCGCAGGTAGTTTATATGTTTTGCTTGCAACATATTTGGGAAGTGACAAGTAACAAAGGTGCATTCTCTTTTGTAATCTTTTAATTTTTTATCAAAATGGTATTTAACTTAGTAAGAAAATCTAATGAACTTTTTTTTCTCCCCCAGAAATCGTCCGCGTCTTTGCCGCCCCGTGGCACTGAAGCCTTTGGCTTATTGTGCATGCTCTTAGTTTTCTCTACTCCACCCATTCCAAAACCACTGTGCCTTGAACTAGTCTGCACAGCGATTGGTAGGGTGAAGTTTTATATTGCTCTGTCTCTGGTCTAGACTGACCGTAGATCAGTTGTCTTTTGCGGTCCAGAGCTTTACACTGGCACAAGATGTGCTGGGCGGATTCCTACCCCTCGCCGCAGAGTCTTCATGCGAGGTCCCCCTCGAACCACCCCATCTTATGCAGGTGTTTGTTGACGGCCATGTGTCACGTCAAGAGGCCTGTTATGTTTCTGAGATGTCCTCTGCTAGGATTTAGCAGCTCCACAGCTCTCTTTGAACTGGGTTCGTCAATTACTGACTTCCCAGGTCAGCCCTGGACAGTCTGCCCAGTACAGCTTGTGTTCGTTTCTGACCCAGGACTTAATGGCTCCTCTGGCCGTGCTTTTTGTCACGCCCAGAACCGGTTCTGGTCCCATAAATGGTTCTCCTGACCTTATCTTCGCGAGACTGTCAGCTTCTTCATTGCCTTTGACCCCCCGAGTGACCCGGCACCCAGATGAGGGTGACCTCATTCTGCCCCGCCAGGTCGCTCCTCTCGTCTCGGCACTCACTTACCAGCCTGGAATTTACTCGTGGGCTCGTTAGCGCCTTAAGGGCTGCCTGGCTGTCTGTGGCTACGAGAATCCGCTTGTTGGTGTATCCCCTAATCTTGTTCTCCCCCACGCAGTGCAGGATGGCGGACATTTCGGCCTGAAAGACCGTTACATGGGCTCCGAGTGAAATACTATGACGTACCCTCGGTCCTTCCGAATAAACACCTACCCCCGTCCCACGCTCCCCGCCGGATCCGTCCGTGAACCAGACGACCGCGTCCCGCGGTAAGCACGGCGTCTCCCCCGCCATGCCTCGCGTGCGGGGATTACCAACGTAAACTTATTTTCCCTACAGATTCGCGGGCTCGCGAAGTCTGACCTCATTTCAAGCATGGGCTCCTTCACGATCTCCTGAATCTTGCAGTGGCCCCTACAGCCTGGGTTGGCCTTCAGTCTATCATTGTAGGCTAGTTTGTATAGTCATAGCCCAGCCTTCCCCATGATAAGTAGGTGTAAAGGGGGACAGATCCAGCAACACCTTCATAGCGGCTGTTGGGGTTGACGTCATGGCCCCTGTGATGCCTAGGCAAGCCAGCCTAGTCTGTATAGTCCTAGCAAAACCCCCCCCCCCCGCAAGAAAACTATGTGTAGGGGGGCAGATCCAGCAAGACCTCCATGGCGGCTGTTGGGGTTGAAGTCATGGCCCCTGTGATGACCAGAGAAGTCATCCTTTGTATCTTGCCTAGTTTTTGTTTGGCACTGGATTGTGTCACCTTAGGCCACCAGATCAGTGCCGCGTATGTTAACGATGGTCTGATCACCCTTGTGTACAGCCACTGGGCCATACTAGGTCTTAGTCCCCACGTTTTTCCATATAGCCGCCTATAGTGACGGCTAGGGTCATGACTGCCTTACGCAGTATTTTTTCAACATGACCATACCACGTTAGCTTAGAGTCCAATACGACCCCAAGACATTTTACCTCCCTGGTCATTGGGATGTTTCTACCGTATAGAGTAGGAATTCTGTGGCTCTCCCGCTTCCTCCTCCTCGTAAACGGTATGACGGTTGCTTTCTCGGGGCCCACCCCGAGCCCTTGGCCAACCGTCCACCTTCTCACCACTTTCAGTGCTGTCTGCATGCGCTCCCACATTGACTGTGTGACCTTTCCTCGGACTATGACGACAATGTCGTCCGCATAGCCCTGTACCTCGTACCCCCCTCCCGAGACCCTCCCTAGCACTAGAGCAAAGGAGACAGAACGCTCCCCTGCGGACGCCCCGCGGCGACCCCCGCCAGCAGAGTCCCTTCCGCGAGTGAGGTGAACACCGTCCTGTCCCTGAGCATGGAGCCGACCCACCTGTAGCAGGTCTTCTCTATTCTACGCTCCCTGACAGCTGCCAGTACCGATCAGAATGAGGTGTTGCTGAAGGCCCCCTCTATGTCTAGGAAGTCCCCCAGCGCCACCTCCCTGTCCTCCAGCGCATTCTTCAGTTTCAGCACCAGTTGATGCACTGCTCTTTCTGTTGAGCCCCCTGCTCTGTGTGCATATTGTCCGCAGTGTAGGGAATACGCTTCCAGTACACCGCCCCTAATGTGCCGGTCAAGCAGTTTTTCAATTGTTTTTAGCAAGAAGGGCATGAGACTTATTGGCCTCAGGGACTTTGCCTGGTCTGTTGGACGCCCAGGATTAGGAATGAATACAACTCTGGCCAGTCTACATGACCTCGGAATGTACCCCAGAGCCAGGCTGGCCCTCATAATGAGGGTAAGCGCCGGTGTCAGTTTATCTATACCCTATTGGAGCATGATGGGCATTATTCGATCAAATCCCGGAGATTTGAAAGGAATAATCATTTTCAGGGGGCAGTTGGCGTTATACGCCGAGGTGATTGCGTCTCGCACTTGGGCTGCCGCAATCTCAAGGTCTATTGAATTGTCTATGGTACTCTTAACCCGACGCAGTTCCACTGTTAGGTCTGCCTTGTAGGCTTCCCAGTTCTCCTTGCGAGGGTCCCGGTACCATACCGTTTTTCTTTCGACTTTGGCGATTTCAAACCGGATGTATCTGTGCCCTGAGCTACTCACTATCCCAGACACAGCCCAGTAGGCTCAAGGTACGAGTCTATAGCCGGAGCCACACATCGAGCCTCATTGGTTTTGGTTTTATTTAAATTTCTCTTCTTCATGTTGTTCCCACGAGAATGGGGGAAATACTGTCCACGCCATCAGAACCCCCTGTGTTGTGCAAGGCGGGTTACTCTGGAGGGTTGCCCGGTACTCGAGAGGTTCCGTTCACGACACCATCACCCTGGTGCCATTCATCCCTAGACACGGGTCACGTGACACCGTGGATTGGGGGAGTTTTCGCGATCTCCACGTCTAGATCTGTCATGTTTAGTTATAAGCAGGGTCACCTCGTGCAGGATGCGGCTCTTCACCGCCCAGGACGGTCTTGGGGGAAGCTTCATCGAAAGCTCATGTTGTTGTTTCCACTTCCTCAGCTTGCCCCCTGGATTCCTTTGGTGCCCGACTCCTCGACCCCTATGATGAACATAGTTTTATCAGAAATAATTCGCAGTTTTCTCTGCATGAACTAAGGACCTAATACTTATGAGTCCAGATCATATGACATATTTTCATACTTCATCTACTGCTATGAAAAAAGCAGTATATAAAATTCACTGGAAATCAACTTGGTTATGAAAGAACCATTAATTGTGGGTACTAAAAATTGTGATAGGTACAAGTTGGAGAACTCAATTAATCACAAAACAGTTTTTAGACCTCACGATCGTTTCGGTAACAAAGTTGGCGTCATCAGAGGAATGGATAAACTCTGAAAACGACCTTCGCAAGGCGGACTGCAAAGCTAACAGGGCAGACCTAGCAGCGGAACTGCGGGGGGTTAAGAGTACCATAGACATTTCGATAGACCTCAAGATCGCGGTAGCCCAAGTGCGAGACGTAATCACCTCGGCCTATAACGCCAACAGCCCCCTGAAAATGAGGGTGTCCACCAGGACCTCGGCCAAAGGAGGACGCAGCTTCGTAAGCTGTACAACGCGGCCAAAAGGTCGGGGGCATGGGATGAATACAGACATGCCCTAATGAGCTGTAACAATAGGCTGAGGGACGCCAGGAAGAAGTCGTGGAGGAGGCACTGCGAGGAAGTGGAGAAGACATCCGAGAGTGCTTGACTACACAAGTTCCTCTCCACGGGCACTCAGCCCAACATAGGCTCCCTTAAAACATCCACGGGAGACTTTAAAAGCTCGGGGGAAGAAACAATTGAAGTTTTACTCCAGACGCACTTCCCCGGCTGTAACATAATAAACCAATCACCTCCGGATCGGGAACACTTAGAAATAGAGGCGCCGTGCAGGCGGGCATCTAGAGTAAACTGGACAGTCGCTAAAGAGGTGGTTACTTGGAGCAAAATCAGATGGCCCATTAACAGCTTCAAGCCATTCAAATCCCCGGGATTTGATGGAGTAATGCCCATCATTCTCCAAGAGGGTATATACATACTGGCACCCGTGCTTTCCCTCATTATGAGGACTACCCTGGCTCTGGGGTTTATTCCGAGGGCATGTAGACTGGCCAGGGTTGTATTCATTCCTAAACCTGGCCATCCAACAGACCAGGCAAAGTCCCTGAGGCCAATAAATCTCATGCCCTTTTTGCTAAAAACAATGGAAAAACTGCTCGACCAGCACAGGAAGCATATCCCCTACACTGCGGACAATACGCATACAGAGCAGGAGTATCAACAGAAACAGCACTGCACCAACTGGTGCTGAAGCTGGAGAATACGCTGGAGAACAGAAAGGTGGCGCTGGGACCTTCCTAGACATATAGGGGGCCTTCAACATACATCATTCGGATCGGTACGGGCAGCTGTCAGGGAGCGGGGAATAGAGGAGACCTGTTGCAGGTGGATCGGCTCAATGCTCAAGGACAGGACGGTGTTTACCTCACTCGCGAGGGCGACTCTGCTGGCGGGGGTCGCAGCAGGGTGCCCGCAGAGGAGCGTTTTGTCTCCCTTGCTCTGGTGCCTAGTCGTGGACGGCCTGCTACGGAGGCTCTCGAGAAGAGGGTACGAGGTACAGGGCTAGGCAGACGAAATTGTCATCATAGTCCGAGGAAAGGTTATACAGTCAGTGTGGGAACGCATACAGACAGTACTGAAAGTGGTGGAAAGGTGGACGGGTAGCCAAGGGCTCAGGGTGAGCCCCGAGAAAGCCACCGTCGTACCATTTATGAGGAGGAGGAAGTGGGACGGCCACAGAACTCTGACTTTATACGGTAGAAACATCCCGATGGCCAGGGAGGTAAAATATCTTGAGGTCGTATTGGATTCCAAGCTAACCTGGAATGGCCGGGTTGAAAAAATACTGCGCAAGGCAGTTGTGACCCTAGCCGTCACTAGGCGGCTATATGGAAAAACGTGGGGACTGAGACCTAGTATGGCTCACTGGCTGTTCACAAGGGTGGTCAGTCCATCGTTAACATACGCGGAACTGGTTTGGTGGTCTAAGGTGACACAATCTAGTGCCAAACAGAAACTAGGCAAGATCCAAAGGCTGGCTTGCTAGGCATCACAGGGGCCACGACCTCAACCCCAACAGCCGCCATGAAGGTGTTGCTGGATCTGTCCCCCTTTACACCTACTTATCATGGGGAAGGCTGGACTATGACTATACAAACTAGCCTACAATGATAGACTGAAGGCCAACCCAGGCTCTAGGGGCCACTGCAAGATTCAGGAGATCGTGAAGGAGCCCATGCTTGAAATGAGGTCAGACTTCGCGAGCCCGCGAATCTGTAGGGAAAATAAGTTTACGTTGGTAATCACCGAACGCGAGGCATGGCGGGTGGAGACGCCGGGCCTACCACGGGACGCGCTCGTCTGGTTCACGGACGGATCCGGCGGGGAGCGTGGGACGGGGGCAGGAGTTTATTCGAAGGACCGAGGGTAAGTCATAGTATTTCCCTTGGAGCTCATGCAACGGTCTTTACACTATTAAACCACAAACTCTGTAACTAAAACGACTGCCAAAACATAAAATATTTTAGTAAAGTAAAATGAAGGACAATGACGGCTGAACCAGAAACTTAGGCTTTGTAACACATACACATTACAAAAATTGTGATACGGCATTTTCACCAATATATGGCGGAGTCTCATGAAAATGACGCATTAAAGGAGTTTTGGTTTATATTATTTGTCGATAAAATCATAAGGCCATATACAGGTGCTCTCAAATAGTGACTGAATTTGAAAAACTGCCGAAACTCAATTTTCGTTGTCCGATTTGCCATTAAAAGTTTATTTATTGGGCAAAGTTTTAATTTTTTGGTAGCGGTATTTTTTTTTATAATAAAAAAACTTACTTAAAAGCGCCATCTTCAAAGAACTCTAGCCCCTTAGAAAACACTTTTGGATTAAAGTAAATAAGATTAAATGGACATAAATCAAGTCTAATATCCAAGGTTTCAGCTTGGCAGGAGAGTTTCTAGACATCCTGTACTGTAACTATTTCATTGCATGCGGTACGCATATGACGTGACGCTGATAGGAGAAACAAAAAAAGAAATATAAAGAATGCTGTGTGCTGGATAGTGTGTTAGAAATCATTAAACTAAAGAGTAATATGACGAAAATACAAGTAGTGAATATAAGTAACGATAGGACAGCGAAAATGTATATAAAACTATAAACAACATGGCCAAATGGAAATATTCACGTACCTTGAGAGTACTATTATGGATGATGGTAAATGTAGCAAATAACTGAGGAGAAGGATCGTGGTGGCAAAGCACACATTCAATAAACCAAGTACTCTCCTCTCACTACATTTTTACTTGGACCGGAGAAGGAGGTTCACCAAGTCATACGTATAGAGGAGTATTTTAGTGAATGAGGCGGAAAATTGGACTTTCACTAAGTAGGTTGTGAAGAAAAATGACACAGACAAGGCATACCGATAGAAAGATTAATAAAAGTATGTTAGAAGGGATGAGGCAAGTAAGATGCTTGCTGAAAGAAATTGAGAGGAAATAAACATTTATTAGACCTTTTCTCAAACATAACCTGACCTGACCTGACAACATTATTTTAAGAACAAATGCTTGCAAAAAAGGAAAAAGGTGGACTATAGGAAAACTTCTGGAAAACTGACACAATTGATTAAATGCGGAAGCCACAATAAAATAAATAGAGCTGTTGAAGACAGAGCACCATGGTTTTGACAACGGGGCGACATCAGACTGTGATAATAATGACTAAATTTGTTAAATACCACATCACCTAATATAATTTTTTAACTATTCAGTTTCGTTAAGTCCAAAACGTGAATATTATTTGAGTATTTATTGCACATTACTGGTAGTATTGTGTACCTATATGTTCTTCGTTTACTTTTTTTGTTAACTGCATGTTTTCCTTTAGTTTATTTGTTGTTTAAATCTTATTAATTCAGTGACTATTGAAAAGCAATTTTTTAATGAAACTTCGTAACCATAACGCACTTGCTGCGTTAGAACCTATTCATATATTTTTTTGGTTCACATATATATATATATATATATATATATATATATATATATATATATATATATATATATATATATATATATATATATATTAAACTTACACAACTGAGAAGAAACAACAAGACAGAAACACCATTTATCATTTGAGGGGGGTGGGTGGGGGGTGGCTCGTCTTAGGTAATTTAGCATGTACCAAAACTTTGGAGAAACCCAATTAAGCATAGTCTTTCCTTGAAATGACTGATTAGTGTTGACCATAGGTTTCAAAATTCACATTGAGTATAAAATGACGTTGTGATAAATTGTATTTCTTTAGTTGACTTATAATGCCTAACAAGGGTAGGTACCAAACTTCACATAATAATTTTTAAACTCTTCTACCCTGTTTTTAGAGATTACGTAAAGTTTATAAGTCTTTTGTTATGATTTGATAACTATAAAAAAAGTATCCTATTATACTTACGTTTTCTCTGCCACCACATTTTAAAAAGTATAATTTTGGCAACACTTATTCTGCTAGTCCATATAAATATAGGACGGATGATGTTTCTTTACTGACAGTAAAAAACCTGAGTCGTGTGGGTAGGCACTTTATTAGACGTCATCAGAATAGATTGATGAATTTCATGAAAAATTCATCGGGTGTATACGCACAACTAGTCTCGGAGATGAGTGAATGAGACCGACTTAATTCCATATATTTTCAGAAAATTTACTCTTCTTGTATTTTTAGGTTATTAAATAAAATATTAATATGTATTTACCAGCCACTTCAAGCATTCATGATCCCATGTAATAATAATACTCGTCAGTTAAATCATTCCATAACAGCAGGTACAGTTTGAAACAAATATAATACACGCCAAACCTAGGGACAATGATTGAAATATGAAGTTTCCACAACTTTTTAAAGAGCAGCTGTCAGCTTGCAAATGCGAAAAAATGGTGACTTAATACCAGAAGTCAATCAGTCAAAAATTATACACCAACGTATGACTGTTTTTATGGTGAAAAATGTCCATCATATTTTTAAATACAATTCTAGTTAAAGCAATTCAAATGGATCACAGATCCATTCGAGATTACCCTAAAAGTGGAGACTTGTGATGGCGAACGTTGGACTAAGTGTGTAACTGTTACAGGTTCATATGTCGAAAAATTAGATTAAATTTTTCCTCTAAATCTTTTCTCTCCTGATTGGGTAGATTTCATTTGTTTTTTCCTCACATACGCAAAACTTATACAATTCTAATGGCGACGGAACTCGCACCTTTCATAGAAAGAGTTCGTTGGAAAGTTGTGGTTAAAGGGGTGTTTTATTAAGAACTAAGTATTTTGTTCTTTCAATAAAATGAAAATTATTAGAAATATTTGTATGGTTTTATTTATTACGTGGCACTAATACGTAGGAATTGAGTATGGAATAGAATATTATTCAAATGCGGCACCTTGGGTTTCTCTAACAGGTAATTAGGTTATCCACATTCTTCATTATCTTTACACATAAATCTAGCTGAATTTCGCTTATGGTGCGTTATATATTTTGTTTAAAGTCATGAATTGTCGTAGGGTCATTATCGTAGACTTTACTTGTAACACACCCCAAAGAAATATATCTATGGGTATCAGATCACACAATATTGGAGGCCAGTATAGTATGTCGCCAAAAAGTTAGGCGGCCAGGAAACATTCTTGGCAATAAAAAAATATCAGGTGTCACTGGAAGTCTCTGCGCGCGTATGCGTGTCGGTGTGTGTGTGTGTGCGTGCGTGAGTGTGTGTGTGTGTGTGTGTAGGTGTAAAGTGTATATGTCAAGTGTGATAGAAAATGTGAGTGGCTGAGTTTCAGTGTGAACAGTTTTTGTAGTTTCGCTTGATCTTCCCCTTTCGTCACACACTGGATTATAAAACGACACGAGGTGTCCTTTTTAAACTCAGCCGAATTGGCTCGCACATCATAACGAGTCTTTATACGGTCGCTTTCACCAGCCTCGGTAGCCCAGTGGTAAGAACATATACCTCTAAAGCGAGATATCGTGGGTTCCAGCCTTCGGAGGGGACTAAGGCCGTCGGTCCCGTATAACTCCCGATGTTGGGACCATGAAAGACTCCTACGCAGCTCACGGACAGAAAGGTATTTAGGAACATATCCAGGATAGTGAGATAAAACTGCTACCTGGCATTGGTGATCCGCCATAGTTGCGCATATATACCGACGTTAAAAAAACAAAATATAATACAATGCGGCCGCTTTGAAATCGTAGCCCTATATGTTTTCCTCGCTGAATAAGGTGCTTTCCTAATTTTCGCTAGATATCGTATCTCTCTTCAAGCGGTGAGTTTTTTCTACACTAATTTTTTGCCCTATTAGAGGAGAATGAGTTAAGTTGGCGACAGTAAGGAAAATTAATTGCGGAAAAATAAAGAATATTTATTTTGGCGTAAGTTAACGTTGCATATATAGATCCATGTATGCTCTTAAATATTACAAAAATATAACTTAAACAACAATTCTTTTGAGAATAAAAATTTACAATCTTTGAAAAACTGATTTTCGCCATATTACCCCACCTGTGAGGTAATATAACGAATATACTAGGATAAGATGACTACATGCATAAATCGCATCTAAATTGACAGTGCACATAGTCAGTTCACATTTCTTCTTTCTTCCTCTTTTCTTTTTCCCTGAGGTTGACATTTTCAGTTCCTTTTACTTTTTATTTCTCCTTGCTGCCCTTCTTTTTTCTTCAAGCATATACTTGATTGGTGTATAAGTTATAAATGAAGATTTCTATCGCTTGCTTGTGTGAGTAGACATATGTCTTTTATATTTTGGTGATGGTCGAATTTGCCAAGCGAACCTGCAATTGTCTCTTTAGCAAATATTTGCTTACTTAGAAGTGAAAGGCTTACGTAATCTGATCGACATGGACGGCCCAGTTCAATGATCGATCTGTAGGTAAAGCATTCAGAGGTGGTTCCAAAAGGCTAGATGGCTTGGGTAAGTCTAAAGTGGAAAAGGGTCTACTACTTTGAAACCATAGTGGGTTGATCAGTGGTTCATCATCGTCGGCGGAAAACTCTTCCAAAGTACGGGTATGCAGGAACCGGGCCGTTAGCGTCATTGTCTAAATTAATGTGGCACCTTTTAGATATATTTGATGGCACAGTGTTCAAGTCGCTGAATAGAGTGGATTAAATGGCCCAATGCCGCACTTCTTGATTTTCCTACTGTAGCTGCTTTCACGTAAGCTTCTCCGAAAAGTCTTCCAACTTTCTTATCAGTAATTCTTTGACCAGGATGATTAATCAGACAAGAGCCGCAGGCATGTATAGAGTATATTTTTAAGGGGGTTAAAAAAGGCACGTTTAGTGGCTGCAATCTGCGGATAGAGTCTGGAGGTAATCCTATCATGACGACGCCATTTCTCTACACAGATTTACAGTAGACAAAGAAATGTGTGGTGAGTGTTTAACAATACAGGGCTTTTTTGTAGCATATCTATATTTAAAAAAGTACTTAGGAGACTGCACAAAACATGCTGTGCCCATCCAATCATTTTTTATGTACCACACCGAAATTATTTGGAACGCCACCGTTCAGCAACTCAGGTCTTACCTACATTCTACTAAATATAATTTTCGAAAAGGCAGAACAAATATTTCTCGGGCATTCATGGCACATACCACTTTGGTATTTCTTCCCCGATCGGCAGACGCCACTTTAGCCATCCCCCTGTCGCCTGTTGGAGGCAACATTTTTGGCAATTTATTCGGCACCACTGACAATCCAGGTTCATGAGCGTCGTAAATTATATCTGCACTAAGGTTTTTTAAGTTTTTGGTCTGACTTCCGTTTTATTCAGGAGTTCGTATAATCTACTTTTCTACACTTTCATAAACGTGCTCAACCATTATTTTCTAGCATGTTTGGCTTCTTGATTGAAACTGTTGAATATTTGTTTAGTCACAAAAGCCAATTTTAGGCATTTAATTGGGGTTAATCCAAATGAGATATAATATAGGTATCTTATCTATGTTGCAGATTGTTGCTCCTGTTCATTGCTGGTTGTGTTCTTGAAACGCGTGCGATGAATGACGAGTTGAATGTTGTCGCTTCCTTTTTTTTAATATATTGCCCCAATGTACCTTCAGGAATTTTCGTACACAAAGTTATCACGACGGCAAAGTACCTACGCTTTCTTCGTTTACATTTTGCAGAGTGGCATACATACAAATACAGTTAATTAACAAATGGAAATTACAAGCTATAATTTATAGGCACTTATTGGTATTTTAATGTGCAAGTAAACACATAGCTTTTTCTTACCACACAAATTTTAAATAATCTTAAAAAATAAATAGCTACGGCATTTTATATAATTCGCAACATTGTAATAAAAAGAATTAAGAAAATGTTTTGGGGTTAAAATATACACTGTTAACTTTGAAAAAAAAAGTAAACTTCTATGATATATAAGACTAGATGCATTCTCGCAACAATTAGAACCGTAGACCGGTTTCGCTCTCATTAGAGCTCTTCAGTACGGCATACTAATTGCAGCAAAAAAGCACCAAAAATAACACGGCTATCGTATAGCCAGTCTTAAAACACTAAGTGAGTAGCGAACGTGTCGCCACCTAGTTCGGAACCAAGTACTTGTTGTCACGCCCGCTCCAAATAATACAGAGTATTAAAAACAGAGACGGTATACAACTAACTAACAATTCAAAAAATTGTTAGCCCTGGCCCTGGCCCATTTCTACCCCAATATAGGGACAAAGTATGTAAGACTAGATGCATTCTCGCAACAATTAGAACCGTAGACCGGTTTCGCTCTCATTAGAGCTCTTCAGTACGGCATACTAATTGCAGCAAAAAAGCACCAAAAATAACACGGCTATCGTATAGCCAGTCTTAAAACACTAAGTGAGTAGCGAACGTGTCGCCACCTAGTTCGGAACCAAGTACTTGTTGTCACGCCCGCTCCAAATAATACAGAGTATTAAAAACAGAGACGGTATACAACTAACTAACAATTCAAAAAATTGTTAGCCCTGGCCCATTTCTACCCCAATATAGGGACAAAGTATGTAAGACTAGATGCATTCTCGCAACAATTAGAACCGTAGACCGGTTTCGCTCTCATTAGAGCTCTTCAGTACGGCATACTAATTGCAGCAAAAAAGCACCAAAAATAACACGGCTATCGTATAGCCAGTCTTAAAACACTAAGTGAGTAGCGAACGTGTCGCCACCTAGTTCGGAACCAAGTACTTGTTGTCACGCCCGCTCCAAATAATACAGAGTATTAAAAACAGAGACGGTATACAACTAACTAACAATTCAAATCTATGATATAATTACACAAGATATGATATTCATTTAGCATTTTTCAAACGTGACATCATATGGAGACTGAAAGCTGAAAAATTAATTAATTTTTGTTTTCAGCTTTCTATACATTTTGTTTCTTACATAAATTTTCAGAAACATGTTTCGTTACGCTAACATATCTCACAATAGATTAAAAAAAACCAGTGTCTTTCAATAAATAATTAATAAAAACTTTAAAAATTAATTAGAGATTTCAAAAAGCATTTATTAGCAAATTGTTCATTTTACGTATAACTAAAAGTAAACAATGAAATAATGGATAGTTTTTATGTTAGTTCTACATAAAACTGATAAATGTTTAAAGATGTTGCAAATGTTTAAAAATAATTGTATAAATAATTGATTGCCGTCTAATGAGACCTTAATTTCATTAAGGTTAATAAGTTTTATTTAATTATTTGGAATAAATGCATAAATTTCGAAAATCATCAGTTAATAATGCATTAACCTTTAACGTTAAAAAACAGAATTCCGTAAACAGCTATATCGTGGTTAGGTATACGTATATGTGTACAGAGTGATTCAAATTTGAGCCTCGCCATGGGGATTTCGCTTATTATCAAAGATAGAGGGTAGGTTTACATTCTGAAAAGTTGATAAATTTTGTGCTCTTTAATATGCCGCAGAGAAAACCAATTTCCTGCAACTGTCGTCCAAGAAGTTGTCAAAAAATTGAAATATGGGATTTTCGATTTTCGTCTCTATCTCATTTATTTAACCTCTCATCAAGAAATAATGTTCTTAAAGCCATTTCTAGTTTTCTATTTGAAGCGGACACAAAATATTTTTATACGTTTCGCCTTCTTTGGGACATCATTAACTTTCTTATTTCTTATGAGCGACATATTAGATGTTGACATCATAGGAATCCTGTTTTTTTCTGAGTTCAACAATGTAAAAATGTTGAGAAATTTTGCATATTAGGGGCCAACTGGATTTTCGATTTGATTTTTCAGAAACATGCTTAAAACCAGTATGCATAAGCAAGAAAAATGTTGTTGGAACAACAACACACACACACACGCATGCGCACACGCGCACGTGCCCACACACACACACACACAGTGCACACTTACTTTACCCGCACCTGGCCCAGGCAACACATCCACTCCACTTTCGCTTCATGCAGCAAGACTACATTCTTCATACTTCATACCATTCTACTATTATACTGCTCTCTACTTTAACATTTATTTAAGTTCCAAGTGTCTCTAAATAGCAAAGCTACAATTTTCTATCCTAAATTTAGATTTAGTTAAAATCTTCAAATTTGCTGGTAATTGATATGTATATATATATATATATATATATATATATATATATATATATATATATATATATATATATAACTTTGGACCACAAAATAAAAACGATCTTTTATAAACACTCCGGTGGAAGTGTCAAGTTTTCACCTATTCTACAACTTGTGCCATATATTATGTGGGATCCACTACCTTTATTGTCCGAAAATGGTGATGCACATATTTTAATACATTTAGTAAGAAAATTCCTCTTATATCGCGTAGCTTAATATAGTCGTTGTATTATAAAGAAGATTCGTACTAGACCTAGAATCCTTATGAAGAATTACACTTAATATTATATTTTGAGTAACCTGAAGCGCAGATAATGCATTTCCATTACACGAACCCCAGAAAATAATACCATACCTTATAAAAGACTCCACGAGAAAACTGTAAACTAGTATTAAGTTTTTTGTTGTTAAAATATTTCTTAAGGTATAGAATTTAGACAATCTTTTTCGCAGTCATAGATGCTGATGTTCCTGCCATTTAAAATTATTGTCTACCAACAGACCAAGATATTTCACACTTTGAGTTTGAGTTAGTTTACAGCCATCATCATGTATACTAATTGATAGATCAGATGATGTTTTTTTGGCATCTGTTGGTGGAAAAGCAACATAGAATGTTATTGTTAGGTCCAACGCTAGTAAGTTACTGTCTAGTTCCTCTTTTACATGATTGATTGTTGCTTCTGCTCTTTCAAACAGTTTCTCCCATTGATTGCCTACAAACACCAGAACTGTATCCTCTGCATAAGAAATAGCTATAAGTAAAGCCTTCAATTATATCATTTACGTAAATAGAAAACAATATTGGACCCAATATACTTCCCTGTGCTACACCACACGTAACCACTCTTCCTTCACGCACACAGTCACCCACTCTCACACACTGACTTCTCTCATGAAGGTAGCTACCAAAAAATGACAACGTATGCCCTCTTATCCCCATCAACTCTAATTTATCCAACAATTTTTCATGACAAACCGTAACGAAAGTCTATGTCCAAAAACACCTTCCTGTTACTATTAAAGCTTCCGACCGCAGTACTTTTTAATTCATATAATGCATCTTGAGTAGATAGTCCTCGTCTAAAACCAAATTGTCTTTTGGACAACATGTTATGTTTTTCCAAATATTCACTTATAATCTGGTATTCAAAAATTTTTTGCAAACACTAAATAGACTGATAGGCCTATAGTTTAAACCGTGTTTATGATCACCTGATTTATAAACTGGAAGCACTATAGACTATTTCAGTTGGAATGGAATAATAGCTGCCCGAATTATTGTGTTCATTAAATGAGTCAAAGGTTTGGCCAAAAACAGATGACAATTTTCTATGGTGTTGGCAGAAATACCATGACCTCAGCGAAAAGATTATGCCGATAACTTCGTTTTCTGTTACAGAATGCAAGAGATATGGATCTCCATATTGCTTACTTGCTGTAGTTTTTAATTTTCTGAGATACACCTTTTCCCGCCTCAATAAAGCAATTGATATATATATATATATATATATATATATATATATATATACATATATATATATATATATATATATATATATATATATATATATATATATATATATATATATATATATATATATATATATATATACAATATATATATATATATATATATATATATATATATATATATATATATATATATATATACATATATATATATATATATATATATATATATATATATATATATATATATATATATATATATATATATATATATATATATATATATATATATACTTACAAAATTTCAACGCAAGTTCAACTAGGTACACGACATCATGTACATTATACGAGAAACTTGTTTTCTCCAAAATTTCAACGACAAATAATAAGAGTACGGTTTGTATGTAAAATTGAATGGAGAATAGGTCTCTCTAATCAAAAATAATATTACAGTGCGCGACACAAAACAGTTATGGTTATTGAAATGCAGGTACAATATTGCATGTGGCGCGCCCTCTAAAGCTAAATATGAAAATGAGTGAATATTTGAGTGTATCAGTATCCCGAATTTCGTCAAATTGTTATGTTATTCAAGAAGAAATAATCAAATAACAAAATATATGTTTCTAAATATCATCAAAACTATTCAAAATACAAAAAAACGACCACATAAAAGTGAGAGGAGAAAAGAGGGAAGTTGTTTTTTCGCTAACCAGTATCATTACCATATGTTAAATAAGTTAGTGCAAAAACCAGAAAACGTGACGCTGAAAAAATTATCATCCTGTACATTGTTTCTAAATCTAACTAGGTCATTTTGTAAGCACTCTAGGGATAATTATTTGTGCCAAGTTTGGATCCGTTATCTTAAAAAATGTAGGAAATAAATTTTAAAAACTTTAAAATTGAGAAATTTAACACTCTGTATTTCGAAAACGAAGCACATTTGGATCTATGGTCATAGGAACTCTTTGGCTTAAAATAAGCCATAGAATCTCTACTTAAAGTTTGAACAAGTACATAATGAACACCTTTATATATATATATATATATATATATATATATATATATATATATATATATATATATATATATATATATATATATATATATATATATAATATAGTTTGAAAGTGGGTAAATGAATACAGTTAGACTTCATAACATTTAACAGCTTATAATTAAGGTTTTCAACGTATAATAAGATTTATTATTATTATTTTAAGTAAAGAAAACTCCTTTTGTCAATTACTGTAAATACAAAATTGCACCTTCAAATTCAAGCCAGAATCAACAGATAAATTTTAAAAAAAGACAACTGTTTATTTTTATTGAATCGAATGTTTGTTTTTCTTCACCCTACAATTTAATTAAAAACACATTTTAATAATTAAAGGGAAAACGATTTATAACTACGTAATAACTTGAAATGTTTATAATTTCTTGCACCCTGGCGTCAAGAGGTACTAATCTTAAAATTCCTGCTCTGTATTTATTTCCAGAAATAACTACAACTATAATATTTATTTTCTTACTGCAATTGCGTTGAAAAGAACTTCATTACATACCATTTTAACAAAGTTAAATAGGTACCTATATAATAAATAAATGTTGACTGGACAGAACATCGGCCCATCCCGACAATACTTTTTATCACAACTGTACATTTTATAGGAGATAATACACTATAAACTGGTCTTTATAAAATAGATAGTAACCGTCAATTATTATTCGTCATTTTATATTATGTTGTCGCTATTATTCTACACGTAATTTTAGTCTCTTGCTGCTTAGTATATTTTGGGGAAGTAGATAAATGTTGCATAACCTTAGTAATAATTAAAATTATTCACTTTTCTCTTAATAAAACTCTGCACGATCAATCCATATTGACGAGACAGTTACATAGAAACAGTAAACTTTTTCAATTACACGCCAGATTAAGTAATAATAATACTCTTGCTTAAGTAAAAATATTTACATTAATGGTTTTTAGTGAATTTTCTTAAAAAAAATTCAGTGATAGAAAGCAATGTGCGGTGGAAGAAAGTCACATCAAATTAAAAGAACAGGTAGAAAAGCACCCCACTCCTTAGCGGCATGTGTTGCAGATAATGTGGGTTTGGGGGGGAAATAACCTTTAAAAAAAGAAATACCATTACTGCATTACCTAATATTTTGTATTGTTCCAGATTTATTTACGAGTAGTTAATAAACGTTGCAATGGATTTTTCTGTTTATTTTTACTAATACTCACATGTATGTTTTGTATGCCCATACTCTAAACACGTTGGTTTAATATTTAATATTACTAATTTGCACGTTTCAGGTATTTCGTAAATCGCCGACGCCTTAAGTCTAACACGTCGGGATTTTACGATTTTGCACGGTTTACGTAAATCGCCGACGCATAAGTCTAACACCTCGGGATTTTACGAGTTTGCACGGTTACGTAAATCGCCGACGCATAAGTCTAATATGTCGGGATTTTACAAGATTGCACGTTGCATGTATTTTGTAAATCGCAGACGCATTAATCTAATACGTCGGGACTTTATGAATGTGCGATTTGCATCACCCGAGTTGTTCCGAGCGGCTAATGTGTCGGCGAATTCCGAAAATGCGTCCCGTCCATGCATCGCGAGAGCGGCATTGCCGGACGGTGCTTATTGCTCTAGGGTCCTACCTGAGCTGACCTTCCTGACCTGGCCTGACATCACAAAACACTCAGGGTAGGTCAACTTCCGTCTAGCCGGACCGTTCAACTTTCCCATGATACAAATAACGAGAGATGATATTCAGACTACCTATTTTTAGACCTGTCACGCGGATGGTGTCAAGTGGTGAGTCCAATGCAAGAATAATATGCTGTCGTGCAGTGGGTTTTGACGTTTCATCACAACCTCTTAACAAATTACGTATTTTACTAATATTTAAGTGCATACAGTTGGAAGTAATAAAAATGAAAAAGATTAAATTTAGTGCTGCGATCTATATTATCTGAAAAAGACAATATAGGCGTAACTTCAACCGCATTAAACTGACGTATAGAAACTTTTTGATTGAGTATGACTTTGTTTTAAGTGTGTACTTGGACTTCTGTAACGTTACTCACCACGTGACGTCATAGGAGTGGGCGGGGCATATGCGCAATATCATATCTCTTCTAAGTCATTATATCATGCAACTTTCCAACCCGCGATCCCGAAAGTATACGAAGTCTGCCGATAATATTCCAATGACGCCAAATTCAAATGTAAACGTTAATAAGTATGTAAATGTTGTAAACGTAAGTATTAGTTACATTTAAATATTATACGTTGTATTATGTAAATAATTAACTTCAAACTTTTTTAAACATGGCAAATTTCTTAAAATCATAAACTTTGTCTCTATAACAATTAAAAATCTAAAAAGTCTGGACGCAGCAAGAGCGTTATGGTAGTGGATTTTCATAAAAAAATGTTTTTAATAGCAAATATGTGTTATTTTAAAGAAAGCAGGCATAACATTTGCTTACCAGTATAACCTGTATAAGCGAAACAATATACCATATTTCATCAAAGTAACGTTATTGTTTGAAAATGCACAAAAATTTTCCGAAAATAAACTGAAAATGTTCCCGAAAAAACTGGTTTCGCGGCCAATGAACCTTATAGGCTAATCGCAAATTGAGCTATTCAAATTTTAAGCATTTAATGAAAATTCGCTACCGTAACACACTTGCTGCGTCCAGCATTCCTTTTCTTACAAACATGCATTATATTTTGATGGAAAATGCAAAAACGCAATAATATACGGCGTGTTCCATCAAAAAAAGAAAAAATTTCTATCACCAACCCTGTGATTATAGAAATGTTTTTTAAGATGTAGCTCAAGATACCCTATAATTAACGTATACAATTTTTTTCGTATCTTGTATAATAACAGATATATTGAACTTTATTGATTTTTTTAAGAAAATTAGCTAAAAATGGTATACTATATTAAACGATAAACTCTCTAGCTAAAACTACTGCTGAAGCATCAAATGAATTTTCTGAAAATATTTTAGTAAAGCGTTTATAAAACATTCTTCTTGTGACATTTGTGTTCTAGGGGGCGCCTAGATCGCGCTTATTTGAAAAATTTTAAAAAAATTCAAAAGTCGCAATCTGCTCATAGGTAATTTTTTTTAAAAAAAAATCACTAAAAAGCTAAAATAACTTAGTAAGCCCTCTAATAAATAATAAAAGTTGGTATCCCCCTGACATAAATTAGGGGTAGTTTTGAAGGATTGAATACTCTAAATGGTTCAACATTAACTCTACAATAAATAATCTAAAAAGTGTTACTATATTTGTCAAATGCAATTGTGAAGGTTGTTTCAGGTAAGGACTTCATACACTTTTTTCTACGCATAGCGAAAGAAATGCAATAGTAATTGACGTTACAAGTCCGGAAAATACTGTTTTTTTTTTGGACGAGTCGACAAAATTCTAGGACGAGCCGTAGGCGAGTCCTGGAAATCTGCGAGTCCAAAAAAACTGTTTTCGGACGTGTTGCGTACACTATTTTTTCGGCAACCGTGTAGAATAACAAATCAATGTGACACATTTCCTAATTCTATTTCTTTGTATTAAATATTGAAATTCGAACAGAAGACAGGTACTAACAGAAAGATTCTAATTCTTATTTATATTAATATTTATATTAAAATTCGAGCAATTGCTGATATTGAAAGGATTTAATTTGTTTGAAATGCTTGGTATATTTAAATGCCTTTTGTAGTCAGAACAAGAAGGTAAAGGTTCCGTTTTATATTGATTGTTTTCCTCTAATAATTTTTGAATGGTATTGGCAATTTTAATTTTGTTTGTTAGTGAATTGTCTATATATCCTTCAGCGACATTGGTAGACTTCCAGCCATCGTGTCTCTTCAAATTTGTGATGTTTCCACCATTATCAGCAAATATTGTCGCTGAAGTTCGACAACAACAATGTGATTCTTTCCGGCCTAGTCCGGGAAGTGCGTACTTCCCGGACTAGGCCAGAGAAATGCTATTTTCTCAAAGAAAAAGCGTTCGGGAAGTGGGTACTTCCCGGACGGTTGCCGAAAAAATATATTTATAAAAACATTATTGGACATGTTTCGGTGGATACATAAGATTAATTGCAATCTTTTCAACATCATCTGGTTTCAACAATTTTTCACCTTGTTTAGAAGCAGCTTTTTAGTGAATTTTCTTTAAAAAAACACTAACGAGGAGATCCCGACTTTTGAATTTTGAAAAAAATTATTCAAATGAGCGCTAATTAGGCCCCTAGAACACATATCCGGGGTCAGTTTCGATTTATATATATATATATATATATATATATATATATATATATATATATATATATATATATATATATATATATATATATATATATATATATATATATATATATATATATATATATATATATATATATATATATATTATTACCTTTATTACCTTTATTGCTTAAAATTATACATGTTTATTCAATAAGTCTAAGACTTGTGGTGAATATTAACATAATTTTATACACAGTTGCATCCAAAACTGTTTGACAACACTCCAAATTCAACAACCTTAAAATTTTGACATTCCAAAAAATTTATTTCCTCTTCCATTTCGTTCTTCTAATATTTCACTTGATACCTCCATTTACAATTAATACTAATCACTCCATAATACTTTTCCAACTGCAAACCTTTCTCAACTACCCATATTTTTGCCGAAATTGTAAATTTTGTACGAGACCAAAAATGAGATTTTAATTTGACATACTTCAAATTATATATATATATATATATATATATATATATATATATATATATATATATATATATATATATATATATATATATATATATATATATATATATATATATATCACACCGATAACTCAAAAACTAATGGGCCGATTTTAATTAAATTTGGTGAATACCTTCCTTTTGCAAGTGGTTTGGATAAGTTCGTTAGCCAGGAAAATCCGCCGAGGTTTTCCAGAAAAATTTTGTGTTTTCTTTCGAAAACATATTCTATCTCCGGAATTAACAAGGGCAACCAAATTTGGTACACGCGTTTATATCATTATAGGTAAGTTACCTACCAATTTAGCTATGTAGGTTAAAGGAGAAAAAGTTATATGCATTTAAAGAAAAATAAATTTGGGTTTTCCTCAAAACGCCAGTCGCGATTTAAAACGTCAAAATTGGTATTATTTAGGCAATGACCTCAAACTAATATGAGCTATGGAAAGAAAATGTCTCAAGAAGAATGTTTTACAAAGCCTGAAGTCTTAGTTTCAATCGTTACTGTCCTTTATTTTACTAGAATATTCCCTGAGAATTCATTTCAAATAGACCCTTTCTCTGATGCTTTGACATTAGTGTTGGCTATAGAGTTTATCGTTTAATGGTATATCATTTTTGTCGAATTTTCGTAAAAAATCATTAAAGCTCAATATATACATTATTATGCAAGATACGAAAAAAATTGTATACATTCAATATAGGGTGTCTTGAGCTACATCTTAAAAAATATTTCTACAATTACAGGGTGGCCCATAAGTCGTTGGTGATTCAAATTTTCTTTTTGTTTTAATCGAACACGCCTTATGTTATTGCATTTTGGCATTTTCGAAATAATACATCTTTGTAAGAAATGAAATTCTGGACGCGTTATGGTAGCAAATTTTCATTAAATGGTTCAAGTTTGAATGCCTCAATTTGCTATTAACCTATAAGGTTGACCAAGAAACCAGTTTTTTCGGGAACACCGTAAGTTTACTTTCGGAAATTTTTGTACGTTTTCAAACAATAAAGTTATTTTGATGAAATATGGCACATTGTTTCTACTATATAGGTTACACTGGTAACCAAATTTGATGCCTGGTTTCCTTAAAAAAACATATTTGCTATTAAAAACATTTTTATGAAAATTCACTACCATAACGCACTTGCTGCATCCAGACTTTTTAAGTCTTATAGAGGCGTCTCTGCTGAGTAATATTTTTGTTCTAAGGTGTTTTTTAAACACTTTGCTGCAAAAGAAGATATTCTTGTTTTTACCTCTCATGGCAACTAAAGTTGGTTATGGGAGCAATCAACTTCTTGACAGTAGTTAATTTTTCACTTGACTGTATACCATGAACGATTTTCATCAAAGTCAGTTGTAGTTTATCCTTTTCGGATTGAAGTTCTCCCATGTGTTTCTTCTCTTTCCTTTTCTATATTTTGATGACATCTAATATGTTCCTTTTCTGTCACATGGGTGTTGAATTCAGGTCGAGGTCTTCTGTCAATTAATTTAGCTTTCTTTGTTTTTCATGTTCACAACATAAATCACACTCCTGGTTGTATCTTGCCTTTGACTATTATACATAAGATGCGACATTTGTCAAGCCGTATCGCATGTCAATACATTTGCAACACCCTTCGACGATTTTAAGTAGTTGTTCCAAATGGTTCTCTGTGGAGTCAATTAGCTTAAAATGATTCAGCCATTTAGTCTCATTTTCTCTGTCATTCTTTTGATACAGGAGCTATATCAGGTAAAGTCCCGGCGGCTTGATACTGAGTTCAATGCGAAGCGGAACCACATTAGACTTAGCGAGTCGCCTTGAAATACAGCTTCCCTAATCGGTATCGTGTTGATTACAATGTTTCTCCCGATTGTACCGGTAGCTGAATTTTAGTTATTCAGATAGACATTATGTATTCTATGAACCTCAAGAATAGTATCGATCATATATATCTTCAACGCACTTATAAGCCATTCAGTTAAAGCTAAATCAAACGTCTTCTTGTAATCCACGTAGACAGCAAAATATTTCTTCGTTCATTGTTAGTTTGATTGCACACATAGGCTAATTAGCTGTTCTTTGCATCACATATATCATTTATTGGCACATTCTTTTTGCTGACATGCAGTTATGTTGTTTCGTGCGCAGTGTGCATATATTAGTTTCTCAAGATATGATGCAATTACCTTATACAGAGTCGGGATACAAGTTATTGGTTGATATCTACCGGGATTTCTAGAACACTGCTGGTTCTTGTGAAATATAAGTACCCCCTCGTGTGACAAACCACGTGATCTTCAGGGGATCAAGTGTATAACACCATTTATTAATATTGCAAATTACTAGGCGATGCCTACACAACAATTTTTGCAGGAAAACATTTTGGATGCCATTAGGCCCAAGTGCCTTCCATATATGAAGCGCTTTGGTAACACTAGGGACTTCAACTATGGTACATGTTGCATCTGATCATAACTCTGATAAGCTCGCTGTTTCTCGCTGTCCTTGCGGTGGCCAATAATACAGAAAGCATTTTTTGATTTCTTCCTTATTTAAAAAAAGTTCGAGACGCAGCAAGTTCGTTACTGTAGTGAAATTTTTATTAAATGCTTCAAATTTGAATCACTCAATTTTATATAAACTTAGAAAGTTGAATTTTGGTACGTAGTAAGTTCTTTCCCAAGGTACACAATGTTTACAGACGTACCTTCATTTAGAACAGTATTGTTTCTTACGGGAGCCCGATACTGTACACTGCCGTATGCATCAAAACGAGCTTTCACCAATCTAACTGCTTTCAACTGAGGTTGTTGTCGATTAGGATATTTTTGCCTATAGATTCTCTTTGCTAAGGCAAAATTTTTATGACTTTCGGCAATCACACACAGCATTGACATAAGTTCTTCAGTAAAAAACATGCTGATATCAAGAATAATGCGGGTAACTAAGAAAGCTACCTGTCAATAATTTAGTAAATTTTTCAAATGTCAATTGGCGTTGTCAAAGTCGCCCTTACATTTTGAGATAAGTTTCATAAATATTGGAAAATGATAAATTTTGTTTGTAATTAATGCGTTATATCTTTGAAACCGTTGAAAATAATGTCATCAAACGTAGTATTGCTGAAAAGGCCATGAAAATGGGCATCTGATAACGTTCTAATACACAGGGCGTTCCATTTGAAATTCTCGAGAAAATTTAAGTTTTGTGAAATTTAACACTCTGTATAGTCAGGTTACAGTAAGAAATACCATGTCGCATTTTGTTATAGTGAGGAGTGTATAAAATTAACTCCATTGAATATGCAGCCAAAACATTGTGCAGAATCGAAGTATTTACGCACCAAACTAGACCAATATTTTTAATAAACAAATGAAGAACTCTGAAACGGTTGGGCCTAGACCCATCAAGTGGGGTATCAATTTGCTTGTCGCGATACCATCTTTTTAAAAACGATATAAAATACAGGATATTGTACTTAAAAAAGGGTAAGTTTGGTCTGCCACGGAGAAAATGAACACCCTGTGTAAACTTAAATATTTTTGAATTACGCAGCTGATTGATAGGAACAACTTTCAGTTGAACCTTTTTTAATAACACTGAGTTCAATATAAAAAACTGGGCTTTTTCCGCGAAGTGGACCACCTTGTATATATATATATATATATATATATATATATATATATATATATATATATATATATATATATAATATAAGATGGAAGCAGTTAAGGTTAAGATACATATACCATATCAATTTATGAAGCTGGTTACATGCATCCTATGTTGTCAGATTGAACGCAAAAAGTTAGGGTCGCAAAACGTGGGTGAAGTCAATCGTATCACGTCAAACTCTGATGGGTAACTTAACAAATGACAATTTAGATTTAAAAAATGCAAACCGTTCTGGTATTGGTTAAGTCAACTAAGACGTCTTAGGTGACTTAAACATTGGTTAAGTTAACTAAGACGTCTTAGTTGACTTAAACATTGGTTAGGTCAACTAAGACGTCTTAGTTGAGTTAAACAATAGCAGAACGTACGTTATCGAGTATTACGCAAAAGCGCCCTAATTTAACTGGTCAAAATTGTGACTTGGACAACTTATTTGTCAAATGTTACAATGTATAATCTATCTCAATAAATATTACTATTTCAAAAAAAGGTCGATAACATCTCAAGGCAATAAAGTTACATAATTGTGTTGCAGTGTGGACTTCACTTCATTGCCTTCAAACGTGTTTGAATGGATTTTTCTTCATCTGCAAAAGCAATTTTTTGCGCCACCAGTACACTGTTTGTACATGTACGTATGTGGGTGAATTTGAAAATTAATGAATATGATTCGCTTACTAATTTTTCGTTACACAAATAAAAACAATTACAAAATTATGAAGCTTATAGGCTACGTTTCGGTGAATATGCAGATTAACTCCTGAACGATTTTAAAAACATCGACTGCTGATAGATAAAGTTTGGTGTCTTACATGCACGGTGACACTATTGTTACCTTTTGTTCTCTTATATTTCCCGAGTTATTGGCATTTAAAGTTCCTTACACATTACACACTTTTTAAAGAATTTCCCAGTACGGTCCTGTCCCCTGACATCCCTTTCCGCCCTAAACATTACATTTGACATAAAGTTCACGTTGAGTTTGGAAATCCCTAGAATATTCTAGACTCATGGGCCATCGTCATTATAATTGACAGTTTATCACTTCGCTTTTAGTACGGCGCTAGTACCGATACGCGTTTAGACACTTTCTTATATATTCGTGTGTTGCGAACGTTATTTCTAAAATTGTGCGTTGTTTACCTTGTTCTGTTAATGACCATTGGTGTTGTAGTGGCTTATAAGGTGCATGTGTGGCCTTTTTAGTTTTCTATGTTGTTTTTGCGATGAGGTTGGTTTTCCTTCATCTGGCGTTCCAGTTTTGGCGGGGGAGGGGGGCGGATGCGCTTCACCGTAGGGATTTTCCTTCCCCTCTCGCGTGCGTACAACCACCCTCGTTGCATAAACCACAAGAAAAATTGCTTGTTCATACCCCCTAAGGAAGTTACGGGACCTTTCTTCGCATTTTCTGCTCATATTTCCTATTCGCTACCTTTCCCGCCCCGCACCCCAATTCACTCCTGGTCCCGTAACTTCCTTGGGGGTCGTGAACAAAAAAAATTTCACGTGCTTTGTGCATCCAGGGGGGGGGGGTCCAATTAGGCATTTCTGAAGAAAAAAAAATTGAAAAGCGTTCGGGAGTTAATCTGCAAATTTACCTACGTTTTTTTACTGACCCAGGTATATTATGGTTACGTACGTTATAAGCTAAAATTTTTTTAAATATTTAGATTTTCGCTTATCTTGAATATTTCGACATCGGATGTATTTTAATAATATGTAACCTAAAGCCAACTATCTCATAACTTACCTGGCTTCCTATAATGACACTTCTTACCAAAATTTAAATTCGCTTATAAATTTTACTGATCAGCACTACCACCCACGTGTCAGGCGTAAACAGTTCTACTTGCCTGCTACATGCTATATAAAACAGGTATTTAACACCTTGCTAACCGGAGCAATTTCAGTACTTAGTTTTATGACGACTTTGGACGTAAAGTCTTGTGACTTGATTTCTCGATAATGAGCTAAGTAAAGGTGTGTATAAATAGCTCGTTTCTAGTGATGAGGTTTAACTTGTACAATAAAAATAATGTAGGCTATTCAATGTCAAGTTTTATGAATGAATCTATTGGGTGTAATAACGAACTCCAGACATGCTCAGTTGTGCACTGATTTTGATTTCACAAATTGGAAGCAGAATCGTATCTTATTGATTTACGGACTACGGACAGTAGGCCTAAGAAACCAGTTGGGATTTGTAAGATTGTAGCTTTATAATAAAGTTTCACAATATTTGGTGTAAGTATGGTTGGAGTGTTTGTTGTGTTTTGTTTCTCTAACGTCGGCCTATTTCCGCGACTATGGCCAATCACCAACGCCAGGGAGCAGTTTCACCCCACTATCCTGGAAATTTTGCCAAACCCCTACCTTTCTGTAAGGAGGGTAGGGATCATTAACGTGCCCAACATCGCATGTACATGGGACAGACGGCTTTACGCCCCATCAGAAGGGCGGAACGTGCAGACATTCAACTTGCCCAAATACAATGCCAGAACCTCGGTTGATGTTAATTTTGCAGTTTGTACTGAAAAAGTGAAAGGAGTACTCTGGTATCGAACCCAGCACCCTTTGGTTCAGAGGCACACGTTCTTACCCATGAACCACCGAGGTTCTTATGGTTGGAGTAAACACAAATCTAACGATGCTATAGGTACATAAGTGCCTACTAGGTCTATTTAATTATTGACATGTTATGTTATTAAGAATATATACCTATATACGTATACATATATATATATATATATATATATATATATATATATATATATATATATATATATATATATATATATATATAGTATATATAGTATAGTAAAAATCGTCTCCGTGGTTTTCAGATATTTGATTATTTTGTCAAATGAGCGTGAAGTAGGGTGAATCCTAGAACCCATATTCAGAGTCAGTTTGTGTAAATACGCGCGATGACATAACAATAATTGACCGATATTTATATGAAATTTGGTAAATGCGTCTGCTTATTCCGAAAAAAGACAATTTTTCTTACGTAAAATTAAAGGTACACAAATTGCTTTTTTAGAAACTATACCATATTACCAATTCTAAATTTCAAGTTTCTATGTTAAGAAAACACCGAGTTACCTATGTGTACTTTTTTAGCCTTTCTATAAGTAATGAGAGGAAGGTAAAATACAAAAAAGAGTAGGTTCTAGTTTTGACTAAGTTGCTTAAAATACAAAAAAGTCAACATACGTTTTAGCGAATTTTCGTAGAAAAAAATCGCCATTAAGATCGCGACTTTCAAAATTTGAAAAAAGCCCCTCGAATGAGAGCAAACTCTAGGTCCCCTATAATCCATGTCCGGGGTCAGTTTAAATTTTTATGTTTATATATACAGGGTGATTCACGGAATCCGTTAGTTTTCGTTCTTCTAGTTGATTTTTTTTTCTGAAAATTTGAATGTAGCTATTATGCCTGGCGACCGATCCTAAAAAAATATTTCTAAAATGGCGGCTCTTCCGGTTAAACCTGAACTTGTCATCGACTCTGTTAATTTAAATAGAACGTTCTGTATATTATTACATTTTTAATCATACGTAAAATTATAGCCCAACTTAATGTGGGACATCATATAGGTAAAAACAGTAGCAAAATTTGGAATGACACCTGTATATTTTTTCATAAAATTTTTTGGGATTTTAAATTCCCTATTCAATGCTTTTGCCGCAATAAAAATCGGTTAATAAATAGCTGAGAAAATCAACATTTATTCTTCATATCAAGTTAGCGCTTAAAAATTGGGTAAATAAGAAATACGTTTAAAACAGAAGAAAATTAAAGCATATCTACAAAAATAAATATATACTGAGAAATATTCAAATTGTAAACCTGAATCAGCAAAGCAAGCTTGAAAATCTTGTCAGCAGAGTTCACGTTCATGAAGCTATTATCATTTGTGGCGTTATTCTGCGACAGGCATTGCTAATTTTATTCTTCATGTCCTCTATGTCATTGGGTTTACTAAAAAACACCATATATTTTAGGGTTTCCCCACAAGAAAAAAACCAAGGGGGAAAGATCTGGTGAACTTGCAGGCCACTTTATCACGGGTGACGCATTTGCGATGAAATTAGCCTCGAATCTGTTTTGGACGAATTCAGTAACGATGTGAGCATTGTGAGCAGGTGCTCCATCTTGCTGCCACCATATTATTGTCTTTTAGCCAACGGTATTTCTTATAGAAATTCAGGCAAGATGTTTTGTAGAATGTGCAGATATCTTTCTCCTGTCACACTTTCTTCGCAAAAATAGGGTCCAATTATCCTACAATTAAATAATCCACACTAAACATTAATACTCCAAACGCGTTGAAATCTGGTCTCTATTACCCAAGGTGGATTAACAGGAGACCAATAATTGAAATTATGCTTGTTAATGACACCATCATTGTGGAACTTAGCTTCATCACCCCACATTATTAAGAAAGGCTGGATCGTGTTCAAGCTTCAATAGTATTTTTACCATAAATTGCATGCGTCTGCCAGCGCCACCTGGATAGAGCCCCTGCACGAGTTGAACTGTAGAAGGATGGTACTTAAAATCTTGTAAAATGTGTTCAACAGAATGGAATTTGTTATACCAAGTTCTTCAGAAAATTTTCGAATTGACATATGATGATTAAAATGTACATACGCCAAAACGTTTGTAATATGTTCTTCATTACGGACTAATCTTGTAGAATTACTGCAATTCTCAGTTGGGATCTATTTTCACTAAGCGTTGGACGGTCAGAAAAATGAATGTGATGTAAATCACTAGATCGTTTATTTATTTTTTAAGCACTCGCCGTAGATTAGAATCATATGAACCTATTAAAAATTTGTACAAGATGGCGGCACATCCGGTTTTACCAGAACTATCAACTCTTAATCACCCTATGTATATATGTATGTATATATATATATATATATATATATATATATATATATATATATATATATATATATATTGATGTATATATTGATGTATATATGTTAATAATAATTCTAAACTACTGTTTTTGACCTATGATGTCCGCGAATACCACGTGCATTTATTTGATTTTACTATTGAATGACAAAAAACTAGAATTATAACAAATAGCGCACTGACAATAAAAGTTAGTCACCTACCTTTCTTTCTCCAATGGTGCAGCAACAAAGCCTCGGTTTTCTATCTACACACAATACATTTTAGAGACCACAAGGACTTACAAACAAAATTGATGTTTAGAGACCTCATGTCTCTTCGACGAGTTCAAAGCAAGTGGATTTCTAGAGACCTCGTACCCCTCCAACAACTCAAACCCAAGTGGCAGAGGAATACAATTCCTCCTCTTTACCCTTCTGGCGGGAACTATTGGCAACACCTACCTTACGTCAGTGTACCGCGCGAAACTTAAATTTAAAAAAGTGACAAAACGAGGGATGAACAATGTTTCACATAAATGTAGGCTATAACTTTATAATGAAAAAAAAATGTAATAAGAGACAGGATATTCTATTTAAATTAACAGAGTTGGCGAAAATTGACAGTTTAACCGGAAGAGCAGCGATTTTAGAACTATTTCATATGGATCGTTCGCCGGCGTTGCCAGCCCCACGTTGGGCGCCATTTATATTGATAATGATGCTTTTATGTTATAAATATTTTATAAATATGATTTTTAGTGTGAAAATGTAATAATACACTTTCTGTTTAAAATAACATAGTTGATGGCAACTTCTGGTTAAACCCGAAGAGCAGCTATTTGACAACTATTTTATTTGGATCTGTCGCCTGCCCCACTTTGGACGCATATTATATTGATAATGATGCTTTTCTGTTATCAATATTTTAATATATTTTGTAAATATGATTTTTAATGTGAACAATGTTTTTATGTACTTAAATTTTTTCTGATATTTATAGAAATGATTCGATGCTCTTAGTTTGTAATTTTTATGAAATAAATTAAAAGGGTATACAAAGTTCCTATCAAGAAATATAGAAAAAATTATATTATTATATTTTTACCTACCTTATAAATATAACACACGCTGTGCATGTAGTTTCATGCAAATTGCCTTGTTTTTGTTTAGCGCCATATATATTTCCTAATCCAGTTAATATACACACTGTTTATTATTTTCAAAACGCAAATTATTCCCTGGCTAGCAGTTGTTTTTATTTTAATTTTGATTATTTTCTTTGAACCTGTTTTGTTTTTATTAGTATAAAAATCTTACCTCAAAAGAACGGGTTCCTGTGGAAATTTGGTTACTAATACCAAATACTATATAATGACCATACAGGACACTCCGGCTGACTTCGTGTTACAAAAATATCAGCGCCCCTAGCGGAAAGTACTGATGTTACGTCGTTCGAGAACGTGTAACACTAGCAATTGCTGGTGTTTAAATGTGTATGATTAAGTTTGAGCTGTGTTTTTTACAATGAATGTTAGTGGTTGGGTGTGTGCAATCTATAATTGTTCGAATTATGACAAGCAAGACTGAGATTTGGTGGGGTTGAATTGTACAAGATTTCTACTTCCCCAGTCTAACATTTTTTGGAGATCCACAGAGACAGAACCCTCCATGAGTCTGCGATCCTCATCTAATTGGGCTAAAGAGACAGGCTTAGAATATTGTATATTTGAGTGGAGGGTGCTGTCGTCTGCGTAACTGTGAACTGGGTTGGATGTGCTAGAGAGGAGGTCATTGATGTGGAGAAGAAACAAAGTAGGTGCTAAAGCTGAACCTTGAGGAACTCCTGCATTAATTGGATACAGTTTAGAGGAATTGCCATCCACAACAACAGAAATGCTCCTGTTGGAGAGGAAATTTGCTGTCCAGATACAAAGTTTTGGTGGTAGGTCATAGGCCGGAAGTTTATTAAGCAGCGCTGCGTGCCAGACCTGGTCGAATGCTTTGGATATGTCTAGAGCAACAATCTGGGATTCACTGTGTAGTTCCATAGACTTGTTCCAAGAATGGGTGACAAAGGAAAGGAGGTCGGCAGTCGATCTGCGCTGACGGAATCCATACTGCCTGTCGTGGATTAGACTGTTTTTCAAGAAATTTTAGTAATTCGGTGTTTATATACTTTTCCATCACTTTAGAGACGACTGAAAGCAGAGAAATAGGCCTGTAGTTGCTAGGAAGCGCTTTGGATCCTTTCTTGGGGATGGGTTGTACTCGAGCAGTTTTCCAGTTACTAGGGAATATGCCTTTATTGTAAGATATCTGAAACAGACAAGTCAGGACAGGAGCAATTTCTGGTGCGCATTTTTTGAGAACAATTGCTGGGATCTCGTCAAGGCCAGAGGCTTTCCTGGTATTAAGAGAAGAGAGCATCTTTCGTACCTTTTTAGTTTTGAAAATGATATCCGTCATTTTATGCACGACATTGGGGACTGTTGAACATTTGGAGGTGGGTTGAGAGTAGAATTGCCAGCGAACAACGAAGCAAAAAGTTCAGCCTTGCCCAGGGCGGTAGAAACAATTTCATCCCCTGAGACAAGAGGTGGAAACGTGCTTTTGCAGAGATTATTCCCAATAGATTTAGCAAGAGTCCAGAAGGATTTTCCGCCTTTGGAGCTTAAGAGGACTTTGTTTTTGATGTGGTTATTAAACGAGTTTTTTCCCATTAAGCTAGATCAATCCTGAACCACAATAAAACATATGAAGGCGCAGCGTGGGTACCAAATTAATCGCAGACAACTACAAATTTGTTTTAAAAAACCTTTTTGTTGTTGTTTTGTTTGCATAAACTAGTTATCGATTGGGTCAACTAAAACCATCCAAGCAATTAATAAAGAAACATACCTGCCATATTTAAAATTTGGTATGTAAATTCCCTTTGAAAATCATTGATTTTTTTCCGGAAAAACTTATGTAACTTTAATGAAATTTGTAACATTTTGTTCAAAGAGACTTGCAGTACTTGCATATACCTACCAAATTTTAATTTTCTGACTTCATAGAAAATAAAAATGTCTTTAAATAATCACTAACTGGGACCTCTTAAAGCGATCTCCGAGGCAGAGTTAAATTTAAAGAATGAGTTTTAATAATATACCTTACTTCATAGTGTACAATTCTTATGAAAATTCACCACTATAATGCACTTGCTGTGTCCCGAACTTTTTCTACATTAAAACTGTACTTTGAACATCCACATAATCTGCATCAAATAAATAGTAACTCCAATTTTCGGTTTCTTAAATAAACTCACTAACTTATTCAAAGCCTATGAATCACAATTTATTAAACATCATGAGAACTGCAAAGACACAAGGCTATGTCAAGTACAGAACTCCCTTAAAACCATACATTTAACATATATCTATAAACTCGTATGTTGTGATCACACCTATCAGGTGACAACAGGCCATCGATGTGAAAGTTATGGCAAAAACAGTTAAGTGTTTTATTAAAGTTCACTGATATACAAACTTTAGTGATCTAAATAAAACTGCTAAATTAGATATTCATAAGGAAAACAATTATTATATGGTAGAATTGGAGAGTTTACATTTTTATATTCTAAAGTAAATGACAAATAAATTAATATTATACTGTTGCGTTTTCTCCGGGTTCTGGATGAGACTTTAAATTTTAACAAAACAACTTTATTTACTCTCTAAATATGAATACAATAAAAGTTCTAGAATGTTTCTCTCACACTTCGTTTATTTGGCCTTACAATCACTAATCTGGACAAAAGTCACTACGCTGGTACTACAGTCGCTACTTTCTAACACTTCACACTGATTACTGCTTCTTAGAGTCACTTCCAATTATCTAACTGAACTGAACTGGCTTACTTCCACCTTTATATACCCATCGTACCTTCCACCTCGTTTCTGGAGTGTTCCAGGACGTAGTAGTAGCAGTGGTGGGGAGGCCAACGCCAAGCAAGTAGGCCACAATGGGCCCTTTTTGCCAACCCCAGTAACCCAGCAACCATGCTCTACTCCTCCTCGGTTCCGTCGCCAAACCGCCTCGACCTCGAGATGAAGGCCGTGACGGTCTTCAATTGGACGGTACTTACCTGATTCCTCTGCAGAGTCCTTGATCCGAACAATTCTGCTTGAAGACTCCCAAAAGCCTCGCATTCACACAGGTAGTGGTAGGACGTTTCTTTATCCTCGCCGCATTCCTGGCAAATGGGATCTCTCTCTACGCCTATCAATGTGAGGTGTCTTCTAAGGGCGCAGTGGCCTGTCAGCACCCCGAGGATGCGGCGAAGCGTAGGTCGACTCCTTCCGAGTAGCCAGACAGCTTTATCTCTGTCCGGCCCCTCCACGAAGTCCCTCGCCTGCCTGCAGCCACCAACCGACCCCCAGTGCCTCTCCATTGCTTCCTCGGTCCACCTGTCTAAGGCGACAGAGACTGTCTTCCTACTTATGCCTATTGCAGGTTCCGGGCCACAGAACGGCCGCCGGGAACCGAGTTTTGCGAGATTATTCCCCACCTCATTCCCCGCTACGCCAGTGTCCCGGAACCCACACCAGTTGCACCTCCTTCGTCCTGGCTAGCCTTCTGAGGGCGTCAGCGCACTCCCGAACCAGTGGTGACCTGATTCTGGCCGCGCAGACTGCCCGGAGCACCGCCTGGCTATCCGAGCAGATGCACACACATTTCTCGGGACTCATCTTCACATCCTGTCTATTGGCCACAGACAGGATAGCATACGCCTCTGTTTCGAATGCCGTGGTGTATGCGCCAAGAGCATAGCTCTCGCGCACCCCCAGGCCCTCGATTTATTCCTGCCCCGGAGGATTGTTGGTCCTCCAGCCGCGATCCGTCGGTGAAACAGACCAGGCTTGCGGGCTGGAATGCAACCTCATTTTCCCTCCACTGATCCCTACTGGGGATCCTGAGGGTGTATGGCCTAGTCAACCTAATATCGTCCTCGGCATCCCTCACCTTTATGGCGGAAACCGGAATTTCCTTTTCCACCTCCTTGGCGACTCTTGCATGCCCCATTACTGCTCCCTCTCCGCACCAGTTACCTGAGTCCCGGATTCTAAGATGCGACGCCATAGCGTCCCTTCTGATACAGATGGGAAGCGGTGGCAGCATCAACAGGACCTCTAGCGCGGCTGAGGGAGTCGTCCTCATAGCGCCTGTGATACCCAGGATAGCCAGCCTTTGGAGTTTGGCCAGCTTCCTGCTGGTTGTTTGGTTCACACCACACCACCAGACCCACGCCCCATAGAGGATTCTCGGCCTGACGATCGCAGTGTAGATCCAATGAAGGATCCGAGGATTAAGTCCCCAGGTCCTCCCTATCACACGACGCAGCTGCCAGAGGGTCGCTACTCCCTTCCTCACAACTCGTTCTATTTGCGACCCCCATGTTAGTTTCGGGTCCAGGATCACGCCCAGATATTTGACCTCCCGCACTAAAGCTAAAGGTTTTCCAAACATCACGGGCGCCCTGAACCCCTCTACCTTCCCCTTCTTGGTAAATAGGATCATCTCCGTCTTCGCCGGGTTTACGGAGAGTCCCTGCTCACACCACCGTTCGATTATGCTACAGGCAGCTTGCATGCACTCACAGACGACGCCGAGGAATTTGCCGGTGACTAAGACCAGCTTATCATCAGCGTACGCCTGGGCGTAGAAGCCATTCTCAGAGAGCCGCTCCAAGAGGCCGTCCATGACCGGACACCATAGATGAGGCGAAAGGCAGCTGCCCTGAGGACAGCCGCCCGTCACCCCAACGTCCAGCCCTCGGCCCCTCAAGGTCAGCGACACTCTCCTGTCCTCCAGCATGCTCGCCACCCAGCTTATTAGGGACCTCGGCGTTCCCCTCTCCTGTAGGGCGTTACAGACCGTATCCGTCCTTGCCTTATCAAAGGCCCCCTCCACATCGAAGAACACAGCTAATGTGCTCTCCCCGTAGTGTAGGGCCCTTTCCACCTTCCGCGTCACAGCGTGGAGCGCCGTCTCCGTCGATTTCCCCCGCTGGTACGCGTGCTGACCTTTGTGGAAGGGATGATCCTTGAGGATCATCATAACATAAACCTATCTACTAACTTTTCCAACGCCTTAAGTAGGAAGGACGTTAGGCTGATTAGCCTGTACGCCTTGGCCAGCGTGTAGTCCTCCCTTCCCGGTTGGGGAATGAAGACCCCCCTAACACGGCGCCAGGACTTTGGGACGTAGCCCCACGCCATGCTGGCCCGAAAAACCTCCCTTATGTTGGGAAGCAGTATATCCAGGCCCCTCTGGAGCAGGGCCGGAAAAATCCCATCGCAGCCTGCGGATTTGAATGGAGCGAACTCGCTCACCGCCCAGGTTATAGAGCCATCTGTGACCACCCCCTCCGCCAGCTGCCAGTCCGCATTCGGGACTGTCCACCGGCCCGGTTCGGCAGCCTCCGTGACGGCTCCACCACCCTCAAGGTGAACTTCGGCGAGATGACGCAGGGTCTCCTCACCGGTGCTTGTCCAGCTCCCGTCCTGTTTCCTTAAAGATCCTACATTACTACCTAACTCCTGTTTGAGTACTCGTACCAGCCTGGCTGCGTCAGGCAGGGAATTGACTTCCCCGCAGTACGCGCGCCAACCAGCTCGCTTACTCCGGCGTAATTCCTTCTTAAACTCCCTTCTGGCAGTCCTGAACTCGTCCCAGGTCGCTTCACCCGATTCTCGGACGGCTCGGTTTAAGGCGCTCCGAGGCCGCCCGCGTAGTACGGCGAGATCCTTGTTCCACCATCTAACTTTGATGGACGGTTCCCCCCTAAGTAGTGACGCGGCCTCGTAGGCTGCCATTATTTTCCCTTCTAGGGCCTCGACCTCGCTATCTAATCCCTCTATAGAGTCTACTCCCCTCTGGGCTCCTTGGCGACCCACCGAGGCCTATTAGATAGGCATCCCAGTCGGTCTTCCTTGGATTTCTCCTGGGGGGAGGACTCTCACGGTCAACATCCAATTCAAAGCTGATCATACGATGATCAGACATTGATATGTGTTCCGTCACCATCCAGTTAGATATATCCTCCGTTATACCTCTGCTCGCTAACGTAATGTCGATCACCTCCTGTCGGATACGATTGACACATGTTGGAGCTGTACCTCTATTTAATACCTCTAGGTTCGTTGTAGCCAAGTACTCTAATAGAGCCTCACCGCGTGGGTTGGTTACAGGACCTTCTTTTGCTAGAAGGTTCTGTAAATACAGATCGGCTCCGTGTGCATACAGGGGGATGTATATACAGGGTGATCCAAATGTGGTCATCACTCCTATGTTACACAAGAGGTGTTTCTCGTACTATAAGAGCTCTCTGCGTATACAGGGTGTAAGGGTTCTCTGCGTATACAGGGTGTTCAAAATGCGCAGATCTCATTTATCCGTTCCGACGGGGTATAAGTTAGCAACTTCGTTATTTTTGGTCCTAGAGGGTCGAGACTTCGCCTGTGTGTGTGTGTGTGGCACCCCAGGGGAGGTGGTGTTGCCAGATTGTGCAAGAATTCCCAGTTGTTGGGGAAGTTTTGGAGATGTGGCAACACCGCACCTACATCTATTGAAGTGCTTTGTAACACTGCCCCCCTTCTTAAGACTGTTCGTCCTGAAGAGTATATACCGGCCGCCAACTTGGGGGTTCGTTGCCTCGATAGGGACTCAACCTCTCTATGTGAACAACTTTGGGTTTAGCTCTTTGAGACAGCTGGATTCTGTAGACTAGGTCGTTAATTTTCTTAGTCACCAAGTATGGCCCTTCCCATGGTTTCTGAAGTTTGGGACTGAGGCCCTTTTTCCTTGGTTGGCACAGCCACACTGCATCACCTTCCTTGAATGTATGGGGTATTGCTCTGCGATCCAAGCGCATCTTCATCCGGTCACTGCTTAAGAGGAGCCTATATCTGACATATGTGTATAGTGCGCAGTTTTCCTTCTAGGTCGGCGACGTACTCAGGTAACGTAGCTAGGTCCGCTATGTCCTCGTCCGGTGGTGGTCTCGTCATGTCGATTGGTAACCGCATCTCTCTGCCGGTCAACATCATGGATGGGGTGTAGCCGGTAGATTCATGCTGAGAGCTTCTGTAAGTTAGGGGGAACAGAGGTATCAGCTTGTCCCAGTTTCTCTGATTCTCATCGACAAACATAGCAAGATACTGGTTGATGGTTCTGTTATGCTGTTCTACCATGCCGTCTGATTGAGGGTGGAGTGGCGTTGTTCGTGTTTTCTTTATGGCTAGCAAGTCCATTAGGCTCTTCCTTCTGATTCAAAATTCCGGCCCTTGTCAGTGTGAATCTCCAAGGGTACGCCATGCTGCGATATGACATTTTCGAACAGGGCTTCTCCTACGCTCGTTGCCTCTTGTTTGGGGATCGGCGTAAGTTCAGGCCATTTCGAGAAGTAGTCCATCGCCACCATTATATATCTGTTCCCAGATTCGGTGATTAGAAAAGGTCCTGCGATGTCTACGGCAACTCTCTTCCACGGTGTACCTGAGATGTACTGCATCATTTTTCCTCTGGATCGGGTCTTTGGTCCTTTCTTTGAAGCAATCACCTTTTGCACCATTCTTTCACGCTTCTTCGGCAGTTTATCCAATAGAAGCGGTCTCTGACTCTGGCGAGTCCTGTTGACCCCAAAGTGGCCTCCACTCCTACTATTGTGTAACTCATGAAGAACACTGTCCATGCACTTACTTGGCACAACGGTCTGGTATAAACAGTCTCTACCATCGGCAGTTTCCCATTTTCGAGTGATCAAGTCATTCTTTAGACACAAGGAGTCCCATTGTAGCCAGTAGCCTTTAACCTCCGCCCCAAACCGGGACACATCGTGCCACTCAGGTCTTTTACCCTTTTCTAGCCATTCTCTAATATTTTTCAGGTCTGGATCTGTCTTCTGTGCATCTCTGATGTATTCAAGATTTACGTCTAGATCGGTATCATTCTCCTGTTCCGTCACCATGAGTTGTTTGATCTGATGAGTTACTTTGTCGATCTCTTTGTTCTCTTGTCGCTCGCAAAATTTACATTCATTCTCTGAGCATGGTCTTCTTGACAGGCTGTCTGCATTGGCGTGACTTTTTCCTTTTCGATGCTCAATCCGGAAGTCATAGCTTTGCAGTTTCTCCATCCATCGTGCTATCTGTTCTTCGGGATTTCTAAAGTTCAAAAGCCATTGCAGAGCAGAATGATCCGACTTCACGCGGAATGTTCTTCCGTACAGGAAGCTGTGGAAATGTTCGATGGATATTACAACTGCCAGCAGTTCTTTCAGGGTTACACAGTAATTTCTTTCTGCTTTTCCGAACGTTTTGCTGAGGTAGCCTATCACAACTTCTTCTCCGGCTTGGAGTTGTGAGAGTACTGCCCCAATGCCATACTGGAAAGCATGGGTGTCCAGTACGAACAGTCCTTCGTCCTGAGGATAAGTATAGGAGCAGTAAGAAGACGATGTTTGAGTTCTCTAAAAGACTCTTGGCAATCTGGTGACCAGATGAACTCTTCCTTATTTTCAGTTAGGCTATGCAGAGGTTTCGCAATGCTGCTGAAGTACTTCACAAAACGTCGGTACTAGCTGCAAAGTCCCAGCAAACTTCTGACCTCACGTTTGTTCTTCGGCACAGGCCAGTCTCTTACTGCTTTTATTTTCTCTGGATCGGTTTCTATCCCTTTCTCAGAAACGACATGTCCGAGGAATCTCACTTTCTTCTGGAAGAGGACGCATTTCTTGGGATTGAGTTGCAGATTGGCACCTCTCAGTCTGGAGAAAACTTGCTTCAGATTCGACAGGTGTTCATCGAAAGTCCTTCAAATCACCACAACATCGTCGAGATACACCAGGCATGTTTCCCATGTCAGTCCCCTCAGCACCAACTCCATTAGTCGTTCGAAGGTGGCAGGAGCATTACACAGGCCAAATGGCATGACCTTGAATTGGAACAATCCATTTCCAGTTGAAAAAGCAGTCTTCTCCTTATCGTCTTTATGGAGTTCTACTTGCCAGTAGCCACTTTTCAGGTCTAATGTAGAGAACCACTTTGATCCGGCCAAAGTGTTCAAAGTGTCGTCGATCCGGGGCAGGGGATAACTGTCTTTCTTGGTGACCTCATTCAGCATCCTATAGTTCACGCAAAATCTCATAGTGCCATCTTTCTTGGTGACCAAAACTACTGGGGACGACCAAGGACTATTAGACTCCTCGATCACCCCATCTTCCAGCATTTCGGTAACCATCACCTTGATTTCTGATTGTTTGGCAAAAGGCAGTCTCCTCGGCGGCTGTCTAATTGGTCTTGCATCACCAGTATTAATTCTGTGTTGCACTAGACTCGTACGACCTGTGATTTTATCTTGAGCAAAAATTTCGGCCTCCTCCAATATGAACTTCTGGGCCATTTCCATCCCCATGTTGTTCAATTGGCCCCATGAATTCTTGAACCGCTCTACTATTTCTACTGGCAGTCTTCTGTCTAATGCAGTGGGCGTCACGTTTTTGGACGTCACTAGGTCAATGGGTTCGCAAGTGGTGATAACCTCACCTTTCTTCAATGTGACCCTGTTTGTAAGTTAGCCACTCTTATGGGTATTGTCCTCTTCGGGTCTACTAAGCATCGTTCGAAGAAGGCACCATCATGTCTATCTTTTAAGGGTCTGCTACGAGAGCAGACATACCATCAAGTTTCTTCTCTAGCCTGGCTCTGACAATCTTCTCACTGTTACCAGAAATCCGTGTATCTTCGTTGACAATAAGTCTCACCTTGGGATTAGCTTCGCCTGATGGTGGAGATAAATACAACTCTTCGTTGCTGATTCTCAAGATCTTATTCTGGTCGTGAGTGCCGACATGTCTGGACGTACAACGGATCTAGTGGCACCAGTATCGATGGTGAAACTGCATCGTCTCCCGCCTATGCTGCTAGATATAACGAGGCTCTCACAGTAGTGTCAGATAGTGGAGACCTTGACTTTGGGGCCTTGGGACTCGCAAGCCAGCTGCCGCCCCCTTACACTGGCGTCAGGTCGTTTCCCTGACGGCGCTCACTGTTGGTATATTCTTGTCTTCTGCGAGCCACCTGTTGAGTTTGTGAGCACTGCCTACTTATGTGCCCTTTCCTACCACACTTGTAGTATTCTATGTCTGACCAATCTGCTTTTGTCCTACATGCTCCAACCGGTGCAGTGAGCTTGCCTTAGTTCCTCTGTCGTGTCTGCAAAGTCCTCTATCTCCTTCACTTCGCACAGCCTGTTGCGGCGAGGTTGAGATGCATTCTTCGCTGCTTCAAATTCCAAGCCATAAATGACGCAGTCTGTGTTTTGAACCTTCCGAACCTCAAAGCTTGTTGCATTTCATTGTCAGGTTCCCCATCGATGAAGGTCTGGACGGTGATCTGGTTGACAAATTCTTCTGGGGCTTGGGGATATGCCAGCCGCACAAGTTTCTCCACTTTGGCACTAAATTCTTGCAGAGTCTCATTTGGCTTCTGGACCCTTGTTTTTAGTTGTGTCTGGTAGACCTGGCTCATGTACTTGTTACCATATCTCAAATCTAGGGCCTGTATCACTGTTAAGTAGTTTTGCTGTTTCGACTCCGGGATGTTCTGGAGGATTTCTAGGGCTTTACCTCGATGCGAGAGAACTAGAGCAGTTGCTGCCTGTTGTTTGCTTCACCCATTGTTGAGAGCTGTCGCCTCAAACTGGTATATCTTCTTCTGAGCGATTTTGTACTGGTGACATTTTAGTAACTCCTCTTGGTTGAGTTCTATCAGTCCGGCCCATCACCTGTTCTGTCATTTCTTTTCGTGTGATTTCTGTGTCTTTCATGATCATCTTCACTTGTTCTTTCAACCATTCAACTTCCTCCCATCGTTTGTTCCAATCATCTGTTACATTTTCTACTTTACTGTTCACCACTCCTATTTTATTGTCCATATTTTCTACTTTCTTGTCCACATTTTCTATTTGTTCGTTGATCTGTTCAATTTATTCTTTTACATAGACTCTCATATTGCGGAACATACTTCGGAGGTCTTCTTTATCTTCTTCTTGTCGCCTTCTTCGTGTTGTGTCTTGAGGTCTTCTTCGCGTTGCTTCTTGAGTCCTTCTTTATCTTCCTCTTGTCGCCTTCTTCACGTTGTCTTTTCAGTAAGTCCCTCAACTGTTTGATTTCAGCCATCTCTTCATAGTCAGTCGATCTGGTGTTTACCATTTACAGCTAGGTTACTTGTTCACTTCTTCACTCACTTATCCCACTTCTGACACCAAATTGTTGCGTTTTCTCTGGGTTCTGGATAAGTGAGACTTTAAATTTTAACAAAACAACTTTATTTACTCTCTAAATATGAATACAATAAAAGTTCTAGACTGTCTCTCTCACACTTCGTTTATTTGGCCTTACAATCACAAATCTGGACAAAAGTCACTACACTGGAACTACAGTCGCTACTTTCTAACAGGCCAAACCTCGAATACTGCTCCCACATCTGGGGTGTAGCTGCCGCTTCTACACTCGCTATCCTGGACTCCATTCAAAAGAGAGCTATACGTCTCATCGGTGGCCCTACCCTCACCCAAAGGCTGCCATCCCTTGCCCACCGATGTGCCGTGGTGACCTCTCTCTCTCTTTTATAGATATCTGCATGGGCACTGCTGAGAACAGCTTTCCTCCATAGTTCCCCCACCTGCTGTCCCCAACAGATCTACCAGGGGAACAGAGCGAATGCACCCTTTTACTGTCCAGGTTACCAGACATAGAACATCTTGTTATGCCCACTCTTTTGTCCCGAGGACTTCCAAGTTGTGGAATTCCTTGCCGGCACACTTTATTTACTCTCTAAATATGAATACAGTAAAAGTTCTAGAATGTCTCTCTCACACTTCGTTTATTTGGCCTTACAATCACTAATCTGGACAAAAGTCACTACACTGATACTACAGTCGCTACTTTCTAACACTTCACACTGGTTACTGCTTCTTCGAGTCACTTCCAATTATCTAACTGAACTGGCTTACTTCCACCTTTATATACCCGTCGTACCTTCCACCTCCTTTCTGGAGTGTTCCAGGACCTTCTTTTGCTAGAAGGTTCTATAAATACAGATCAGCCCCGTGTGTATAAAAGGGATGTATATACAGGTGATCCAAATGTGGCCATCACACCTATGTTACACAAGAGGTGTTTCTCGTACTATAAGAGCTCTCTGCGTATACAGGGTGTAAGGGTTCTCTGCATATATAGGTTGTACATACAGGTGTTTGAAATGCGCAGATCTCATTTATCCGTTCTGATGGGGTATAAGTTGGTAACTTCGTTAATTTTGGTCCTAGAGGGTTGAGATTTCGCCTGTGGGGGGTCACCGCAGGCACCCCCAGGGGAGGTTGGGAGACGGTGCTGCCAGATTGTGCAAGAATTCCCAGACGCCGAGGAAGTTTTGTAGATGTGCCAACACCGCACCTACATCTATTGAAGTGCTGTGTAACAATACTTACATAGTAATACACAGGTGTTCACATAACTAGTGACTATAAAACAGCAACAGATTGTCAGTTATGACTGCCTTACACAAAATAGTTGGCCCCCTCCAGTTCAAACGCGAGAACACAGTTAGGTATTTATATTTATGTACACTAGATGTATGAGAATCAACAATTTGTCAAAGGAAGTAAAGAAAAATGATGAATTATCAACATAGGTATACAGCCTCACCTTTACCTTACACGTAAAGCAAGGTTTTACGTTGTAATATGATTGAATGTGTTACTGTTTGGAGTCAGTAGCAGTCGAACTTAACTGCTTGTTTTTTTTCCCGTTAAGACTCTAGATGCGCACCACTGATTGCTTGGACCCACTACTCTTTCTACTATCTCGTTTCAGATGTCCTCGCGTCTGTGTTTTCCATTAAAAAAAAAAACATACTCTGATATAATTATTCATATAAAAGTTTAATTCATACATAATATTTTCTTTACTTAAATAAAACTTTAAAAAGCTCAAGGCATTGACAGCCAAAATTGTAAAAGAAATTATGCACATCACAAATTTGTTTAACTAAACAGAAGTACTTTTAAATGTAAAACAATCAATAGAATTACAAATAAAACAAGGTGTCTAGCAAAACAGAAGAATATTTATTTGTCGAAAATTAATACAGAGACTCTGCAGCGTTGTTGGATCGAGGCTTTTTAATTTTATCCAAATTCTTTAAAACAATATCATGCAAAGAGCAGTACCGGTTGCGTATTTCAGACATTACCAGCCAAAGACTAAGGTATTCTTTTTCGTCCAGTTCTTGCACTGCTCTTCTATAGTCATCTATATGAGGATATTTCGCTACTTTCGAAATAAGTTTTCCTGCAATAGAAAAAATAACATATTTACTAGCTAAACCTGACACAGCGAAATCAAATATTACCTCTCGAGATAAAATATCTGGAGATTTGGTCAAAAAATGCTGCAGCTTCAGATTCCACCGACTGTACTTCAGCAAGCGTATCTTCTTGGATTGAGACACCAAAGTTGTTTCCATCTTCAATTTTAGGAATCATAAAAGATATCCACATTTTAATCTAAAAAAGAATAAAACGAACAAAATTAGGATTATTTAAACAAGAAAATTAGGTTACTAAAAATATATTTGTTGATATCTCTTAAAATGTTCATGATTTACATGTAAAACTGTTCTCGAAACGAAATATATATTCAAATTTTTTTTTTAGTTTATCCAAATCCAAGACCAGCTCTTTCAGAAGAGAAGCTATATACTTTTGCCAAACATTTCTAATGCATATTTGTTTTGTAATCAAAACGTAAATGTTCAACATCAGAAAACTTCAACGTTACTTAACTTGACAGGTCGCCATTTCTTGATAAACAATTTATTCATTGATAAATTGTGGTTGCTTAACTTGCTAAAACTGTTACTTTAGCCAAATTTTTTAAATGCATATATTTGTTTTCCGTTTAGAAGGTAAATGTACATCAGAAAAACTTCAACCCAACTTAACTTGACAGGGCACAATTAGTTTATAAACAAATTTTTTATTCATTAGCTGTAGTTGCTGGAACTTGCTGAAACTGTTACTTTTGTCAACATCTTCAATGACATATATTTGTTTTATGTTCAACCTTACTTAACTTGACAGGTCACAACTAGTTTCTAAACATTTTATTTATTCATTAACTGTAGTTGCATGAACTTGTTGAAACTGTTACTTTTGTCAACATTTTCAAATGCATATATTTGTTTTGTGTTCAGTAGGTAAATGTTCAACATCAGGAAAATTTCAACCTTACTTAACTTGACAGGTTCATTTTGTTTCTAAACATTTTATTTATTCATTAACTGTAGTTGTTTAAACTTGCCGAAACTGTTACTTTTGCCAAAATTTTCAAATGCATATATTTGTTTTGTTTTCAGAAGGTAAATGTTCAACACCAGCAAAACTTGAGCCTTATTTAACTTGATAGGTCACAATTAGTTTCTAAACATTTTATTTATTGAGTAACTGTAGCTGCTTAAACTTGCTGAAACTGTTGCTTTTGTCAAAATTTTTAAATGCATATAGGTATTTGTTTTGTATTCAGTAAATGTTCAACATCAGAAAAACTTTAACATTACTTAACTTGGCAGGTCACAATTAGTTTCTAAACACTTTATTTATTCATTAACTGTAGTTGCTTGAACTTGCTGAAAGTGTTACTTTTGTTAACATTTTCAAATGCATATATTAGTTTTGTATTCAGTAAGTAAATGTTCAACGTCAGAATAACTTCAACCTTACCTAAACTGACAGGTCACATTTTGTTTAAAAACAACTTATTTATTTATTAACTGTAGTTGCTTAAACTTGCGGACTGTTCCTTTTGTCAACATTTTTAATGTATTTGTACATGTATTTGTTTTGTACTTAGAAGGCGAATATTCAACACCAGAAAAACTTCAACCTTATGTAACTTGACAGGTCACAATTTGTTTATACACAACTTATTTATTCATCAAGTTGCTGAAAATGTTACTTTTGTCAAAATTTTTAAATGCATATATTTGTTTTGTGTTCAACATCAGAAAAACTTCAACAGTCACTTGATTTGACAGGTCAGAATTTGTTTATAAGAACTTATATAATCATTAACCACAGTTGCTTGAACTTGACGAAACTGTTACTTTTGTCAACATTTTTAAATGTTCAGCATCAGAAAAACTTCAGCCTTACTTAACTTGACAGGTCACAATTAGTTTCTAAACATTTTATTTATTAAGTGTATTTGCTTGAACTTACTGAAACTGTTACTTTTGTCAAAATTTTCAAATGCATATATTTGTTTTGTGTTTAGTAGGTAAATGTTCAACATCAGAAAAACTTCAACCTTACTTAAATTAACAGGTCACATTTTGTTTATAAGCAACTTATTTATTCGTTAACTGTAGTTGCTTGAACTTGCTGAAACTGTCACTTTTGTCAAAATTTTCAAATGCATGTATTTATTTTGTGTTCAGTAAGTAAATGTTCAGCATCAGAAAAACGTCAACATAACTTGACTTGACAGGTCACAATTTGTTTATGAACAACTTATTTAATCATTAACCGTAGTTGCTTGAACCTGGGGAAACCGTTAGTTTTGTCAAAATTTTTAAATGCATATATTTGTTTTGTATTTAGAAGGCAGATGTTCAGCACCAGAAAAACTTTGGCCTAACTCAACATGAAAGGTCGCAATTAGTTTCTAAACATTTTATTTATTCATTAACTGTAGCTGCTTGAATTTGCTGAAACTGTTGCTTTTGTCAAAATTTTCAAATGCATATATTTGTTTTGTATTCAGTAAGTGTCCAACATCAGAAAAGGTTCAACGGTTACTACTTAACTTGACAGGCCACAATTATTTTCTAAACATTTTATTTATTCATTAACTGTAGTTGCTTGAACTTGCTGAAACTGTTACTTTTGTTAAAATTTTCAAATGCATATATTTGTTTTGTATTCAGTAAGTAAAAGTTGAACATCAGAAAAACTTCAACCTTACTTAACTTGACAGGTCACATTTTGTTTACAAACAATTTATTTACTCATTAACTGTTGTTGCTTGCACTTGCGGAAACTGTTACTTTTGTCAACATTTTAAACGCATGTATTTGTTTTGCATTTAAAAGGCGAATGTTTAACATCAGAAAAACTTCAACCTTATGTAACTTGGCACGTCACAATTTGTTTATACACAACTTATTTATTCATTAACTGTAGTTGCTTGAACTTGCTGTAACTGTTACTTTTGTCAAAAATTTCAAATGCATATATTTGTTTTGTATTCAGTAGGTAAATGTTAAACGTCAGGAAAACTTCAACCTTACTTGACTTGACAGGTCACGATTAGTTTATAACCAATTTATTTATTCATTACGTGTAGTTGCTTGTGCTCGTGGAATCTGTTAGTTTTGTCAAAATTTTTAAATGCATGTATTTGTTTTGTATTTAGAAGGCAAATGTTCAACATCAGAAAAACTTCAACCTTATGTAACTTGACAGGTCACAATTTGTTTATACACAACATTTATTCATTAACTGTAGTTGCTTGAACTTGCTGAAACCGCTCTTCTGTCAAAATTTTTAAAAGCATATATTTGGATTGTATTTTGAAGGTAAATGTTCAACATCAGAAAAACTTTAACCTTATGTAACTTGACAGGTCACAATTTGTTTATAAACAACTTATTTATACATTAACTGTAATTGCTTGAACTTGCTGAAACTGTTACTTTTGTCAAAATTTTCAAATCCGTATATTTGTTTTGTATTCAGTAGATAAATATTAAACATCAGAAACCTTACTTCACGTGACAGGTCACATTTTGTTTATAGACAACTTATTTATTCATTACCTGTAGTTGCTTGAACTTACTGAACCTGTTACTTTTGTCGAAATTTTCAAATGCATATATTTGTTTTGTATTCAATAGGTCAACATCAGAAAAACTTTAACCTTACTTAACCTGACAGGTCACATTTTGTTTATAAACAACTTATTTATTCATTAACTGTAGTTGCTTGAACTTGCGGAAACTCTTACTTTTGTCAAAATTTTTAAATGCATGTATTTGTTTTGTAGTTAGAAGGCGAACATTCAAAATCAGAAAAACTTTAACCTTATGTACTTGACAGGTCACAATTTGTTTATACACAACTAATTTGTTCATTAAATTGCTTGAATTGCTGAAAGTGTTGTTTTTGTCAAAATTTTTAAATGCATGTATTTGTTTTGTATTTAGAAGGTAAATGTTCATCAGAAAAACGTCAACCTTACTTAACTTGACAGGACACTGTTTATAACGAACGTATTTAATCATTAATTGTAGTTGCTTAAACTTACTGAAACTGTTTTATATTTAATATGCTTCCTCTAGATTCAGTTACAATGCATATAATAAACAGGCCAACCATTTTTTTAAAGCATAAAATTTGACAGGAGTTTGAAAAATGCCAACAAATTATTTACAGGTTGAACTTAAAGACAAACTAAAAAATCCATCATTATTAATTGAACAAGAAAAGAAACATCTTTTGTATAAAAAAACGTAGGGCTACTTAAAAATTCATAAACCAAATATTCATGTTAGGCGAATAGTTACTTACGTTAAGACATCCAATCATAAGATAGCCAGCAGATTAGTTTCACTAGTGAGAAAATGCAATTAATTATATGCCAAAATACTTAGTTAAAAATTCATACAAGTCAATGCAAAACTTAAATTTAAAAAAGAACTTATTTATCTGAGCGGTAAAGTAGTTTCTCTTAAAGTTTGTAACATGTAGTGTAAAATATCTCTTATAAAATGCTTATCATTATTAGAGTGACTTCATTAAAAAGAAAATTTAAAGAGACAGAATCCTGAATTGAATAAGTAGATAAGCAATCAGTTCAAATTCATTCTCAAACAAACCCCCTTCATATCAAGCAATAGATTTTTGGAAATTCTAGAAAAACACATTTTACCCTCAGTAATTTTACAATAATATTTTTGAGTGTGTAAATATGTACATGCAAAGGTATTTCATTGCTAACAGAATTTAGTAAGTTTACCAATTCTATTTAAAGCGATAATAGCAGGTGGAACGTCGGCTCGCTGTGCAGAAGTTCCAGGTTTGCATTCTAACGCAAACAGTCGATCACTTTTTACATTTTTTAATAATTAAGTAAATGAGCACATACTGAAAAATAACAACTATCTAGGCCGTGACACTGTGATTGGACGAATCGAGTGTCTTTATCTTCCGCGCACTTCGGAGGGGCGCTAAAGTATCGTCCCGTGTGCCATATGATTGTGGGCACATAAAAAAACAATTACTCTGCTAGAGTCGGGGTCCAAAAAAATAGCTAATAATCTATAAGTACACTATTAGCAATTACTTGGTAAACAAATATTAATATATCAGTACGTAAACTAACCAATTTTATGGTTGCCACTTTTGAAATGAGGGATCACATTAGGTCATAAATTAACACTGACCGAGCCAACGAGTGCGACATTACCGAATGCTGGTAAGTTACTGCTCTGATTGAAGTGAATCTCTCCTTGTAGCATAGCAGTCCCAGGCAGACTGTCCGCCTCCACTTGTTGATAAATGCACGGACAGCAGCGTAACCTCACAGCTGTTTTATTTTATTAACGCTGATATATAAGAAAAAAGTCTGGACGCAGCAAGTGCGTTATGGTAGTGAATTTTCATTAAAATGTTTTAAATAGCAAATGTGTTTTTTAAAGAAAGCAGGCGTCAAATTTAGTTACCAGTGTGACCTATATGGTACAGAAACAATGTACCATATATCATCAAAAAAGCTTTATGATGAAAGATGTACAAAAATGTTTCGAAAATAAACTTAAAATGTTCCCGAAAAAACTAGTTTCCTGGCCAACGAACCTTATAGGTTAATAGCAAAATGAGCTATTCAAATCTGAAGCATTTTATAAAAATTTGCTCCCAGGGGAATCCGACTGTCTAATTAAAACAAAGCATTGTTTAATCCATTTAGACTGAGCAGATTTTAATAAAAAATCGCTGCCATAACGCACTTGCTGCGTCTCGAATTTATTTTCTTACAAACATGCATTATAATTAACGTGGTCGAAATTAGATACATTAAAAATCAGCTCAGAACTGGCACGGGTGGGGGAATCAGTCTGTTTAAATAAAACAAAGCAATGTTTAATCTATTTGGACTGGGCAGATTTTCTTGGCTAACGAACTTCGCCAAGGAAGGTATTCACTAAATTTGATCGCCATCGGCGCATTATTTTTTGAGTTATCGGTGTGACACACACACACAAATAGATATATATATATATATATATATATATATATATATATATATATATATATATATATATATATATACAGGGTGATTCATAAGTGGTGACCAAAAATGAAACCCCATGTTCTTTGAAAAATTTTAGAGAGGGTATGTCCTATAAACATTTTTCCTACAATGCTTCATTAAAAAGAAACAGGGTGTTGAAGTTGAATTTCAAAAAATAAAATTTCCCAATGTTTTAAAAAGTAGCACATATATTTTGATGAAACTTCACATGTGTAGGCTGCTATGTAAGGCGCGTATTTTACCATAACAATTGAATCGGCTAATCCAGCAGTGGCGTGCGTACCCACGTCATTGGTTATCCCTTAAGAAAAAACGGGTAAGCCAATGATATATTTTTTTATTTTTTATTTTTTGAATCTTACTTTCATTCGTGAACAAAATGACTCTCTTGATAATTTTCTGTACGACGCTTATTTTACGAGTAAGCAATGAATCAGGTAAGTGTTTTAGAGCACAGTTCATGATTTTAAACCAGTCGTTGTTTGCTAGAAAATCGCAATGATACACTTTCATGCCTCCATTGGCCTGAATACACACACGACATCTTTTTAATATGGAAAATTTAATGTCTTGATAATTTTTTGTACAACGATTATCTTTGTTGTATTTTAGTAAGTAGTAGTCTGGTTTGCCAAAGTTGTCATTAAGTGTCACTTGACGTTTAGGTTAACAAGTTATTATTTTGAATAGGTGTAAGTGGTAAACTTTATAAAATTGCAAAATTTTCTACTCTTTTACTTCTTATAATGGAGTACACCTCAGAACAGTAGGCAGATATAATTTTTATCTACGGATATGCTGATGGAAATGCTCTAGCTGCTTGTCGGGAATATCAACGTAGGTTTACCACTCGCCGTCAACCTACACAATGGGTTTTTTCTCGATCGTTTTCAAGACTTCGGCAGTGCGGTATTGGACAACGTCCTGACGCTAGAGCTAATGGTAGAAGACAACATCAACTTGAAGACGAAGAGAGCGTGGTGGATGCAGTGATGGATCAACCTTCTACAAGTACTCTGAGCATTGCCACGCAGTTACAATATTCTCAAAGCTTTGTTTGGAGAACTTTACATCGAGAAGCCTTACATCCATATCATCAACAGAATGTTCATTGCCTTCTACCTGGAGATAATGTGCATCGACGAGTCTTTTGTGAATGGATGTTGGAAATGAACAATCAAAATATCTTATTCCCTAATCTAATCTTCTGGTCTGACGAATCAACATTTACAAGAAATGGTATTCATAATTCTCATAATGATCATGTTTGGTCATTGGAAAATCCACATGCAACAAGGACTCGCACATTTCAACATAGATTTTACATGAATTTATGGTGTGGTATTTTTAACGGCTCACTGTTCATGGAAGTTCTGCCAACGTTTAAATGGATCTTCGTACATAGCGCTCCTAGAAAACTGTGTAGAAAACATTCTCGATGACATTCCACTAGCAACAAGAGGTATAATGTGGTACCAGCATGACAATGCACCAGCGCATCATAGTCGAAACGTTGTAACATGGCTACATGAACATTATAATGAAAGATGGATTGGCAGAACTGGACCAATACATTGGCCTGCAAGATCACCGGACTCAAACCCACTTGACTTCTATCTTTGGGGTGATTTTAAGCGGCTGGTCTACAGTGAACAAATAAATACACCAGGGCAGCTACAACAACTGATAAATAATGCTTTTCGTCATATTCAAGCAACAATGAATCCTCAAGACATTAAATTTTCCATATTAAAAAGATGTCGTGCGTGTATTCAGGCCAATGGAGGCATTTTTGAACATTTATTGTAATAAATAAATTACTATAAGCCTGATAAAAGTGTATCATTGCGATTTTCTACCAAACAACGACTGGTTAAAAATCATGAACTGTGCTCTAAAACACTTACCTGATTCATTGCTTACTCGTAAAATAAGCGTCGTACAGAAAATTATCAAGAGAGTCATTTTGTTCACGAATGAAAGTAAGATTCAAAAAATAAAAAATAAAAAATAAACATCCTTGGCTTACCCGTTTTTTTCTTGAGGGATAACCAATGACATGTGGGTACGCGCGCCACTGCTGGATTAGCCGATTCAATTGTTATGGTAGAATACGCGCCTTACATAGAAGCCTACACATGCGAAGTTTCAGCAAAATATATGTGCTACTTTTTAAAAAATTGGGAAATTTTATTTTTTGAAATTCAACTTCAACACCCTGTATCTTTTTAATGAAGCATTATAGGAAATTTTTTTATAGGACATACCCTCTAAAATTGTTCAAAGAACACGGGGTTTCATTTTTTGGTCACCACTTATGAATCACCCTGTATATATATATATATATATATATATATATATATATATATATATATATATATATATATATATATATATATATATATATATATATATATATAAAGTCTGAAACCGACCTCGGATTTGGGTTCCAGGGGTCCTAAATAGCGCTCATTTGTAGAATTTTTTTCAAAATTCAAAAGTCGCGATCTCCTCAATAGCGATTTTTTAAAAAGAAAATTCACTGAAAGGTTCAAGTGTGATTATGGATAGCAGTAGTAATAATAAGACTAGAACGACGCCAATATGGGATGGTTTGTAAAAAGGATATGGAAAGTGAGCTTCTTGAAATTCAATTGGTCAAGAATTTGAAGGCAGCCAATGAGACAATTAACTATTTTATACAAAAACAATAGCGAGGAACACTGTCTTCTAGTTTACAAAGAGATAATTTTGAAATGCTGCAGTAGATTTTTTTAAAGAAATCATCTAGAAGATACTGTCTGTCGACGTGAAATCATAGAAACTTTAAGATTTTATGTTGCACATACGCAAGACCATATGTATACCATAGGTAGGAGCCCAAACAACTGATGCATATTCAAGACATGACCTGCCCAAGGTAAAGAATAAAAAAGTGTATCTGCTAAATAAAAATTCTCACTGCTTCTCATTAAGATCCCGAGACTCTTATAAGCAATTGCAGCAATAGTCTCCTAATGTGGTTTTAAAGATAGAGTTGAATCAAATATAACACCAAGATTCACCGGATTGGGACAATCCAATTGGCTAAGCTAATGCTTCTCGTTGCCTTATTTATGAGCATTTTCAGATGAGAGCTTGAATGAGTCTTCTTTGGAAACAAGTCGTCTGTAATCGAGTTCTTTTAACGCGAATTTTCGACCTATGAGACGAGAAACAAGCATAAGCAACTTGATTGTGGAACCAAGTAGTATGTTGTCACGCCAGCTCCAAATAACACAAAGTGTTATAAAATAGAGACTGTATACAACCAACAAGTTAGTAAATTGTCAGCCCTGGCCCATTTCTACCCTAATATAGGGACAAAGTATGTAAGACTAGATGCATTCTCGTCACAATTAGAACCGTATACCGGTTTTGCTCTAATTAGAGCTCGGTCCGGCATACTAATTGTAGCGAAAATACACCTATAAAATAATATGGCTATGGTAGCCAGCTTCCCATCACTAAGTGAGTGGTGAGACACGAAGCAACGTGCCGCCACCTAGTTGCGGAACCAAGTAGTATGTTGTCACGCCAGCTCCAAATAACACAAAGTGTTAAAAAATAGAGACTGTATACAACCAACTAACAATTTAGTAAATTGTCAGTCCTGACCCATTTCTACCCTAATGTAGGGACAAAGTATGTCAGGCTAGATGTATTCTCGCCACAATTAGAACCGTAGACTGGTTTCGCATTAATTAGAGCTTTTCAGTATGACATACTAATTGTAGCGAAAATACACCTATAAAGTAATACGGCTAGCCAGCCTTCCAACACTAAGTGAGTGGTGAGACACGAAGCAACGTGCCGCCACCTAGTTGCGGAACTAAGTAGTATGTTGTCACGCCAGCTCCAAATAACACAAAGTGTTAAAAAAATAGAGACTGTATGCAACCAATTAACAATTTAGTAAATTGTCAGCCCTGGCCCATTTCTATCCTAATATAGGGACAAAGTATGTCAGGCTAGATGTATTCTCGCCACAATTAGAACCGTAGACCAGTTTCGCTCTAATTAGAGCACTTCAGTATGGCATACTAATTGTAGCAAAAATACATCTATAAAGTAATATGGCTATGCTGGCCAGCCTCCCAACATTAAGTGAGTGGTGAGACATGAAGCAACGTGCCGCCACCTAGTAGCGGAACCAAGTAGTATGTTGTCACGCCAGCTCCAAATAACACAAAGTGTTAAAAAATAGAGACTGTATACAACCAACAAGTTAGTAAATTGTCAGCCCTGGCCCATTTCTACCCTAATATAGGGACAAAGTATGTAAGACTAGATGCATTCTCGTCACAATTAGAACCGTATACCGGTTTTGCTCTAATTAGAGCTCGGTCCGGCATACTAATTGTAGCGAAAATACACCTATAAAATAATATGGCTATGGTAGCCAGCTTCCCATCACTAAGTGAGTGGTGAAACACGAAGCAACGTGCCGCCAGCTCCAAATAACACAAAGTGTTAAAAAATAGAGACTGTATACAATCAACTAACAATTTAGTAAATTGTCAGCCCTAGCCCATTTGTACCCTAATATAGGGACAAAGGGAGTCTGATGATAACGGGAATGATAAGCACCGTACCATCAGCCGCTCTGGAGGTCCTCCTTAATATTCCACCTCTTCACATATGGCTGGGGAGGATGGTGAGGTGGACAACGTACAGAATAAAACAAACGGCCGACAGCATGCCGAAGGAAATCAGTCTGGGAGGATCCGGACTCCTTGATGACATTGAGGGTCATGGGATTCTGGGAATGGTCTCAGACTTGATGCCTACAAAGATCAGTAGAGATCTCTCTTTCAAGACCGTCCTCCCGGAAAGGGAGAACTGGGAACGAAATCAAACGACCCTATTGAGAGCTGATCTCTGCTGGTATGCTGACGGCTCCAAAACCAATATGGGAGTAGGAGCCGGCGCATATCGGGGCAACACCGATGCTAGACTATCAACTAGCCTCGGCAAATACGCAACCATACACCAGACAGAAGTGTATGCTATCAAGATGTGTGCAAGGGAAAGTATAGAAAACCAGTGCACACACAAATCGATAAAGATATATGAGATAGCCAAGCTGCAATAAATGCTCTTGGTTCCTACCGTTGAAATTCAAAAATGGTATGGAGCTGTAAATCTGCCCTCAACGAACTGGGCAGCTGTAATGAGGTGTCACTGGTCTGGATACTGGGTCACTCGGACCATGATAGCAATGTTACCGCCGACGTGCTTGCCAGGCGTGGTGCCCAGAGGGACTTTATCGGACCAGAACCGGTGCTGGGGATGACATCATGCACAGCAAAACGCACCTTAAAGACCTGGACAGAAAGAATGAAATCCAGCAATGGCAAAATCTGCCAGGATTAGCTCACTCTAAGGCCTTCATAAATGGCCTGTTTGAGTCCAGGGCTAAAAAACTTCTAGAGTTAAACAGACAACTGAGTACTCTAGTCGGCCTGTATACAGGACACTGCCGCTTGCGTCACCACATGCACCGAATTGGAGTATGTACTGTGTTCCTGTCCGGCGGCGGACAGGACTAGATACCTGCTCTTTGACAAGACAAAGCTTGCTCCGGAAGATCTGGATCAACTTTTGCCCACAAAGATTATCCTCCTCTGCAGAAGGCTGGCTTTGTTGGGCGAAATATAGACCATTAGGCGTGAGCCACAATAGACATTATGGTCGCTGTGGAGGGACCGGTATGGCCCACTCACATTCAAACCTAACCTATTAGAAATTAGGTGTATACTACTCCAGTCCATACCAGAGAAGAACTCTTAGAAACAGTGAGAACTGCTTTTCAGAGCTGGATGGAACCAAGGTTAGGAATGCTACAGCCAATGGAGATCTTTCAAAAATCATTCGATCACTGAAGCATAACGGAAGTCACATAGAACATTTATAAACATTGTGTTGTTATTTAAAAGTTAGTTATAAGTTTTCATTCATTAATTTGTTTAGAATTTGTAAGTACTACTGAATTTTGGGAATAATAAGCATTAACATACCTAGACTATAATAGGCAATTCCGATTTAATATCTTAAAAGGAACATCATAGTTGTTTGTACGTATAAATTTGTGTAATGGTTTGTAAATAAATCACAGAGTTAATGTTTTGTATGTTTTTTTTTATTGACTTAATCTCTCAAAAACTGCTTTTTTAAATATCATCAAAACTAGAAGAGATAGGTATGGGGAAGTCATACTAATGGAAAGGTCCATTAAGGTCATAACATACAGGGTGTTTCATTTAAAATATTAGACTTAATGTGGTTTCAAGTTTTTAGAAAGTGTACAATTTTCGAACCACCTGTGTTAAGAAATGAAAATCTGCTTCAATATCTCCAAAGAACACTATTAGCTGTTTGTATGTACCAATTTCTGTAATGGTTTGTTGCTAAATGGCTGAAATACAGATTTTTTTTAAAATAGACCTCATTTGTAATTTTTTTTTGTAGAAATTTGACTAACTCAAAACATCCTGTTTTTCACCTATGATGTCGCACATGAATTTACACTATAATTTTACGTACGATTCAGAAATGTGATAATATATAGGGTGTCCCATTAAAAATAACAGTTGATGGCAACTTCAGAGATAACCGGAAGAGCAGCCACTTTGAAACTACTTCATTTAGATAGATCTTTCGCCATAAAGATCCAAATTTTCAGAAAAAAAATTCAGCTAGAAGTACGAAAACTTTTAAGCAACGGCCTCCGTTAATCACCCTGTATATGAAGATTTGCCAATAAAACTTTCCGAGGTACGGGGAGTTCAAATGCAAAGTGACAAACACTTTTTCTGTCATAATTTCAGAAGCCTCCATCCTCACATTTTTACTAAATTAGGCACACACATTGAACTTCCTCCTTGCGATGGAATGGTGTTATAAATTAATTTTTCTGATTAACAGGGACGTAGATGTGGGGTGGAGTCGATGATAATTCATCCATAGAAAAAAATTATCAAGAATTCAGCACCAATATCAGAATTCTCAGGAAGAACATTAAAAATTACACCATAAAGGGACTCTTGCTTTATTATTTCGACAGAATCTACGATTTTCTAGAAAAATTACAAAATATGTATTTACTGTCCCGTAGTGTTACGCCACTGGAATAATCAACTTCATCGAATCATCTAAATCTATATCTAGGGCCCTGTTAATCAGATAAATTACTTTATAACACCATTTCATCGCAAGAAGGAAGCTGAATGTGTGTGCCAAATTTCGTTTAAATATAATCGAGGGTTATGAAATGATATTTTCTGCACGTGATTAGGAATTTAATGTATTCAATGTATTTAATTTATTTAATTTATATAATATGCAAATACACAATTTATAAACCATTTACGTATTGCATAACAGGATAAACTATAACTATGGTGTATACCTATAATTTTACAATCTCACTTACTACCCACATTAAATCAAAAGCAAAAAAACAACATTTCGGCAAGCTTAAATTCCATGTCAGGCTTTACAGGCAGTCCATCAATTGTATAAAACTAAAATCAAATTTAAATTTACTTTTATCTATTCCAAATTCATATCTAATTCAGCACAAGTAATTTGGACACTCAACAAAGTCAACAGGAGAACGTGGTTAGGTATGTATATGTTCAGTCAATACGTTCTTAAATGCTCTTAAATTCACGTTAAAGATGTCAACATGCTTACACAGTTTGTTATAACTTAAGCACATTCTATAAATCGCAGAACTGAACAGATTATTCGTTCTGTATCTTGGTATACAAAATAATTGCTCTAGTCTACTATCCCTCTGAGGAACCCTGAACTGAATCCTGCCCAAAAATTCAGAAAAATTTACCAAGTTCCTCACGATTTTAAACAAAAACACCAGGTCAGCAACTATGCACCTGCTCTGAAGACTGGTCATGTTAAACACAGCAAGCAAACAGATCCAAAAAAACTTAAAATGCAGAAAACGAACAAACCTCAGCTGAACTTTCTCTACCACATCAGAATGAACCCTGTAAAAAGGATTCCACCCCACCAACAGATACTCCATTTTTGAACGTATATATGCATTAAAAATAATTTTAACTGTTTCAACTCTACGGAATCCTCTCGAGTTTCGTATAATAAAGCCCAAAGTTTTTAACCCTGAGGCAGCAATTTTTCCCACATGCTTCGCAAATGTTAATTTAGTGTCAAACTCAATTCCTAAGTCCCCAAACTGGGTCCTATGCAAAAGTTGGTCCCCTCCAACAGTATATTGGTACTCAACAGGGGCAAGACGCCTCGTGAAAGTAGAAACAAAGCATTTCCCAATATTCAGGAACATTCTATTCATAAAACACCATTCTGACAGTGCATCAATGCTCCTCTGTAATTCCTCACAATCACTAATGCTAGAAATAACACGAAATATCTTTAAATCATCAGCAAACAACAAACAACGGGAGTCAGCTATACTTTTCGGCAGGTCATTGACACACAATAAAAACAATAAAGGTCCCAAGTTTGACCCCTGGGGCACCCCAGAGGGTGACGAAAACAATGCGCTTCCACCATAAACCACATATTGTGCCCTTCCAGTCAAATAAGATGTAAATAACTATATCAGGTCAAGAGAAAACCCACACATATAAAGCTTCTTCAAAAGAACTTCGTTACCTACTTTTATTTCAGACAACTTGTCATATGTATTTCTACAGCGCTTTATATGTTTCCAGAAAACATCTGGATTGGTCACAATATTTTCTTCCAAACCTGTCACATATGCCCGATGTGCTTCATGAATACTCCTTTTTATTTCCCTTCTCAAATGCCTGAACCCCAAGTTAAATTCTGTGTTCCCTGTTCTCATGAATAGTTTTCTACACTTATGTTTTTCCCGAATACATTTTATTATTTGAGGCGTAAACCACGACGAATTACCCTGTATATTATGACTTCGTCATTTTAGGCCGCCCACCATATTCTGATAGTAATCACGTCACATAGCTTATATTATTTTACTTAACCTATATCTAGGGAGGTGGTCAAGAACAAGGAAATCCGCCATTTTTGGCTTCTGACATATTAAATTTAGAATGAGTTAGACTACATTGCATCACCACCGTACTTATGCACCCACGCAAAATTTCAAAGCTCTAGCTTATTAAGAACTAGTTGAAATGTTGAGTGCAAGATTTGTCGATAATGTGAGTTAATAAAAAGTATTGTAAAAACTTTTTTTTAAAATTATTTTCCATTTGCTTTTCTTGGAGGTAGTGAAAAGATACGAGAAAATATCTCCATTAGGGTTAACCTGTTTAAATAATGTCTACTGAAAAATGTTTTGTTGCTTAACAAAGACCAATTAAAACTGATCGCTAAAAAAGTGTGTAAACCAATAAAAAAAATCACTTGCATGTTTTCATTTTAAAATCGTTTACAAAATCTGATTTTAACAATTTTAAGTTAACGGCTATTGGTGTGATTTCATACATTTTGATGTATTAAGAATTGTAGCAAAGAAAAGAAACAGAACATATATTATTTGTCAAAAGACTGACATTCGATAAATTATAAAAGCATCTTCCATTTCAAATATTGATTCCTTAAATGAACACTACCATTTTCAATGCAGAGGGCTACGAATGTAATTATGTATATGGTAAGCAAAAGTTGTTGCTGGTTTAAAAAGCGCATATCATAGAGGTTCTTACTTATGAATCTGTGACGTTTAATTGTGACAAGATAAACATTTGTTTCTCTAACTTTGCAATTGTCAAGACGCCAACTATTTTATATAATTTAATTTGCTATCATTTTGACCTTGCAAAATATTATGTCTTGAATGAGTCACAACACTTTATTATATATATGGCAAGTTCTTGCTAAGAAGACAGACCGCTGTTTCAAGTAACACTCTTTTAACTGTGAATTTTTTATATTGTTGTCTATGTTCCTTACTTGAGTGGGTGACTATAATCAATTTACTTATGCTGATTTATACATTTCTTATTAATTTCAATTTATATAGACAATAAACGTTTTTGTTGTTTTAATAGTTATTATTATTAATATACTTTTGTGAGTCCATTTGTGTGAATTGTGGCAACACTCCCCTCTGCTGCCACAACTCTACATTTAAACTGAAAGTTAATGTGCATGCAGTCTGCATGTGCTGCAAGATTAACTCCCTGACATAGTGAATCCTATTATGCATCCCAAGTGGTCTCAATTGAAGTCAGCTTACGTGCCTGGAGTTTTGTGAACAGCTTCACGCAAACCTGTTTAGGTAAACCTTCCGTAAACAGTGACTGGGTTTGGATATATATCATAATGACAGAAAGATAACGAGCTACAAGCCACATACTTATTGTTACTAAAATTTAAGAAAATCAGAAACAATTACGAGACCATGGTTGTGAAAATTCGATCGAACATTCATAAGAATCACTTGTAAAACTTTTAAGAAACGTAAGTCACTATGTCATTCACTAAATAAATCTCTGAATAAATTTCCGTTGTTAGGTTTAGGCAATGCTATATGTGACAAATGCGAATGTCAAATTGTATATTTGCGAAAGTCTGAAAGTTACAATAATGTCTTTTTAAAACACAGAAAGGCTAATAACAGGAACACAGCAAATATTTAACATAAAACAAATTAGATGAGAGATAGTCAGACAATAGCATAAATAGGAAGTGTTGATTTCATAAGAAAAATTAACTCGATGGTATGAAAGTATAGTGCGTAGGTTAGTTAGTTAGTTAGTTTTATGATGAGGTGACAATTATGTTAATTTTAGAGAAAGGCCTTAAACTAAGACGCCCTACACACGTAACGATTTATCGTACTGCATGTGGAACTGCAGGTCGTAGAGAAAATTGCATGGGTTGCAGTACAACCATTTTCTGTACACACGATTCAACACATCATACTGCAGCAGTTCAGATTATTGCAGTTATTACGGTATAATAATAGAAGCACTAGAGTGAACAGTGCATTATTATGTCTTCAAAAACTTCAAAAAGGAAAGCTGTTGCGCTTTTAGCTGCAGTGTTGTTGATTGATGAAGATTGTTACATGTATACTGGAAGGACCGTATATAAATTGTACTTTGAGTTATAATAGGTTATTTGATAGATAGTTGCGTTGTTTGGGTTAATTAAATAGCAACACTGTAGTTAAAGTTAGGTGACTTATTGAATGATACTCTTGGCGTATCAACTGTATATATACACTTATTTATATTAACTGTATAATATACATGTATCTCGACTGAGATATTTAACACAAACTTAAAAACTAGAATGGTTTCCTGATGTAACAGAATGAGCTTATATTCTTAGGGGTGGTGGCTTACAGGGATATTACACTGAGCAATACAGAACAAAGATGGAACAAAAATCAGTGAAAAAGAGAAAATGGTGTAAGAGGTAGTTGTTGGACAGAAACAAATATTCGCTCTTATGTGGCTGTGAAAAGAACTTGAACATAAAGAGCCTCTTGATTCTAAAAATTACTTAAGAATGAATTCTGATGCCTATACGCCTTTGTTGGCTTTAATTTGTAATAAAATTACAAAACAAGATACAATTATGAGGAACGCAATATCTGCTGAAGAAAGATTGGTCGCTACATTAAGATATTTGGCAACAAGATGTTCTTATGAAGATCTTACATTTAGAACAGGTATTTCACCTCAAGCGCTAAGTGAAATTACACCTTAGTTCTTATATTGTTTTTTTCTTCTTCATTATTTCTTTCGTCCCTTCTGGGAACAATTCCTTAAATTTGTTAAATAAAATATCATAACTGTCATTTCTCTTTATTTTATTTGCGTAATCTTTTGATTTCACCACCCATAGGCAGCTGTTTTTTCTATACATTTCAATAAACTCTTCCCAGAATGTCTTTTCTTTTAATATACATGATTAATAAAATGAAAAGAATAACTGGCTAACAATAAAATAATAATACACCCGTACAATGAAAAAATCGTAAGTGCGCAGTCGTGATAACTCTACACGCGTTCCAATTTGCGATCAAACATGACCGCTGATACGATATTTTATGGAAGCTCCGTACTGCGAGCAATTCGGCTACTGCGTACTGCGAGGCATCCAATTTTCCTACACACCATACTGCTTATCGTTACAGCAGCAGTTCTGGACGATGTTGTACTGCACGCAGTACGATAAATAGCTACGTGTGTAGGGCCTGCATGTAAAGAAATTGTCTCTCCTGCATACGCCACAAAAAACCAGTGTAGCTGGAACAATGAGGTTCAACAAGCAGCAATTGTCACAATATTTTCAAAATTTGAAAACTGCTCTTGAGAAATATAAATTTCCAGCCAATCGAATCTACAACATGGATGAAAGTACTTTTCAAACTGTTCCAAGTAAACTACCAAAACATATTGCTCCCACTGAAAAAAGAGAACTATCCAAAAATATAGCTGCCGAGCAGGGGAAAACTGTGACGGTAGCATGTTCTATGAGTGCAACGGGACACTATGTTAACATGTTCTATGGGTGCAATGGGACATTATGTTCCACCGTTTTTCATTTTTGCATGCAAGAGACTAAATCTTCTATTGATAAAGGATGCTCCAACTCGTTCTGCTTTGGGTGTAAGAGACTCTGGATACATGAATTCACTAAGATTCGTCGATTATTTGGAGGACTTCTGCAAGTATACAAATCCTACTGCTGACAACCCTATCCTGTTAATCCTGGATAATCACATTTCTCATACCAATCTGCAAGTCATAGCTTACACAAAAAAAAACAAAAAAAAAACAACAATATTCACTTGCTTAGTCTTCCACCACATAGCAGTCATCGTACACAGCCCCTGGACAGAATTTTTCTTAGACCGCTTAAGACCTATTACGATGACTTATGTGATAACTGGACTACATCAAATCCTGGACAAGTAGTGATAAAATACCACATCGCTGGATTACTTAAGCAGGCATATGAAAAACAGCTACTATCGAACAAGCCGTTAGCGGGTTTAAGATGACTGGAATATACCCTCTAGACGAAAATATTTTTGCTGAGGAAGATTTTTTACCTGTTTCAGTAACAGAACAAGCAAATGAAACAGAAGAAATAGATTATGTAGATAGATAGATCGAGACATGAGCTTAAATATTCTGTTTGAAGAAGACACGTCTGTGGGCAATAATCACGCAGAAGCAGAAGAACCTATCGAAGAGGCTGATAATCTTTCAGATATGAGCTAATGTTTCAAGTGCACCGGAATCTCCAAAACCTCAATGTACCGGAGGATACGAATCTCAAATATCTGGATACTCAAAAGAAAATAGTAAACAGTTTTCTGTTACGCTATCTTCAGATATCATTCCTTTACCGATACTTACGAAAACGAGAAAACAAACAAAAAAAGGACTGAAATCTACTCTTCTTACTTCAACACTAAAAAGAGGAGGTGGAAAATATAGAACTGGAAAATATAAAATAGGAAAAAAGAAGAAAAATTTAAGAGAAAGAAAGGAAGGCAAGCATCAAGAGAAATAAAACAATGATAAGAAAAGTGTTTGGCAGAAAAGAAAATTTCCGAAAGAAAAATGAATATCCTGAATCAGGAATCGCAATTTTCATTCCACGATAGCAGCAGCGATATGAATTTTTCAGAAAGTGATGGCAAATCAAACAGTGGCCCACCTGTATATACTCCAGGGGAGTTTTCTGTAATAAAAGTTTGTGGGAAAACGAAAGATTCATTTAGACTTTACATAATGCGAATAATGGCAATGATGGACGATGGTTGCAATGGAATTTATTATAAAAGGGCACTTCACACAAAGAAGAGTTTTTTGTCAACAGTCGATATTATTAGGAAACTCTCCAAGCCATTGCCAGGCAGTTTTGCAATATTCAAGGACTTTGTTAGTTTTCTACCGACTTAAGTGATTTAATGTTGCATTAGCACTGTATTTGTTTAGGTCTTATAAGTTTTTGACATTTTTTTTTGGTGGAAACATATGTCTTTAGTGATGTAAACTGTAGATTTTTATTTATTTAAAACCATTTTTATTTAAAAGGGGCAAAGATCCAAGATGCGGATTCTTGCCCCATCCAATGGGGCAAAGATCCGAATTGTCATATTTTAGATTGCATTCTCTAAATTTTTTTGACACATATTTTGTCTTAGTTTCATATTTGAAACTTTAATGGCCCCAACGTGCCGAAATATTTCAAGGCCATACTGAAAAGGAAAATCCTGAAATGCAAGTTGAGTAAACTATTAGATTATTTCAATATGCATATTTGAGCGGTGAAAATTTGTGTGTGGTGGTTTTCAGAGATGCTCTATTTGATGCAAATAATTTCCAAAATGGCGAATTTCCTATTATACCGGAAACAGATGCTAACTACTTCATTTTAAATGAAACACCCTATATATTATATTTTTAAAATGCCCATTTAATTTTAGGTCGACTTTCATGAGGGAACCCTGTTTTCGAAATATTTAATTTTTTTTGTTGAAAATTCTCTTCAAGAGAAGACTGGCTTAATGAGAGTGATTTCGCTTTATGCCAATATGTTGACAACATATTTTTTGCCCCATCCATTACAGGATACTAAGCTCCGATGTGATGCTGAAGAAAAAATATTTCATATACAGCTGGTTTGTAAAATGTATCTGGATTCTGTAGGATTTAGAATAAAAAAACTCGTTTATTAGTGAATTTTCTTTAAAAAAAAAAAAAAAATGCAATGATAAGGAGATCGCACTTTTGAACTTTGAAAAAATTTCTTCAAATGAGGGCGATTTAGGACCTCTGGAACCCAAATCCGAGGTCGGTTTCAATTTTTATTATGCACATATATATATATATATATATATATATATATATATATATATATATATATATATATATATATATATATATATATATATATATATATATATATATATATATATATATATATGTATGTATGTATGTATGTATGTATCACACTGATAACTCAAAAAATAAAAGGCTAATTTTGTGGAAATTTGGTGAGTACCTTCCTTTTGCAAGTGGCTTGGATAAGTTCGTTAGTCGGGAAAATCTGCTCAGCTTAAATAGATTAAAAATGCTTTGTTTTAATTAGATAGTCGGATTCCCCCAGTCTGTGCGAGTTCTGAGCTGACCTTTAATCTATCGAATTTCGACCACGAAATTATAATGCATGTTTGCAACAAGAGAAATTCTGGACGTAGCAAGTGCGTTATGGTAGCGAATTTTTATTAAATGCTTTAAATTTAAATAGCTCAATTTGCTAATAACCTATAAGGTTCGTTGCCCAGGAAACTAGCCTTTTCCGGAACATTTAAAGTTTATTTTCTAAAAATTTGTACATTTTCAAACAATAGTTATTTTGATGAAATATGGGACATTGTTTCTACTATATAGGTTATAGTGGAAACCAAATTTAATGCCGGATTTCTAAAAAAAAACCACACATTTGCTATTTAAAACATTTAAATGAAAATTCACTACCATAACACACTTGCTGGGTCCAGACTTTTAGTGAATTTTCGTAGAAAAAATTCACTAATGGGGAGATCCCGACTTTGGAATATTGAATTTTTTTGCAAATGAGCGCGAACTAGGACCCCTAGAACCCATATCCGGGGTCAGTTTATATATATATATATATATATATATATATATATATATATATATATATATATATATGTATATATAGGTATATATATATATATATATATATATATATATATATATATATATATATATATATATATATATATCACACCGATAACTCAAAAAATAATGGGCCGATTTTAATAAAAATTTGGCATGTACCTCCCTTTTGTAAATGGCTTGGATAAGATCGTTAGTCAGGAAAATCGGACGAGATTTTTCGGGAAAATTTTGAGTTTTCATTCGAAAAAATTTTTTATTTAAAAAAATAAAAAAGCTTTGATAACCAAATTTGGTAGGTAGGTATAAAAAGTAAACTATACACCAAAATTTAGATTTCTATGTTACAAGAAAAAAAAGATTTAATAAAATATTTTGTGCCAGATCATTTTTATAAAAATTCACTACCATAACGCACTTGTTGCGTCCAGGCTTTTTTTAAATGGAACAGTCTGTATTTTCTGTTTTTGTTAAATGCACTTGAAGATCCTCTTTCAAAATGCTACAGAAATGTATGTGTATCACATACAGTGCTAACTAAATTATCATAGGTACTGTTCAAATTGTCCACCATTTGCAGTAACACAACTATCCAAGCGTAATAGAACTCATTCACTTGTTGCACACTGTATTTTAGAAGGATTGAGCTTATCTAAATAATTACAAACTCGAATTTCAAGTTCTTCTCTTGTATTCACCGGATTCACATAAACATCTGACTTACTTTACCCCATAAGTAGAAATCGATCAGAGTGAGATCCAGTGATCGTGGGGGCCAAACATTTGTAGCTCTGCCCCATATCCACCTTTCCTCAAAAACTTAATTCAAGTATCCCGTCATCTCAGCTAAAAAATTTGCTGGGGCACCATCTAATTGGTACCAACAATTGTTATAACGATTAAGTGGCAAGGTCTCTAAAAATACTGACTGTGGTTTGTAAGATCCGTAGGCACTGGTTAGAATTAAGAGTATTATCAAAAATACAGTACGAAATTTTGTTGTCCATTAAAAGAGCAAACACATTGAAATTGAATTTTATCTGAAAACAGCGTTCCCTAGTCACATGAGGAGAATTGTGTCTGTTGAAAATCCCATCATAGGAAAACTTTGTTCCATCCGTCAAAATTATATTTCTAATCAAAGAAGGATTATGTTGGTGGCGGTCAAGGAGCATTTGACAAAATTCTACCCTTTGTGCTGGGTCACTGGATTGTAGAGAATTTACAAATGTGAATTTATAATTATGCATATTACGCTTGCACAATATTCTGTATGTGAACGAATGTGCTATATTCAAATCATGTTCAGCTGTAACTACTGATTCACATGGATGAGCTTCAAAATAAAATAAAACAGAAATTACATTGTTTCTGCTTCTTGTTACCAGTGACACTATTGATTGCATTCTTAATTTACAGCTACCAGTTCTCCAGAAATTATATTCGTATCTTCTGAATTTCTGTACAGTCATTGGAGGTAATCCAGGATACCGTTTGTTAAAGATTCAACACGTTCTGCTGACAATCTTACTACATTGTTCGTGAAAGCAAAATAAATTCAGCAGCTGTTCATATGAATAGTTAAGATTTTCCATTATACTGTCGCACCGTGATTATTGTTATCACAAATATACAAAAACTTACGTTACAATACAATAAAATTACTGAAATGTCAAACTCTACATAGCACTCTAATGAAATTGATTAAATTACTCATTTATCCCAAATTCTCTGCTTTTTTCTAAAAAATGCCAATAACTCTTGAAAAATCAATTTTGGGTATAGGGAATATTAATACAATTTGAAAGAGGATCTTCACGTCCATCTAACAAAAACATAAAATACAGGGTGTTCCAGTTAAAATAAACGAGTTTTTTTATTCTAAATCCTACGGAATCCAGATACAAACAAACAAAAGATACAAACCACCCTATATATGAAATATTTTTTCTTCACATCACATCGGAGCTTAGTTATCCTGGAATGCATGGGGTAAAAATATTTTGCCAACATATTGAGATGAGTGGAAATCACTTTTAAAAAATTTAAATATCTTGAAAACAGTAGAAGATATGAACATGGTTCCCGATAAAAGGCGACCCAAAATTATATGGACATTTCAAATGTGTGTCCCATTTAAAATAGAGAAGTTAGCAGCTATGTCTGGTATAACCGGAAATCTGCCATTTTGGAAATTATTTGCATCAAATAGAGCATCTCTGAAACACCTACATTTAAATTTTCACCACTCAAATATGCATATTTTGGAAAATAATCTAATAGTTTACTTAACTTGGGAGACCTGTATATTATTTCAGATTACCTTCATTTTAAAGTCTAGCGTAACGCAAAACTTACTTTTACTAGTGTGGGATATTTCCCGCAATAATTGGAATGTGAATTAGACATTTTTGGTAGCTTTGGCTGGCTAGTAGAGGTGCTCTGTTAGTGTTAACTATAGAGGGGAAGCATTTGCATCATGTTTGTCATTAAGTGATGTTATGTTGAATGTTAGGTTCTAATGTATTTCTATATATATATATATATATATATATATATATATATATATATATATATATATATATATATATATATATATATATATATATATATTAGAGGTGTGCGAAGCTTCGAAATTCCGAACCGAACCCGAACTCGAACCGAACATTCGGTTCGAAAATATGTTCGCACTAGCGATGTTGAAATAGTTCGAAGTTCGAAATATGTTATTATTCAAAATAGTTCGAAGTTCGTTGCTCAAAAATACTTCGAAATTTAACTTTACAGGCATTGAATGTTGCCAAAAGTAGCGATGTTGCGGCCCCTTTAACGCGATAGCGGCGCTTTAAACTCATTGAGCTGATAGCGTAATTTCAAGAGATCTCACTCATGCATATTTGTGAAAGTAGATGGGACACATTGAGATACGACGAAGCCCTTTAGCAGTCACAGAATTACTTTTCTTGTATATCCTAGCCTCCCATCACCTATTTCAGTAACAACATTATGATGGCAGTGTTCAAAGGCGATCGGTAACGTAAATGTTCAGAATTTGAGGATAATTACAGATTGCCTTTGGAAAACACTGGTTTCAATATTCTTTATTACACAGTGAGTCAAAACAGTTAAATATTCACAATCAGGAGACAGTTCAAACTTGTGAGTGGTTATTTTATACCTATCATGCTCTCTTCGAACCCTCCCAATCTGTTTGCTAAAACTGCCTAGCCAATACTAAACAACAACATTTATAATTGAGCTTATCTATAGATCTAGAAATCTAAAAAAGTTTCAAATATTTTGTGTTTTTGATTTAACGTTGCCCCATCTCCACAACGATCAGAACCGGAAGGCATTTTCACCCAATCAACCTGCAAATTTATTGAATCCTTCCTTTTTGTAAAAAGAGTTGGAATCTTTTACATATCAAATATTGTATGTTACAATATTCCAAAATTTTGTATTTAAGGAAATGATATATGAGCACTGAGGAATTTTGGGTAGTTCGATGTTCGATTTTGAATTTCTAAGAAGTTCGAAGTTCGACTGTGAACCTTAGACATACTATTTCAGAGGTTCGAAGTTCGAGGCAACATATTTGCTTGGGTTCGTTCATAGTTCGGTTCGAACAAAACATGGGTTCGCACACCTCTAATATATATATATATATATATATATATATATATATATATATATATATATATATATATATATATATATATATATATATATACACTACTTAGTTAATTTAAAGTGTAGTCTGTTTTACACCTTCGGCCATCACACACCAGTAAGTGAAAAGATATTTACACTTCGACATTACAACATACTTTTATCATTAAAATACTATTCAGATGATATTATCTCTACAGTCGCCAAAGTTTGCTCCTTTGGTTAATTGAAGGTTAAGCTATTATGGACCTTATGCATTTAAAATCACTCAAATGATACTCTGAATTTTAGTCACCTAATAAGTGTCTACAGTAATGTGAACATGGACCTTTGTTATCATTTCATCAATCAACTGCTGTTCTAATGATATTGACTCTAAAATTCACAGCCACGTGAGGTTGCTTGTTTGGTGAACGGAAGAATGCACTGTTATGAACTTTATGCATCTATAAACACTCATCATGGCTATCCGAAATATAGTCGCCTTAGAAACTATAGTAGAGCTAGCATACTTGTTCAATATTGGAAGGCCCTACTATTTTAAACCTTAGCCATCACTTGGCACTCAGGTCACTATGCAGATGTAATCACTATAGAATACAGAGTAAGATAAGTTGGCTTCTTTACTGAACTGTATAATCTAAAATTTGAACATGTCACACAAGTGCTTAAATAATTGGAATCAGAGCTGTAAAAACGAAACATTAGGAACTAGTAAATAAAATTCAAAGTAATTACATTCAATATCTAAATATGCTGGTAATTATGACACAATAATTTTTATAATTCAATTTGCATATTATGAAAAAAATGTATTCAAAAAAATGTTTGAAATTTGCATTGGGTAATAATAACTAAAGTTAGGTTCAAATCAAAGTATTTAATGTGGAAAGCAGATAGATGAAAAAATTATCACATGTTTTTTAATGCAAGTAATAAACAATTAGAATTAAATGTTCGCATCCCACTATTGTACTACTTATATCATAAGTATTAAAGAAAGGCTGTTGCTTTTGCTACATGCTCTGCATCAATAACATTAGACATCAAATAAATGTTACAGACTTGTAACATTAAACATCAAATAAATGTTATGTGCACCAAACGATGAAGTTATATTAATTCTGGGCAATCTTGTGTTGTACTCATCTAAGAAGTAAACAATGGATCGGGTCGATTCGGAAGGCGAAATGAACGTGCGACGCTGTGCACCATTGCCAGATCAATATTACAAAGTGTCATTTTAAATAAAGAAGGAAATCAAAAGGTGAACAAATGTTTTTATAATATAAATGATGAATGATTATATGACGTCATCTACATACATCGATATTTGACATATATTACGAAAAACAGTATGTAGATGACGTTATATTATCATTTATTATTTATATTATAAAAACATTTGGTAAAAGTCTAGTACCTTGACACATCAGCGATTTCGATGAAATTTTGCATAGCCACGTAGTTTTGTGTGTAGATGATGAAAATAACAAAGAAAATTACAGCACACACATATTTTCCGAGATATCGTCATTTTTCTGATGAAAATTTTCATCATTCCCATGATGATGTTTTCCGAATTTTTGCATCATATTTATCGCTCATTATCACCCTAAACACGGTATATCGCTGAATTGTAACACACCTGTTTGATATTTCCCATTTTTTTGTACATAATTTCCTCAAAAAAAAAACAACATAGAAACCACATGAAAATGCATTTAGTATGCAAATGTGAAATTTAACCAACACAGAAATTGACATTACATATGTCAGGCTTATTCGTATTAGACAAGCATCTTGTGACCGTAATTAACATTGCACACAACTAATGAGCCTTTTGCCGTTTTAGCGAAATAAGACTGCCCTGAAGTGCTGTTTACAAACAATTCTGCCAACTGACCTTCCTGACCTGCCCTGACATCAGTTTGGCCAATCAAAAGCTAAAAGAAGAAAAAAGGTCATGTTACTATAATATAATATATATGTTTCCTTCTATTAGCTGTTCATTAGACAAACTTATGTCAGGGCAGGCCAGGGCAGGTCAGGAAGGTCAGTTGGCAGGATTGTGTGTAAACAGGGCGGTCTTTTATTTCGTTAAAATGGCAAAAAAACTCATGAGTTGCGAGCATGTTACTTACAGTCGCGAGGTGCTTGTGCAAATTCATGTTGGTTAAATTTGACATTTGCATATCAAGTGCATTTTTATGTAGTTTTTCTACATTTTTGAGGAAATTATGGACAAAAAATAGAAAATATTAAATAGGGTGGGTGATCTGTGTTTAGTGATAATGAGCGATGAATATGATGTTAAAATTTGAAAAACACAATCAGGTAAATAATGAAAATTTCCGGCGGAAAAATGACGGTATCTTGGAAAATACGCATGTGCCATAATTTTCTTTATCATTTTTATCACCTACGCACAAAACTAGTGGTTGTCCAAAATTTTATCAAAATCGCTTATATGTCAAGGTACTAGACAATTACCAAACATTGGTTCATCTGTTGGTCTCCTTCTTTGTTTAAAATGATACTTGGTAAAATATATCTGGCAACAGTGCACACTAATGCACTGTCATTTTGCCTAGTGATGGGCGATATATTTCATGATATCACTGTGAATCGTGACTGCAACTTATTAATATCAGTGACTAAAAAACACGATGTGATCACAGCTGTGAAATCATTGCAGAACAGAAATGAGCATATCAATATCACATCATAATAATGACAGATACCTAAAACATAATAACAATAACGTGTTGGTCCTGTTCATGTTACTTTATTGCAGTCTAAATATTGGGAGATCTAAGAGCAAAATAAGTAGTGTCTACCCTAATTAATAGTTTTAACCTAACGGAATCACAGAATATGAAAGTAAAATATATTTTGTGACAGGAATGGTTTTGACATAATCAGTTAAAACGATTTTTGTGAAGCCAAATGAATAAGTAAATAGAAAAAGTCTGCAATTTTAATTCTATATTTGTAAAATTTGAAAAGTAGACCGGAACCATATCAAACTTTTGTGCTAAAAGATTAAAAACCTTTATCAAAACTTAATCACAATCACAGTTTTAAGGTAACCTTATAAACCTACACAGACAGAATGAGCAAACGTAGATTGCAGGTGCAAAGGCAGATCGCATTGCAGTCTGAAGAAAATGCGATGTTGTGATCACGATTTCGCAGTTTTTCATCGACTGCGATAACAGTCACTACCTGTGGTTTTCTGATATCCATGATTAAAACACAATGCTGAAATATCTCCCATCACTAATTTCGCCTTTGGAATTGACCTGAACCTTTGTTTACTTCTTAGGTGACTACAACACAAGATTACCTAATTCTGTTATAAGACCAATAACATGGTACTGAATATTGGAAATGGTCACCCAGCCATCTTCCTAACAAATTATGTTTGTAACAAATAGCAGAATTTGACATAAAAGCACAAATTGTTATAAAAATAAACAAGTTTAATATCAATTCATTAATTGTTGTTGCTCTTACTTAGTGAAACCTTTATATGCTTTAGTAGTTTAATATCGAGTTGTGATGAACATAAATAGAAAAGAAATTTAAAAAACCGAAGAACCTACTACAAAGCACATCATTAGGTACTTATATCATGCTAGTAAAATTTAATATCAAATATAAATAGTTTTCATTCACATGATTCACGCAGACAATGAATTTAGATCACTTCTGATCACCTAAAACATCATAGGACACACAAGCAAATTAACAAACCAATCTGACACATCTTGCCACACCTTGTATATTCTAATGCCAAAAAGAAACACAAACTTAGAAGGTAGCTGTAATTGGTAAATAAGACAAAGTACTGTATGAGTTTCCTGGTTTTTGACTGTAGCAGCCTGTTAAAATACAAGGAGACAAGAGAGTTAACAATTGCTCAAGACAAAACTCTGTTAGCGGCTCAGTTGCTGAATCAAAGTTTAAATGCATCAAAAAAATGTTTAGCAACTAGAATAATAACCAGAACATTCTCAATATTTGACATCTTATTGCTACACAAGTCTGCTTAATACCTCTCTCTCTCTCTCATAATTCAATACAAAACAAAATATAATTTAATGCACTTTTAACTTACCAAATTAGAATCCTCAACCAGCTTACGGATATGCGGTTTAACAGCTTCAATCAATTCAACAAGGGATTTGTTTGTGGCAACTGAGCCAGTTGGCAAAATCACAACCTTGGTACCATCCTGAGATATACTGTTGTCGTATTTTGTCTTCTTTGATGGAGGCAGATCACTGTGGCTATTCAATATGATTGGGTCAGGCACTGGAATATTCAAATCTTGATGTACCTCCACAAATCTTCTATTTTTAAACTGTGGTGTTTCTAGCAGGTTGTTTAGTTTGACTATAGTTTCTGGAAAACCTTTAAAAACTAATTGTTCAGCCTGAGTCTTCAATCCATCTTTGTATTCTTCTACCTGAAGTAAATAAATGACAATTGTGAGAATTGTAATTTAGCCTATTATCTATTTTCGTATTAAAATTTACCAATTGCTTTTCATTATTCTTCTGATAAGACATTTCAGTTTGATTGTGACAAGAATGCCTGTTTTTTAAAAACGAATAATTTATCATGTCAACAAAAAACATGAAAAACGTAAACGTGTTTCAATCAATTATCATCCTTATTTCGTTAATACAAACCGCTACATGATGAAAATTATCAACTAACCTTTGTTACATCTGCCATAATCAATTGGTGGAAATATATAACACTTAGGTAAGAGGTAAGTATCGACAGAAAACAGCTTAAAATATGAAAGACAAAAGTTGTGTAAAATGTAGTGACTTAACCTAAATGTTGCCTCTCGTCGCTAGCCTCTCAATAATCACAGGCTTCAGAATTTACGGAGAAGAATAGTAGTGATAAAGGATAAGCGATTACAATTTTAACTATAGAGACCAGTAAAAGTAGATTATTCGGGAATGACAATTCACCTATGAACTATGAATAGGGTAATTTGGATTTGTTAAAATTAACAACCTCCGAGTTTATATAGTTTATTTATTTACTCTGTGTTTTTTTACCTTATTGCATTACTTATTACCATTGACTAAAATACCAAAGCTGATCGAAAACACATATTTTTAAAATATGTGAAGCAAACAACTTTGATTTAATTCTTTATATAAAATTACAGCATTTTCCTTGTTTATACAAAATTTAATCTACACGCAACTCCCAATTCCAAAAGAGGCAAATATGGAAAAACTGCTTATTTACTACCGAATTCAAAAACTAATTCTAAATTGAATTTGGGGTTCTCTTGGGTATTGGTGTTATATCTCTTGTATTATTTAATGATAAAATATCTTGACTTGGCAAGTGTGTTATAGTAATGAATTTTTAGTAAACTCTTTTTTGGATTACCTAGTTGAAGAAGAGTGAATCAAAGTTAAAAATATCGTTCGTAGAGAATTACTACCTCGATGGTCACCTGAAGCCTGTAGATTGTGTTGGCAACAGCGAACACGCTGGAATTATATTCGAAAGGAAATGAGAAGTGACAGCTGGGAGAATGTAGAAACATCTGGGACTCTAATAGACGGTATAAATTATAAATACGTGAGCGGCAGATGGAGAAGTCAAGTCAGTAAGCGAGTTAGTGTTTGTGCGGAATAAGTGATAATAGAAGGCGAGTGGCGAACTATAAAACTGTAATGCTATAGATATTTGGTAATAGAGAAATATAATAGTTGGTGTGTTTATTGTCAGAAAATAGTTAGTTATAATCGTTGAAATAGACAACAAACTGGAAAGCCCACGCTGTGTTAAAATTGTAATCCTCGGTGTGGGAAGGGTACAGCCATGATACAAATAACTGATAATGAAGCTACCTATTTTAGAACTGTTATGCGCATGCCATCATATGGTGAATCCAGTGCAACAATAATATGCTGTTGTACAGCAGAGTTTGACGCTTCATCACATCTTATAACTTATAACCTCTTAAGAAATTACGTATTTTACCATTATTTGTGTGCATACAGTTGGAAGTAATTTTTTATGATCAGAGTACTACTACTGTGAATATGTGAAATCAGAATCAAATCAAGTTGATGAATATTATCGCCCTCTAAATATCTGCGAACGTCAATGTGCATTCAGGGTTCCCATTAATTATTATACTTGTCTTGTGCTTATATACGTAATATAAAAATGAAAAAGAGTAAATTTACTGCTGTATTCTGTATTATCTGAAAAAGACAATATATGGCGACAAAGTGGAATGTAACTTCAACCGCATTAAATTGACGTATGGAATTTTTTTGATTGCGAATGATTTTGTTTTAAGTGTGCAGTTGGACTTCTATGACGTCACACACCACGTTACGTCATAAGAGGGGGCAAGGCCAACAACACAGAATATAAGGACTCGATTATCTGTCGTAACGGCCGCGTGACGTAGGCACAGTGAGGTGTACTTGTTCGCTCCGATTAGACAACAACGTGTTGTTTTGTTATATTTCGTGTGTTAGAGCTCCCTTTTTGCTGGAGATAGTGAGAATTTGTGTGATATTCTTGTGTTTTCGTGTGTTTTACTACTGTTGCCGGTATATTTACAATGCCGTATTCCTGTTGTGTGCCGCAATGTCGGGGAAATAACAAAAATGGACCGAAGGTACACTTGTTTCGTTTTACAACGCACGTCGCCATGTCTGGTAAATGGGTTTCAGCTATTCAACGGGAGAATTTTTCGCCAACGAAGTTCAGCAGAGTCTGTGAGTTTCGTTTTGTTAAAGAAAATATGATAAATTGTTCTACTGCAACGGATTTACAAACGGGCGAGACCATAAAGTCAAATTTAAAAATTCCTAGATTAAAGAGGTACATTGTTTAAATTAAAATATTCTCCTGGGCCTGTAATAACATATTCTGTAATAATAAATACTGACTTACAAGTTGAAACATTTTTGCGTGGCTGCGAAATACAAATTGCCCGCGAAATGACATTAAACCTGGTTTAACGACCATTCATTTAATCCTGAAATTGTGGTAGCTGAAACCGATGTAGACGTTGTCAGTGATAATATTCCGGTAATCACTTATTTAGCAGGTTACTGTTGTTATATTGCGCGAAAAAGAATTCAGTGTGAAATATGTACTGAAAATATCATTTATAATGATGAAATCATTGTTGAAGATAATTTCACCCTGATTAAAAGTTTAAGCCGGGGAAAATTGCTTTATTCTCAAGACGTTATCGTACGAAAGGTTTTATATGCGTATATAATATTTAACAAAATTTTGGATGAATTTGAGGAAACTTTCTTAACAGTTCATAATAAACGTGCATTTCTAAGCCACTATATTATAAAATTTCTTTCAGATAACGGGCACCTGTCTGTCGATTATAAATGTAATATTCATCCGATTGTACATATAGCAAAAATTGTCATAACCTGCACGGTAAATACTCTTCTTAAAAATTATTGTGGAAAATCTAATAATCGGTTGGCTAAGCCATCTAAAAGCCGTAAATTAATGACTCTTACCAAATAGACCGCATTCTTTTTATAATGATTTTTGCTTTGAAACCTAATAAAATCGAATGGGGTGCGATGAAGGACTCAGTTGACGACTGGCACCCTCTTTCAAACAAAAGCCCCTCAAAAGTTTTCAGAATAAGTGTCTTTTAAGGCTAAAGCAACGTAAAACCAACAACACCGAGAATATATCTCGGTGTTGCCGGGGTAGCGCAATACCTCTCTGTGCTGACGTCATGCGAGATAAATGGAGCCCCAACAATGGCCCTTTATACCACAAAGTTGCGTTCCCACAGTAAGGACCGTCGAGCCAGCAGTAGACTTAGAGGAGCCCACAAGTATGCAGGCTCAGACTGGCAAGTTGGACGGAATATCACTCGTGAGAATCTACATCAGCAGATCCTTTGTTACACCCAGAGACAATAGTGCCACGCCTGAAGTGTAGTGTATAAATAGGCTGCTCACAAGGATACGACCGTTCATTCTTGTTCCGAGTAGTTAGACTCTGCACATCGCGTGCTAGACTTTAGATCACATGTATGTTGATCGCTCCCTTTGTCATTATTTTATATTATTCATTTTTGTATTAAGTATTGATTGTTTAAAGTATTAAATAAATTGTTTTAAAAATTCAAACGTCTTAACCGTAAAGTTAAGTGGCGCAGTCGTTAGTATTGGTTAGAAAACCGAAAGCATATCGATTTTTAAGCGTATCCACGCCTAATAACCAATTCGAGCCAAGCAGAGCCAAGTTAAAGCAGAAACAGTAGCCAAGCAGAGCCAAATGGAAGCAGAAACCATCGTATGATGGTAAGTTTACTGCTATCCCATTTTTCAATGTCTATATAATTTTATGTATACGTGTGGTATTGAAATGTTATATGGCTGATTCAGAAGAAGAATCACAAAGTTTATCTAATATAGATTTAGATCAATCAGTATTAGCGATAATATCTAAAAGTAAATCGTTCAAATTTTAATAGTAATACTAATATAGTAGCAACATGACAGACCAATTCAAAGAATTTTTCCTGAAGGCTATCCCAGAGTTTGATGGTCAACCAGCCAACGTAGGCAGCTTTTTAAAATCTTGTGACTTGGTCATGAATCAGTTCTACGTAGCGAACGAGAATTTGTATATGAATCATTTTTTATTAAATTATATTCAGACAAAATTAACAGGCTTGTCGTAAACACTAAGATAATTAATACGTGGGTAGATCTGAGAGAGGCCATTGTACAGAACTTTAGTGATCAGCGCGATGATAATAGTTTATTGGCAGAAATACTTGCGCTGAAACAACGTAATGCGGAGGACGCACTGTCGTTCGCTAACAGATGCCGTCATATAGAGCAATTGCTCATCTCAAGTTTAATCGCAAAAGAACATAACGAAGGTGTAAGGTTAACTAAAAAAGACATTTAGCAGAACCAGACGTTAAAAGCATTCCTTGGTGGATTACGCAATCCATTAGGTATTATGCTTCGTAGTAGATCACCAGAAAGTATAGAACAAGCTTTGAAATTTGTATTCGCATAAGAAAATTTCGATTATAAAGACAAAACAATATATAAGAATTTTAGTAATAATAAACCGGAAGGACAGAACCGTACATTTTCCAGAAACAAAATAACCCGCCTTTTCATAACGTACAATTTCAAAGACCTTTTCAACAAAATTTCAGACCGTTTCAACAAAACAATAACGCTCAAAATTTCTCACACGAACTTCCAACCTAGACAAAATCAACAATTCGTGCCGAGACTAAATTTCTCGAGTCAATTTAGGGGACCCAATTTCAATAATCAACCGGGACGACCCCATATAAATCACAACGCGAACAGAACTTATCACCAACCCATGGAAGTAGACAGCTCTAATACAAGACTGTCACAACAGCAACCAAGGCGAGCAGCTCACGTAAATAACACGGAATTTAGCGATAACAATATAGATGAAATAAATTACGATTTAAATTATGTAAACTATGATGTAGATCATGAAAATTCGCCAGCGGAAGAATACGATATTCAACAACAAAATTTTCATATAGAAGACACGTATACGGACAACGGACAACCGATAATAGAGATTAACCAGATAGATAGTCAAACAACTAATTTAATTAACAAGGGCAGTGATAGTAGTTATAATTATAAGCAGAGAATAAAGGACTTAAACTTGAATAATGACCAAGCGACAGGCGACCCATGCATTCGGTTGACCTGGCTGACGAGTCAAAATCCAAGACGAGAGTTCAACAGAACAATAACAGTATTATGAGTTATGTAAATTCCTGGCTTACCAGTGGTAATAAGATAAGTAGGTTAAACAAAAGCCCACAGAGCGGTTTAAATGAAACTCCCACGACAAACGAATATTGTAATGCAGAGACAGATTATATTAGTTCATATAATATACAGGATGTTCAAATAAGAAACAAAAACCTGTTGAAGTTTGATAATAAGTTAAGTAAGCAGTCGAATAAAGCACAAGGTAGAAATAAAATAGTAGTAAGAAAACAAGATAAAGATGATCGAACCTTTAGCCTAATATGATAATACGGTGAATACTGGGCTAAATACCGAAAAACAGGTAATAAGCGAAACAAAACTTAAAGCAGAAACATCTAATTTGGATAATAAAGCAAGTTTTCGCCATAAATAAAAATAGTACGGAAACAAACCCCATAAAAATCAAAAATTCCAATACGACTAATAATTCTAAAACAGAACTACCCATATTGGAAAAATGAGAAACAGCATCAGAGATTACGCAGCAAATCATGTTATCCCATGAAACTAAGAAGCGACATCGAACATTTAATGAGACCTATGCACAGATGCAAAACAAATTCGCTTTTCCCCAGATGAGACAGATAATTGAGAATTATATTAGAACCTGTGAATATTGCAACAAAAAAGATTACAATATATTTAAATTAAATAAATTAAATAAGCAATCGACTCATATTACCTAAGTAAGGTAAAACTGGAAAATCGGATAAATAACAAGACATGACCTGAGACTGACTAATATGACGAAAAACACAATTATCGGGACAAATACATAAAATATACCAATATATAAACATTAAATAAGAATTATATTCAGGACCGCATTCAACCAATTTTAAAATAAATAACTAAGCTGATGATTAATATTGTCGAAAAGAAAAAATATATATAGGCGTATAGAATAAGTCTTATCGTTATCACCTTGTCAAAAGTAGAATCAATAATTAAACAATCCATTACGTAATTAGAAAACCTCTTTTTGTAAATAGAATGCACGGATACACGACTGTATATTGCACACAGGTTTAAATTCGGATTTTAAAATTAAATGGCATTAGAGCTATCATTTTACAGGACTTAGTAAAACATAACGGCTGGAAGTACACGTAAGAGGTTAACCCTCTAAAATATAATAACAATAATAACAATGAAAAAAGTCATGTCTAAATTTCTTCACAATTCAATTAAGAAAGCACTAGTAACAACACGACCATAAGACACATTAAGGGATTTCCACAGCACAATTATCGAACATTATCGACTGTTCAAGACTAAAAATTTAAAAATACGAAATCCATATAATTAAGACCATACTATATATCGGATCATAAATAGACAATGCAGTCGTGAAGCCACTAACAAAAGGCTTAAAGAAAAGCTATAAAAGAAACATCAAAGACGAAGAATACATTAATGCCTTTAACTCGTGTAAAGACATTTTAATGCATTCAACTGTGTTATAACACCAGACTTTCCAAATATGTTATATTAACAACAGAAGCTAGGTACAACACGATGAGAATAAGTTACTAGCCATAGTATGGGCAACCGATTATTTCAGACGCATACTCAACACTCTGTATACCGAGACTAGAAAAAGAATTAGTTAACAACAAAAGTTATCAGACAGTTCAAAAATACGGACGAACCAATTACATTCTAAGTCAAAAAATAGACAACAAACTTTCATATAAGAAAAAAATAATTTAAATGAACCCAGCCAAATAAGGAAAATTATAACAGAACACTTTCACCACAAAAGAAATATTATTGTGTTTTGTGTACAACCCAGATTAGGAACTAGTAAATTCTGCAACCAATAAAACTTTTAATAATGTGACATCATCCAGATTTTATAAATGGAAAAATTAGAAAACAAAAAAATTATATATATATATATATATATATATATATATATATATATATATATATATATATATATATATATATATATATATTCATAGATATAGATTACGACAGGTAAAGGACATAATAAAATTACGTAACGACAACCTTGGACGAACCAACACACTAACAAACATTTTAAAAGAAGAGACAAAGTCTATAGAAAGTAATCCACGAAATTCCACAAAAAAACATAAAATCCATTTTCAGGACACTGTTCAATAATGTCATTATTAAAATATAACAAAGCTATTCTAAGAAGCCATAAAAGAGAATTAAAAGAGATAATCAACTCACAGTACCTACAATGTAAGAATTAACATATAAGACGCTCGACATATGGGACGTGCGACAGAAATATGACTACGTAAGCAACAACTTAGAATTGATACATATAACGTACGAGACAATACACGGACTGACACACAGACCAATTTAAATAGCAAGCTTAATTTTTAAATAAAGTAAAGCACGTAACCTGATTAATATAATTATAAGACCGTTTTAATTAACACTAGCATTAATAACTCATAGACATCAGCAAGAAATAAGATGAGGTAACTTATAAATCATTTAGGAATAAACTCTCAAGCAATTAAATAACAGGTACTAAATATCCACTAGTAATCAACAATAACCGATTACAATTCTGAATAGCAAAATTTCATGTTGAAAGTTCAAAGTTGAATTTTACTACAGGAATTAAGGATAATACATTTTAGGCGATTTTCCAAATAAGGCACACTTTTAAATAAACAACAGAAACATAGCATCGTGAACGGACTAGGTTCTATATGTAAATCAAAAGAATTTAATAGAACAATAGTAGGATTGAGTCATAACCAGGACACAATAGTAAATAGGATAAATGAATTGGGTAATACAATCGATAGCCTGAGGAGCGAACAGCTAACTCACTACCATCGCATAAAAAGTCTAGAATTACTCACTTAGCTAGGGCAATTATTAAACAATATTCAAGAAATAGCACTAACAGCAGAAAATGCCATCACTTTTTCAAAGTTAGGAATCTTTCACACATCAATATTAAAGCCAAAATTTATAATAAAAGAAATCAATAAGATACAAAATTATGCAACTAATGCTAGATTAATAAGAACCACTGATCTAAATCTATACGAAAAAATATTTAAAATAAAAGCAGTTCAAAACAATTTCCAAATTATATTTCAAATAGATATACCTCTAGTAGTCGAATCAGAGTATGATTATTATCAATTGTACACATTGCCTGTCCCTAGAAATACACACACTTTTACCATGATAATTCCTAGAACCAAATACCCAATCCTAAGCAGTAAAGAATATGCCTATCGTAATGAAGTGTCAAAATTTAAAAAACCAGATATATTTTTGCAAAGACAATCCAACAACCATGAATGATCAAAACCCATGTGAAATCAAACTAATCAAACTTCAAAAACCTATTAACAATTGTAATCAAGAATTAGTCAAAATTAATAAAACCACAGTTTCGAGATATGGAACCAGTCAATATATAGTTATAGCACCCGAAGAAACTAACGCCAGAATAACTTGCCAGGAACAGGAGTGGACCAACATAATCAAAGGTACGAAGTTAGTCAACCTTCAACCAAATTGCCAATTGAGATTAGGCACCAATATCTACAAGACCGGCCCAACAACAGCAGAAACACAACAGCTATTCAATATGCCTACATTAGAAATCCCCATTTCAGAAGATCACATAAATCAAAAAAGGCACCTGAACTATCACTACAAAACGTACAGCTACATAACATCAATCAAATCCAACATCAACTTCAAAATATTAAACAAAATATACCACGACCAATAAATATACCGATCCATCACCTGAGTATATGGACCATATTATTATACGTAGCTGCCTTGATAATAATAACAACTATAGCTGTCCGAATGGGGTTGAAGAAACGAAGAACCACCAGAGAAGTCAAGGAAAACAACCCAGGAACCACCGAGTCCGGATTTCCCTTGAAAATCCAGAACGAACCATAGCTTCGTTCTTTAAAAAGGGGAGAAGATAAATGGAGCCCCAACAATGGCCCTTTATACCACAAAGTTGCCTTCCCACAGTAAGGACCGTCGAGTCAGCAGTAGACTTAGAGGAGCCCACAAGTATGCAGGCTCAGACTAGCAAGTTGGACGGAATATTACTCGTGAGAATCTACATCAGCAGATCCTTTGTTACACCCAGAGACAATAGTGCCACGCCTGCGGAGTGTAGTGTATAAATAGGCTGCTCACAAGGATACGACCGTTCATTCTTATTCCGAGTAGACTCTGCACATCGCGTGCTAGACTTTAGATCACATGTATGTTGATCGTTACCTTTGTCATTATTTTATATTATTCATTTTTGTATTAAGTAATTAAGTATTGATTGTTTAAAGTATTAAATAAATTGTTTTAAAATTAAAACGTCTTAACCGTAAAGTTAAGTCCCGCGAGCACAGAGTCCTTATATTTTCGGTGTTGTTAACAAGGCATAGAACTCAATTAAGGAATCAAATATCCGTTATTTTCGGACCAATTTAGACAAAAACAAATTGAATTTCTTTTAATTAAATAATGTTTTTTTTTTTCAAGAGGAAGCGTTCAGATTAAGCTCAGAATAATTTGTTTACATATAAGAAATATGTTGAATATTCTTGTTTACTATAAAACATGAGTGTTTTGTTTTCTTTAACGTCGGCCTAACGTCGGCCTATTTCCGCGACTATGGCCAATCACCGACGCCAGGGAGCAGTTTCACCTCACCATCCTGAAAATTTTGCCGAACCCCTGCCTTTATGTAAGAAGGGTAGAGATTTTTAACGTGCCCAACATCGCATGGACACGGGACCGACAGCCTTACGCCCCCTCCGAAGGGTGGAACGTGCAGACATTCAACTTGCTCAAATACAATGCCAGAACATCGATTGATGTTAATTTTACAGTTTGTACTGAAAAAGTGAAAGGAGAACCCTGAGATCGAACCCAGTACCCCTGGGCTCATAGGCACACGTTCTTACCTCTGAACCACTGAGGCTCTACTATAAAACATAAATAAATAAAGAAAAATATACATCATTTGTAAATAAAAGCAATATATGTGGTGTATTATATATTATTTGAAATAAAAGCTGATAATAATATTTCAACTACAGAAATGTGGTAATCTTAGAGGTTACCTATGTACTTAGAATTAACTTACCTAACATTATACACAACATGTGCAAAATGAATGTATCACAGGTGTATATTATCTATTATTATTCTCTTAACGACTGAACATTGTAAAATAAAATTGTTTTGTGTAACTTATGGCGTATAGTTGCCGTATCATCTAACAAATTAATAGTTCTAATTTTTGGTATGAGTTTGAATACATACGTAATATATGAATATATATTAATAATATACTTAATAACTTGTACTTCATTGGATCTTCATGCATCTCAACAATATGATGGAAAGGTTGAAATTTTTTTGATAAATTATTGACAAAATGTTGCACAGTTGTTATTCTATGTTCAACGTTTTGTTTACTCGAATAGTGAAACTTTTTCTCAAATTTACTGATGTATTTAATTATATTAAGCATATACACACTTCAAACATCACAAAGGTTTACACGCTTTCGAAACTTGTTTGCCGAAAATAGTATAAGTGTTATACAAATACTTATACCTATTCTATGGCATATTAAAGGATAATCTAATATTACCTCCTTACTTATGGTATTTTATATTTCCTGTAGGGGTCCATTTATTTGTACACCAAATATGTACAACGAGATTTGACCACTTTTAACAACAAAACGATAAAAAACTAAATAATTGAGCACACTAACAAAACATAACACATTTACTTCCATAAGCAAGACGCAGAAAGCCAACCACTTTGCAGCATTCTACCTTGTCTGATAGCTGGGTTCACATTTCTAGGAAAACGCGCGTAAGCGAGGGCATTCCAGTTGTTATATCTATTTTAATAGTTCTAATAAATGAGTAGTTTGTTTCGTTTGTTGTGTGTATGTGTTTTGTTTCTTTAACGTCAGTCTATTTCCGCGACTATGACCAATCACCGACGCCAGGGTGCAGTTTTACATCATTATCCTGGAAGGAAGTTTGCCCATCTCCTCCCTTTTGGAGGTAGGGTAGGGATCTTTAAGAAGCCCAACATCGCATGGACACGGGACAGACGGCTTTACGGTCCCTCCGAAGGGCGGAAAGTGCAGACATTCAACTTGCTTAATGGCACAACCTTGGTTGATGTTAATGTTATAGTATGTACTGAAAAAGTGAAAGGAGAACCCTCTGGGATAGAACCCAGTACCCTTATCGGTTCAGAGGCACACGTTATTACCACTGAGCCAAGGAGGCTCTATGAGTAGTTTGAAGAGCTCTGTAATTTGTTAGTCAACAAATAGAGAACCCCTAAGAACGAAACTGGTGTCGGAAGCGATGTTTTCTGCTGCAAGTGAAAATATTTTCCAGTTGAACAACGTGCATAAATTTGACGAAGAAGCTGAAAAAAACCCAGATAAAGAAGCAAGAAAAAGAGATGAAACAACAATAAAAATACGAAAAATCAAGAGAGAAGCTGAGAAAAAGACGAAGGAATCAAGAAAATTCTTCAATAACGAGCCAGCAGAGTTGAGAATATTACTTTATGTGTAGACGAGCGAATAAAGCAAATAAAATACGACATCTTCCAACAAGTTAAAAGCCGGGCAAGGACTATATCAGTGACGATGTACCTACATGGCAAGCTGACGGGTGTGCAGGAAGAATTAATGCATATCAAGAGGTTCAAGCACAAGTACGGCAGAAAATACGATCCTTGGAAAAGAAGTGTGATACCCTAGCCAAGGGAAACATCAAGCTGGGAGATAGGCCCGTAGTAAGAATTAAGGACCCTACATTTGATGGCTCAATCCCACTGGGTACTTATCGATCCCAGTTCGACGCGGCTGATATAGCAAATGGTTGGAGCGAGACAGAGGGAGGAAGCGAATTCGTTAATTGTAGCTGTCAGATGCTCCAATATATTCCCAGTGAAGAACAGGGCAGTTTTGACAACATTACATATGATCTAGAAATGAGATTTGACTACCAGTATTTACAAAAGCTGTATCAAACTGAGTGGAAAATTTGCTGTCAGTAATCGCTCGAAAGTCTGCATCAGTTTTGACCAGACGTTGCCAGACTAACACGATCAGTTTACCCCACAGCCCCGGCGTCATTTTTGACCCACCTGGCGCTATAAACATCCATTGATGGCATCGGGGATACCAACACTCAACAACCGCTGAGGATGGCGAGACACAAAAACCTGATCGATGCTTTGGCAAATTGCCTAGAATTTGAAGCTGCCAAGCAAGCCTCTAAAGGCAATGAGAGACTCCGCAGTCTCTAAATTTGCGAAGAAAAAATAAAGTAGATTCATCTGATAGGTTCTTGCAGCTACCAAAGAAAATAGTAGAACAGATGAAGCCCACGCCTTATAAGGGGCCAACGCAAGCTCATCGGACAAGTGTCATACGGTGTTGGAACTGTGACAGGGAGAAACATATAAGTGAATGTCTGTCATTATCAACTAATATTCAGCAAACCTACTGCAGCTAGCTTTATGGGGCGGGACATGGCTGCCCACCACAGTGCCCCGAAGTCGCTAACCGTTTAACTGATCAGCGATTCTGGCAACACGCTTGTTGTAGACGGATACATCGGCGACACGGAAGCTCAAATGGTTGTAGACATAGCGCGTCCAGAACGGTCCAGTGATATGGTACCAAGATGGCGGCTAAGGAAGCTATAAAGACACAATGATTTGTCAATGAGCATTTGAGACAATAAAAGAGGCTCTCTGTTCATCCCCGATTCAGACATATCCCCCGCCAGGACGTCGGTTTAATGTGGACACAGACGCCAGCAATTTTGGCATTGGAGGTGTTTCCGGAGTTTTTGCGAATGGTGTTATAGAAATAAATAAATTATCAACATTAAAAAAACTGTTTATTTAGAAAGATTCATTGGACACCTTTGATAGAACCACCAGAATATAAAATTACTGATCAATAGCCAAAATATCAGGGGTGAGAGTGCGCTAAAATTTTTTTGGTACATTCGTTGGCAGGAGACTAAGGTTGCAAAACAACCTGGAATATGTCTGGGGCAATGCTAACAGTGAATTTTTTGCAATTTCAAACCTTAACAGGATCCCTATAGCATGTATTACGCAACAGTGTACTCTCATTCAATCTATTACATAGTGGTTTCGGCTTAGGCAACTGATATCGAGAGACTTTTTGTAACGCAGAAAAGGATTGTCAGATTTGTTTTTAACTTACCTTATAACTATCGGTTCTTGCCGGGAAGTGTTTAAAGCTAATCAAATAACCGACACATTGATATATTTCTTACGATTGTTGGCGTATATATTTCAAAAAATTCGGGACGCAGCAGATGCGTTTCGATAGAGAATTTTCATTAAATGTTTCAAATTCAAATAAGTCAATTTGCTAGAAACCTACCCAATTTCATCAAAATTACTTTGTTATTTTTTTAGAAACAATTTTTTTAAAGAAAATTTGGTTTGATCGGGCTGGCTAACGAACTCGTCCACAACAATATAAAGCGTTCTTCCATCGTAGCACCCGTAGATTTTAATTCACGATCCGCTTATCAAACAGCAAAAGAAACTTAATGATGTAATTCTATTAATTATATTTCATCATCAATAATTGTTTTTTGCATCTTTCCTCATTAAATTTTATTGCCGCATGTTTTGTTGTGTCTGTTTATATCTCGAGAACAATGTTTTAAATATCTGTGATGAGGAAGTAGTCATGTCGACTGTCAATAACCTTGCGATCCGAAAAGTCACGGCCAAAGAAGATGTCGTTGTGAGAGCCCAGAGTGAAAGTATTGTCCCAGTGAAGATAGTTGGAGACATTTCGGGACAAGTGGTGGGTATTATAGAACATGAAGACAACGATCTTTTTAAGAAAGCTCTACTAGTCGGTAAAGCTCTTATTCAAGGAAAATAGCTGGCAGCTGTCAGAATAGCCTACCTTAAGAGCTTTGATCAGAAGATTTCCAAAGGTTCCGAAATCGGAACATTCTTGCCAGTAACCATCATACGGCGTTGCCACGACCGAGAAGACCCAGCCTCGTCCATCCCGGATGAACCACTTCCAGAACATCTACGCGAGGTCTTAGCAGAAGCCAGTAGAAATGTTTCTCCACAACAGAAGCAAGCAGTGGCTAAATTGCTGTCCAAATATCGCAACGTTTTCGTAACCGACAAGAACGATTTTTGGAAGAACAGACCTAAGAATGGGGATAAAAAAAAACACACACACACACTTGTTTGTTGTGTACCACGTGTTGGTTCTCACATGTGTCGATTTCACTAGTGGAATATACGAGGGTAGATCAAAATGCAAGTAAGAAAAATAAAACAATTGATTTACATACAATATATAATTTATTAGGGTACACCCCTAGGCTGTACATACTGATACATAAGTGGCATAGTAAATTATATTATTACATAATGGCTCTAACGATGCCCGTTAGAGGATTATATTCCAACACACTGTCGTGAATAACTAAACAGTAAGTGCGCATGTTATTGGGAAAATTGGCTCTGCTCATTAACTGCACCTTAATGTCCACTGTTGACGACTTGATTGATGACTTGACTGATGTTGACAGTCGATCACAAATAGAGCTCGGTCTTTAAACTCGTCGTAATTCAAGAGAGGCTCCGACATGTTTTTATAACATAAACTTTTTTGAAAATCTGTATACATCTGATATGCTTCAGGATATTTAGATGTCTCGAAATCCATATTCATAGATTCATAAGGGTAACATTTGGAATTTAGAAATACTATTATAGGGTTAAAGTTTGTTAATGTGTATGTGTATTCAAAGCCTCTATATCAACCGAAATACAAGATGTTAAAGGAGGTGTTGGATTCATAAGGGTAACATTTGGAATTTAGAAATACTAGGAGATCCACCATACCAATGTTATAGATAAAGTCTGCCCTCTTGCTTACGTTGTCTTTTCGATCTGTTTGAAATGCTATAATCGCATATCTAGGTCTTTTCAAGTTGGTTGCAGTTTTAAAAGCCCACACATCTTTGTTGATATCTCTGAGTGATGGTAGCTCATATATGTCCCATTTGCGATATGCGAGAAATATAGATGTGTCTTTTGCTATTTTATCCATCAGTTCCAATTTCATTTTATCATTGGGAAATACATGTTTTGCCTTTAAAAACATATTGGTTACGGTCATTTTCGAACGTACCGTACCTGTGCTGTAATAGCCGTTGGAATCATATCGAGCTCTTGTAAATCGGAAAGTATGTTTGCCACAGAGAACTTCTTTGAAATGATGGAAGAAATTGAAGAGGAACCAAATAGGTATGGCATGTGAAACTTGTTATCGTTTAAGGTGATGTGCTCCGACGACACATTCAGTCCGGCATTGCTAAGAGATTTGGCTTCATTCTTACTGAAGGAAAGCAGACTTTTGATGGTTGTTGTGGTGTATGGCTCTCCCACTCGTTCCACTTCCTTGTTATTAAACTCATAGGTCATCGATTCAAACAGAGCTGCTCCTTCATCATTTGACAGATAACACCCACCATTGGCATTTTGTACTGCTAAAGGTTCCAGAGCACCTTCGATTATTAGAGCTGACTCGTCCAGACATAGGAACGCATCTTGTTGATTGATGGCTATTTCAATTTCATCGCTGTTACCAAACCATTTGGTTGGTGAATAGTAAGAGCGCAGTTCTTCTCGATCGATGGCATCATCAAACACGGAGTCTTTGAATATATCTAGTTTTGACGACATGATAGCCCAGGCTTTTCAGGAACTCAATATTATCGGGACGAAGTGTACCCTTTGAAGTGTCTGACTAAACTGAATTTGTTTTGGTAGATGCACTTGCTTTTATATCTTTAAAGACCAACATGCTAAGCAACCTTTATAAGTTTTAAGCGAACAGACACCTCTTCACCTTGAAAGTTGACAGGAACTGAATCTTGATCGACGATGTCGATGCTTATATTGGAAATCTCTTGCTTGTTCACCGGTAGGTAAATTAAATTTGTAGGTTCTATGTCGATTGCGTAGCCCGGAGCAAACTCATACAACGTATGTGAGGGTTGTCCGTTATAATAGGAACCAGACACAGTATTAGTTTCTATGCGAATCTGTCTAACATCTACTATTTCAACAGGTAAATCAGATTCATAAAAGACGTCCGGTTGAAGAACTTGTTTTGAAAAGCCCAACATTCGCCCAATCGAACCATGAAATTCAAAACTGACATTTGTATAACACTTTATTTTACATTTGATGGTATTCGGATTAGGTTTCAGAATCAGAGCCTGCTGCTTTTGTTCGTGTGTTGCTGTAGCACTAACAAGTTTATTTTGAAGTAACTCTTCCAAGTGTGTTATTTCATATGCACCAGTGGGTATCGTGATGGTCCGCCAACCAGCTCCTTCTTTTACATGAAATATGTTTTCACCTTCATATATGTTAGGTATGTTGTTGTATGTGCGAAATCCTATCAAAGCAACAGCATAACTACCATCCAAAGCAATTGGTGGATGGTAGTCTGACGACAGATGGGAGCTGTGATCTTTCAACACGAAGGTGTGCGCCATGACTGATACACACGGGCTACTGCTTGAGTCTTTTATTGCGGAATTTTTAAACACAAGTGACCACAATTAAAAATGTTATATGTTTGATACACATCATGATTATACAATATAGAATAGTCTTTAAGGTAACGTTGCAGCTCCACAGGAGGCTTCAAGTTTCCACACTAGTCAAAGTACGATGCCGCCACGTTTCCACACAGCAACCCAATGACTGCCTGGCTCCTTGTTTGTTTGCAAATTCACGATGAACGATTCGTTTTTACGTGGTCCATTGCGAGGTAGCTGATCTCGCATGTATACACCACTAAAATGTGGGCTTTTCATTTTACCAGCAAACTTGACAAGATCTACATTTGTCAGAGGTCTTGCTGGTAAACACCTTAGTTTTTTGGCTTTTGCAGATACAACTCATAACCGGAGCGTTGTTTCTTGAGATACAGGCCTTTGCCCAGTCTCTTGAATTTTGGCTTAAATTTCAAACCACTGCCTCTCTTACCCATCGCGATGGCTTCCATTGTTTTATTGTGACGTCCTTCTTCATCTAGTTTACGTTTGTCTGCTTTATCATCGTTGACTGCCTTGGCAATACCGGCACCACCACCACCCAGAGCCCCAAGAGCAGACAAACCACCAAATATTAGAGGCAACAGCGGAAGGAAGCCTCCACTTTTATGTATTGGAATAACTCGAGGTTTCTGCACATTATTACGCCCATCAATGTTTCTAACGATTGCATGAGCTGTATCAAACACAGCGTTCTCTGTTGGATTAAGGTGTCTATCTGTTATAACTTCTGCAATCAGACTTATTATGTTTTTAAGGGGAACTTTCTTCTTTGGCTTCGAGCTGATTACGTCAAGACCTGTTTTCTGTTAACTTTTATGGTGTTTGTAACGCTCCAACTTTTCAGCAAAACTTGCGTCCTTCTTTGTTAATAGCTGTCACGACCCTCACTCTGTGACACCAACATTCATACTGACTGTGCGTCTCACTTGCATATATATTTATATACACACACACCAAAAAATATGGTTTAGTTCAAGTCAAGGTGCGTACCATCAAATACGCTTTTGCCTCACCTATTACAAATATAGACGATGTTGTTACGGATATAGCAGAACAACAACTAAGGCATGGTCCTCTTTTTCCAAACACCGTTCGTTGTATCATATGTGGTCTTAGTGGATGTGGTAAAACGAATGTCATGCTGAGTTTATTGTTTTAAGCAAACGGGTTAAAGTTTGCCAATGTGTATGTGTATTCAAAGCCTCTATATCAACCGAAATACAAGATGTTAAAGGAGGTGTTGGATACAGCAAAAGGTGTTGGTTACTAACCGTATGGTGAAAACGATGAAATCGATGATGATGTAGCTTGTGACAAACAAGATAAAATAAGACCATACTTTAGTATGGGAAGACATAAGAATATTGATTTATTCTATCTCTGGCAAACATGTACTCGAATACCCAAACATCTGGTACGTGATAACGATAACGTTTTGATTCTCTTCAAGCAAGATGAAATCAATTTAAAACACGTGTACGACGATCATGTGTCCACGGATATGGACTTTAAACAATTTAAAAATATAGGCTGCAAATGCTGGATAGACAATAAGTATGGTGTGTTGGTGATTGTGAAAGAAAATGATGTACACAAAGGCAGATATAGAAAAGGATTCGATAGATATATATTAATCTAACTGGTTACAACGAATGATAGACAGAACAGACAGACAACTGTATATGACAGCTGCCATACAGTTGTTTAACAGGACAGACAGCTGTTATATAGCTATCATACAGCTGTCGTGATAAATAAAGAGAAGCCATGCACCAAGGCGGAGTCAGTATACCTTAAACCACCACACAGCTTGCATCGCTCTAACAAGTGATTAGACCAACAGGTAACAACAACTAACTTTAGCATGATGGAGGTGATGGGTAAACAAGAGCCAAAAGTTAAGAAAAGGATTTGACAACTTGCTGAAAATATTAGAAAAAAACATTTAATGCTTAAGCTTAACAGAGCGGAGAATGATGATGCTCTGCAACGTTTATATAAACCAATTGTTAAGCCACTAAGTGAAATATTAAAAACACATCAACACTTAAACTGCAGCCGCCGCCAGGGGCTGAACAAATCAAAGAAGAAGTTGATATACCAGAAACGAAACCCAAAGTTGAGTTCCTTGAAGACCATGAAGTTTTTGAAGCCAAACCAGGGGTGGAGACAAGAGCTTGAGGCAGATCTACAAACTATCACAACCAACCCAGCATATCAAGAATTTTTGAAGCAATATCCTGAACGAGTTCGATATTATGTAGACATGTATTTTACGGAACCGCCGAGACTTGCCACCATTCATCAAACGTATGGTGCTCGCTACGATAAAGATACTGGTAGCTGGAGTCTTGGCAACAAACACTTGGAATATTTACTGATGATGACATTCGAGAGGGTCAAAGGAGATATCCGCAAACACAAGGTCTGCTAGAATTTATATTTATGAAAAGACCTAGGGGGTATACTTATGACGATCTTCAACACTATAGAGATATTCTGGAATCAACTAGTGTTCATAAAATGAACTACAATCATAATGCACGAACCAAGGGTTATTCCTCGGAAAAGTATCTGACTCTAATAAAACCAATTATAAATTCACGAGGGCGAAGATCCTCAACTCCTCACAGTTTTTGTTACGCGTACGACGACAGCGACGACGACAACGACGACACCATACATCTTAACAAAAAACAAAAGACTGAACCTAAAGCTCAGAGTGATAAGACCAGCGGTAGCAGCAGCAGCAACATCAGCACTAACAACTATATGATACAAAATAACAAACAAATAGCATATGTGTATTGGGATGACATAAACGAGTTGGTTGATAGACTTACACTTTTAGTGGCTTCCCAAGTTGTTGCTGGTAATAATGCTCATAACAACGAAATTCAGTCAATCTTGGAAGAACTAAAGGAAGCTAGTGTTATCGCCTAGTAAACCTACATAATGTCATATATGCCTATCTTTTGCTTAGTATAAAAATATCTAGCGATAAGTTCGGAAGTTCCCCGTCCAATAACCGTGTAAAGTTTAAAACTATCGAAAGGGAGACTTTTCCAAGAACAGCAAGTGGTGATTTCGATGTGCAGCGACGTAGATTGTGTAACGTCGCCTAACCTATCGATTCCACAGATGGAGTAACTAAAACATTTGTTGATGCGTGGGTGGACGACTATCAGAACCATAAAGCTGGGTATCTGAAGAATAAATATGCAGTGAGACAAAGACTAATAGCCATACTGCTAGAGGCTGTGCACAAACCAGAATTGGAAGATTTCTAAAACGTATTTGAACAGAAATTGAAAAATTTAACCAAGACCACAACAGCTCAAGTTTTAAAAGATATCGATCTGTCAAAAAGCCACAAGCTAAAGAAGAATTTGGGTGAACTAGAAAAAAATCTAAAATATTTGCACGACAAGTGGATACTTTTAAATCTAACATCGCCATGAAGCGTCGCCGACGACAACACCAACGTAACGCTGAACCATTTGATGTTAAGAATTCTATAAATGAATTCCAGCAACAGGCGAGAATCGTAGAACGTAAGCGTACCATACTTAAAGTTTGGTATGGCTTGTGGCAGATCGATTTGACCTAGTTTACACACTTGTACTTTGAATCAAATAAAAGTCTGTTAAAATTAATGTGTTTTTATTTTATAATACAATTCGAAATTATGCCGTAAATCAATAATACAAAAGCACGTGGTGAACTTAACCTAAGAACACAGTCGGCTAGCGGGAATCGAAGTCCTATACGTCACAGAGACAACACATACTTGATGTCACCAAACATAGCCTATGACATACCAGACTTAACCTATAACATTCGGTAAGCGGAAGTCCTAACCTTACATTCGGCTAGCGGGCAGCCGGCACAACCTAACAAACAAACAGCACATGTGTATGTGCCTTAACCTAACATTCTCGGATAGCAGGAAGCATAATGCTTATATGTCAGACTTAACCTCAAATTAACACGTGGTGAGCTCCTAATAAACATTCGGCTAGCGCGCTGCAGGTAACCCTCTTGGAACCTGTCAACGGTGGCCATCTTAGAACATGTTAACTGACATGTTACTCGCTACCAGATGGCAGATTGCGGTAGGGGACATCTTGGAACATGTGACGTCAGCTGACAGATGACAGCCGCCATCTTGGAACATGTGACGTTAGCTGACAGATGACAGGTTATCCGTCATCTTGGAACATGTGACGTCAGCTTATAGATGAGAGATCGGATGGCAACTGACAGGTCAGGTGACAGCTGACAGGTCAGGTGACAGCTGATAACAGTCAGCTGACAGGCTTGGAACATGTGACGTCAGCTGACAGGTAACCCGCCATATGTTAACGCATGCGCAGAAATAGTGGAGGGGTGGTCTTAGGTGGCTCCTATCTACTATGTACTCTGCAAATGCGCAGACACCTTTTCAATAAAATTCCAAAATCCGCCAAAACTGAGTAACATAGCAACCATACAACAAACATATGAGTTGCTACCTAACATTAGCAAACAAGTAAACATTCAACATATGTCCAACATAACCACAAATTTCCACATGGTAAACTCATAACAAACGAGTGTGTGTGTGTGTGTGTGTAAACTTAACCTAAGAAAGCATTCAAGTAAGGGAAATCGAAGTTTTCTACGTCACAGAGTCAACACATGCTTGATCTTATATGTCAACAAACATAGCCTAATATACAAGACATAACCTATAACATTCAGCATGGGGAATCGGGAATCCTAACCTCACATTCGGCTAGCGACGTCCTAACCTAACATTCACATGAGCTTATATATGTCAAACATAACCACAAATTTCCATATGGTAAGCTTATAACAAACAAGCATGTGTACAGACATTCGAAATATACAACACGTGGTGATAGTGTTGCATGGCAACCAAACACGTACAGAGCTTAACCACAGTTGATTAGTGAGAATCTGAGTCCTATACGTCACAGAGGCAACACATGTGGCTACAGACTTATAACATTCTCGTGTGTTTGTAACCTATGAACACAGTCGGCATACGTTACAGAGTTAACACGTGGCGGTGGTAAGAGTGTTACCTGGTAACAAACAACAACAAACACGTGGTGATCTTAACCTAAGAACACAGTCGCTTGGCGGGAAGCGGTCTTAACAATCAACCTTAACATCTGCGGCTAGCGGCCAGCCGGCATAACCTAACAAACAACACATGTGTGGCTTGTACCTTCCACTCTTGGATAGCGGGAAGCAGAATGCTTACATGTCATACTCAAATTAACAAGTAGTGTGCTCCTAACAAACATTCGGCTAGCGGACCGCCGACATAACCTATCAAACAACATATGTGTTGCCTTAACCTAACATTCTCAGGATGCGGGTAGCAGGCACCTATTCAACCAATACACGTGTGTGTATAACCACCTGGGGCGGCAAGCCAGCTTGGAACAGTGGCGGCTATCTTGGATCATGTGACGTCAACTGACATCTGACAGCTGAATCCCGCCATCTTGGAAGTGTGTGACGTCAGCTGACAGATGACAGGTAAGCCGCCATCTTGGAACGTGTGACGTCAGCTTACAGATGGCAGGTCTGGTGGCAACTGACAAGTGACAGCTGAAATCTGACAGATAACAGGTCAGATGTCACGCGCATGTGCAGACGCCGTCACCTGTGACGTCACGCTCATGCGCAGACGCCATCTTGGAAAGTGGAGGGGGTCAGCCAGGGTGTTCGACTATCTACCATTTAATTTAAGTGGAGATAATGAAATTTGCATGTTGTCCATACCACCGCTCGCTTCACATAGGATGCAGCTTTTGAATCTGACTTTATATTCACCACTAAAAGCTGCATTCCGTAGGGAATGTGACTTGTATATGAAGTTAAAAGCATTCATGAGAATTATTCTCAATGATCTGGCTGGGCTAAAACAGCAATAATATTCCAGAGTCGCTACAACAGCTATTGAAGTTTCTGGTTTTGAGAAAACTGTGAATCCGTACAGTCTGAAAATACCAGTCACCTCTATGAACCATGTTTCATACTTACGCTTCTTATTACAGTACAGCCAAATAGACAGAACAATCTGTGCTCTCCACTATTTCTATATTTGACGGCATAATAGTTTTGAAGTTATATGTGGTCATCCTTAAGTGGCCACCAATACCCCACTCTCCTTTATGTAAGTGAGAAAAAAAAAACCATGAAATATAAAACTAACCCATTTTAAAAGGATTTAAACTATGATCTTTAGCTAAAATTATATGTTTAATCTTAATTCCATTTATATATAATTATTGTTTTAGTTTCGAATGCAATATCAGTTAATAATCAAGGATATAACTGTTCCATTTTTTCTATATCTTCTTCACATCCAAGCCACCACTGAGCTGCAGGTAACGGCGATTGGTCGGTCGCTGTAACCCAATTATTGTCAAAAGTCCAATATAAATTATCTTTGAAGAAGTAAGTGATGCCTGAAATAAGAATAAATATTACTCTCAAGATAAGAACTGTGTGGCAATATGATTCATAAATGCCAAATTTACTATTTTCAGTAATTCTTTGATAAAGTCTAGAATTTGAAAATGATTATCCAGTTTGTTTATTCAGAACAATTCTGTAAACATAAAGGTTTGGGATAATGACTTCAATTTTAGTACCTACACATAAAATCCTTATGTGATTATGAAATTAAATGTCTTGAACACTAGCCGAATCAAAGTAAGGATTTTTTTCCGTGTCCAGCATTATTATATGGTACCTATGAACAGTAACTCAAATTGATCAAATTTATTGCCACTGTCTTAGTAATTGTATTTTACAGTAAATGTTAAATTAATTATTTTTTTTGTAAAAGTAATAGGCTCTTGTGTGTACCAAATCTTTTGAAATAAAACAAAGAACCCGATGTGCCACTGAAAGCCTCTATTTATGGTTTAATATAAATGGATTGTTTTTATAGTTGTTAGAATTTACATTTATCAATTTAGAATTCGTCAAATTACCAAAAAATCACGATCCTACTACATTGCTACAAATATGTACTTAAGTAAGCAGCATTTTCTTTATATACTTACTAACCATCTTTCCAAGTAGTAGCTGCATCAATATTTTCTGGTATTCGTTCCCAAATATTTATATGCCTTGGGTATCCATCATCCATCTGTTTTGTTGTTTCGTTATACCGCCAAAACCGATCATTTTTATAGAAATATGTTTTTCCTGGAAAATATATACATACTTAAATACTTCTTATTATGCTGTGCAAACTATGGATAAAGAATAATTTGGGTAAAGAACAAACTGGTCGGTTATTAAATGCGATTGAAGAGTGGATGAGATTGTTATGTCACAAAATCATTGTTTTGAGGTAGGTACCTAACTGCTTTATAGAAAAAAAGTTTTGTAGATTCTTAAGTAACAGTTACTTCACAAACTTTATACACTGTATGTTCCAAACCTGTATTGAATTAACATCCTAGCACGAAAATAAATCAAAACTTTTAGTTCAGCTTATTTTTAGAACTTTCTACACCTTTCAGTATAATGACCTGTCAACAATTAGGGCTAAGTTTTTATTTAAGAAAATGTATGGGATAAAAGTAAGAAAGTACTAATTTATTTTCAGTAATTTCATTTAAATAGTGCTGCAAACAGACAATTTGCATGTTTTTTTTCTTATCATATCTGATATACATCCCACAGAGATCATTTTTAATATTTTTTTGTTTCACTTACAACAAAAATGACAATGCACAAAAATATTTGAAAAGGCGAATTTCATAATTGATTTCAAGCACCACTATTTTGCCGTTATGATCTGTGACGTCACTGGACTGTGATGTTAACAATGGTAATGAGCGTGCTTCTCTGTATTTACATCCTGTGTTGCAAGCTATTGACTGAATATTGGCTTCTGTACGTGTAGTACCTCACATTTTTGATTTCCAACGGCAAAATAAAACATCTTCAGTTGAAAGAGCGGCAGCTTCAAAAAGAAATAGAAGGAGTTTGATTGAAGCAGAGTAGGTATAGAGGGGGGTTCTAAGACCTCCACCCTCCACCCGGCCACTTCGCATGCGGGCAGTGACGTCACAGTGACGTCACTGGGTGGGGGACCAATAGGGGTCTAACCTGAGATGACGTCATCCAAGATGGCAGCCGTCGAGCGCGAAAATTCAAAAATTTAAAATTTTAAACTACAGGTGGCAAATAACGTATGTAAAAATGGCGGTTTGCGAATGCGCAAACCACCTTTTTTTATTAAGCAGTGTAGAGGTATAGTGTTTGGTGTCATGATATTCATCTCAATGAGTAAAATTCAAAAATAGCATCGGCCGCCGTTGGAGGCGGCGGCAGGGGGAGGTGGGGGCAGCAGAAGCTAACTAACTTATTAATCGGCGTAGAGGTATGATGTTTGGTGTATTGACAATCGTCTAGAACAGTAGCATTCAAATATGGCGCCTAGCGCATGCGCAAACCTAACTTTCTCAGTTTTCAGCTTAGATGTTCGGTGTTTGGTGTCACGTTTCTCGATCTGATTTATAATATAACATCGGAGTAAACAAACAGCTGACGTTGAGGTTTTGCAACTCTGAACACGCTCGGAATAGAAATTGCTAGCCTACTCTGCTATAAAAAAGGCCGTACGTTTTATCGAATTTGTTCGTATATCCCATAAGAAACCATGTAAAAAAGGCAAATATAAGTAAAATAACATGTAACTCAATGTATTTTAGACACACATGTTAAAGATCTAATTCAATTACCGTGCTTTTTGAAACGTATAAATGGCCAGCACATTTAATCACAATTACAGTTGAAACATTAGTATGGATTCGTGTAAAAGAATAATATCTATGGCCGATGGTAGAGGCAAACAAATTAAAGTTCTCGAAAATATCTTGCTTAAACAAAGTAGTGATCCAGTAGTTAAAGAAGTAAAAAACGAGCAAACCCAGTATTATTATTACGAAAAACCAATTCAAATAAAATGCTGGTGTTCAATTTTGCAACGTTTCAAGAATTATCAAATGTGGTGCTCCCAAACATAAACAATTTTAAACAGTCACATATCAAGCTTAAAAACTTACAAGCAAATAATGGTGAAGCATTGGGATATCGTTTGTATAACTACCAAATGCTTACGCTATCTAGAAAAATTTGCGATTTAGTTTCGTATATCAAAACCAGAGATACCCAAATAATTTTGATATAAGTTTACAGGAATTGGAAAGTTTGAGAAATATTTGTGAAGCTATTCTAAATATTTTTAACGAACACCAAACAAAATCGTATCCAGATTTTAAAGAGTTTATTTGCAGGATCCGAGAAGAATTATTTAAATATAATTTTTTAAGACACAAACACGCTGTATATCATATAGTTGCCAAAGAATATATAGGACAATGTTATTTTAAGCCAACTAGTATGTAACTTTAAGAAATTTTTAAATGCAAATATATAATAAATGGTTTAATGTTTTCTATTTCCAATATTAAGAAACACCAAAGATTATTTACTTATTTTGCATTTATTTATATTAATCTAATTAAACGTAAAACATACAAATATGTAATAAATACGTTGTAATAAAACATTACGAAATATCACCAGATGTTTATCAAGCTGAATCAGCATAATCAAGTATAGACAGGAAGTTCATTGATATGTGTTGCAGTTTAACATTAGCAATATCTAACTATATGTGAGGAGAGAGGTGCGGGGAGAGGAAATATTAATAGAAATAACAGATATAAATATTATGTATGAAATTAAGTCGCTCCATACTTGGTTTTAACATCGACAGTGAAGTTACCATCATCATGTTTAAGTACGACCACTGTGAAAAGTAGTTCTCTCGGCGCGATAACCTGAATAGGCACAAAAATCAATGTGGGGGTAGTGTAAGAGCCTTTCTGCAATGCATGGTATGCCTCAGTTTATTCACACGAACGGACCTTCTACTTAAACACTACAAACGCATTCATCCAAGTACACCTCTACCCCTAAGAAAGGTTAGTATTAACCCTTATTTATACATATTAATTATATATTATTATTTGCCATTGGTAATACATTTAAAATTACAAATATATATCAACTATGTAACATTTTTCAAACATAAACATATGGTTAATGTTTTTAAATATATAACCTAGAATAGTGATTTTTCATAATAATATCACGAATCAGTAAGAGTGATACGTGAAGGAAATTAAAACTTTACATTTATATTAAAAATATTTTAAAGATTTGTTATACAGATCAATGCACACAGCATACAGGGCCATACTCCCCCCATGAGCCGTCCTGCAGCGGAGTTAAAAGGAGAGCTAATAGTGAAGGAGCAGGACCTTCAACTAAAAGGATTGTTTCGAGGTGTTTTACGTGTCGCCAGGATATAGATAAAGTAAGTAATAAGAATACTTGTTTATAAATCTAACATTATTGCTAGCGAATGTTCACAACATTTTAATTTAATTTACTATTAATCTAGAATTTTGTAGTAAAATCTTTACGATATTAATTATTGTAACAAATTTTCATAAAATAATTTAGTCTAATTTTAAAAGGTGCAAAGAAAAACTTTATGAATATAATATAGTGAATTAAAAAAATATTATTCAATTTAACTTAGCTTAAACTTATGTAGGTGTAGTGAATTTTCATAAATTTATTTAACCTATTTTCAAAAGGTGTAAAGAAAAAACTATGAATATAATATAGCGAATTTTAAAAACAAAATATTATTCAATTTAACCTACCTAAACTTATAAGGTGTAGTGAATTTTCATAAAATTATTTAACCTATTTTCAAAAGGTGTTGAGAAAAAAACTTTATGAATATAATATAGCAAATTTAAAAAATATATATTATTCAATTTAAACTAGTTCAAACTTATAAGGTGTAGTGAATTTTTATAAAATTATTTAACCTATTTTCAAAAGGTATAAAGAAAAAACTTTATGAATATAACAATATAATAAATTTTCAAAAAAAAAATTATGGAATTTAACCTAGCTAAATCTTTATTTGAATAGTCAACCAGAGACTTATGTTTTTCGCTTTACATGCATCATTTGAAGCCCATCTACGCAGTTTAGGGCACAAAAACAGAGCTTGTATAGAGACTGAGGATGGGATCCAGCTCGTTAAGAACTTCTTCAACACGAGATTGACCACTTACAGGATACCAGCTAGAGGTGTAGTGACGGATGTAGAGGAATTGCTACAGTACGCAGAACCAAAAGTTTTGCGTACTGTAGGGGGGAAATGTAGCAGCTTGGATATGTTTAAATCAGTTTCGAGTTGTTTGGATTATCCCAACAACCAACCAGTAGATAGTTCGTCACCTGGGCTGACCCCCTCCACTTTCCAAGATGGCGTCTGCGCATGGTAACCTGATAATTAGCCATGTGACCATACGTTGACATATGGCGGGAGTCGGCTGTCGGATCAGCGAGTGCCAGATGGCGGGAGTCAGCTGTCATCTGCCCACCGACGGTAGTAGATAGGGCGCCACCCTGGCCCACCCCTCTCCACTTTTCTGCGCATGCGTTAAAAGATGACGTCACGACGGCGGGAGTCAGCTGATAGGTTCCAAGTTCCCGCCCGCCGCCATGTGAGTATGCGTTAACAGATGGCGGGTAAGACATCGAGGACGTTAACAGAGAATACAACAGTCTAGTATTTCGATATGTATATTTAAACGTAGCTTTTATTGCAAATAATGCTTCGACGAACGTAAACGCACTATAATTCTTAGCTGCAGTTGCACTTAATATAAAAGAGAGAGTCTATCGCGGAAACCTAGATTGCCTAAGGCAGATTATTCATACAGTTATTTATTCAACAACATATGTAAATGTAAACACACGTATCAAGATATAAGGAGAATGTGATGCATATGCATACCAGGACTGTTCAATAAAATTAAGAATGGAAGTTAAACACACATATATGCGCGGGTTTTCAATAATAACAAACTCAATTTAATACAAGAAAAATTATATATATATATATATATATATATATATATATATATATATATATATATATATATATATATATATACGAGGGTACTCATTAAGAATTGAGATTTAAAAAATACACACACACACGCTCGTTTGTTGTGTACCACGTGTTGGTTCTCACAGGTGTCTATTTTACTAGTGGAATATACGAGGGTTGATCAAAATGCAACTAAGAAAAATATAACAATTGATTTACATACAATAAAGAATTTATTTAGGGTACAACCCTAGGTTGCACATATTGATACATAAGTGACATAGTAAATTATATTATTACATAATGGCTGTACATATTGATACATATTGATACTATTATTACATAATGGATCTAACGATACCCGTTAGAGGTTTATATTTCAATACACTGTCGTGAATAACTAAACAGTAAGCTCGTGTGTTATTGGGGAAATTTGCTCGGCTCATAAGCTCCACTTTAATGTCCACCGTTGACGACTTGATCGACTCGTTCTGGTGTTGACAGTCGATCACAAACAGAGCTCGGTCTTTAAACTCGTCATAATTCAAGATAGGCTCCGACATGTTTTTATAACATAAACTTTTTTGAAAATCTGTATACATCTGATAGGCTTCAGCGTATTTGGATTTCTCGAAATCCATATGCATAGATTCATAAGGGTAGCATTCTGAATTTAGAAATACTCGGATATCCACCATACCAATGTTATCGAAAAAGTCTGCCTTCTTGCTTACGTTGTCCTTGCGATCTGTTTGAAAGGCTATAATCACATATCGAGGTCTTTCCAAGTTGGTTGCAGTTTTAACAGCCCACACATCTCTGTTGATATCTCTGAGTGATGGTAGCTCATATATGTCCCATTTGCGGTAGGCGAGAAATATGGATGTCACTTTTGCTATTTTATCCATCAGTTCCAATTTCATTTTATCATTGGGAAATACTTGTTTTGCCTTTAAAAACATATTGGTTACGGTAATTTTAGCTCGTGCTGTATCCGTGCTCTAATAGCCGTTGGAATCATTTCGAGCTCTTGTAAATCGGAAAGTGTGTTTGCCACAGAGAACTCCTTTGAAATTATGGAAGAAACTGAAGAGGAACCAAATAGGTATGAGCATGTGAAACTTGTTATCGTTTAAAGTGATGTGCTCCAACGACACATTCAGTCCGGCATTGCTAAGAGATTTGGATTCATTCTTACTGAAGGATAGCAGACTTTTGATGGCTGTTGTGGTGTGTGGGTCTCGTACTCGTTCCACCCCCTTGTTATTTAACTCATAGGTCATCGATTCAAACAGAGCAGCTCCTCCATTATTTGACAGATAACATTCACCATTGGCGTTTTGTACTGCTAAAGGTTCCAGAGCACCTTCAATTATTAGAGCTGACTCGGCCAGACATACGAACGCATCTTGCTGATTGATGGTTATTTCAATTTCATCGCTGTTACCAAACGATTTAGTTGGTGAATAGTAAGAGCGCAGTTCTTCTCGATCGATGGCATCATCAAACACGGGGTCTTTGAATATTTCTAGTTTTGACGACATGATAGCCCAGGCTTTTCAGGAACTCAATATTATCGGGACGAAGTGTACCCTTTGAACTGTCTACCTCAACTGAAGTTGTTTTGGTGGGTGCACTTGCTTTTATATCTTTAAACACCAACATGTTAAGCAACCTTTATATGTTTCAAGCGAACAGACACCTCTTCACCTTGAAAGTTGACAGGAACTGAATCTTGATCGACGATGTCGATGCTTATATTGGAAATTTCTTGCTTGTTCACCGGCAGGTAAATTAAATTTTTAGGTTCTATGTCGATTGCGTAGCCCGGATCAACCATCGGAGCAAACTCATACAGCGTATGTGAGGGTTGTCCGTTATAATAGGAACCAGACACAATATTAGTTTCGATGTGACTCTGTCTAACATCCACTATTTCAACAGGTAAATCAGATTCATAAAAGATGTTCGGTTGAAGAACCTGTTTTGAAAAGCCCAACATTCGCCCAATCGAACCATCAAATTCAAAACTGACATTTGTATAACACTTTAGTTTACATTTGATGGTATTCGGATTAGGTGTCAGAATCAGAGCCTGCTGCTTTTGTTCGTGTGTTGCTCTAGCACCAACAAGTTCATTTTGAAGTAACTCTTCCAAGTGTGTTATTTCATATGCACCAGTGGGTATCGTGATTGTCCGCCAACCAGTTCATTCTTTTACATGAAATTTGTTTTTACCTTCATAGATGTTGGGTATGTTGTTGTATGTGTGAAAGCCCATCAAAGCAACAGCATAACTACCATCCAAAGCAATTGGTGGATGGTAGTCTGACGACAGATGGGAGCTGCGATCTTTCAACACGAAGGTGTGCGCCATGTCTGATACACACAAGCTACTGTTTGAGCCTTTTATTGCAAAAATTTTAAACACAAGTGACCACAATTAATTGTGTTATATGTTTGATACACATCATGATTATAAAAGATGGAATAGTCTTTAAGGTAACGTTGCAGCTCCACGGGAGGCTTCAAGTTTCCATACGAGTCAAAGTACTCGACGATGCCACCACGTTTCCACATAGCAACCCAATGACTGCCTGGCTCCTTGTTTGTTTGCAAATTCATGATGCACGATTCATTTTTACGCGGTCCATTGCGAGGTAGCTCATCTCGCATGTATACACCTCTAAAATATGGGATTTTCATTTTACCAGCAAACTTGACAAGATCTACATTTGTTAGAGGTCTTGCTGGTAAACACTTTAGTTTTTTGGCTTTTGCAGATACAACCCATAACCGGAGCGTTGTTTCTTGAGATACAGGCCTTTGCCCAGTCTCTTGCATTTTGGCTTAATTTTCAAACCACTGCCTCTCCTGCCTATCGCGATGGCTTCCATTGTTTTGTTGTGACGTTCTTCTTCCTCCAGTTTCTGTTTCGCAGACTTGGCATCGTTCACGGCTTTAGCAATACCAGCAGCACCGCCACCCAGAGCTCCTAGTGCTGACAGACCACCAACTATCAGAGGCAACAGCGGAAGAAAGCCTCCGCTTTTAGGTATTGGAATAACTCGAGGTTTCTGCACCTTATTACGCCCACCAATGTTTCTAACGATTTCATGAGCTATATCAAACACAGCGTTCTCTGTTGGAATAAGGTTTCTATCTTTTATAACTTCCCCAATTAGACTTATTATGTTTTTAAAGGGGACTTTCTTCTTTGGCTTCGAGCTGATTACATCAAGACCCGCACCAAGTTTTCTGTTAACTTTCATGGTGTTTGCAACACTCCAACTTTTCAGCAAAACTTGCGTCCTCTTTTTGTTAATAACGACCCTCACTCTGTGACACCAACATTTATACTGACTGTGCGTTTCACCTGCATCTATATTTATACACACACACACACACACACATACACACACACCAAAATATATAGTTTCGTTCAAGTCAAGATGGGTACCATCAAACACGCTTCTGCCTTACCCATTACAAATATAGATGATGCTGTTACAGATACAGCAGAACAACTGAGGCATGGCCCTCTCTTTCCAAACACCGTTCCATGTATCATATGTGGCCCTAATGGATGTGGTAAAACAAATGTCATGCTGAGTTTATTGTTTGAAGCAAACGGTTTAAAGTTTGATAACGTGTATGTGTATTCAAAGTCGTTGTATCAACCGAAATACAAGATGTTAAAGGAGGTGGTGGATGCAGCAAAAGCTGTTGGTTACTATCCGTATAGTGAAAACGATGAAATCTTAGATCCTGGATATGCCTTGGACAACTCTGTGTTTATATTTGATGATGTGGAGTGTGACAAACAAGATAAAATAAGAGCATACTTTAGTATGGGAAGACACAAGAATATTGATTCATTCTATCTCTGTCAAACATATACTCGAATACCCAGACATCTGGTGCGTGACAACGCAAATGTTGTTGTGTTATTGTAGCAAGATGAAACCAATTTAAAACATGTGTACGACGATCATGTGACCACTGATGAACTTTAAACAATTTAAAAATATATGCTGCCAATGTTGGAAAGACAATAAATATGGTGTGTTGGTGATTGTGAAAGAAAACGATGTTCACAAAGGCAGATATAGAAAAGGATTCGATAGATATATATATTAATCTAACTGATTGTAACCAATGATAGACAGGACAGACAGCTGTCTAACAGTTGTCATACAGCTGCCTAGCTGTCTAATACAGCTGTCTAAGACAGCTGTATAAAACAGCTGTCTAACACAGCTGTCTAACAAAGCTGTGTAACACAGCTGCCTAACACAGCTGTCTAACATGACAGACAGACATCGTGATAAATAAGAAGAAGACATGTACCATGGCGGAGTCAGTATACCTTAAACCACCACACAGCTTGTATCGCTCTAACAAGTGATTAGACCAGCTGGTAGCACCAACTAACTGTAGCACGATGCAGGTGATGGGTAAGCAAGGGAGAAAAGTTAAGAAAAGGATTTTACAACTTGCTGAAAATATTCGAAAAAAACATTTAATGCTTAAGCTTAACAGAGCTGAGAATGATGATGCTCTGCAACGTTTATATAAACCAATTGTTGAACCGCTAAGTGAAATATCTAGGAATACATCAGTACTGCAGCAGCCACCAGTGGCTGAACAAATTAAAGAAGAAGTTGATATACCAGAAACGAAACCAAAAGTTGAGTTCCTTAAAGACCATGAAGTTTTTGAAGCCGAACCAGGGGTGGAGACAAGTTCCGATGAGGATATCCCAACATTTGACGAGCTTGAGGCAGATCTACAAACTGTCACAACCAACCCAGCATATCATGAATTTTTAGAGCAATATCCTGAACGAGTCCGATATTATATAGACAAGTATTTCACCGGACCACCGAGACTTGCTACCGTTGATCAAACCTATGGTGCTCGCGTAGCTAAAGATACTGGTAGCTGGAGTGTTGGCAACAAACGCTTAGACTTTACTAATGATGACATTCGACTGGGTCAAAGGAGATATCCACAAACACAAGGTCTGCTAGAATTGATATTTATGAAAACACCAAGGGGGTATACTTATGACGATCTTCAACACTATAGAGATATTCTAGAAGCAACTAGTGTTCATAAAATGAACTACGATCCCAATGAACAAACCAATGGTTGTTCCTCGGAAAAGTATCTGACTCTAATAAAACCAGTTATAAACCCAGGAGGGCGAATATCCTCAACGCCTCAAGGTTTTGGTTACGCTTATGATGACGACCACCACGACAACGACCACATCACACATCTTAACAAAAAACAAAAGACCGAATCTAAAGCTTAGAGTGATGTGAGCAGTGGTAGCAGCAGCAGCAGCAGAAGCAGAAGCATCAGCAGCACCAGCAGCATCAGCACTAACAACTATATGATACAAAATAACAAAGCAATAGCATATGTGTATTAGGATGACATAAACGAGTTGGTTGATAGACTTAGGCTTTTAGTGGCTTCCCAAGTTGTTGCTGGTAATAATGCTCATAACAACGAAATTCAGTCAATCTTGGAAGAACTAAAGGAAGCTAGGGTTATCGCCGCCTAGTAAATCTACATAAGGTCATATATGCCTATCTATTGCTTAGTATAAAAATGTCTATCGATAAGTTCAGACGTTTCCCGCCCAATAAACGTGTAAAGTTTAAAACTATCGAAAGAGAGACTTTCCCAAGAACTGTAAGTGGTGATTTAGATGTGCAACGCCGTAGATTGTGTAACGTCGCCGGCCCTATTGATTCCACAGATGGCGTAACTAAAACATTTGTTGATGCCTGGGTGGACGACTATCAGAAACATAAAGCTGAGTATCTGAAGAATAAAGATGAAGTGACACAAAGACTAATAGCCATACTGCTAGAGGCTTTGCACAAGCCCGAGTTGGAAGATTTGAAAAACGAATTTGAACAGAAATTGAAAATTTTAACCAACACCATAACAGCTCAAGTTTTAAAAGAAATAGACAAAAATCTGAAAGATTTGCACGACAAGTGGATACTTTTAAATCCAACATCACCATGAAGCGTCGCCGACGACAACAGCACCAACGTAATGATGAACCATCTAGTGCTGAGAATTCTATAAATGAATTCCAACAACTAGCAAGAATCGTAGAACGTAAGCGTACCATACTTAAAGGCTAGAATGGCTTGTTACAGAGTGATTTGACTTAGTTTTTACACTTGTACTTTGTATCAAATAAAAGTCTTTGTTAAAATTAATGTGTTTTTATTTTATAATACAATTAAAAATTATGCCGTAAATCAAGAATATTCTGAACAAACTTCTCCTGTGGTACATCTGATATCTGTAGGTTCTTTCTATGCGCCGTAACGTATTTCACTTCGGTCTTTATTCTGTTAAAGAGATTTACTGAATTTGGATTATACAATATGTTTAGGATCACTTGGGCGTTGGGATGTTTATTTTTAAAAGTCCACTTGTCGCGGTTTAAGAAACGAGGTCACTCGCAACCGATAACGTTCACTTGTCACGGTTTAACTCTGAAAGTAGGTCACCGGTAAGAAACGAGGTCACTCGCAACCGATAACGCTCACTTGTCACGGTTTAACTCTGAAAGTAGGTCACCGGTAGGAAACGAGGTCACTTGCAACCTGATACCTTTCACTTGTTTTTACATTCTCGGCAAGCGGGCCTTCGGTACCTGGTCAACACGTGTGTATAACCACAGGGCGGCACGCGGGAACTTGGGACCTGACACGTTACCCGCAACCAGATGGCCGGTTGCTGTAGCGGACATCTTGGAACATGTGACGTCGGCGGGCAGATGACAGCTGACTCCCGCCATCTGGCACTCGCTGATCCGACAGATGACTCCCGCCATCTGTCAACACATGCTCACATGGCTAATTATCAGGTTACCGTTACCCGCCATCTGTTAACGCATGCTCACATGGCGGCGGGCAGGAACTTGGAACCTATCAGCTGACTCCCGCCGTCGTGACGTCATCTGTTAACGCATGCGCAGAAAAGTGGAGTGGGGTGGGCCAGGGTGGCGCCCTATCTACTACCGTCGGTGGGCAGATGACAGCTGACTCCCGCCATCTGGCACTCGCTGATCCGACAGCCGACTCCCGCCATCTGTCAACGTATGCTCACATGGCTAATTATTAGGTTACCATGCGCAGACGCCATCTTGGAAAGTGTAGGGGGGTCAGCCCAGGTGACGGACTATCTACTCCAACCAAACAGTTAGAAGATATCAAGAGCTTCAACACCCGAGCAACACCGATCACTACATCAAGCGAACTACCCGGAGTAGTGGAGAGACCGGAAGATGTTGTGACAACCAAAGCCCAAGAGTTTCTACATCATGAAGGCGGTATGTTATATTTACGCATTTTATTATGTTTTCTAGGTATATAAGTTGCAACGTATTTATTTCAGCAACCAAGACGTTTTGTAGGTGTAGAAATTGGTCTTTTTTACTTTTTTTCCAGCTCCAGGAGGCTGAGAAGAGCTGTGAATGTTTATATTTGTTTAGTAGTAAACCGTTAGTTATACACATTTCTTTATAGGTTGGGCGCTGAAAAACTGGCTTTGGTTGGAGATTAACATCGCAAGGTACTCTCCACTAGCAGGTCGCTTATACATGGAGCTAACGAAGTCAATCTCCAACAAGTAGGCCGTGCTGAACATACATAATAACGACGAGCGGTGTTTTATGTGGCCGATCCTGGCAGCTCTCTACCCCGTAGAATATAGAAGCGCTCCTCATCGCATTGATCATTATAGGCCTTATGAGAACGAGTTGGATTTTTCAGGTATTGAGTTTCCTGTATCTTTAAATCAAATTTCCAAATTTGAAGAACAGAATGGTATATCAGTTAACGTTTACGGATTAGAGAAACATTTTGATAATGGTAAATTTAAATATGATATATGTGGCCCCGTATATTTTACAAATTCTCACAAGCCGAAACATATCAATCTATGAATGTTAACAGACGAGATCGAAAACAACACACATTATTGTTTAATAAAAGATATGTCTCGTCTTGTGAGAAGCCAAATTTTTAATCATGCACACAAGACATTTTTGGGATGGTTGTTTAGTATTTTTGGTACAGAATTTGAATTAGTTGAACATCAGAAATATGATTGCAATCACGTTAGAGCTAATTTATCCACCACTGATTTACGAAAAGATAAATATGGTAAATACACACCGGAGAATTTACTTAGATTTGTCGATTTTGAAAAGAAAATGCGTGTTCCTTTCGTTGTGTATGCTGATTTTGAGTCTTTTGTCCTCTTTGGAATCTGAACATCCTCAAAATTGTTACGAGTCATTTACACAAAAGACTCACCAAGACATACCGTTTTTATTCGCGTACTATATAAAATGCTCTTTCGACGAGCAGCTTTCTAAATTTGTCACTTATCGTGGCCAGGACGCCGCTGAAGTTTTTGCAGAACGACTAGAAAACGAAGTTAGAGAGATTCATCAAAATTATTTAGATAAAGTTTGGCCCATGACACCTTTAACCGATAAACAAGAACGCGAATTTCAAAATTCCATTTTATGTCACATTTGTGAAAGATCTCTCGGCTTAGACGAGAACAAAGTCAGAGACCACGATCATTTACTCGAATTTAATAATTATCGCGGCCCAGCTCACTCCATCTGTAATGTAAATTATAAAGTACCAAAGTACATTTCGGTATTTTTCCATAATCTCTCCGGGTATGATGCTCATCTCTTCATCAGAGTTAGCAGAGTGCGGTTATAAATTAGATGTTATCGCTCAAAAGAGCGATACATCACGTTCAGCGAACATGTTTTCGTTGATCAGGAGGAGCTGGCTGGTAAAACGAAAAAAACATACATTAAACTTAGATTTTTAGATACATTTAGGTTTATGGCTAAAAGTTTAAAGAAATTAGCAATAAATTTGGAAGATAGTCAGTGTAGGGAAGCTAAGAAATATTTCGCAGATGTAAACAAGTTTAATTTAATTCGGCAGAAGGGTGTATTTCCATATTCGTATGTAGATTCTTTTGAAAAATTACAAGAGACTAAGCTTCCATCTGAAGAGGGGTTCTATGATAGTCTACGAGGGGAACACATTATGCATGCTGACTACGAGCGTGCATGTAAAGTATGGCAGGTGTTTGAGTGTAAAAATTTGGGGGATTATTCCGATATTTATTTAAAATCAGACGTGTTACTTTTCGCCGATGTGTTTGAGAATTTCCGAGATGTTTGTTTTAAGATGTACAATTTCGATCCTTGTCAGCACGTTACAGCTTCATCTCGCTTGAAATGCCGCCCTAAAAGCTACTGGGGTTGAACTTGAACTGTTAACGGACATTGAGATACATCACTTCTTTAAAAAATGTATACGAGGGGGTGTCAGTCAGTGTAGTGTTAGACCAGCAGTAGCTAACAACGAACACACACCGAACTATGACAAAACAAAGCCGAAAACGTGGCTTGTATATAAAGGTGCCACCAACTTATACGGTAAGGCTCAAAGGGAGCCAATGCCCCTTGGGAACTTTCGTTGGCTCACCGAATACGAAATTCAAAATTTACAAATTGAAAATTTGAGGAATGATGATGATTTTGGCTATGTTTTCGAGGTTGATTCAGAGTATCCGAAACACCTGCACGATTTACACAACGCATTACTATTTTGTCCAGAACCTTTTCTACCCCCAACCGGCAAACCCAACCTACCTAAAGTTATTCCAAATTTAAATGATAAAACAAAATACATTATCCAGTATAGAAATTTAAAGCAACGTTTGACAAACGGACTGACACTGAAGAAGATAAACAGGGTTATAAGATTTAGGCAATCTCCATGGTTGAAAATTTACATCGACAAGAACACTAAAATAAGGAATCAGGCTAAAAATGAATTTGAGAAAGATTTCTTTAAATTAATGATCAACGCGGTATTCGGTAAGACCATGGAGAACTTAGACAAGAGGGTAGACGTGAAACTTGTGACGCACTGGGGCAACGTAAGACGAAAACTGGTAGCTGCAGCGTACATAAACAAACAGATTTCAAAAAAGTTTCTATTTTCACAGACGACTTTGCCGCCATTCAGATGAACAGGACTCACGTGACTTACGACAGACCTATATATGTTGGTTTTTCGATACCAGATGTAATAAAAACTATCATATATGACTTTATGTATGGATACTTGAAGACTAAATATGGCAAAAAAGTGACTTTACTGTACACTGACACCGACTCGTTAATATTTTTAGTAGAGACAGACAACTTTTACGACGACATGAAACAAGACATACATAAATAGGATACATCAAACTACTCGGCTGACAACCGTCACAGAATACCGGTGAATGAAAGTGTATTAGGGCGAATGAAGGATTAAAGGGTAAAATTTTGTACGAAATGGTTGGGACTGGAGCTAAGTCATATATGGTTGATGGGGAGGGTGTTTTAACTAAAAAGTCGAAAGGTGTGCAAGCATGTGCGACCAAGAGATATTTGAGCGTAGATGATTTCAGGAATATTGTGGAGAGTATGGGTGGAACAAACTTGGATGAGGATGGACGTGTGTTGGTGCAGGATGGTAGAGTTTTTAAACGTATGAGTGTTTTTCGTACCAGTATGCATAAGATGTATACTCAGATAGTGAACAAGGTAGCGTTATCACCGTTTGATGATAAACGTTACCTTATACCCGACGAATATAGAACTATTGCTCAGGGTCACAAAGACATCGTGAAAGACTAACGCGGACTACTTTTTTGCGATTAGTTCTTGAAATCTTTCTTTGATGCGTAAACGGTACCTGATATCAGTTCTTAAGACAGCTCAATACAGGAGAAATCCAAATCGTTTTCTAGGTAGCTCATTTTACTCATTTAGGTTAGCTACACTTTTATATTTTATTATTATTATTATTAGTATATTTCAATTTAAAGTAGATTTATTGCTGATGTATTTTCTTAAGCTGCACATTTTACCCTTTAGGGTATATATATATATATATATATATATATATATATATATATATATATATATATATATATATATATATATATATATATATATATACATATATATATATTACAATGTTTGTTTTATTTACTACATTTAATATGAATTATTTAATGTCTACAAGTTATCCAAGAATTATGAGATTTATCAAAACCAAGGCATTTCACATATGACTTGTTACCTTTCCTTCACTTCCTAACACCTTTTAAACTAAATGATAATCTGGGGATGCAGTCTTTTGCAGCTCCTCTTCATAAAATCCTCCATTGATAGGCTTGCCTTTTGCATGCCTTCTATTAAATAGGTGTCTGGATCAGTGTAGTGTATCTTAGTGATCTTAAACAGCTCCGTTGACCAACGCGGTGTACAACCTTTCTAGAATAATGTTTTGGCTTAACTTAAACGCACAACATCACCCACTTTAAATTCAATCTGATCAAATTCTTTAATATTTAAGTACGCTTTCTTAAGAATATCCTCTTCATTTTTCTTGTTAACATTTTGAGGTTTTACACCTGTTCGATGGATGGTTGTTGTAAGTAGCCTTGACAGGCAGTGTATTGATCCATTTGTAGGAGCCAAACAATTTAAAATTTTTGGTATATCTTCTTTTTGAAGGTACGTATAACTATTTCCAGGATTGCAGCTTTTTTACACTATAAGTGCTATAGTGATTAATGTTATATTTTTGCATTAAGACCTTAAATTTAGAGTTATAGAATTTTAGGCCAAGATCAGATTGGATGTGAGAGGGCGCTGTACTATTAGCTAAAATATCAGCCATAACTTTAGTCTCCTCTTCATCATTTTTATATTTAAGTGGGCGAGTCCATAAATACTTTGAAAAACAATTGATAACCACTAAAATGTACTTGTAGCCAGAGTTTTATTTGTAGTAGTCTGTAAATTCAACTAATTCAATCTACCAAAAATCATTTAAATCTTTGATTATTGTACGCCTACGTTTAAAATTGATTCTTGCTGGCTTATATAGTTCATCAATAATTTGCTTCTTAGTATCAGATGGTTCAAGACGTTTCATGGCGATGATGGGTTTAACAGTATCCATGAAATCTTTTAGTTTGTTGTCTATGTCACCCAACTTCTTCTTCAGCTTGTTATTTTTTGACACCGCAATGTATTTTAAAACTTGAGCTGTTATGTTCTTTATTAAAATTTTCAATTTATTTTCAAATTCTTTTTTAAAATCTTTTAGCTCTGTTTTATGTACAGCATCAAGGGTTATGGTGATTAGACTCTGTGTTACCTCGTCTTTGTTTTTCTTATAATCATCTGTCCATGCATCGACATATTTTTTATTTACACCATCTATAGGATCAGTAGGATCACCAACGTTACACAATTTATGATTTTGTAAATCAAAATCACCACTTGTAGTTCTCGGAAATGACTCTCTTTGAACAATTTTGTTTAAGAAGCTGGGAGACTTTGCAGAACGTCCGAACCTATCGATAGACATTTTGAAACTGCTTTAAAACACAAATTTTAATGTCTCTATATAATACCTACTTCCTTCAGTTCTTCAATAATCGATTGAATTTCATTGTTATGTGCATCATTACCAGCAGCTTGAGAAGCCACTAAAAGTCGAAGTCTATCAACCAGTTCGTTTATAAAATCCCAGTAAACGTATTCTTTCTGTTTCTTAGTATTCAGCATGTATGACATATCAGAGCCCAAACTTAGTGAAGAAGTTCGTGGTCTGAAGTCTATCTGGTGTTCTAGAATTGGTTTTATTACCTGCTGATATTTCTTAGAGTTGTTTCTCAAAACAGTTTCTTTAGGGTAGCCCTCTTTATGATGAAGACCAGTAGCATCCATAATGTCTGCATAATCTCGGATAGCTTGCATATTCTCTGTAGCTCGCACAGAAGGTTTTTTCAAAATAATAACTCCAACGGATGGTTAATACAACATATCTTCTCTTACCAATTACAAGTTCAAGAACTTCTCTACCAATCCATAGTAAGTGGACTGTGCTTAACAATAAAGTGAACTTGCTTATTACCAAGTATCCAAGAGTTGGTTTTTGATCATACGAAATACCATAGGTCATATCAATCTCCTTTCTGTTTGTAAAATATTTATCTGCGTAATATCTAAGAGCAGGAGGAAGCTGGATTAAAAATTGTTCGTAGGCTGCTGCGTTTGTATTTGCAGCAGCATCTAGTTCTTCATAAGCTTTAGTTACCCATAATTTAGGTTAAGGTCAGGTCAGGTCAACTACTTGCTTTTGTGGTGTTACTGGTGGCGGTGATGCTAGTGGTGATGGTGGTGGCGATACTTTAATTGGTTTTATTGCTGGTTGAGTAGCTGCCAACTCTGATGTAGTTTTATTTATCTCACTCAAAGGCTTTAAGATGGGCTTGTATAAACGTTGTAAAGTTTCATCGGTTTCAGTTTTATTAAGCATTAGAGCGAAATATTTCTTTCTAACTACCTTTGATAGGTCAGCTATTTTACGTTGGATGTTGGGTGGTGTTACTATTTTACGAGGAACTTTAAATTTTTTCGACATGTTTACTCTATGCTAACCAATTCAATACTGCTGTTTGCCAGTTAGGTGAAATATATAAAGTGATCGAATCCTTTGCGATATCTCCCCTGCGATAAATCAGAGTCTTTGACAACTAGTACATCATGTTTGTTTTGCCAACATTCACCGCAAAGCATTTTGAAGTTTTCAAAAGTCATATCGGTAGTTACATGATCATCATATACATGTTTAATATTAGTTTCATCTTGTATAAATAAAACTATAACGTTGCCATTATCACGTACCAATTGTTTCGGAACTTTGCTATATGTCTGACTTAAGTATAAACTGCCAATATTCTTATGTCTACCCCATACAAAAATATGATTTTATTTTATCTTGCTTATCACAGGCCACATCACCAAATATAAAAATTGAATTGCTCTTTGCATATGCTGGTTCTAATATCCCTTCGTTTTCACTATATGGATAATAGCCAACACCTTTTGTAACATTCAACACCTCCTTCAACATGCTGTATTGAGGTTGATATAATTTTGAATACACGTATACGTTTTCAAACTTTAAACCGTTTGGTTCAAACAACAAGCTTAACATGACGTTTGTTTTACCACACCCACTTGGACACATATCAAACATCTAACTGTGTTTGGTAATAGGAGTCCATTCCTTTGCTGCTTGATTGGTGTGGTAACAACATCATGTATGTTTGTGATTGGCAGAGTAGCTGCTGCGTGTTTTACAATACGCATCGTTGACTAAAGTAACTTTATACAACTGATACATCCTATAAATACTCGGAGCTATCACATCTCATTAGCAGTATGAATCTGGGTATGTCAGGGTGAAGGTCTTGTAAACACAGCTATTAACAAGCTACCTGTCGACTTGCATATACCTGGTTATCAGTTTTGTGGTCCAGGCACTAAACTTAAAGGACGTTTAGCTAGAGGAGATCAAGGCATCAATCCTCTAGATCGTGCATGTCGAGAGCACGACATCGCTTACTATCAATCAAAACAGTTGAGTGATAGACATCGAGCCGACGAGGTGTTGAAGAAGCGAGCTGGGAAAGAGTCAACTAAAAGAACGCAATTTTTGGTGAAAAATTAGCGGCTTGGAGTGTTACAAACACTATGAAAGTTAAAAGAAAGCTTGGTATGGGCGTGAAATCAAAGACATCGACCAAACGTAAACGCAGTAAGAAAATTGGTGGTAAAATATCATTTAAAACATACTAACTTTAATGCGAAACGCTCTAAATGTGGGCACGGAAGTTTCATCTGTGAAAAATTCACTTCTTATAGCGAGAAAAGTTATAAAAAATGCTGGTGGCCGTAAGAAAGTCAATACACCTCGAGTTATTCCTACCTAAAAGTGGTGGTTTCCTACCACTTTTGCCTCTAATATTCGGAGGTCTATCAGCACTAGGTGCTTTAGGAGGTGGTGCAGCAGGTATTGCTAAAGATGTTAACGATGCTAAATCTGCTAAACAGAAACTGGAAGAAGCAAAACGTCAGAATCAAACGATGGAGGCTATTGCTGTTGGCAAGCGAGGTAGTGGCTTGGGTGATGGTCTATATCTGAAGATACAGCGTGGTGGTTATGTATTGTATATACATAAACCAAAAAACGTGTAGGGTGTTTATCAGCAAGGCCTCTAACAAATGTAGATCCTGTGAACTTTGCTAGTAAAATGAATATTCCATATTTTAGAGGTGTATAAATGCGATATACTCTACGATCAAATGGACCACGTAAGAATGAATTGTTCATCATGAATTAACAAACAAACAAGGAACCTGGTAGTCATTGGGTTGCGGTGAGGAAGCGTGGTGATACAGCTGTGTACTTTGACTCGCATGGAAACTTGAAGCCACCTGTCGAGTTGCAATCTTACCTTAAAGACTCTACTCTAATGTATAATCATGATGTGTATCAGAAATATACTACTTATGATTGTGGTCAGTTATGTTTAAAATTTTTAAATGAAAGACTTAAACAGTAGCCTCTGTGTTTCAGTCATGTCACACAGGTTTGCCTTGATGGGATAAACGTCCTCTCTATCGATGGAAATATTTCCACCGTTAGGGTTAACCCCGCAGTTTGATTATTTGCTCGCGCTTGTAAGCTTCCATATATATATATATATATATATATATATATATATATATATATATATATATATATATATATATATATATAACACCATACCAAACATAGAGCGTGGGTGTAATAAGTTTCATTACTTTTCTGCTGTGAGTGGTAGAAAGATTCGGCTAGAAATGATTATTCCTGATGGTTCATATGAAATCAGCCATATCGAGAAGTATATTCAGCATTAGCCGTTGAGTCGTCATATTAAAGATAAACATTTAGATCCTGCAGTAGATCAAAACATTGATGTGGTAAAACTGTTTTCACTAAAAGCCAACAACAATATTTTAACATGTGAGATAACATGTTAGCATGATATAGACTTTTCTGCTGATGCTTCAATAGCTCCAATATTGGGTTTTGCTAAGCAACGTCTTGCTGCAGGTAAATTCCACGTTTCCGATTTACCAGTGGAAATTGTGAGAGTAAAGACGATTCGCTTAGAATGCAACATAGTAATGGGTTCTTATCACAACGGTAAAACTACACATACAGTATATGAGTCTGCTCCTATGGTAGACCCTGGTTATGCGATTGATATAAAACCATAAGTAAGGTTTTTATGCCTCTTACCACACGCATCATTTCACATATAAAGGTAAACATCATCGATCAGAATTCAGTACCTGTGAACTTTCAAGGTGATGATATCATTGTGATATTGGAATTTGAAGAGGCACCAACATATTATGTTGATTATAAATACTAGCTATCAAATCGATCCAGCTTCCGTATCTCCGCTGCTTGCATCGAAGACAGACCTGTCGTTAGAGAAGATACAGTTTCTAAAATCATTGGGTTACGATGTTAAGCAAACTACACATATTCGCAGACCCTGTGCACGACGAGTCAATCAAAGAAGAAGAAATACACACATACGCTCCTCAAACCAGATAGTTTGATCATAATGATACCTGCGAGTTTGCAATCAACCAACAAGATTTGTTTTACAATTCATTTTCGGCTGTTCTACTAATAAATGGTAATACAGAGACATCTGGAACGATAGAAGTAACATCTATGCAGCAGCCCATTTGTTTTCCCCTATTCCAGTTTAAATGTGCAATCAGATTATTGAGCATGTGAGAAATCCTGGTATAGTTACAGCAATTCGAACACTTTTGGAGGCAAACAGCGATGAGGCACGAGCTCTAATTCCAGCAGGATGGCATCCTACCACATATAATACAATGTTGAAAGATGGTCGTTTTTGCTATTGCATACCTCTTAGCTACTTGTGTAATATTTTCAAAGACTATAGAAGAGTGCTTTTCAGTAAATTGCTGATATGTATAACAAGAGCTGAGAACGATAGAAATTGTTTCATTTTGACTGGTGCTGTAGATGCAGATAAAGCTTCAAAGTTTAACATAGGCTCTCGCAAAATATCCTATGTTTGTATTTGATTGCCCCAAGTATAGTAAATCTATAAAGCCGTCTATGGTGGATATAAAATTGGAGATTGAAAGTATTAACAATTTTCCCGATCATACAAAATGCTATCGTGTAATTATACATGATTGCATCATCGAGTACGCTCCATCTCCAACATCGTACGCTATATAATGTGAATGTTTATTAGTTTGATGAAGATGAAGCTCGTCGTCATAGATACTCAAGGTTTCTGTGTGCCAGAGTATACACCTAAAGAATTAGTAATCTATAATGGTTATCAAACTGCTCATTATATGTTTAAGCCACCGAAACAGCAAAGTTTATTGAATGCAGATATAGTTAAACAAATCAAGTTTCTGCAAGAAACACACCATTGTATTAATTATGATTGTGGTAGCGTTGCTTTAGAAGAATTACCCAAAATAATCGAAAACCATATTATTAAACAACTGGTGGATAGAGTTTACGTGAAAGGTGGCATCAAGAAAAGGTTTATTACCGATATACTATTGAAATGTGGTTACAGCGTGGATGTTATCAATTTGGAGAACGATGAAGGCTGTCCAAAGCTTGTAGCAGATACTCCGTTATGTATGGGACAAGCAGTTAGATTTAATAGAAAATGTATTTGTAGTATCAATAATTGTGTAAAATTATTTGCTTATCTTGTACAATTGTTACCTAAATAAAACAAACGTTGTATATTATATATGTTTTTTATTTCCTACTCTCCTACTTTAAACTACATTTAATAATATTTATCTCCAACCACGTTAATCGCTCTAACATCCATCCACTCTCGGCTTCTGCAAACTACAAAGCTTTTGTATAAATTTCATTAGTGAATTCCTGATATATATTTTCAAAATTCGTTGTAACTCTTACGATTTTGTGTTTAGTATAAAAAGACTATTTCTTTTCTGTTTTGACTTTGGAGTACATACACCCAAAATAATTCCAAGTTTATTTTAATTGTATCATGTTTAGCTAAAGCAGCTTCAATTAGTTGAAACAACACATGTTTCATGTTTTTCACGGATTCCTTTATGTTGTTACCATTCATATTAATACGATAAGTAGCCATTCAATTTTTGAAAGCTTGAGTTAACATATGCACCTTTTCAACTTCCCACGGCTCACATACTTTTGATTTGTAGACACCACTTCGCAGGTGTCCAGAGAACGTGTTACTTTTCACATGTAATGAACATGATTCTCAATATCTCATATTATTTTCTTTGTTAGACATCTTATCTCAATATAGGTTACTACTAAAATAAAAACATCTTTCCTTTATATACATTTATTAACAGAGTTGTTTGAGATACATGTTTTTCAATGGTGTGTTACACCTAGTACAAAAATATATTAACATAAATACAGTTAGACATATAAGAAAACCAGCTGATGCAAATATAAAAATATAATTTGAGGTAAACAGATAAGAATCAGTTAACACAAGAGTTTTCCAGTCAGGTGTTTCGTCACGGGTACCATCATCAAACAGAAACATAAGTTTTTAACGAACCATATCGCTATTGGCTTTGGTTGACATGTACATTGAAAGTTGAATGAGTTCATCGTTGTTTAGGCATGTTGTTGGAAAACCAAACCATTTCATGCAATCATCGTAATCAAAATAAATTCTCACTTCTGTTACATTTGGTGGTTTGTGAATATAAAACATATTTTGACATAGAGCTACCAGGATGATGAAACTTCTCTTAAGAGGAGGAAGCATTGTTGAGGTTAGCTATGTCAATCAACACTTGGTTTTAGGCGTACTGTAAGCACTCGGACATGTAATATTTGAATGTGGGAGATGTGCTGTTGGGCAGCGTTCTTATTACTCGGATGGTTTGTGCTGAACTAACATCTGAAATACATAGATTTCTCAATGTTTGAACAATGTCAATCATAGGTCCACGCAAATTGCGTCTCTTTCACATATTCTAGTCTTTCTTTAGCAAGCGGTTCCAGGGCTATCAGCTTTTCCACAGTCTCTGCGTTCAGATATAAACGCATAACTGTGAAACCATTATCAATTAATAGACCTTTCGTTCCACTTTGACTGTGTGTGAAGGTTATTCGACAGTAATCTAGATGATGAACTAAAGATTGATTTGGCTGATAGTCACCTTCAAAATACTTTGAAGCCAGCATACGTATATTATCCATAAAATCGTAATATTGCCAATCTTCTAGAGCTAGATATTGGTTTTGATCCTCGAACGACATTGGATTGACAAATTTCACAAATGTTGTAAAACATCTTAGGCTGACACCGGTAATTAATTAAGTCGGTGTTCTGTAAAATAAGAACGATCATTTTCGTCTATATCATACCGTTTTCTCTTATGTTCTGGTTCTGTGGCCCCAGAAGCATTACTATCATGGTACATCATGTTGATACAATTATAATTACGTTCAGGTTTATACCGAGTATCTTCAACGTTTAGATTTGAACTGACCTTATTGCTGCATGGTTTGTTGCTAAATAGGTTTCGCTGTCCCCCTTCCCCCTCTTCATGTACTCTCGTTGGTTGTATTTTTCTATTTAGCCTCTGTGTAAACTTTAAAAATCTATTGCAATCACTTATGATTCTCTTCATAATAATTTCTGTACTGATATTGGACTTCTTCAGGCAGATATTTAAAGAATGGTTTGCTTCAAAGATCTCCTGGGTGGTTTCTTATGGGGTATACGAACAAATTCGATTAAAGAGACGGCCTCTTTATATCATGTAGAGTTTGCTAGCAATTTCTATTACGAGCATGTTCAGACTTGCAAAACCGCATCGTCAGCTGTTTGTTTACTCCGATGTTATATTATAAATCAGGTCGAGAAACATGACACCAAACTCCGAGCATCTAAGCCAAAAACTAAGAAAATTAGGTTTGCGCATGCGTAAGGCGCCATATTTGAATTCTACTCTTCGAGACTATTACCATGACACCAAACATCATACCTCTACACCGCTTAATAAGAAAGTTGGCTTCCGCTGCCCCCACATCCCCCTGCCGCTGCCTCGGGCAACGGCCGATGCCATTTTTGAATTATACTCTTCCAGAAGATTACCATGACATCAAACATCATACCTCTACACCGCTTAATGAAAAAGTTGGCTTCCGCTGACCCCACCTCCCCCTGCCACCGCCTCCGGCAACGGCGAATGCTATTTTTGAATTCTACTCATCGAGACAAATACCATGACACCAAACACTATACCTCTACACCGCTTAATAAAAAAGTTGGTTTGCACATGCGCAAACCAACATCTTTACATACGTCGTTTTTTATAAAAATAAAAATGACTGATCCTCTTATTTTGACAGGTGGTGTTACCTGTCGTTTAAAATTTTTAACGCTTGAATTTTAGCGCTCGACGGCCGCCATTTTGGATAACGTCATCTCAGGTTAGACCTCTATTAGTCCCCCACCCAGTGACGTCACTGTGACGTCACTGCGTACATGCGAAGTGGCCGAGTTGAGGGTGGAGGTCTTAGAACCCCCAATCTATACCTACTAAGAAGCTTTAGGAGAAACCTCAACTACAACAGGAAAGACTTCTCTGGTAATAATAGAAGAAACACGATAAACGAATAAAATTCACCACGATGTTGCGAGACAAGCGACCGTACTTATACCACAAGGCAAATGTAAGCACGTCATTTATTCACTGTCCAAGTACGTCACGACCCATAACAGAACGTTCGCGGTCATATGATAATAATTAGAATTTTTTTTTAACATTCTTTTTCTGTCCACTACATATGTTTTTGGATATTTTCATGCATGTAATAATGTTCTATGTATGAAAAACTATTAAGTAAATGTTAAATTCATTTAATAGAAAACCCAAGCAAATTGTCTAGTAAATCATAACTTTCACATAGCTGTGATAATTTATTCTCCTCCGAAAGACATTCTTATGAAATGAATTTAGGGTCCATGATTTGACCACAAAGAAAACATGATAGACCGACAGACAAAAAAAAATTGTTCCAGAATCAAGTTTTCTGTATATTTTGAGACTTTCTAAGCCGTTTTGACAAAAAAAATATTGAAATTTCTGTCACCGATATTCCACCCCCACACATTCTACCCCTAATTTGATTTCAGCACAGAATACTAGATGTTTCATTAAACTGGGTGTTTTCTAATAAACAACCACATCCGTCCAGTTGAACGGTAATAAAGGTCAAAGCTTTAACTTTAAATTTCGATTTCAACATTCAATTTCAAGATCTATTCCTATCTTCACTCTGTCTTACTTTAAAGTATGAAATATTTCTACTACCGGATAATATGTGTATTCAGGTTTTATTACTAGAAGTTATGCTCTTTTTCCTATTCGCTATTTCAAATTCAGCTAGCCTCGGTGCCAAAGGGTCTGACTCAAATGAACAAAACATGGGACACACAGATATCAAGAAAACATGATAGGTCAACAATATTCCAATAAAAACTTAAAGCTAAATGAAAATTATGAGAGATCGGCCGACATCATTATAATGTGTTAATACTAATACTAAACAAGGCCACACATACACTTACATTTTAACGTTAACAAATTGAAAGTTACATACCATGATTATTACGCACATGAACCTAACACACACACAAAATTGTCAAGTTTAACATTCCTATTTTATCGACGCCGACCTTGAGTCTAGATTCTGTCTAAGCTACGTCATCAGGCGGACGGCCGCCGTACACCCTTAATCCTAAGGATAACAGAGTATTTTGAGATATATTGGGTGGAGTCATGGCAAGAACCCCTACAAGTGCCCGTAATAATTTTATTTCCTGAGGTACGTAATCTTTACGTAAGGCCGGACAATCTCTCGATAGGGGTGGCATAGGTCAATGCAAGTTTACACTCATTGGTGTAGTCGCTTCTCGTTCCATCAGGACGCTCCGGGGTCTCCAAGTGGGGACTGCTGTCCGCTTCCTGGGTCTCCTCTGGCTGCGGGAAGGGCTTCTACATCTTCGGATCTTCTGGCAGGGGAAATACGCTTGAAGGTTGCTTGCGTAGGAGAGTGTTTAAAAGGCAGCATACGTGGATAAGTCGAAGGAAAGGTCCTCCGAAAAATAGAACGCTCTGACCTGTGAAAAATTTCCCGGGCAGACCTCCTTTCCGGGCAGTGTCTGGCACTGATGCCCGGTACAACTCTTCTCACTTGCTAAGGGGGAGGTTAAACTGTGAAAATTTCACAGAAGATTACCTGTGAGCAGACACTACGCTATTTCAAGCGCCGCACCTGAACACTGGCTTTCCTCGAGGCAAGGGGGACGTTAAATCGCAAAAATGTCACAAATGATTATCTGTGAGCAGACACTACGCTATTTCAAGCGCAGCACCTGAACACTGGCTTTCCTTGAGGCAGGGGGACGTTAAATCGAGAAAATGCCACAAAAGATTACCTGTGAGCAGACAATACGCTATCTCAAGCGCCGCACCTGAACACTGGCTTTCCTCGAGGCAAGAGAGAAGTTAAATCGCGAAAATGCCACAAATGATTACCTGTGAGCAAACACTACGCTATTTCAGGCGTCGCACCTAAACACTGGCCCTCCTCGAGACAAGGGAACGTTAAATCGGGAAGACGCCAATGAAGATTAGCCGTGGGCAGGCACTACGGTTGTTTCAAGCGCCGCACCCGAACACTGGGCTTCCTCGAGGCAAGGGGGACGTTAAATCGGGAAGACGCCAATTAGGATTACCCGTGGGTAGGCACTACGCTTTTTCAAGCGCCGCACCAGAACACTGGCCTTCCGCGAGGCAAGGAGACGTTAAATCAGGAAGACGCCAATGAAGATAACCCGAGAGCAGGCACTACGCTTTTTCAAGCACCGCACCCGAACACTGGCCTTCCTCGAAGGCGTGGGGCACGTCGGACTGGGAAACCACCAATTAAGATTACCCGTAAGCAGGCACTATGCCTTTTCAAGCGCCGCACTCGAATACTGGTTCTCTTCGAAGGCGAGGGAGACGTTAGACCGCGAAAACGCCAATGAAAATCACCTGTGAGCAAATGATACGCTTTTTCAAGCGCCGCACCCGAGCACTGGCTTCCTTCGTGGCGAGGGCGATCTAACTTTGGAGGCGAGACAGTCCTCAGGCTGGGACACCGCCTAATTTTTCTCTTGAATCATCCGTTCTTTTATATCAAATTGTGAGTCCCACCCACGTATGATTGTAATACAGATGCTGTTGTTGTGGTCAACGGCATGTCTAATGTCTGTATCATAATCTACCTTACTGCTTCTAGTCTGGATATAAACAGCGCTCCCCCTGATACAAATGCACGTCCTCACACAGCGACTCTCTGTACATGATGCTTCCATAGCGTATTTTCATTTAATTCAAATTGTAATGACAGTTTCTCGTTACCTTACATGTTATGATTATTTTGTGAGCATATCTATACGTGATTGTTGGTCATTCGTCGATTGTTGCCATACCCTTACAAATATCATACTTAAAATAATTTTATGCTAAAATATATCATATAATAATAGCAGAGCTTGCAACCTAGTGCATAATATACTTTATTACACATGTTATTCAAAACAGCATCAAATTACCTTATTCTAACGTTCCCTTTCTACCTGTCTGATGTATACTGTGTGTCCCTTTTGTTTCTTACCTCTATCTAAATACAAAAGACCCAACGGTCCATTTCTTTATTTAAACACAGGGACGTAACCGTTTGTCTCGACATCCGTTTAGCAAATTTGCGTGCACATGCCTTATAAGGAATCACTTTTTCTATCTCACACGATTCTACTCTTATTAATTTTACAAGTGCCGAAAATATCAGATGCTCGCCTAGCATCAGATTGCACACGGGATTTGCAAGCCGTGAAGGGTAAGTTGAGAAAGAATTCGTAAAAATAAATCAATGAATCTACTAGACAGGCTGGCCTCCCTATATAGATAAACCCAGCTGGTAGTAAGATCCTGTATCTTGTTTTAACAGGGTCGGTGATTAGAGTGCAAATTTATTATATGTGTCAGGACACCGCAGACAAACAGTCTTTTTATCTCTGTCTTTATAACAAGGAATGTGCACGTAAGGCTACACGCTTTCCCTTGACCGGAAGTTTTTCATTCGCTCTTTTTAGCAACATTTCTGCCCAGTTTGCATATCGGCATAGTCGAGGTAACCGGCGTCCCATATCTATACTTTTTAAGCGAGAAAGTGCGTACATTCCAATGTCTGGCTTTCTTCATTAACATGTGTGTATTCAAAATTTAAATTGTCTCCCAGACGCGTTCCCACGATTTTAATAGATCACATTGCTTTACTCTCAACATTTTTATTAGAAAACGACTCTAATTCTTGACTTAGGTACTTTAATCTTCTCGAGAAGGGCAATTAGTGTCTTCGATGTCTGACACCTACCTCTTGACCTTTCACACTCCGACGTGAGAAAATATCCACGCTGTGAGTTTTTTGTTGTTGGTTCCTGTTTCGTTTATCAGCTTGTTATCGAAGTTAACTTGGCCAAAATAATTGGAGTGACGTAGGAATGCAAACAATCACCTTACCTATGCCAGGTTGTTTTTATTCCAATGATACAAATCCAAAATGCGGAAGACAAGAAAAAAAAGCACCTGTTGACGGATCAGAAATATGTATGAACATCGATAGCCGTGTTCGCCTATATACCGGTGCCTTGCATAATAACTCTGGCAGAAACAAGTTTCATCTGAATATTTACTCATATTGAGAGATGGCCATCAATCGGGCTAAAAATATGTAGGACTGTTAATAGTCTTATTGGCTAAAAACCCCCGCACTCTAATATATATATATATATATATATATATATATATATATATATATATATATATATATATATATATATATATATATATATATATATATATATATATATATATATATATATATATATATATATATATATATATATATATATATATATATATATATATATATATATATATATATATATATAGTAACGAAGCGCGAAAGTGCTTCGGTTATTTAATTAGGAAATAGTAAAATATAAATTCAAATTAAATATAGGTGTATTTTTAATACGGCGGGCAAGTATATATTTGCTATTGATATATTATTGTCTGAATATTCCGCACAAAATCGGTTACTATAGTAACGATGCTATAGGTGGGAGAATCAAAGTAGATTCCAGCTCACAGAGTAGAGATCGAAGTTGTATTATACACGTGTTTATTGTACTTAGTTTTCAAGCTCGGCCACCTTGATAATTGAAGGCAGGTACTGTTTCTGTCTGTTGTGTGTTAGACGATACGGTTTTAATGCGAGCAGTCAGAAAGGGCAGTTTCGTGGCCAACTAAAACGAGGTTGGTGAATTTCACTACGTGTTCTGGAATTTAGCGCGTTTGTTAATAAAGTAACGGACTTTTGTAGTGTACTGTTTGTTTGATTTGAATAATTGCAGCTGTAGACTCAGAAATCAGGGCGTTTGTGTTGCACAATATTATAGCGTATATTTTCTCAAGTAAATTAATAATTGTTTACTCCCAGAGCTAGTACGGTGCAAAAGGGGTTAGGATTTTTCGTGGTATCGTGATTTCACTGGGCTGATCTAACAAAGGGGCGCTGTACAGGCTGCGGTATACTCGCCTTTATAAACAAAAATCCGAAGAGGTGATGTATGCAACATTCCTGAATGGTGTGTATCGGTTAGATAAAAAATAACGGGGAACACAAATAGACAGTACGCGTAATTAAATACGGTTTTGGGGTGTTACGTTCTTTCTCGTGGAGGAATCTAACAAAATGGGATGTAGAGGGTGGTATCTGCACATTCTTAGTGACGAATATCCGAAGGGGTGATGCATGTGCCATTCCTGAATGGTTCGTGACGGTTGGGTGGGGAATAAAGGAGAATACCGTACTTTCCTTGTTCGCTGTCGTTCTGTATCAATTACTGTACATATGTGCTGCTTACTACGCTTATCTTAATAACGTTTTGCTAACGCCGTGCTAATATAGGTGCTAATAATATTCAAAATAATTCATTGTAAATTATTTTTATTGATACATTTTAATATTCCGAAATATTAACGCAATGTTTGTATTTTTTACTGGGAAATATTTCTTTATCAGAACCGCCTTATCTGGTATGAGATAGGGGCTGAATTTAGTCACATTATTATAGCGAGTTTTCATTTTTTGTCTTATTGGTCTTAACGAATTAAACTTTTGCTTTTGTATATAGATGTAAATATTACACATTAATTAGAAAGTTCCTGTCTCACTTGCACCATTAGTAGCTAGATACATTTATGCATGTGTGGTAATCCTAAACACTGAGACTGGTTAAAATTAACTAAGATAAATACTAGTGATGTTCGGCTCCCATCTTATTAAGTCAGGAAAACGGCCATTATCCGAGAGTAAGTAATTAAAGCCGACTTAGCTTCCGTAACCTCTACGGGAAATAACAATTGACCCCTGGCTGTTATGTAGGTTTCTCCCTGCCCTGCGACAAAGCTGGTCTTAAACAGTAGTTTGTGATGTGCTACGAAGGCCTTAGTAGCCTTCACTGGGATTTAAGCTCGTCCTGTTTATAGGGAACAAAGATGGCGCCCAAGGAAAGTAGTGAAATATAATAAAATCTAGTAGTCTGATTGTGAGTGGCAGTTTAAGTCAACCGAAGGACGGATTGTTATTAACCGTCAGGCAGCTGTTTAGCCAAAGTTCATCACAATATATATATATATATATATATATATATATATATATATATATATATATATATATATATATATATATATATATATATATATATATAATACTTCCTAAAATATTACCATTACGAAATTCGGAGATAGATCAAAACAATAGAAGAAATGAAGTAAGAGGTTTCGTGATAATGATAATAATCGTATCGGTGACATTAACAAAATTGATTGTTTGTTTCTAAAAAACAAAAAGGAAGCCTGTGTCCACACCTAATAGCAATTAATTTATTTCCTGCTTGTACTGTGGGAAAATGTATACTGACAATTTTGAAAAAATAATGGCTTATGTGCATGCTTTGTCGTAAATGGTAGCGCGAAGAATGTACCCACGGATAACAAAAAAGGACAAATGATTTTATTTACGACATGTGTCGAAAACTTTTTGATGATTTCGGTTGAGGCGCATTACGGGGTACAATACAAGCTCGCCTTAAGATTTTGTGATTCAAAATTATGTTCTATTGTTTAATTTTATATTGAATATTGAATAATGTTTGTGTAGTAAAATGTCTTATTTTCTCTCTCTATACAACCCACCATCTTGTTTCGTCACTAGACGTCACATGCAGGCGCAATAGCCGGTGGAGTTTGGGTGGAGATTGCAGAATTCCCCAGGTAAAAATGTATCATATTCCATAACTGCGCATACAGTTCTGATTATCATGAGTAATTTCCCTCATTTTCCGCTAAGATTATATTGTCATTTTAGTTCTGCATTAAAAACTATAACTTTCAAATTCATAATTGGTTAATTTTACACTTACCGTTTCTTTTCCATAGCTGAACAGCGTCAATGCTTTCCAAACTATCTGGCAATCCGTAATAAATCAGTGGCAAAGGACTTCCTTCTATAAACGACTCTCCATTAAAAACCCAATATTTATTACCTATAAAACATAAGCATCCACTTTTTAAGCCAAACCAGATTAAATTAAACTAGCAAATATATATAACACAATATTTGTTTTATTTTATAATATATTACTAAGATATGTTTGTGGATTGTGTTTCTAGTGAGTGTGGTCTCCACTATTTCTGAAGTAAGATGACTGCAAGGTATAGGATTCATTTAGCAGCAGTGGTTCAATTATATAATTATGACTTAAGGGCATGCCCAACAGCAGTTAAGACAGCTGGCTTCGCAAAGTAGCCGATCCAACCATTTTGAAAAACTATAGACCTATTTCGCTTATATCAAACTCGGTAAAAATCATGGAAAAATAAATAAGAGGAGACTTTGCAGTTTCATTGATAAATTTTGCATACTGGCAAGTAATCAATATCGTTTCAGAAAAGACATTTCTACAAAGGAATTAATAATTTCACTTGTAACCAAAACACAGGAATCTATGGATGAGGGAGCTCCTTGTTTGGGTGACTTTTTCGATCTGGCTTAAGCGTTTGACACTGTTTATCATGGCCATCTACTTGAAGTATTGTATAATGCAGGAATAAGAGGAATTCCACATAATTTTTTAAGAACTATCTCTCAGATCGAATACAGGTGACAAGGATTGATAGTGTTGAATGCGAAGACAAGCGGATTATTTGTGGTGTCCCACATGAAACTGTTTTAGGCCCATTCCTTTTTTTACTGTATGTAAATGATATTTTGAAAATAACAACTTTGGGTAAACTAATAAGTTTTGCGGACAATACCGTAATATTTTACAAGGATGTTTCTCGGGATAGTATGCTACAAAAAGTGGAAGAAGATTTAAAAGTTATCAAGGACAGTTTTAATTATATGCTTTTAACAATAAACTATGAAAAACTAAATGGGTAGCCTTTTCATCTTGCAACAAAAATTTACCGCTCAACAAACACCTAACAATAAACCATAAAAATAACAAAATAAAAATAGACCAAGTAAACAGTATGAAATATTTTGGAGTCACAATTGACAGCATACTGAAATGGGATAAACATATTAATGGATTAGTAAAAAAAGCTTCGATCGGTGTTGTATAATATTTAAAACACAAAAGACATTCTAAATTTGAATCAACGGAGGCTAATATGTTACTCTCCAATGGAAAGACAAATTAGATATGGCATTCTTGGTTGCGAACATCTTCACAGAAACAAATCAATAAAATATATTTTACAAAAGATATTTTTAAAACTGATGCTGAATAAAAAGACTACATATCCGTCCGACCTCATTTACCAGAAGACAAATATCTTAGACCCATGGCAACTATTTTACAAAGTGGGTATGTATCCTAAATAACTTAAAAAACAGATAAATCTTAAAGGCAAAACCATAGCTTTAATGCAAGATCAAAAACACATAATATATTACCAAGCAACAGAATGATCAAGCATATGGGCCAAAAATCAATAAAATATCTGGGACCCAAATTATTCAACACTATCCCAGAAACAACCAAATATGCCACAACATACCAGATATTTAAATCAAAACTGAACAGTTGGATGTTAAATGTAGAAAGAGCAGTATTTAAATCGTATTTCCAAAATTCTTATATTTCATATACAGTAAGTTAAGAAGAACCTTATATCATATCTGTTTGTAGTAATACATTTTAATTCGAATATAATAAAAACTTTAGACTAATTAATTTAAATTGTGCAATAATCAACACCAATAATAAATCTATTTTTGTAGTGATATATTTAAATTAACTAAAACTTTGTCTAACTAACTTTTAAAAATGTGCAATCGCCAATACCAAAATAATCTAAATATTTTTAAATTTTCTATTGTATATGTACAAAACAATGTTGGTTAAGGACGTACCATAGATGCCCATTTCTGTGCGTTTTACAATAATTAGTTTTTGTTATGGACGTTGAGTGAGTGACCATTTGTAGACATCCAAAATAGTGCAGATTGTGGATGTACAGTGGATGTCCATTTGTGGACGTTTTATTTCTAATACAGCATAAGTATAGGTAGGTACATTAAACGGAGTTCTTAGAACGTCCTATCCGTGAAACCTCAGCTTACACAAAGAAAAGGATTTCGTTTTATTAGAGTCGCTTTATAGCCCAGTGCAATTGGAAGAAAAACTGATCAACCCGGGAAATCTGGAATATAAAGTCCGCACATGCAAACATGGTTTTAACTACATCTAAATATGAACATCCGAAAAACCACAAGGCCTCTTTGATCAAATACCTAAAAAATCCTAAAAAACCTGGAAAGCCCATGTAATTTTCCTGCAACGCCAATAAATCACAAACAAAGTGACAGAATAGGCTTTTTTGGGCTTATCAATGTTATTTTGTATGTAGAATACTATTTTTAAGGTAAAAGTTTTTGGTACACTGCAAATTTTTTCATTTTCCAGGATTTTTTGCAGTGTAGTACACTGCAAAAAAATTCGAGGAAGAATGCAAAAATTTGCGTTCTCTTAGGACCTATATACGCGAATTTTACCAAAAACAATGCCTTTTTCTTTAATAAAATGCAGTTATCTACATACAAAATTATTAGCGATGTTAATAAATTAACATAAATTGCGAAGAAACCTTAAAAGTCAGAAAACTTGGCGTTCATGACCTTGAATTAAGCCGCAATGTGCACAGATGGTGGATATAAGGAGTCTCTATTAATCGCGGTTTTTCGTCTCAGCTGCCTAATCTATTTTTTGTGTTATAATATTTTTTCTTTTGAGTGCACACATTTATAAGTTTATAAATTATATGACCTGAAACATTCCGCCGAAAGAATTAAGTATCAAGGCGTGGGTGGGGAGGGGGGCAGTGTGTGTATGGAGGGGTGGGTAGATATTTTTGAGTGAACAACTAATACAAAATAATATTTTAACACCAGAAATAGATAAAGAATATTAGACGGAAAACCACGATAAATAGAGGATTCCTCGTATCCACGATCTGTGCGCATTGTAGCCAGATTCAAGGTCTTTAAAGACAAGTTTTCGGATTTTTAGGATTTCTCTATAATTGATGTTAATTTTCTAACATCGCCAATATCTTTTCTAGTAGATTACTGCATTTTAGCAGAGAAAAAGGCCTTGTGTTGTCAAAATTCGCGTGTACGCCCTAAAAAACCCAACATTTTTGCTAATTTCCTAGAATTATTTTGCAGCGAACCAAAATTTTTGGTGGGTACCTAAAAATATTATTCTGCATACCAAATAATATTGATAAGGCCAACAAAGTCATTTAGTGCCATTAGTTTGGGATTTATTGGCATTCCAGGAAAATTCCGAGTTTTTCCAAGTTTTTTGGGGATTTTTCAGGTATTCCATCAAAGAGGGCGTGGGACTTTTGACAAATCGGCCGATAGTAGATATACCAGGGGACAGCACGGATCCTTCTGCACCCAAAGAATTGGAAAAGCTGATGGTGGGTAGCAAAGCAGGTGGATGGCAGATCATCATCGGCATGGATGCGAACGCGGACCATGAGTTGTGGGGAAGTACGGGCACAAACTCTAGAGGTAAGTCACTTTTACAATTTTTTATGAAACTTAATTTAGACATATTGAATAAAGGTCATAAACCGACCTTCATCACAATGAGGAAGTTTTAGATCTAACAGTTTTCACCCAGTTTCTGGGTGAATTTGTTAACAACTGGGCTGTGTCTGAAGAAATGAGTAGCTCAGACCACATATGCATCTGGTTTGAAATTGCCAAAGTTGAAAGACAAAGGGTATGGTACCGGGACTCTCGTAAGGCGGACTGCGAAGCCTACAGGGCAGACCTAGCAGCGGAACTGCGGGGGGTTAAGAGTACCATAGACAATTCGATAGATGTCGAGATCGCGGCAGCCCAGGTGCGAAACGCACTGGGGGCCTTCCTAGACACACAGGGGGCCTTTAGCAACACCTCATTCGGATCGGTACTGGTACCTCTCAGGGAGCGGGGAATAGAGGAGACCTGTCGCAGGTGGATCGGTTCCATGCTGAGGGACAGGGCGGTGTTTACCATGGGCGCCAATACAAAATTTTCTTGAGGGGGGCTAACTACCTAGAGGATCTGGGGCCTTCTCCTGGAACATTTTAAATAATTAGCAGTTAAAAGATTCGTGAAAATCTAGGCTACGTTATTTTCTTTGACGAATAGAACTAAAACTATGCAACTTTTTGGATTTGCATTTTACCTAAGAACAAATGTATAAAATAACATAATGATCACAAGATAATGCTACTATTTTGTGTCGATATCAGACACCCAACTTTTTGTTCCAATTTTGTATTTTTTTATTGATCCCACGATTTCCAATTAAGAAATAGATATTTGGAAAGAAGATACTGGAGTACTCAACTAACATCCCTTTCGAAGGTCTTCATCACCTTACCGTTCTTCTTAGTAACAGACATATGCGAAGTAAAAAGAATTTAGTAGATCACAACTAACTAACAAAACCCAGAAAGCACAGACACATTCTGAGAATATACCAGGAATGTTTCGAAAGAATATTCAAACATTCCCAGAACATTCTCACATGGTACAATATATATTCATAGAACATTCTATGAACATGAGAATGGGACGGATTCTGTCATACTAAAAGGTTCTTAGAATGTTATTTATAATATTTATAGAAACTCCCAGTATCTTCTGAAAATGTTCCACGAACATTCAATGAATCTTCTCCAAATGCTCATACATATACTCATGGGAACATTGCGTTTTTAAAAAGATATACAGGATGTTTCGCATAAGAAACGACAGAGAGCAGGGGTGTGTAGGGCAACTTAAAATATGGTAATTTAACGCAACTTGCCCCTATACTAAGGTGGATCCCTGAGAAGTTGTAGGCCGTCAAAGTGGGGTTTTAAATTTCGAAAAAATAAATCAATATCTCAGTAATACTTCAACTTAGAAAACCAAATTTGGTACACGTTTTGGGTGTACCAAGAGCATTAATCGTTGGTGAGTAGAGTTCATATAAGACTAGATGCATTTTCGCAACAATTAGAACCGTAGACCGGTTTCGCTCTCATTAGAGCTCTTCAGCACGGCATACTAATTGTAGCAAAAATGCACCAAAAGTAGTACGGCTATCGTATAGCCAGCCTTAAAATACTCAGTGAGTGGTGGACGTGCCGCCACCTAGTTACGGAACCAAGTAGTATGTTGTCACGCCAGCTCCAATTAACACAAAGTGTTAAAAAAATAGAGACTGGATACAACTAACCGTCACGGTTCTAATTGTTGTGAAAATGCATCTAGTCTTACATACTTTGACCCTATATTGGGGTAGAAATGGGCCAGGGCTGACAATTTTCTAAATTGTTGGTTAGTTGTATCCAGTCTCTATTTTTTAACACGTTGTGTTATTTGGAGCTGGCGTGACAACATACTACTTGGTTCCGCAACTACGTGGCGGCACGTCCACCACTCACTGAGAGTAGAGTTCAATTAAAGCATTTAAAAGGGTCGAATAGTGATCCACCCATAAAATGTGACAGAATTTTTTAACCTATTGGCGGATCAAAAATATTATTTTTTTCATTTTATGGGAAAGTAAATTATAAAACTTTTTACTCTTGTTATTTTTCAAAAACTTTTGTCGTTTTCAAGAAAAACCTGAATAACTAAAGACATATATTATCAATGTTACTTAAAGCCATAAAAAATTCAATAGATAGCTGTGAAATTATCATGCTGAAGAATTTATATAATTTATCGAAAGCTATTTTCTTTATTTCTGTTGTTTGATTTGTCTGTTTTCTAATAAATTATACTTATTCACACTTTTTTTCTGATTGTCAAATTTGACCTATACATAAGTTTATTGGCAAATATTTAATTTTCTATGATTTTTAGTAAGATTGATAAAATATGTTTCTTTACTTATTCGTGTTTTTCTTGAAAACAATATTAAAAAAAAATAACAGGAGTAACAAAGGTTTAGAGTTAAATTCCTCATAAAATGAAATATTTTCTTAAATCCACCAATCTGCTAACAAATTGTGACATTTTAGGGGGGCATCGCCTCTAATCAACCCTTTCAAATGCCTTAATTGAACTCTACTTACCACTGATTAATGCTCTTGGTACACTCAAAACGGATACTAAATTTGGTTTTTCTAAGTTAGAGTATTACAGAGATATTGATTTTTTTTTCGAAATTTGAAACCCCACTTTGAGGCCTATAACTTCTTAGGGGTGCAACTTAATATAGGGGTAAGTTGCGTTAAATCACCATATTTTACGTTTACCTACATGATCCTGCGCTGTGTCGGTTCTTATGCGAAACACCCTGTATACATTTTTTTAATTATACAGAAATTAAGAAAATGCAAAGATATGAAATATTGGATTTATCTTCAAAATTTTCTGGTTTTCCACCATTTAACTGTCCTTTTATATATTTTCGTACAAGCAAGCCCAACAGGCTGGAATTTGAACTTCAATCACTCACCCTTGTGTAGGTTACCATATTGTTCCAGTGGTTACACACACATGTAAACTCAATTTCAGATACGTATTAAGTCAACAATTCGAATATTGCACATTTATTCAGATTAAGTATGTACTTATAACAAATACAAAGAAATCTCTGGGTAAAATATTAATAAAACAATTAAAATTTCAATAACATAAAAATCAGATAAATAAAGATACAGTTCTTGGAGTTGCCAGAAAATTTAATAGCCAAATACAAAGTTTCCGCAGTTACCCCACTGAAGTAACTCTTAATTTGGCTAGACTATTGATCCTACAGGCTTTCAGTGTGGCATTAAAGGAATTGCATTACACAATAGTACTTACACCTTTATAGAATACAACTAAATTGGACAGAACATCCCACAAAACCACACTCACTTGCACTTACACAAAACTACAACTGAAAGTCATCGATCAGACCTTTTGACCCTTCCCTTGTATTGTTGCTTTCTGCTCTGCTCCCGAGGACTTGATTTTTACTTCTAAAGCTACTTCCATATCCCAATGCTTGTCACCAACAGCTTGGATATTCTGGTTGTAAAGGCATACTTTGACAAAGTGATTCTGTATTTGATAAATTGCAAGTTTTATTGTACATTCATCTTCCCACCATATGTTCGGTTCACATTTTCTGCACTTTATAGTGATACTTCTCACAGCATTAACTTCTTCCACAGGAGCAAAAATCCCGAGATGTTGCTTAGACAATTCTAGAGATTTGCAGTATTCTTGCACTTTTCCAGTCCATCAGTCCATCGACATAAAGCGGTGGTCGTGGTGGTTTACATTGCATGACTTAGGTAATATTGAACATAACACAATTTTTAATTATATATTATACAATGTAGGTGTACCTAATTGGCAAGATGATCCAGTCTCAAGCAAAATTGGCGAACCCATCGTCAGTGTCAACTGCAGGAGATGCTTTAAAACTTGTTTCTTTACTGGGTGCGTATTAGTTAACCTGACACCATGTTTTAATTGCTTTTGTACTCTGGATCTATATTTGCAATTACACACTGTTTTCGTGTTCACGTCACATTATCATTTTTAATTAAGTATGTTAGAAAAAAACCTTATACAACATTGACCTCAGACGATTCATTTTGATATTAATTTTCATTTACGTCTAGCAGCCATCTCGCTATTTGCCATATTTCCTTCCCGGCGGCATGGACATGCGCAATATGTCTAAAGAAGGGATTGCCTAAATATACAATGTGTTTACCATAGACAGGTAACAGAATCAAACATGAAAAATAGTTACTATTTTAATTCTCACCACTATACCGCAATCATCATCTATCTTTTTTATTACATTTTTCAGTTATATAATCTTACAAGGAAATCTCAAGCACATTCTGAACGAATATTTGGAAAAATAATCTATTCAAATATTATCAGTATATTGATGAATTCTCTTAGGATGTGATTGAATGAATGTACTCAGAATATTCCAGATTTAAGTTTGAAATTCCATAAATGTTATTAGAACATTCGGAAACAAATATTTTGAAAAAAGAAGGTTCTCACGTTGTGAGAACATTCTGAGAATATTATGTGCCCTATGGAAATACTAAATAATTTCTAATTGGGTAGATTTAACACCGAAAAGATTATCACCATTAATCATTCAATGTAAATGACGCTAAACAAACAAAAAACTGCAAACCCCTTCAAGATTCTGATATCAAAAGACTTGTAATACTTATCCGAAAAGGCAAACTGGATGTTTTTTAATTTTTTGCAAACATATCAAGGACCTTATCTTTAAATTCTAACTTATTTGCCCTAGACCTATGTACACTAATTAGACATAAACTTGAAAGACGTTCTTCTCCCATTGTGGTTCTCAGCCACGTCTTGACACGACATAGAGTACTAAACGATCTTTCAACTGTGCACGTAGTTGGCGGTATCGTTAAATAATGGATTAGCATTTGACCGATTGAAGGAAAGAACTTTGTTTCAGGAAGTATTTTATCAATTTTATGTTTTTCGGCGCATTCCTTATTTGTCCAAATTTCAAACCACATTCTTGCTTCTGTTGTCAGGTTTTCTATGCGATAAAAGTCTTCCAATACTTTTACATCCTATATAAATTTGTCTTTTTCTATCTTTTTCATAATATATGGATGTAAGATGGCTCCGGGAAATGGCACTTCATTTGTTCTGTCAAAACGTGTTACTAACGATGTTAGCAAAGAGTCAAGGTACGGATTGTATATTGTTATCCTGTAATAGTCTATGGGAGTTTCAGCTTGTACATTGGCTCTTAGCGTTTGTGTTTTTGTAATCTTGGAACTTTTAAATCAACGCCAAATTCTTCACAAGTCTGTTTTCTCTCTTCATAAATGCTACGAAACTCTTCGGCGTTTTGTCTGTGCTTGTTTAAAGTGTTAAATATTCACATATCTATAAACAGTATGAAGCTCACAACTTACGTATTGCAGTTTGTTAACTACTGGCTCCAAATAGGAGGAATATCTGGCACCTATATGCAGGCAGATAATAAATTTTGGAGAAGACGTTGCGCTGTCAAGTTGACAGGCATGGGATCGTGTTTCTTGATTGGCACGGAGAGATTATTTGATAAAGCGCTGAGAGCATCCTTCACAGTCATAACATTTTCTTTAAATATTCGAATAGACTTGTGTTTCTGAGACCATCTTGTCTCACAAAACATTGGGATGTTTGGTATAGATTTTCTACGTAAAACACTTTCTCTGAAAAATTTAATCACTTGCTTTATTGTACCTACGGTGTTTCCTACATCTTGCACACTGTTCAAGTCGTTTACTACTAAATTGAGACTGTGACTGTGCGAAGATCAGTGGAAGTATGCTGCCTTAGGGTATTTTTCGTTTATTTTTGCTTGCACTCCTGATTCAGGACCAGCCATCGTTGAGCTAACATCGAAGCCTAATCCAACCATATTATCCATGTTTGGGTCCAATTTTGTAACAAATCCTTTAATAGAGTTTGTTATACCTTCTGCGTCTAAAGTATTTAGTTCGGAAAACCCCAAAAAATATTTTCCTTGGCGTTATATACGTTACAATTCTCTGTAACATACCTTACTCCGAACGATAACTGTTCCTTGCCACTAATATCTGCAGTTTCATCTGCCAGCAATGAAAAGGCTACTGATTTGTTAACACCATTAACAATATCGTTTTGCAATACAGTTCCACATATATTTCTCAACTCGTTTTGTACTCTGTGTGACGTGTACTTAGCCTTCCCTTTGTGATCTTGCAGATGTTTCTCAAGTATTCTATCACCTGATTGAACCCTAAAATGAAGTATAGGTCTTCAAAATTTTCCTCGTTAGCCATTTTCCCGCGAATTGGAATGTCATGAGTACAAAAAATAATAATTAAGGTGGAAATAATGGACTCAACTTTTCCCCGATTTTCCTGAATTTTTTCCTGGATACTTTTATCGACTTTCTGAAAAATACTAATTGTTTTCATTTCAACTGACTTACAGAAACTTGTAGCTTTGCTTAATGATTCAAGGTGCCATCTGCTTTTTTCATGGCCACGTGCATTTTCATGGAAATGTTTATAACCCTGATGTGCCTTGATAAGAAATGCTCCTAATAAGCCTCTTTTAATTGTTGGCTTGAAAACAACGCAATATTTGCAGTCCACCTTTCATTTTGGCTGAATACACAAGCCATGAGAAGATCTCAAACCAGTTCTGCTTAAAACTACGCACATTTTTCACATTCACCACGTCATTCTTGAAGTCATGATTATAAAATCTAACACGTGGATCCGGCATTAACTGATGCTTTAAATTATCTGTAACTCCTACTTTATCTACATATTAACCTAAATCAAAGCTATTATAAGTGATATCTTGTAAGTAAGTAGATCTGTGTAGAATTTTTGATGAGGTAGCCAGTTCTAGATCCCTTGAACGAAATGTCGTAGGTGCTAAAGATGTTAAAGGTAAGTTGATTTGGTCATTAGCACTTTAACTTGAAAAAATGGGACCGGGGATAGTGAAGATAAGTCCATGGCAGGACTTGTACATGACGATGGAAAATCTGGTGAAAACTTTTTAGTCTGTCAAGTTAATTCGGAAACATTTGTGCCTTCAATACTTTTATTGTTCATACGAGCTTTTTTTAGACCAACTTCATCTTTGCTCTGAAAGTATTTTCGTATATCCATGCCTGATCTGAAATAAAATAAAAACTCCTCATAAGAGTTAGATACTGCATGTATGTACAGTATTGTTGCTGCATAGGATACGCTATCGCGACTTAACTTTACGGTTAAGACGTTTAGCTTTTTTAAACAATATTTATTTGACTATTAAACAATTAATATAATAATAAAAATACAATAAGAAAAATATATATCAACATAAGTGTGATACTATGAATATAATATAATACTGTAGCACGCAATGTGCAAAGTATTGAGGGCGGAACAAAAATGGACACCCCGTTGAAGGCCAGCTACCTATTTATAATAAGTCCCTCGTGACTGTCACTATTGTCTTTAGAGGTGACTCCTATACTGCTGACTCAGCTTCTCACACTTTGCGGCGCAGTTGCCCATGGTGCTATTTGGATCCGCTGACTCTGGTGTCTGCATACTCGGTTGATACATTGTTGTTAATAATAGACCGTTGTTATGAGTCTATCTATCTCTCGATAACTTCAAAATGACGCAAATATACGCAATATGGATCATTGTACTCAAAATTTTACGGTAAATCCAAATCCGTCAAAAATTATTCGACATTGTATTTAGAATAAAAAAAGTTGATAGCGACTTCCGGTTAAACTGGAAGTTGCGTCCCAATAAAATTATTTTTTCAATAGAACGGAAAAGATTTTACGAACGTAGAAATTTTCAGCGATAAAATCTGACAAACAATACATGAAATTCTAACGTACATGTTACGTGAAACACGTTGTATATGTACGTATGTATGTATGTCTGTCCGCGTACTTTCTAGAAACTAGGAATCGATTTGCGGTAAACCTTTTTTTATTGTATTAAGAATATCTCAACTGAAAGAACGGTGCAAGTAGCAAGCACATAACAAAATAAAATCTAAACAAGGGCGTGTGATTTTTTACAGAATTTTTAAAACGTGCAGTTTAAAAGTTAGAGGGGGGACATAAATGTCTCAAATTTCGAAAGCTAATAGCTGGTTAAGTATAGGTACATCTAAAAAAATATTGTTTTATATAAAAACCTACGCATCCAATTTCTATGAAACTTAACTTGGGTACCTATATAGATTCATCTCGATCGAAGGTCTGCTTTTAAACAAAAAAGGAACCGCTACTACACCAAGTAAGTGATAAATAAATTGGTATTTTATTTCATTTAAAGAATGTATGTAGGTTGACTTACCACATGTGATCTCTTGAATAAAGGATTTTCAAGTCTTCCTAACTGGATCGAACTAAACAAAATAAGCGAGCTAGGCACCTAACAAACACGACGTGCACTTTAAACTTTAAGCGAAGCAATGAATCTCTCGAGTACCTAACACTAACTATAATGCGTTAATGCGTTTAAATTTAAGAATTCCAGGCTTGTTAGTGACTGCCGAGATGAGACGAGCGACCTGGCTGGGCAGAATGAGGTCATCCTCATCTGGGTGCCGTGTCACTTGGGGGCCAAGCGCAATGAAGAAGCTGACAGTCTCGCGAAGAGAGGATCAGCAGAACCATTTATGAGACCAGAACCGGTCCTGGGCGTATCGAAAGGCACGGCCAGGGGAACCATTAAGTCCTGGGTCAGGGACCCGCATAAGGCATACTGGGCAGATTGTCCAGGGCTCAGACATGGGAAGACACCAATTGGGGATTCCACTTCAAAGAAAGCTGTGGGGCTGCTAAATCTTAGCGGAGGACAGCTCAGGAACATAATAGGACTCTTGACGGGACACATAGCTGGCAAGAAACACCTGCATAAAATGGGGCGGTTCGAGGGGGACCTGGTATGCAGACTCTGCGGCGAGAGGTAGGAGTCAGCCCAGCACATCTTGTGCCAGTGTAAAGCTCTGGACCGCAAAAGACAACTGATCTACGGACAGCCTAGACCGAAGACAGAGCAATATAAAACTTCACCCTACCAATTGCTGTGCAGAATAGTTCAAGGCACAGTGACTTTGGAATGGGTAGAGTAGAAAATACAAAGGGCATGCACAATAAGCCAAAGGCTGCGGTGCTATTGGGTCGGCAAAGACGCGAACGAGCCCTAAGGAAAAATGGCTCAAGGTACGAATATAAGATACAACCCAGCAACAATTCTTGGAAGCCAACAGGGGGAGCACAGCAGCAAGGAGACAAACAATGCAGATCTTACCTTTACAAGAAATTAGTAATCTAAAATCAGAGGTGCTTGCTGTTTATGTCCATCAATTTTTACGAGAAATGTGTTATTGAGGTGGCAAGAAGGTGCGATTCAATTTGAAGCCTACTTGGCTCATAATAGTAACATAAATCTCCCCGTAAAAATATTTTATGTTTATTGAGGTTTAACAAGATTAATAGATTGTCTATGCTGCAGATTGCAGCAGTTTTATAATTGTCTACAACACTGTTTTATGTCGTATGTTTGTTGAAATACATATAGAGTTTGATGATAAAAAATCTTGCAAAACATTATAAAAAATATAAGTAATACGTGAGGCGTAATAATCAATTGTTTTCAAAACAATGCAGGAGTGTGAGTGAAAGAGTTGAGCTAATAATTTTAGTTTGCAAGCATTAGTATGCAATAAAAATCTCTTAAAATCTAAAGTAATATTTTCAATGTAAGCAATAAATTTAATTTCGTATCTAACATGCCTAAATTTTCGTTAAATATTCATTTTTTCTTCATATTTGGAAAAATATTTTGAAATTAAACCTGTCGTTATTATTTTTATTTAGTAGGTAAGAATAGCAATCCAGGAAGCAAAATCATATTTACAAGCTATACAATAGTGTACATGGATATTTCCTTTGGATATGACATAGATGTTATTTTCATATTTATATCATATCCATTTGTCCGCAAACTGGATATGCAAAGGATATCCAACTGGATATAATATTCATATCCCCATTATATGTAAATATGTCATGCTTATATACGCTACTATCATATGATATGTATATATACATTCAGACATATCTAGTGAATGTCTATGGATATGAAATAAATATCCATAGTAAATTTCTCTACAATTGGTATATAAAATGTATATTCCCAAAATATATAGGGAAATATTATAAGTATTCTGGAAGTCGAAATAAGCAAAAAAATCTGGTGATAAACGTCTGGTTGGAAATACGTCCTTTCCGAGTTACAGGATGACAAAAAAAATCCGTTTTTCTTAAATATTTTGAAAATTATTTAGGATATTACATTGAGCTTTTGATATTATCAAAACTGATATGCAAAGATATCTTTCTGATTAAACACTTTTAAAAATATTTAAGAAAAACGGATTTTTTGTAACTTTTTGTCACCCTGTAACTCGGAAAGGATGTATTTCCGGACACATATTTATATAAGATTTTTGCTTATTTCGACTTCCAGAATACACCCTTAAAATATTTCCCTTTCCTCACGAAATACCCTGTAATATATAATTATTGATATAGTAAAGTAAAATTCGGACCTCCGAAGTATTCTGTGTAAGTTGATTACTACTGAGTAACAAAAGTGCGTGAAAATTTATCTACAGTCATATTATCATTTTTCTTTCACAAAAACATCAGAATTTAAGTTATCAAATTAAAAATCACTAATGAGGAGATTGCGACTTTTGAATTTTGAAAAATATTGTTCACATGAGCGTGAAATAGGACCTCTGGAACCCAAAACCGAAGTCAATTTCAAACTTCATATATTTATATATATATATATATATATATATATATATATATATATATATATATATATATATATATATATATATATTTATATATATTTATATATTTATGTCTCACATCGATAACTCAAAAAATAATATGCCGATGATGATCAAGTTTGGTGAATATCTTCCTTTTTCAGGTGGCTTGGATAAGTTCGTTAGCCAGGAAAATTTATTCAGTTCATATAGATTAAACAATTATTTGTTTTAATGAGATATTTTAACTCCCCCGGTCCGTGCCAGTTCTGGGCTGACCTTTAATATACCGAATTTCGACCACGAAATTATAATGCATGTTTGTAAGAAAATAAATTCGGGTCGTAGCAAGTGCGTTATGGTATCGAATTTGTTTTAAATGCTTCAAATTTGAATCGCTCAATTAGCCGTTAACCTATAAGGTTCGTTTGGCCAGGAAACTAGTTTTCTCGGGAAGTTAAGTTAATTTTTGAAAATTTTTAGGGCATTTTCAAATAATAAAGTTATTTTGATGATATATGATACATTGTTTCTACTATATAGGTTATACTTGTAACCAAATTTGATGCCTGCTTTCTTTAAAGAAAACACACATATATTTGCTATTTCAAAGATTTAAATGAAAATTCACTAGCAACGAAAACAGGTTGTAAACATGACTTTTACAGTAACAGAGATCTACTTGCGCAAGTAAAACATGTATATGTAATATAAGATGGCAGGATAATTGGAATAAGTTAAAAAGTGGCTGTAACAAGCACTTCAGTAGTATCATTCCTAATCTAAGAAAACAGCCGATTCACAAAGAACTTTTGCTTCCTAGGTACTTATGACACTTAACAGGATTATCATAGGCTATGGTGCTTTTGAGTGTCATTTGTATAAAATAAAAGTTTAACATAATCCATTTTGCTCATACGACAATACCAGCGCAGCTGATTTAAATCATTTGATTTCTTCATGTATTCATGAACAAAGAAAAATATTATTTTGTAATTTGATAGAATACAATGTTTTTTTTCCACTTGATGTAACATCACTTATGTATGAAGATGTTTGTAATAAAAGTGTCATGGTAGCTTTCATGTGTTTTATTAAAGACTCTAAGTTAGCTAGGTTTATATAACTCTTAGTAAAAAGATGATATTCTGAAAATTGGACTGTTTCAATAAATATTCTACTAGTGGCAATACACTATATAGTCTTAAGCGATACTAAATAAACTTAGCAGATTAATGTATAGTCAGAGAGATAAAAGTAAGTTCCTTTGTGTCTTTCCTCGTGTTAACCTATTTTGACCGCAGCCTCCCAAGTATGTTAAAAAGTCACCATGACAGGCTCCATTGGTGTGAAAAGTGTCCCAATGTTTCTCCTGCAGCAACTTGTAGCGTAGATGTGTGCATCCATATGTATGTGTGTGTATGCGCAAATGAAGAAATAATGGGCATTTTCTGTCCTGCACCTAGTGTTGAGTACTGGATATATAAATCCTGTTGACGTGAGTGCGTATACATGAGTGTATTTGCGCTCGCGTATGTGTGTGAGTGGATATGTATGTAAGTTTTAATTTTAATATCTATTTTTAGTAAACAGCCAGTTTATAGGGAGATAAAAGAAATAAGTTAGAATAACTTGTTAGATTATCATTCATAAGACAGGTTCTGCCATTGTGAAAAGCAAGGTCAGATGCATCTTTGTTCATTTTGAAGATTGACAGTGACTGAATGAGCCAGTTCTCGAAATCAAACCTCTAATAAATAAAAATAATTCACGACCATAACGCATTTGCTGTATCCAGACTTTTATATACAATATTCGAAAACTAAAAATAAGTTAACAATAAATTATACTAATATTGGCTCGGTCTTTGGCTGAATCTTTTTATCTTGGTAAAAAAACAATGTTTTTACAAACAACATTTATTTGAATTATTGTTATATACAATCGCATTCAATCAGCTCTGTTTTCCTCCTGCTCTTGATGGCTATTGGTATTTTGTTGCAGAATCACATCAGATGGGCAGTATTTCTGACTATTAAAAAAGACAGTTATTGCAGTTCCTAATAGTTATCACACAAATACTCAGACTACTCCAATATAAGAGAAAATGCGTTTACGATTGGTGTATAATTTTGTCTAAAGTCGAAAGAACGCAGTCCCAACTGAGCTCGCATAATTAAACTTAAGAACTCTGTATTATAGTATCAATATTATTGTGCATAGCATTTGCACATACTCAGATACCAAAATAAGACCAACTTTAATAGGTACTGCATGTTATTTTTCTGTTATATTAAATTATTATTGCTAAAATACAGCATTTTCCTGAATACATATTTTTTAGATTTTAAATCTTACCTTGATTTCTTATTAAACAATCGATCTTTTGCCCCGACAAGTCACGTCTTTATGGTTTTAATTAATTCATCTTCATATGCATTGTTTGTTCTCGTATTGAAGCAAACTGCATCTGGCAAATTAATAGCAATGAGATTAGTGGGAGGTTTATATATGGGTATATAGTGGTGAAATTGCACACTTGTAAAATTGGAAATACTTACTCATGATAACTTTCACCAACATCAAGTTCCTAAATTTTTGATAACGGCTCCTCGAGTGGTGCTCACAACAAAACAACTGTTGAACAGTTGTTTTGTTTGAGCGAGCTTCAACTCCAAACTGACCCGCTTCAAGGACGTCGCACTTTTTCTATCTTTTCAATTTGGCGAGTTTTTACTTATCAAATACAGAGTACAGCACAAAATAGGACTGTTGTCCATAACGTAGAATTTTAAACAATAAAACGCGGTAACCTACCTCCTACATAAAACGACAATCGTCAATATAATATAAAAGTCTGGACGCACCAAGTGCGTTATCGTAGTGACTTTTCGTAGAAATGATCTGGCACCAAATATTTTTTTATATATTTTTTTCTTGTAACATAGAAATATAAGTTTTGGTATATAGTTTCCTTCTAATATTGTAAACGTACGTACCACATTTGGTTACCATAGCTGTTCTATTTTTTGAGATATTTTTTTTCCGAAAGAGAACCCAAATTAATCCCAGAAAACCAGGTTCGATTTTTCTGGCTAACTAACTTATCCAATCCACTTATAAAAGGAAGGTACATGGCAGATTTTATGAAAATCAGACTATCATTCTTTGAGTTATTGGTGTGATACACACACACAGACACACACACACACACACACATATATATATATATATATATATATATATATATATATATATATATATATATATATATATATATATATATATATATATATATATATATATATATATATATATAAACATACAAAAATTGAAACTGACCTTGGCTATGGGTTCTAGGGGTCCTAGTTCGCGCACTTTTGAAGAATTTTTTTCTAAGAAAATTCAGTTAATATAACAAAACATTGTCTAATACATCACTTCCACTTCGCGAAAAATGACGCTCAACTTTGACATACCAAAGAGGACAGGGTAAAGAACACAATAAACGCATCCCCAACTGCTGAACTAAAACACCCTATGTAATCCTAAGCCAAGCTCTCTTAACATAATAGACAATTTGCATTGATTTTACATTACATGAATCTAACATTTAACTATTAGTTTTTCATATATAGAACATTATTACATGCATGAAAATACCCAAAAACATACGCAGTGGGCAGAAAAAGGCTTTTAAAATCAAAAAAATTCGAATTATTATCATGTGACCGCGAACGTTCTGTTATTGGTCGTGACGTACTTGGACAGTGAATAGATGACGTGTTTATATTTGCCCTATGGTATGATAAGTACGGTCGCTTATTTTTCAACATCGTAGTGATGTAATAACAGAGAAGCAAGCTCATTGTCATTGTGGCATTACCGTCCAGTGACGTCAAAGATTATCCCAGCAAAAAAAAGTGGTGTTTGAAATCAAATATGAAATTTGGGATGTCTATCAGATGTTATAAGAAAAAAAAAACATGCAGATTGTCTATTATTATGTTACTGTCATAGTTTTGCTTAAAATCAGTAATGATTATTCACTTTAGAAATTACCATGACAAAAATTTGTTGACTATGTTTTGGCACAACTACACGTATAAAACATTATTAGCCGCTATAGATAAATGTATTTAATTTTAATAAAACGATGTCTGTAAAAATATAAGGTGAACCACTTTATCCAATAAATATTGACTTAAGAATCTAAAGTTTCACAAGGAAAACTCAAAAATGATAAAAAGAAACGCATAGTATTCACATTATAATATAAAACCGTATGAATATAATGTGACCGCATTTTACTGTGTACGGAAAATATTTACTTAAGGATATACATATTATGATATCATAAGGTATATACCTCACATATTCATATATTGATATACAATTCAATAAATATCCTCCAGATATCTTATGTCTATTCTACAGAAAATATACTATGATGTATATTATTTTCATATTCATGAAATGTACAATATCCATGGCTTACTACATGGGAAGTTTGGATACATTAAATTGAACTATGTTCTGATTAAAACTAATAAAGTGTGTGGAAGAAAAGATACACTTCTAATTAAACACCCAACAAAAAAGTTAGGGTTTAAAAAACATTGTCAGTTATAACTAAGCTCCAAATTACCTGTAAAAACTACGATCATTCCGTCAGGTCTTTCATATGCAGCATCGATTTTTATAGTCTCATTCGGAAGCCCCATGAACAGTTCATTTATCAGAATAGGGTAGCCACGTTCAATTTGAGTTCTCTCTCTTAATCTCCAAACATACTGTACAAGGAAAAATAATGTAAGACGCAATTTATTTTAAGAATAATCCTTCATAAATGTACCTAATGTTGCGAGATTATTAGCAAAATTCATAATGATAAGAAACTTATCATTCAATGAGTGAAGATTGGAACTTGTGATGAGCACTGATAAGTACAATACAGTTTTTAGACCGACGATCGTTTCACTAACAAATTTCAGTTCAGTTATTCATATCAGAGGGATGAATAACTGAGTTTATTCATCTCTCTGATGACGCTGACTTTGTTAGCGAAACGATCGTCAGGTCTAAAAACTGTAGTGTGATGAGTCTGGTTCTCCAAATTGTACTTATTAAACTTATCATTGTCAAACAGAAAATATGTGCTTCAACAATCAAACCCCATATTGCAAGTAAAATTCAGCAAAATAATTCCTTCTCAAGAAAACGCAAATTCATTAGAAGAAAGCTGTTGAAGTAATGTCGCCAATTATGGATGTCATAAGGCGACGTTTAAGTATTACTTTAGTACCTATAGTATATTGCAACATCCTTAAATTGTAATAATCTCAAGAATAGGTCTACGGGAAGAATTTAAAAAGGTGCACAATCTAAATAAACCACAAATGGTGAAAAATGTTCGCAAATTAAAAAAAATGCTTTTACTAGTTATAGTTAATTGAAATTCACTTAAATATTGTAATGATTTGGATGATATTATGTATATATATATATATATATATATATATATATATATATATATATATATATATATATATATATATATATATATATATATATATATATATACAAATATGTGCCAAAAGAGATGACTTTTGTTATTCATTTCCTGTAGTAATATGTAAAGATTTGCTTTCAAAAATTTAACCATGTACCTCTTCTAGTTTTTTAAAAATTACGTTTCTAAAAAATGTGCATTGGTTTGCTACGGCTGCCCTAGGCAAATTGAGTAAAACTGTAACTGTAATTGGCTACGGGTATCCGTTGTTTATTTTTGAGTGGGAATAATCTGTTTTAAATAAGAACCAGCGCAATAAACCCTTTAGGCTACAAACTATTTAAAACTATACTGTAAGCGCGAAGAAAATGCAAAATTAAATGACTTCCAGAAATGTTCAAGAGATTACTTTGATAGTCTTCTGTGAAATCATAGTTGTAATTCGCGTGCATTTAGAGGAGTTTCTGGAAAGTCTCAAAAGCGATTTTAAAAAATGAAAATTCGCCAAAAGTCAAATCTCTTTGTCTTCTTATGAAATTTCATTTCAAAAGTCATCGTCAATACATCGAGTTAAAATACTACATGTTATCTAAAGCTTGGCTTTTTTGATGAAAGATCACTACACAAAATTTGAAATAGAGGCAATTACTAATAACTATTCAAAAATAATTAATTTTCAAGACCTTTATATGTCTACTTAATACATTCTGATATCTCTCAACCATTTTCATTGTCAAACATTTATTGTTCAACAAAAGTTTTATAACACCAGGTATTTAAAATGATTCAACAATTGATCTGGCAATTGTCAATGAAACACTTGTTCAACTGCAATGAGGTCATAGCTCATTACAACATCGATTTACAGAACAATATTTTGTAGTCTGCGAGTTTGATTAATAAGCGTATTACTCAATAAGAATAGAAAAGAATTACCTTATCCTTAAAAACAAATAGCTCCTCCCTTAAGGTAGCAACTGCATCGAAGTGACCACCACATATATTCGGCATTACAGGTGAATCATAGACTGGAAGATCATGTCTGTTTACATGTTTTAAGTGATCATCTACCGTTTCGTAATCACCTTCGTATAGAATCGTTACAGGATAATCAGTCTTACTAGTTGTGTAATAGTTTTCTTGGGCAGATGTGTTTATATAATTTTCTGTCATTGTTTCCAAGCTGGTATTAGGCAAATCACTGTTTTGTGTTACAGTAGTGGTAACAGATGCTGTAGTTGTAAATTGAGTTGATGATTCAAATTCAGTTGAAGTTCTTGGCATAATGTCAACATTTGCAGAATCACCGTCTATTGGCCTGCGGACTTAGTTAACAAGATGTTAAAACATAAAACAAGTTACCTACATTTAAATAATTGCAAATAATTTGATACTAAGTCCTTATTCGCTTGTACAGGAGATATCTAAAAAGTTCACCAAAGGCCTTGCCGCAGAGTCATGAGACAAAAATATAACGTTTTAAACCGATTTACAAAAATGCACTTTCTAGGAGATACAGCCCATGAGAAGCGGTTTTCCTAAAACATTTTTACTTGTAACAAAATTTTATTCTCTCCAGAAATTTTGTTGTTTTTTGTATTTCTTTTCTCTCCGTATGTCCTACTTTGCTTTTTAGAGAAGGATATTATGAAGTTCATCAGGCTCTGATAAAATCCCAAAGAGGTTAATCATTTGGGACCTGCCGTATCCGACGTTACTTAACATGAAGAACATCTAGACGTATCCAAACAATTAACCTTAATGGAAACAATTGTGGTATTTCGATAGGGGTGATGTTTCATATATGTGTAGTAGACTTAACCACTTTTTATTTTAAGTACCTACCCGTAGTTTCCGCTATAAATCTTACATCTAGACTTCCTGGAATACGTTTTCGAGCAAATAACTGGGTAATATTTTACTCTCAAACCCATTAGGAAGTTTGTGTAATGGGTAGGGAAAACTAGCCTAAAAGGACATACTTGGTTTATATGGCATAGTAATTGTTTTAAAATAGGCACGTACCCAACAGTGTAGTTCGCGCCAACGAAGAGGTAGTGACGTGATCATGTTTACCTGTGTTGCATAATTTTATTTTGGAACATTTAACGCATTGTAGGATTTTACGTAGGTAGCGTAAACCGACATTTAGTGTAAAAGATGTGCTGCTTTAGCGTCATATCATACTATTAAAAACATTTATTTAAACCAATGTTGATTTCTGACCTTCCAAAATATTTAGAAATATTTATCTTTGCAGAAATTAATAGTAATTTTACCAGAATAACCAACAGACAAAAATGATGAGACTAAAGTAGAAAGGAGCCGGCAAACGAAATAGCTGAAAGCTTCAAAACATTTAATATCCTTTTACTACATTGAAAATAAGAGCCGCAGATGTTAACGAGAAAATTAAACAGTGGGAAAAAGGTATTGACAGATTCTCTTTAATTATCAAAGAGCAAGAACGAATGTTATATATTAAGCTATTAGAACAACGCCCGTTTGGGCTTACCTCTGACGGCCTACGACGTTTAATTTACAATTGAGCAAAAGCTAATAAGATATAGCACAGATGTGACAAAATGACCAAACGAGCTGAATGGGACTGGGTAAGAGGTTTATTAAAACGTCTTCTAGACTTTTCTTTAAGGAAACCAGAAAATACTTCCATGGAATGAGCAATTGCAGTTATAGCTAATTTATTTATAGCATATAAAGTAGGTATGTTATATTTATAACCGTCCAAAATTTCTCAAAAATATTTTCAAATAAAGGGACAAAACCAGTAGGTAAAATTGCTGGTGCTGACAGAGTGGCAGACTGTATAAATCCCATCATATTTATTTAACATTTATTTTCCGCAGAAAAAAAAACTAGAGAAAAGGGCTACTACAAGACGCCCCGATACGTTTCTTGTGCCTTCTTCAGAATCTGGGTGAATGACAACCTGGGCAGTTTGGGAATAAATAAATGGTATCATGATGCTGTACTTGCATGTTCATTAGAGGCATCGCATCCCCCTTGGCCTTTAGCCCATAAATTCACACCAACATCTTAAGCACTTGTTTGTACCAGAATGCAACAGACCGACCTGCTGTCTCAGATGCTACTCAGTTAGTTACCTCAGTAGTAAAATCTAATTTAGATACATTATTTAATGCATCGTGCAGATATTGATACTTGAAAAGAATAATGCTTACTGCCACTAACAACGATAAGTTGCATGCCTTCTAAATCTAAAGCCCCGACCACGAAGCGAAAAAAACTCATATAGTACTAACTATCAGCACCCCGTGGCAAAAATAAAACAAAAAGGGTTGGAAAAGCAAAGAAAGTAAAACGAAAGTCGGCACGGCAAGAAGGAGGCGCTTAAAGATAGATTCCAGTGATACGTTTGAAGTAGAAATTGATTTTTATGGTAAAGTGTAAAACAACGAGGAAAACTATGATGATGCAGTTTGTTTGTTTTGTGGATAAGCTTTCTTAAAATCAGAAACAGAAAAGCCTTAGATAAAATGTTGCGTCTGTAAGGAATGACCTTACTTGTGTTATGCCGGAGTTAACCCTAAAACTAGGATTGACATTTGTGATGCTTGTCAATGGTATATGCCATTTAGTTTTATTTTTATGGTGACTTTTTTTCATATTTCTTTATGTATAATCAGTTGTAATAATGAGTTGTTAATTTTGCAGAATTTCTTTTACATTCTGTCGCTATATGCCAATTTACACACAATAGGGTGGATAAAATGAATAGCAGAATTCTCACGTGGATAAAGCTTTCTCGTAAAATACTTAACTTCATGATTTGCTTGTTGTAATCTGATAAAGGCTAGTCAAACCATTTATCTATTACTCTATACACTCATTTCAGAAATATGATATGGCAGTTTTAAGGTAATGTCATTTTAGGTCAGTTTCCCCTACAAAATATTTGTGCCAAAAATATGACTCTGTGTTCCAAGAGAAATACGCCCTGTATATTATCTACGCAATTTTTCAGTACATTAGCTTATTTACAATTATAGTATCATATTTGTTATCAAAACTGTTTCAGGATTGCTTCATTGATAACCCTCTCCTCAAAAGTGGTGTATTTTTGCTTATAAATTAATTGGCTCAAATCGTCATTTTTTGCCTCAAAAAGTTGGGGTAGAGTGTTGATGACTTGTCTTTTAAGGATATGCTGTGAGCAATAAAGTAGCTGTCCCTATAAGAGCATTGAAAACCAATTAATTGTAAATGTGAAAAAATTGTTAAAAGAATCTATTCTACAATAGGTAAAGCAAAGTTCATAGGCTAAACGATGTCCATAAGGCTTTCAATGTTGCCACGCGAGGAGTTATATCTACAAAATTTGTATTAGTGAAGGCGAAGAGCTTTATCAAAACAGGTTTGAGATATGTTGTGTCTTTACTTATAAAAGCTAGAAAATTTGTAAAAACCTATTCAAAAACAGTATAACCAAAGCGACGTAAGACTAAAACAAAAGAATTAATTAATTAAAATACTATCTAATACTGTGTACCAACACCACCAATACCCAAGAAGGCCAATGTTAGAACGTGCTAAAATATAGAGCGGTAACTCTTATAAGCCATGTTCTGAAGATTTCCCCATACGTCACCTAAACAAAAAGATACCCGATATTAGCAAAGTCAATTGGTGAAACCCAATTGGGTTCCATAAGCGGCATGAGAACAAGGAAGGCACTTCTCAGCATCGTTCGACAAGTACGGGATATTTAACTGAGAGGTATTTCTGTGGCTTTAAAGAGCCCTTAAATAAACTTAAATAAACTAACTACATTGAAAAGTCCGAAACGAGCCGGAATGAAACCTATTTTATGGTACGGTTGTACTGACGACAGGCCACCAAATTGCGAACTTATGATAAAATATCTGGAGAAATCAGTTTTCGGAAAGCGATAAGAAAACAGTGTGTGCTTTAGCTAATTGTGAGGATCGCCTGGTTGTAAATATTCAAAGTATAACCAACCTCATATATGTTGTGGATACCGTTGTGGTAGAAAACACCGCGATAGGGTTTGAAACACTAATACGTCAAATAATATACCAATATGAAAATTACTAATGTAGAATAAATTGAATATTAAAAAAAAGGTTAGGGTAATAATTATGAATCAATGGTATAACATTAAAAAAGTTTGAAATAAATCTATGTTGCAGCCTCCATGAGGAAAGGGGTTATTTCAAAAAAACTATTTTAATAATTTAAAAAAGCAGGATTTGCAATCTAGAATATTTGTCTTAACATTGAAATCAGAATTGGAGTACTGATGTCTTATGTATTTTCTATTCCACAAACAGTTCTAGGGCGTTGACATTATCAGAAGCACAAACAAAAAGATAACATGTATGTTCAAAAGTTCAAAATGTACTGCTAGCGATTATTGTCGCAAGTTTCTTGGATACACTATCTTGCCAGAGCCACTGTACACATAAACAAGAGCACTAAAATAATGGAAAAAGCTAGAAAAACGTGCTGTCATTCTTAGGCCACATTATTAGAAACAAAAATATCGTCCATTTTAACTGGTTTTACGCAGGCTCGGTGATCCAGTAGTAAGGAGTGTACCTCTAAAGTCAGGAGTTGTGGGTTCGATTGACAGTAGAAGCGCCATTTCTCGTTTTTAACACATATCTAAAATTATTATCAACCAAGGTTGTTTGAGCAAGTTCAATGTCTTAACCTTCCGTCTTTTGAATAAGCGTAATTCTGTTGGTTTCGTTTACCATTCGATGTTCGACACGTTAAAGAGCCCTACCCTCTTCACCGAAAGAAAGTTTTTTTGACATTTTTTTAAAGATAATAGGGTGAAAATGCTCCCTGGCGACGGTGATTGGCCATAATCGTGAAAATAGACAGACGTTAAAGAAACAAAATAAAATAGAATACAATACAACTGCTTTTGCAAGGCTATGGTAAAATATTGTGTCCACTCTAAGACAGTGGACAGAAATAAAAACATTTGTGCAGCTATTTAGAGAAGTTGTGAATAAAAGACGTTGGGGAGAACGTGGCAACGTCTACAGTAGGTACGTACTAGAAAAACAAAAAGATAGCACTTTTGTGGTCGGAAATCGCTTTCACTAATTTAAGATGCTTAAGTTGGCAGAAACATATATAATTAAAAGGTTTACAACATCAATCAAATATGCGAACTAGACAATGTAACATATTTCTAAAATATTCCAATATATCTCAAAAGAAAATCTTTAGAACGTTAGATTTTGCTAGTTCGGAGGCACATTCAGAAAAAAATCACGATTTAAGGGACCTTATAGTGTGCATTGTAAAAAACGTGACCATCTATAGTAGTGAATAGTGAGTGAACAAAAGACTATTAGTCGAGGGATGCATCAGAGAATATAAAAAAATCACTACAAGCAACTTCAATATTATTACAAAAAACTAAATAATCCATATCCTTTCTAGAATTGATACTCTTAAGGCAGCGCGGGGACAAAATACACGCATATATATATATATATATATATATATATATATATATATATATATATATATATATATATATATATATATATATATATATATACCAACATGAATTCAAATTAAAAAGATTGGATCCCAAAAGATATGTATTAAACTGTAGATAATTATTTTATGTACCCTAATTTGAAGATACTCACTATAAAGTTCATATATGCCCAAAATATCATCATAATCCAATTGCAAGTCACCATTTTCATTACCACCGTAATATGGAAACATTATCGAGTTAGGTTTTGTAGAATGAGCAAGTCCTAAAGAATGACCTAATTCATGCAAAGCCACAGCGAAAAAATCCGTACCTACAAGTCATTTCAAAATAAACTATCGTATCAGGTTCAGGTTATTAAAATTTACTTTCGCCAGCTTCTTCCTCTGCTATCACCACCTTATCACTCCAAGCTTCATCTTCGTCAAAATGTATGTCACCGCCTAAACCTTCGTTTGGAAAAAACGCATGTGCTAAGACTCCCCCAGCGCCATCAAATGGATAGCTGTAAATATAACATCAAATTGTATTGACATTACATAATAATCTTACCAACTTACATATCTCCATGATGTTGTCTTGCAAAAGCAACTATTATATCAGCATCATGAGTAGATGATCTTAGAAAAGTCAATCTCCCGTAGCGTCCCCATGTATCCAAAGCTGATTGAATATTTTTTACAACAGAATGTTCTCCTAGTTTATGAGACCAGTTTGCTACACTTAAATAAAATAAGCAGAATCATTGGAAATAGCTGTTTTTAACTTCTAACCTCGTATCACCGTTGATATATATATATATATATATATATATATATATATATATATATATATATATATATATATATATATATATATATATATATATACATATACATACACGCACTAGTTATATGAATTAATATATCAAAAATACCGCTCGATCGATTCATGGACAATAAATGTGGATTTAAACGGTTAAGATAAGCTAAGATATTTTGAGCCATAATACACTTACTAGTAAGTAATCCTTCTTTTATTCCATCCTCTTGGTCCAATAACGTATCTTTTATTTCGTTGATGTCTTAGTATATCCGGTACTCCGCACCTTCTTGATGACATGAGCTGGAGAATGAAATAATTTTTTTTCGTAATAACTATTTTTGCAGATTACTATATATATATATATATTTTAATATTACCATGTGGAAAAACTTATTATTATGATAGACGTTACAATATACCACTCTACAGTACCTGTTTTTTTATTAGCTCGTTATTTAGTGGATTATAAAGTGCCTTCCGTTGGATATTTAGATAATTGTATTCTACTGGATGCTTTATAAAAAAACTCTGGTCGCAGCAAGTGCGTTATGGTAGTGAATTTTCATAAAAATATTTTTAATAGGATATTTTTTTTAAGAAAGCTTGCGTGAAATTTGGTTACCAGTATAACCTATATAGTAGGAACAATGTACCATATTTTATCAAAATAATTATTTGAAAATGTACAAACGTTTTCCGAAAATAAACTTTAAATGTATGGATGTTAATTACATCTCGCACTTGTTGATCTTGATTACCTGGGACGGTGATATTAAATCCAAAGGTAAACATTTAACATAACTTTATTATTTCACAAATTGATTAAACTTTATGCACTAAATATCTACACGTGATACACTATACATGACTCGAAAAGAGTGTGAACAGATAAAGCTTGCCAGTGAGTTGTTTTGATCAGGTTAACTCTGAGAAGAGAGAAATCGCCTGGTGTTTCTTAGTTGCCGTAGCTCTTGACAGCTGGCTGTCGCAGAACATAACTTTCAACTGTCAAGAGTATTTACGCAGAAACACAGAGTAGTGCTGGCGGAAACACTGCGGTCGGAACCACCGCCACAAAATGTTTCCGAAAAAACTGGTCTCCTAGCCAATGAACCTTAGGTTAATAGCCAATTGAGTTATTGAAATTTGAAACATTTAATGAAAATTCGCAAACAAAACGCCCTTGCTGCGTTCATACAAAAATTGTCCGAAAATAAAGTTAAATGTTGGTTTCCTAACCAACAAAACTTACGTTAATAGCAAATTGAGTTATTGAAATTTGAAGAAGTTAATGAAAATTTGCTACCAAAACGCACTTACTGCGTCCAGACTTTTTTCTTACAAACATGCATAATATTTCGATAAAGAATGCTAAAATGCGATAACGAATTTTTTCTACGAAAATTAGCTAAAAATTATAGACCGTTAAAGCATAAACTTCACTAAACCTACAGCGAAAGCATCAACTTAACTAAACCGACAGCCAAAGCATTGGAGAAAGGGTCTACTTGAAATCAATTTTCTGTAAATATTTTAGTAAAATGAAGGGCAATGACGGTTGAATCTGAAACTTAAGGGTTCGCAGAACACTCTTCTTGCATCATTTTCTTTTTACAATCCGTATTTGTTTCACGTTCTTTGTGTAAACATTGCCAATTTTGACGTTTTAAATTGCGAGTTTGACGTTTTGAGGAAAACTCCAAAATTTGTTTCTTTAGCTGCCCGTAACTTGTTTTCCCTTAAACTTAGAGTCCTAGATTTTGGTACATGGTTCACTCTTTACAATACAAATACGCTTACCAAATTTGGTTGCCCTCACTTAGTTATTTCCGGAGATATGAATTTTTTTATAAAGAAAACACAAAATTTTCCAGGAAAACCTTGTCCGATTTTCCTGGCTAACGAACATATCCAAGCCACTTGTAAAAGGAAGGTACTCACCAAATTTGATCAAAATCGGTTTATTATTTTTTGAGTTATCGGTATGATATATATATATATATATATATATATATATATATATATATATATATATATATATATATATATAAACACGGAATTAGTAAATTTTTCAAAGAAAATTCCCTAAAAAAGAAAATTTGAATCACCAACGACTTATGGGCCAGCCTGTAATTGTAGAGATATTTTTTTAAGATGTTGCTGAAGACACCCTATAACTAATGTATACAATTTTTTTCCGTATCTTGCATAATAACGGATATATTGGTCTTTAAAGATTTTTTACGAAAATTCGACAAAAATGATATGCCATTATCCGATAAACTCTATAGCCAACACTACTGCCAAAGTATCAGAGAAAGGGTCTATTTGAAATGAATTTTCTGGGAATATTTTAGTAAAATGAAGGACAATGACGATTGAAACTAAGACTTCAGGCTTTGTAAAACATTGTTCTTGAGACATTTTCCTTCCATAGCTCATATTATTTTCAGGTTCATTGGCTAAATATTACCAATTTTGACGTTTAAAATAGCGACTTTGACGTTTTGAGGGAAATCCAAGTTTATTTTTCTTTAAATGCCTGTAACTTTTTTGTCCTTTAACTTACAGAGCTAAAATTTGATAGGTAACTTACCTTACTTTGTTAATTCCGGAGATACACATTTTTTTCGAAAGAAAACACTAAAATTTTCCGGGAAAACCTCGCCGGATTTTCCTGACTAACGAACTTTTACAAGCTACTCCCAAAAGGAAGGTACTCACCTAATTTTATCAAAATCGGTCCATTATTTTTTTAGTTATAGGTGTGACACACACACACACACACACACATATATATATATATATATATATATATATATATATATATATATATATATATATATATATATATATATATATATATATATATATAACATATAAAGTCTGAAACCGACCTCGGATTTGGGTTCCAGGGGTCCTAAATAGCGCTCATTTGAAGAATTTTTTCAAAATTCAAAAGTCGAGATCTCCTCATTAGTGAATTTTTTAAAAGAAAATTCACTAAAAGAATCATCAAAATGGGTTCACCTAGAAAAAATTTCTGAGGTAACACACATAAAAAAGACATACAGGCGAATTGAGAACCTCCTCCTTGTTTGAAATCGGTTAAAAAAAATGCAAAAAAAAGGTATTTGGGCTCGTCCGGGATTTGAACCTGGGACCCCCGCACCCTAAGCGGAAATCATACCCCTAGACCAACGTGCCAGCTGCTGGAACTTTGTTTTAATGTCCTATTCCAGCGGGCGTTGTAATCATTTGGCATAATTAATGTTTAATGATTTATATAATAACCTATATAGTAGGAACAATGTATCATATTTTATCAAAATAATTATTTGAAAATGTACAAAAATTTTCGGAAAATAAATTTTAAATGTTTCTGAGAAAACTGGTCTCCAACCAAGACGATAGAAAAGACTACGATGTATTTCACAATCAAATAATATAATGGATAGGAGAGAATGGGACACATTCGGCATAGGTGCACAATTAGACATTGCTAATAATGTTTAAAATTTTCCAGTTTTCGTGCCGAATTCAGGGCACAATAATTGGTAGCAGCCTCTCCATATCGTCCATTATCGTTTCACGTGCTCCATGCTATTTGTGTGAAGTTTAATGTTTTTTAAAGATTCTTCCCAGAAAAGGGTACGTGTTTTTCATTATAGCTGAGTGTACTATATAGATGTAGTTACTCTTGCATTGTATTTTCTTCACAGTTTCAACAAACTAACACACACACACACACAAATATATAAATAAATATATATATATATATATATATATATATATATATATATATATATATATATATATATATATATATATATATATATATATATATATATATATATATATATAGTTTTTATATTAGGATAAATCTAACCTGCATTTTAGTTTTGAGTCTCGTAATAAATATTTGAGGTGCAAAAAGACAGTAGGACCACATTCAGCCATGGCCGGTGGGTTAGAGGCAGGGGTCCACAAGTGCACCAATTACTTAAACATAAGATAGATACGTATAAAATACATAGGTAATTTGTTATTTGTTGTACATGATTTATAATTACAAACACAGAAAAGATCGGCCCAACATTAATGAAGCTACTATGTGTCAGCTCAGGTCAGGTCAGGTCAGGTCAGGTCAAGTTGTATTTTGAAAGAAATAAGCAGGTGCTCACTGGCTATACGGTTTTATGATAAGAAATTCCACCTAAGCATTAAGAAAGTCAGAAAGCATTAGTTTAGCTAGAGGACTGGGTTTTAGCCAAGTCAAAAGTTTAAGAACGTTTTACCCATTACAGCGGTGTTTTGGAGAAATATCAGTTTACTCCTTATCGAATTTTCAACTTAGATGAAACCGGGATAAAAACAATCTTAAGGGTGGGCAGGGTTGTAGCTTCTAAAGGACAAAAACAATTTAGTTTAGTAGTTTCGGCTGAAAAGGGAGAATTAGTTACCAGTGTAAAAGTCATTAGTGCTACGGGAAATGCACTTTCAGCACATATATTTCCAAAAGTAAGAAATTCGGAAGATTATTTATAGAATGGTCAATGTATCATATTTTATCAAAATAATTATTTGAAAATGTACAAAAATTTTCGGAAAATAAATTTTAAATGTTTCTGAGAAAACTGGTCTCCAACCAAGACGATAGAAAAGACTACGATGTATTTCACAATCAAATAATATAATGGATAGGAGAGAATGGGACACATTCGGCATAGGTGCACAATTAGACATTGCTAATAATGTTTAAAATTTTCCAGTTTTCGTGCCGAATTCAGGGCACAATAATTGGTAGCAGCCTCTCCATATCGTCCATTATCGTTTCACGTGCTCCATGCTATTTGTGTGAAGTTTAATGTTTTTTAAAGATTCTTCCCAGAAAAGGGTACGTGTTTTTCATTATAGCTGAGTGTACTATATAGATGTAGTTACTCTTGCATTGTATTTTCTTCACAGTTTCAACAAACTAACACACACACACACACAAATATATAAATAAATATATATATATATATATATATATATATATATATATATATATATATATATATATATATATATATATATATATATATATATATATATATAGTTTTTATATTAGGATAAATCTAACCTGCATTTTAGTTTTGAGTCTCGTAATAAATATTTGAGGTGCAAAAAGACAGTAGGACCACATTCAGCCATGGCCGGTGGGTTAGAGGCAGGGGTCCACAAGTGCACCAATTACTTAAACATAAGATAGATACGTATAAAATACATAGGTAATTTGTTATTTGTTGTACATGATTTATAATTACAAACACAGAAAAGATCGGCCCAACATTAATGAAGCTACTATGTGTCAGCTCAGGTCAGGTCAGGTCAGGTCAGGTCAAGTTGTATTTTGAAAGAAATAAGCAGGTGCTCACTGGCTATACGGTTTTATGATAAGAAATTCCACCTAAGCATTAAGAAAGTCAGAAAGCATTGGTTTAGCTAGAGGACTGGGTTTTAGCCAAGTCAAAAGTTTAAGAACGTTTTACCCATTACAGCGGTGTTTTGGAGAAATATCAGTTTACTCCTTATCGAATTTTCAACTTAGATGAAACCGGGATAAAAACAATCTTAAGGGTGGGCAGGGTTGTAGCTTCTAAAGGACAAAAACAATTTAGTTTAGTAGTTTCGGCTGAAAAGGGAGAATTAGTTACCAGTGTAAAAGTCATTAGTGCTACGGGAAATGCACTTTCAGCACATATATTTCCAAAAGTAAGAAATTCGGAAGATTATTTATAGAATGGTCCAGCTTTAAGTGCAGTTCCTGGCAATAAGTCAGGATGGATGACGGGAGATTTATTTGTTAAAACATTGGAGCATATTGTAAAGCATACAATCTGTAACACAGAAAACAAAATTTAGCTCCTACGGATGACCATGAACTGCATACAACCTTGGCAGCTATACTTTACTCAAGAACAGATGGGATCATTCTTCTCTCTTTCCCACCACACACGACGCATAAATTCCAATCTCTTGATGTTGGAGTTTATGGGTCTTTTAAATGCAAATGCGTAGCCTTTTACACGATTGGATGTAGAGGTATCCTGGCAAACAGTTTCTGGAAAACATATTCATAGAATCACAAAAAATCCATTTGTGGAAGCATTTTTAGCTTTCAATTACAAAGATTTTGAGGCTGGTTGGGCCTACCATGAGCAATCAATAAAAGAGACAATATCTGATGAACTAAAGCAGAGGAGTTTAGAAATCAACTGTCCACTTGAGAAGGTGCTGTAATCTTACCCGTTTAAAGTAAAACTGATTGTAAAATGATAGATTATAAACATCACGGAAAAACTAAACCATCAAAACCAAGTATATTAACCCCCAAAGCTGTAAGACCTTTTCCGAAACTTCGGAAATAAACAAAATCTCTAAGACGACCAAAAGCAAATCAAGGAAAATCGAGAATATATACAGAAACTCTAGAAAAATGGAGGGTGGAGAAAATTGAAAAAACAAAAATAGGAAAACGAAAAAAAGTCTAAAGAACTGAAGAGAAATTAAAATGAACCTCTGAAGGTATAGATTGCCCAAGTGCCGGCGATTTAGTGACTATGAAAAAAGTTCTAGCAAGCCGAAAAGAAAGTATTAATTCATAGCTCAAGCAGCAAGTCATCGCATTCAGATTTTGAATGTAGCTACGATTCAGATAATAACTTAAGTTTTGGGTCTTTACAAAAAGATGTTAATATGGAAATGAACAGTTTTATTTCAGTAAAATTTGCTCCCCGAAGTAATGTTATACATTATATTGGGTGTGTGCAAAATATTCTTTCTGAAAATTCCTATCAAGTTAGGTATTTTAGGTACACAGCTAAGAGTTATAAATTTCATTTTCCTCAAGTGGATGACAAACAAATATGCACCAGACATGATATTGACGCCAAACTAAGAAATCCTGGTAAGTCCAGGAATGATTCCTGTTTAAAATTTTATTATAACTTTACTGGTCTTATCGTCAAATAAAAAATCTTACTTATAGATTAGTCTGTTTTTTGTTTAATTTTAAAACTGCCGAAACTACCCTTTTACCTGGCTCATGCTGGTTATTGGCTTCCAGATTTTTTAGGAAAATAGCTTTAAAAAATATTCCATATGAAATAACAGCTCAAAAATTTAAACAATTAATTTCTAAGGGCACAGTAATTTTGAAATATTTGAGAAACTATTTTTTGAATTAAAGGAATTATGTGGCCAAACCTGCCCCCGTCTTCCCCACTTAGTTGCATGCTTCTGAATCACATAACAGTTGATCGAGATTATTTTAGTCACGGCTCAATAAACATAGTAGTCATATTCCGACTGAGTCTGTTTTGAACTATGTAAATAATTTTGCTAAGATTTAAACGAAACTGCATTTCTTAGCACAATACCGAAATTCTTAAAACATTTTTTGATGTTCATTATGTGGAAATAACATAATCGTAGATTTTACTTGAGGAGCATTTGAAAATATTACCAGTTTTGTAGTCTAAAATATCGGAAAAAAGCATTTTACCATATATTTGTTTTAAATGAATAATTAAGATTATATTCTGCAACTTATAGTAATATAAGTAGGTAACATTACATTTAAGGGCCTGGTACAAGCTTTGTAAATCTTCAAATGTTAACATAATTCTGAAATTAATCAACTAACGCTAAAGCACTGTAACTAAAGTTCAAAACCGTAAATCTAGTTTTATGTTAAAACAAACACATTTTTTCTCTTTACCTTCAATGTATCATTATCGAGTATTCCAGTTTGAGGTATGGCACCGTATTTTTGTACCATTTTCAAAATATCTGATAAGCCTTCTTCAGTAAAAAGTGCTTCTGAGTTTGAATCTTCCTCTTCTACAATATATCCATATTTCTTCATAAAATCAAGCTAAAATAGATAAATGATGGTATGTTTATTTTAAAGTTTTCTTTGAAAAATGGATAGATATACGATATATAAGGTAATTTATTCAAAAAACAAATTAGAACGGGACATTGAAATAATTTCAGTGTCTACTGCAGTGGCCTCTCTTCTGATGAAGCTAGGGAAGCATATATGTACATAGGTACAGTGTTGCCCGTTTAAGGTGCAGTAGGTACATGGAGATTTTGTAAGACATATGAATTCGGCTAAATTAGACAAAAGTTGCTTAATTTTGTGGACACATAATAATTGCTTTCAAATGTAAAAAAATAATTCATTGGGCACTAGACATTTCTAAAAATAGCAGTTTTGTCAATTTCGTTTTTCTACCTTGTTTTATAGATAAGATACCTGCCTAACACTACACTAACACACCATCATGTGTCAGCTGTACTTCCCCAAGTCCTATTAGATTTTGCAGGGCGATTTTTTATTTCTTGTAACTGCCTTATTGAGCTTTTACACCTTTGCTCTGAAGATGGCAACCCAACACACCACCCCCCACCCCAATATACAGCACGTTTATGTTTAATTCAGTAAGCTATGAAAAATATTTAATTAATGTTTAAGAGTAGGTCTTGATAATTTATTACCTACTATCCTCTTATAAAACCTACTTATACTTGTTCACTAACCTACATATTACTTATTTAGTATACATAATATATACCTACTGATCTAAATTTACAAAAAAAATGAATGCCAATACATTTTCAATTACAGCAATTTTTTAAATAAGCCTTCGCTTTGTTGAAACACATTCTTAATATCATTCAATAACCCATTCGCAGGAACGTCTTATCATCTCTGGAATAATTTCACTTATTGCTCCTTGAACTACCCGACGCAATTCATTTTTATAATGCGTTATACCTATAATAAGTTTTATAAGAAAACCTATATAAAAAAGTAAAGTGGTATTATGTCTGGTGGGGTAGTAGGCCACCTTATTGGTCTTTAATTTCTCAGCCAATTTTCGCAGAGTTCGATATTGTAGGCAGAAGCGTTGTCATGCTGTATAGTTGCAAGTGGGGAATTCATTATTTTGTTTGATACATTAGTTAAGAGAAAACTTAAATATCTCGGGAAACTTACATTTTCGTTGTAAAAAATGAGCCTACGATGTAACTACTAATAACACCTAGCCAGGTGTCAAATCACCATTTTACTTATTATCTAATGTAATGAGTTAGATTCAGATTTTATATGTGACCAAACAACAGTATTTGTGTGATTAAATATTTCAGAATTGGTAAATCGACTTTCGTCGGACCATAATATCTTTGTAGCAAAGTTTTGTATTTTATCATATCTTCTGACGAATTACTAAGAAAATGCTACTTTTTTTTGATACCTTGAGAGGATCATTCGCGATAAAGGTAATATAAAAATTACTCCTGTCGCGGTGAAGTTGGAATGTGTATTCGGCTGCTACTATACGGACTATCCCGCTTCGATTACCGGTGGTGGCAGTTTATGTTATTATGTGTCCAGTGACTTATCTATGTAACCTTCTTCCTCACAATCTGTTAAGAGGACCTAGGCAGGAAGGTGTCATCTATGTTGGCGCAAAAGAAGAAATGAAAAAAATTGCAAGAGAGGAACTGATAAAAAGAGACGAACAAGCAAGAGAGGAACTAAGAAAAAGAGACGAAGAAACCAAGCAAATTCTCCAAGAACAAGCCAGCTGAATTGAGAATATTACTCTATGTGTAGACGAACGAATAAAGCAAGTAAAAACAACATATTCCAGCAAGTAGAAAGCCGAGTAAGGGGTGTCAATGACGATGTACATGGCAAGCTGACGAACGTGCAAGAAGAATGAATGAATATGCAAGAGGTTTAAGCAAAACTACGGCAGAAAATGAAATCATTGGAAAAGAAGTGTTATGCCCTAGCTAAGGGAAACATCAGGTTCGAAGATAAGAATTACGACCCTCACATTTGATGGCATGAGTCCCATGGAGTACTTATCTACGCCAAATCGAAGCCACTGCTACAGCAAATAGCTGGGGTGTGATAGAGAGAAAGAAAGCGCCTTCTTTAATTGTAGCTCTCAAAATAGATGCCCTAGATGAACTCTAAGGCATTCCCATGGAATACCGGGGCAGTTTTGACTACATTAGATATTATCTACAAATGATATTTGGTGACCAACATTTACCACGGCTGTATCAAACTTAAAAAGTCGCTATCAGAAATCGGGCGAAACTCTCCAGCCATTTGAAGCCGACGTTGCTGGACTAAGACAATCAGCTTAACCCCCCCCCCCACCTTACCCCACAGCTCCGGTGAGATTTTTGAATCGCTGCAAACATTCATTGACGGTATCAGAGTTACCGACACTCAACAGACGCTGAAGATAGAGAGACACAAAGCCCTAGACGATGCTTTGACACATTCACTAGAATTTGAAGCTGCCAAGCAAGCCTCTAAAGGCCATGTGACAGTTTGCAGTCTATTTCTAAACAAGAATATGTTTTACTTTTAACCAGGCAAGTCCAAGATATGCCCAGAAAAAATATAATCAATGGATTCAAAAGTAGTGGAGTTTATGATTGGAAAATGCAAGGGGTCCACAAAGAAGCAATCCCAATCTCAGTATTTAAAACAACTGACCTGGAGAGGTACAAACACAATTGCCCAAACCCTAGACCTGGAGAGGTACAAACACAATTGCCCAAACCCTAATGTTGTGCCGCCAGAAATAGCCAAAGTGACACAAGACATTGCAGAATTAGCCATAAGACATTGCAGAAGTAGCTACAGTGCCCCAAGACACACCAGAAGTGGTCACATTGCCACAAGACAAGCCAGAAGTAGCCACAGTGCCTTCAGAAGTAGCGCCGCATATAGAGGAAGCTAGTAAGTCGACAGCTACAAATCCACCGGCAGTACCCAGTACATCTACAGGAGTATATCGCAAAAGTTTGAAGCAACTCTTGTTAGACATTCTTAAGAAAGTATAGCTAAGTCGTTGGTGATACAAATTTTCTTTTTTTTTAATCAAACACGCCTTATATTATTGCATTTTTGCATCTTCAATCGAAAGATAATGCATGTTTGTAAGAAAATAAATTCTGGACGTAGCAAGTGCGTTATGGTGGCGAATTTTCCTTAAATGCTTCAAATTTAAGAAAGAAAGAAAAGAAGAAACATCTGATAAAAAGCGTAAAAGACTTGGGACCATCTGAGAGATTATTACATCAAAAGCATATCTATTAATGAAAGAAAATGAAGAAAAACAAAAGCAGGAGGAAGCGGGCAGAAAGAAACTCAAACAAGCAGAAAAATAAAAGAAGAGAGAGATGAAAAAGGTGAACGTTTCTAAGCCAACCGAAGGAACAACATCAAAAAGAGGAAGTTTAATAATACTGATGACGAGACAAGTAAAGAGAGTGATCAATTAATTATCTGTTCTTGACAGTGATGACGATTACAATTTTATGAGAAATTCTGAGAGAGAAATAGACGAGCATGATGTGAACTCAATACAAGTGGGTGTATATTGTGTTTTGAAGGGTTACGGAAAATCAAAAGATAATTTCAGGCTACACATGGCAAAAGTGATCAACCAAACGAATGCTGGAAATATTGTTATGTTTTTCAAGCCTCATTTTCAAACAATGAAGTTTATGAAAACAGAAGGGGAATCCTACCTTGCCAAAAAACATGTAATAGGAAAGCTATCAAAACCCCTCAAAAGCAGCTGTGCTAGATTCAAAGATATGATCAACTTTTCTGATGATTTGAGTGACTTACGAGTCTTTATTAATATTTTGTTAACTACCTAAGTATATAAATACTTAAGTACTTAATATGCTAAATTATTAATAATTACCTGAAATAAGATGTTTTTTACGTTGAATTTTGCCTTTTGTACCTTAAAAGAAGTTGTGTTATTCCCAAATTTGATCATACCTAATCGTTATATAGTTCTCTTACATCATCCACAACCTGACTATGATGTGGCTTAAATGACTTGTAACTTTTGTATGAAGTTTACATGTTTCCTGACAGACCCACTTACCCCAGTTCAAATAATAATTGTTTGTATAAATCCAAAACCCCCATGATCCAGTTGCCTCAATTGCTAGAGGTAACTGAGGCCCCTCAGATTTGACTATTATATATTTAAAGAATACATATTGTATTACATATAAAAAATATTTTAGATAGCAATATAACTCATTAGTGGTTGTCAGGAAAGTACAAAGTATAATCTACTCGCTCATGTTGTAAAATCATGGCCTAAATACCCCAACTGAGCTTATGTACTTACTTACCGTTTCTATGGTAGGTGTCTGGGGGTATTTTTTCAGCGGAATGCTTGCTACTACACAAAGATACATAAACAATATGAGAAATATAATATCCATTTTAAAAAATTGAGAACACTTGTGGTATTTTCACAAACAAGATATTAAAAACTGGTTTTGAAAAGAAGATTAATTGTAAGGAAAATTTAATATTAATAACACACCGTTCAATTAGCAACCCATTAAACTTTTGCTACAGCTTTCCTTATGTAAACTAAATTAAAAGTTATTTAAAATTTAATTTCTAGTTTGGTAGTCTACAAGAAAGACTAAATGATAACAGATATTCTTTTCAATGACACATTATCACATAAACCGAATTTCCATATCCGGACCTCATATCTGTTTAGTCTATTGCTCCAGTCTGTATTTTTATAGCTTAACATAGTAAACATTAAACGTGTATTTCGTGCTAAAATTTTGAAAAAATATGCTTCATTCTTCTTTTAAACTTGCAGTAAAAGCTAAATTTTTACTTTTACACAAGTTTTATTAGCGACATTCAAGTAAAAAGCCTGGACGCATCAAGTGCATTATTGAAGTGAATTTTCATTAAAATGTTTTTAATAGCAAATATGTGTATTTTTTTGAAAAGAAAGCACGCAACAAATTTGGTTACCAATATAACCTACATAGTAGAAAAAATGTGCCATGTTTCATCAAAATAACTTTATTGTTTGAAAATGTATACAAATTTCTTAAAGTAGACTTAAAGTGTTCCCGCAAAAACTGGTTTCTTGGTCGACCTTATAGGTTAATAACAAATTGAGATATTCAAATTTCAAGCATTTAATGGAAATTCGCTACCATAACACACTTTCTGCGTCCCGAATTTATTTTCTTACAAACATACATTATATTTCGATGGAAAATGCAAAAAATGCAATAACATAAGACATGTTCGATTAAAAAAAAAGAAAATTTGTATTACCAACGACTTCTGGGCCACTCAGTGATTGTAGAAATATTTTTTAAGATGTAGCTCAAGACACCCTATAATTAATATATACATTTCTTTTCGTATCTTGTATAATAACGGATATATTGAGCTTTATTGATTTTTTACGAGAAATCGACAAAAATTATATACCATTAATCGATAAATTCTATTGATTGTTGTTGCCCTTACTTGGTGAAACTTGTCCATACTGCATACAGACTTGGAGACTACTTCTCTGGCTTCACTGTTGGTTTTTGTAGGTGAAGGATGTAGCCAGCGCGTGAGCTAACTGGAGCAAGTGGCCCTTCGAATTCTGGAAGTTATAGGATGTTCTTCAATGCTTCTGTGACTATAGTTTCGCTGCTTGACAGCATTTTCAGACAGATTAAAATTGAATTAGTACGAAATTATGACAACTACAAATAAATATCTGTTGCTATGTTATTATATGATGTTTTGATCAAAAAATTTTATCAAATTGAAAATAAAATGAAACACAGATGACAGATGAGGTTTTAAAAATGTCTATGTGATGTATGTCAATATTTAACATAAAAACTAGAACTAGCCTATAATAACTATGATAACAGTTACAACAATAAAATAACTAAACAATAACAGTATAAAAGTAGTCTCTATACAACGAAAATATCGACATACATCAACTCATTATTTTATTACAACTTTTTTGAAATAATAGTTAAATTTATTTTCTTTGACATATTTAATTAGAAAGAAGAATATCCAAGAAAGGGGAATTCATTAAATCAGTTTGCTCGTTTAAAACAAGGTAGTTATTGTCGTGTGTGTGCCTTTTGATTTCTAAAGCTTCAAAAAAGTTTAGTTTACGTTTGTCATTATAAAAACGTTGTGGTTGTATGCGGTTATTTATTGTAGGTCTGTTCGGTATCAATAATATGTTTTGCAAATGTAGATTTGTCAGCGTGGTTATTTCTAAATGCAGAAATATGTTCTTTCTATCGGGTGTTAAAATTTCTAGAAGTTTGATCTATGTAGATTGCGTTGCAATGTGTACAAGCTAATTTATAAACTCCAGCTTTTGTCAGGAAACAAGATTTTTCATTCGCGTTAAATAACAAATCACGCGTCGTGTTGTAAGATTTAAAAGCTACCTTTGTATTTGTACAGGTGTTTAAAATTTTTGAAATGTTTTCTGAAATGGTTCCAAAGTAAGTTATCGAAACGTATCTGTTGTCTTCTTTGCCTCTAATATTTGGATAAATTAAATTAATCGCTATATTGTATTCTTTTCTCTCTATCATTTTATCTATTATTTTAACAGAGTAGCCATTATTAAATGCTGTTTGCTTAATTATTGAAATTTGTTTTTCAAAATTGTTTTGTGACATAGGTATTGAAAATGCACGATGTATGATAGAATGATAGGCTGACAGCTTTTGTGAAAAAGGGTGACATGAATCGTATGGTATGGTTGTGTCAGTGTAAGTTGGTTTCCTATATATTGAAAAGTCAAATGAATTATTTTCTAACTTTCTAATTGTTAAGCCTAAAAAATTTATACAACTGTTAGCTTCTTCTTCTAAAGTAAACTTAATATTTGTGTAAAAGCTATTAATAAAATTTAAAAATTCATTTAGTTCTGTATGACTACCTTGAAAACATGCTAAAATATCATCTACGTATCTGTACCAAAAGACAATATTATGTGAAAGTTCTGATGTTAAAATTTGGTTTTCTAAGTTTTTCATAAATATGTTGGCTAATAAAGGTGACAACGGACTACCCATATGCAGACCTTCATTTGAGGGGTATAGATGCAAAACGCGACATATCACAATAAATACAAAAATTAGATATTCACACCAATGGATTTGTCTAGTAGTCTGTCATCTTTTCAACACTCGTTTAAATTCAAAAGCTGACATATCTCTTATAAATTCCCGTTTTAAAACCATGGTAAGATGCAAAGTGCGACATGTGTTGCTAGCATTCAAATCCAAACAGCGACATATCCGACAATATCCGTATTAACCAATAGGAAAGCAGAATGGATGTCACGTGGTTTTCTTTACATCATGGCGGATTGTTGTCTAATTTTACAAGAGAAATAGGCATTTCTGTTAAGTTAAACAAAGTTTTATAGTGTTTTAAGAGAATTAAATAAAAAACAAACATGGAACTCAAAACACCATGTAAAAAAATTGTTGAAGACACTAAAAATCGGTCGCGGAAAAGGCGTCATCAACCCGAAGAATGGAAAAGAGCTAAAGCAAAACAAGCAAGGTACACTGAAAAGTTCATTTTTATGTTATTAATAATTTTATTAACAGAACTATTTATTTTTAGGTACTTGCCTAAAAGTTTGCCAGTATTTCCTCAGTGTAGGCACAATGGAAAGCCATATCAGCCTTATCAGTGTACATCACATTTAAGTATGAATGACGTTAAACATTTTCACAAATTATTTTATGCCAATAGAAATAAAACTTCTCAAGATGCATTCATTCTTCAATTTTGCTCTGAGACAGCTCCTAAGAGAAGGAGGCTTTCAGAAAATAATGAAATAAATAGCAAACCGCACGCTATTAGTGTTACCTATTCGATTCCGACTGTAGATGGAATTAAAATCCCAGTTTGCAGAGAAGCATTCCTAGGAGTGCTAAATTTGAAAAAAGATCGAGTTTTACGGATAGTAAAGTAATTTAAAAAAACTGGTGATCAGCCGAAGGAATGTCGGGGTGGAGATCGAATAAAAGGTAATAACGACGCGAAAAAAGAAGGTATCAAATCTTTTATTGAATCACTGAAATGCAGTGAAAGCCACTACTGTCGCAGCAATTCACCACATAGGGTTTATTTGCCGTGCGAGCTTAACATTAAGACACTCTGGATCATGTACAACGACCAAGCCCAAGACAATTTGAAGGTACGTCAGTGTTACTTCAGAAACTATTTTAATAGGCATTATAATGTGGGTTTTGGAACTCCTCAAACGGATTTATGTTCTACCTGTTTAAAATTTAAAGAAAAGATAAAAAACTGTATTGAACCAAAAGAAAAACAAGACTTAATAACATACCATAGAGTACATAAATTGCAAGCTAAAAGTTTTTATGACATGTTACAAAGAGATGACCCTCAAACTGCTATTTTCTCTTTTGATTGTGAGAAAAACATGCCTTTGCCTAAGTTACCGGACCAACAAGCATACTTTTCAATGCAGGTTAATTTTTATAACTTTTGTGTAGTTGCTGGAAATTCTAAAGAAAATCTTTCAAACAAAAATGTGTCCTGTTTTGTTTGGACTGAAGCTGAGAGACCTAAAAGCTCAAACGAAATCGCATCTGCAGTTTATCACACTTTAACACATTTTGAATTTTCCGAAGAAGTAACATTAGTACGTCTCTTCTGTGATGGGTGCGGGGGACAAAATAAGAATTCAACTTTAATGGCGATGCTTTCTTATTGGATGAAATCTTTGGCTTCATCTCAAATTAAGGAATGTGAGGTAGTTTTCCCTATTGTAGGTCACTCATACATACCACCTGATCGAGTTTTTGGTAACATAGAAAAAGAGATACGAAAAAAGACTGAAATTTTGTCACCCGAAGATTACATAAATATAATTAAGTCTCGAGCCAAAGTCTTAAAAGCAGGAAAGGACTTCAATGTTCTTGACTGGAAATCAGAGGCTAAGAAATTTCTAAAAAATACATCTAGTTGGCATTTTCAATTCAAGCCGTGCAAGAGGTTTATTTTTCAAAAAAGTGGGTATAATAATAATATTTTAATTAGAGGAGAGGCTTTGTATAGGAGTGACCTGGGACAGGCTAAATGGATTTCTAAAAGAGGAATGAATATTGAGCGGATGAAACCACAAAAACTAAATATAGGAGTACCACTTAAACCAGATAAAATCAAAAGCGTGGAAAGTTTATTAAGTAATCATTATGGAGAAGAATATAAAGAAATCCCGAATTTAAAATACTTTGTTCAACTTTTTGATCGAAATACTGATTTTGTTGCTGATAGAAACGAAGAGTCATTAGAAATAGAAGATGAAGAGGAAGTTTATATTATTTAAGATTAGGTGCCTAAAATGCAATTTCATTATTGTAACAAATTAATGTTATACTAAATAAAATGATATTTTCATACCTACCTAGTAGTAGTAGTAGTAGTAGTTTTTTTTTTTTTTTTTTTTTTTTTTTTTTTTTTTTTTTTTTTTTTTTTTTCCTATGGTGGAGGTGAATGCATTTACGCAGACCAGTCCCTGGTTCTTCCACAATCAGTCGCCAGCTGGTACTGTGGGACTCCCCTTCTCTCCAGGTCAGGACTACCCACTAAACACCCCCATATTCATAGAGATGTGACGGAATCACCCTTGGGTATTGCTTCATCACACCCTACTCCATGTTGTTTTTTTCCTTTTCTCTTCCCTTTTTTTTTTCTCTGATTTCCCTTATTCCCTTTGTTCGGCTTCCTTAAGTATTAAGATTTCCCTAATGAGTTTGGCAATAGCCTCCCACTTCGCTGGTGTTTCAAGCATGTGATCTATAATGTTTCTGGTTGTCAAACTACCTCCGATTTCTATTGCAGTCCTCTCTCTCACCTCGGTCCATCTGCTACACTCCAAAATTGTATGCCCGGCAGAGTCTTCTTCTCCACAGTAGTAGCATCTGTCGCTTTCTACGATCTTCATTTTATTCAGGTATTTTCCGAATCTACCGTGGCCAGTTAAAAATTGCGTTAAGTGATAGTTCACCTCGCCATGTTTCCGTGTTAACCAGGGTACTATTTCTGGAATGAGTTCCCTGGTCCACTGAGCGGTCCTGGTTTCCTCGCTCCATTCTGCCTGCCACTCTGCCAGTGTCGTCAGTCGTGCCCTTGTTCTCTGCCCTTGTCTATTTTCGTTCTTTTCATATGACCGTTCCCTGATCAGTAGGTGAATAGGTATCACCCCTGCCACCACTTGCACTGCTTTTGTAGATACTGTCCTATATGAGGAGGATATTCTAATTGCCGCTTTTCGCTGCACACTTTCCAAAATGCGTCTGTATCTTGCCATCTCCGCCCAGTCCTTCCAAACAGGTGCTCCATAGAGAATAATAGAATTCACCACACTGCAGAGGATTCTTCTACTACTCGCCCTTGGGCCGCCAATATTAGGCATTAGTCGACTCAGGGCTGCTGCAACTTTCTCAGCTTTCTGTGCTACTTCTCGAATGTGCTTACTCATGCTCATATTATGCCCCAGCTGAATCCCAAGGTACCTCAGAGATCTACTGGAGTTGATGTTCTTTCCTCCTATGTTGACTTCAATCGTCTTTACGGTTCTCCTTCCATTTAGGATTATGATCTCTGTTTTCTGCGGGGCTAGCTCGAGGCCTTTTTTGTGCATCCAAATCTCTACCAGGCCAACAGTCCATGTTATCTTTTCCTCTATCTCTACCTTATCTTTCCCACAAACAGCCAGCGCCAAATCGTCGGCATACCCAACGATAGTTGTGCCGTCTGGCACCGGGAGCTTCAGGACGTCGTCATAATAGAGGTTCCACAGGGTAGGCCCCAGTACAGAACCTTGGGGTACACCACTTGTGATACTCATCGTGTGTGTTCCAATCAGTATTATCCTGTTTTCCAGGTAGCTGCACAGTAATTTTATCAGGTACAGTGGGATCTTCCGTCTTTCCAGTTCACCGACTACCCCTTCCCATGGGACGGTGTTGAAGGCATTCCTCACATCCAACGTAACAAGAGCCATATAGCTACTTGTATTCTTCGAGTCCTTTACGATCCCACTTACCTTCTGTATAGCATCTAGTGTAGAATGTCCCTTTCTGAAGCCATACTGTGTGGGTGCAAATCCCCCTCTCTGCTCTATTTCATTCAGCAATCTCCCGTTTAGGATTTGCTCAAAAAGTTTGGCATCCGAGTCAATGAGACTGAGTGGGCGATATGACTTTCCTCCAGCCTTCTCTATCAGAATTAGCCTAGCTGTCTTCCATTCCTCGGGAAAAGTACCTTCCTTTAACAGCTTATTGTAGATCTGAGTGAGTAGTTCAGGTCTTTCTGTTGCCAACAACTTAATCACATCCGAGGGGACTCCATCTGGGCCTGCAGCTTTCCCTGCTTTCATCCTACGTCCAGCTTCTCTAACCTCTTCCTCACTACACATTTTAATATTTTCAGGTGTTAATTCGATACTAGGCCACCTCTTAATTATATGTCTTGGAAATAGCTTTCTTGCTATCTGCACCTGTTCGTCCTCTGTGCATGTATTTACTGGGTGCATCCGGAGTTTGCCTAGGACTATCTGATATCCTTTGCCCCATATATCCCCATCAATCTCTCTGCACAGGAGTTTCCAAGCCTGCAGTTTTGAATTTGCAATCGCTTTTTTCAGTTCATTGCGGCATTGGTTATATTGGGCGCGCAGTTGGTGTTTTGAGGCCTCGTCAATATTACTTCTTCTATTGGCTCTCGTCACCTCTCTCTTTGCTTTTAGACTCTTTTTTCTTAACTCTGAGATTTCTGAGTTCCACCAATAAGCACCTCTCCTTCCGGTAGTAAGGCGTCTCTTAGGTAGTACTGCATTGCATGCGCTGCTTACCGCATTTCTCAAGCCTTTTACATTCTGGGTGAAATCGGGTCGTTTACATTCCTCTTCAAGCTTTTGGAGCAATGGATTTCTTTTCTCTTCTTTAAATCGCCACCCCGTAAGTTGAATGTGCTGGTCCGGTCTTCGCCCCTTGTGCTCTATCTCTATGTGGATGTTTCTGTGGTAGCTGAGGTTTTCCTCGTCTCCTACCTGCCACCTGGTCACATCTTTTGCCATATTAGAGGTGCAGATCGTGATATCTATGAAGGAGCTTCCTCCGTTCCTTTCAAACGTAGGCTTCTGACCATCGTTAAGTATTGTCAGATCACCACTGCTTATCCATTCTGCTAGTGCCACTCCTTTGCGGTCCTCTATAGGAGACCCCCAGCAATATGCCTTCGCGTTAAAGTCGCCTCCTATCAGAATCCTTTTTGTATGCCTTCTCGCACTTAGATCTAGGTCATCTATAAACTGTCTAAAACCTTCTGCTCCTGTTGCAGGTGACAAATAGCACGAATAGAAAACTGTTTCTTGGGTTTCCAGCCACACATAACCCATCCCACTACCGGTTTTATGTCTGTTTATTTTGCTATCTGCTAAATAAATTGCTGCATCAGTATTCCTATCTGTAATCCATCTAGGGTGTTGCCTTGTCATATTTTTGTTTGGTTCAGCAACCAGTGCGAGTGCTATTCCCTCAGCAGCGCATGTGTGTATGAGTAAATCCACCGCCCTTTTGCATCTGTCCACGTTAACTTGGATTAGTTTCATTGTGTTGTTGTCCTTTTCAACTTCTCCTTCTTTTCATTTTCTACAATTTTTCTAAATTCTGGGCACCGAGTGGTTTCTGCCTTGTGTCCTTCCACATTGCAGAGGTAGCATCTTGGTTCGTTTTGGCAATCTCGCTTCTGGTGGCCTATTTCTCCACACTTATAGCACATGTCTGCAGCGTCCTTAATTCCACACTTGGCCGCTGTGTGTCCCACCCTGTGACATCTGTAGCACCTTGTTGGGGAGCTGATTTCTCTAATTCTCCATCTGTGCCATCCATCACCAATCACTCTTTTTTTAATAAGGAGTTGGGCTAGCTCTTGCTGTAGAGTTATAAAAGCATACTTCACACCATTCTTGTTAGCCTTTTCGGCTAGTCTTAGTTGCATCTTTTCCTCTAATTGGTTATCTGCAATTTCTCTTTGCAGGATTCTCTGTACATCTTCTCTCTCTGTCGTCTCATCAATGTCCAAGAGTATAACAGTTTGCTTTCTCTGTTTCCTATCAACATCTGCTTTACCTTCTAGTTTTGTGGACAACAGTTCAGTAAAGGCTTGCCGACTCTTTTCTTCATTACCCCTTATCCTAAGTTGCACATTACCACTACTTGTCTTATGCATTCTTTCAATTGTTATGCTTTCAGCATTTACCTCTCTTTTCATATTTTTTATTATGTCCGCGTATGTTATTCCATCTCGGGGTTTCACTATTATAGTGTCTCTATTCTTTGCTTTCCCTCTTATGATTGTTTTCATACCACCATGAGGATGTGACTTGTTTGTGTTGCTATCCACTTGACTTTCAGCTTTTTTATTCCCCTTAGTCTTGTAGAGTGTTATGCCTTGTTTTTCTTTTCTATAAACGTATTCCAAAATTTTTCTTAGGCAAACTTCATCCACCCCCTTTGTCGCTCGGCAGATGGGTGCATCCCTTTTGTTTCTGTTGGTTATTCCTATAACCTCGAGAAGGTTATTTTTTAGGGCTGTTTTATCTAACAGTAAGTCTTCCTCCCCTATCATTATCAGATAGGTGTATCTTTCGATGTTGTCCGCAGTATCTTCTCCTTCACCAGTGATTATTCTACTTGATGTAACGCAACACATCATTTTTCCTACTTCTAGTTTGTTCTCTTCTAGAATAGTCTCTATCTGTGGATTGTTGTCAGTAATATGTTTCATTTGGGTATTACTCATTTCAGCACCCTTTTTGAGGATGATCATTTGATCTTTTTGGGAACTTGCATCCTCTTTGGTAACCTGACATTTTTTATATGCCCCCTCCGGCCATTTGAGCTCTATTAATTCTTGTAGCTCTCTTTCACCGAGATCATTATTCAAAGCATCCTCTATTCGGTTTATTAACCTTTCCTTTTCTACTTGTTTCTCATTCCCTGTTTGGGTGCTTATTTCCTTTGTTGCTTTTTTAACGCTTCCTTGCTCTTGGTCTTTGGTGCTTGCTGTGTACTCCTGGATAAGTTCCTCAATAAACTTGGTTGCAACGGGCATTCTTTTCGAATATCTATCGAGTTTGCCTATGGCTGACTTTATTTCCATCTTCGTATTCGGGATCTTGATTGTTAATGCTTGGAGAAACTCCGCTTCCCTTGTGGTCTTTTGTATCAGGTCTTTAAGCAGGGCATTCTCTTTTTCAATTCGTTGTATAAATTTCCACGCCTCTTCTGTCTCCATCCGCTTTTTTTCTGGTGTTTCCACTCTTTTTCGTTTGTTCTCTCTTCCTGCCTGTTCAGTACTGCTGTACTCGGTAGCGCTTGGTTCAGATTTTTCCTCCTTCCTGACTGGGGATCTCTGTATAGAGTCCCTCCTCACAAAGGGGTCATAATTACCATCCTGTAGGTGCAATGACAAATTGTCCCCCCCAGAATCCGTGGGACAGCCCTCTTGCAGAGAGGGGTGGGATTCCCCGGCATCGCCGGTACCCACCTGGGGTATCACTTCCGCGCGTTTATCTGTCATCTCATCCATTGTGCGAATTTTGGCTTTTGGTTTAAAGGTTTAAAGCGGGAAATGAAATGGCACCTAGCCCTCGGATACCCTAATAGCGTCGGTTCCAGAAAAGAACAAGAGTCGGCCGACAGTAGGAGAATTAGAAGTTTGGCCAGATAGGAAAGATGAAAGTAGAGGGATCTCACCCAAGACAAGTTGAAGAAAGGTGAGTATCCAGCTCAGGTGTGTATGGTGGTCATGTGTATGTGAATGAGTATGTAAGTATGTGTTTGTGCTCGCGTGTGGTGTGGTGTGTGCACCCCCGTAGTCGCCATCCACGTACTCGCAAGCGGCGAGCCCTTGGGGGTTAGTAGTAGTAGTAGTAGTAGTAGTAGTAGTAGTAGTAGTAGTAGTAGTAGTAGTAGTAGTAGTAGTAGTAGTAGTAGTAGTAGTAGTAGTAGTGATCCCTTATTCAGATGCAAAAAGCGACAAATCCTATGTTTAGATGCAAAACACGACATATCCACTCATTTCCTTTAAATTTTAGTTTTGTGTGGTCAGTTCGATTCCAACTTTATAATTTTCCTAATTTAGACTAAAGTATGCAAATAAACGAAAGTTGAATGAAGTAAATATCTCCAAACATAAACATATAGCAATTTTTTGCGATTTTCTCAAAACTTGTTTACTCGGATATGTCGCGTTTTGCATCTATACCCCTCATTTTGCATATAAATTTTATTATTAAATTTAAAATAGTTTTGTTTTATACATTCATTAAAAAGATTCATTATTTCTTGTCTTTTTATGACATTTACGTTCTTTTCTATTAAAACGTTTTCTAAAAGAGGTAAACATTCTTTAGGGGTATCTTAGAATACATACTACAAACATCAAACGAGACTAATTTACTATTTGTGGGAATAATTAAGTTATTTATTTTTTGTGTAAGTTCATAAGAATTGTTAACTGAATATTTTGGAAAGTAATTGTATTCTTTAATAAGTGAAACCAGTTTGCTCGCTATCTTATGATTAGGTGTATTAACATAGCTAAAAACCAACAGTGAAGCCAGAGAAGTAGTCTCCAAGTCTGTATGCAGGATAAACTCTATAGCTAAGGCTACTGCTAAATCACCAGAGAAAGGGTCTATTTGAAATGAATTTGCTGGAAAGATTTTAGTTATATGAAGGATAATGACGATTGAAGCTAAGACTTAAAGCATTGTAAAACATTCTTCTTGAGACAGTTTCTTTCCATAGCTCGTATTAGTTCCAGGTTCTTTGCCAATTTTGACATTTTAGATCGCTACTTTGACGTTTCGAGGAAAACCCCAATTTATTTTTGTTTAAATGCCTATAACTTTTTTGTCTTTTAACCTACATAGCTTTTGGTAGGTGATTTACCTATAATGATAAACCCGTATACCAAATTTGCCCTAACGTTATTATTTCCGGAAGTATGAATTTTTTTTCGAAAGGATACTCAAAATTTTCCGGGAAAACCTGTGCCGATTTTACTGGCTAACAAAGTTATTCAAGCCACTTGCAAAAGGAAGGTATTCACCAAATTTAATTAAAATCGGCCCATTATTTTTTGAGTTATCGGTGCGTTACATACATACATACATACGGTTTAAATAAAATTTGTGTACTTTAATTATCTAAGATTTTCTTAGGAAGTAGAAAATCATTATATTCTGTTTGACTTCCAAAGTAGCCGGTCGAGAATTTTTTTACAAAATGTAGAACGAGGTGTGTTTTCCATTTTAAAAATTTTCAACAATATCTGGATCTGTAATCCCCTATGCAGATATGTACCTTTATTAAGCTTGAGGCCAATTGAAAATTGATTTTATACCGTTCAACCAAATGTGTAATGCAAAATTGACCAAATTAAAACCACAGTAGCTGCAAAACAAAATTGTTTGGTCGATATTTAAAATATCCGCAAAAATTGATGAAGCGAATTTTCCTGTGAGCTATGCAGTCAGCTAGATAGTGCGATTCTCACGGAGTAAGGTACAGCTGCAAGCAGATAATCTATCAAGCCAAAATTGATTTGGTCAATAAGATAGAAAATCATCTTATCTACAAAGAATATCGGCGTTTGTGCAAAGTCAAAAGTTTTCATTAAATGCTTCAAATTTGTATAACTCAATTTTCTATAAACCTAGAAATTTATTCAAAATAGGTTTTGTTATTTTTTGCGATACATGTTTTTTTTCGGAAAAATTAATTTATTAAAAAAAAAACTGGTCCGCTAGGACTCGCAACGAACTCGCCCAAGCTAATAATAAAAGAAAGATTCTTGCCAAGTTTCATCAAGATCGGTTAACAACTTTTTATATATATATATATATATATATATATATATATATATATATATATATATATATATATATATATATATATATATATATATATATATATATATATATATATATATATACATATAAAAATTCAAATGGGCTTTGATTTCACGTTCTAGGGGCTCTAATTCGCGCTCATTGAAAAATTTTTTGCAAAGTCTCACCATCCATACCTCTCTATTAGCGAATGTTCTTTGAGAAAAATTCGCTGAAAATAAAATATTGTTCAGATATCGTACTGTTGAGCACATATTGGAACATTGGAACCCCTGCAGCCTAGGCTGGCCTTGAGTCTATCATTGCAGGCTAGTCTGTGTAGTCCTTTCCTAGCCTCCTCCATAAAACTAAGTATATGGGGGGAAGATCCAGGAACAACTCCATGGCGGCTGTTGAGGTTGAGGTCATGGCCCCTGTGATGCCAAGGCAAGCCATCCTTTGGATCTTGCCCAGTTGTTGTTTGGCACTGGATTGCGTCACCTTAGGCCACCAAACCAATAATAATAATAATAATAACAAGCCTTTATTTGCGACATCAGTATGCAACAATGCTACAAACAAAAGCTACCCACAAATTAAGTGGTCTTGCCACTTGTGTTTGTTTCGGGTCTAACAATATATATCATATGACACGTAAGCCACATAAGATATCTGCACCTACAAAGTACTTATAACTACGTAACTAAAATATAAACATCCAATACATGTTGCACAATAATATATAACACATGACACGTAAACCACATAAGATAGCTGCATAAAGCACCTACAACTACCCAACTAGAATATAAATATCCAATACACGCACACACAACAACATAACGCCACATCCACTCTCAAGCTCATACTCAAAATCATCCATACTTCACCTTGCATTTCCTGGAAAATACTGATTCTCACACTTAACATTTATTGATATCACTTATTACAGCCCTTGGTGTACTAAATAAAAACATCTTATATCTATTTTTAAAAATTGACTGACCTGACCAATATTTTGCTCATCCTAGAAATAGTGATACCTCTTTTGTCACGCATGTTGCAGGAATAAGTCTTTGGTTCACGAACAATTTGGTACTGCTAGTAACACAAATACAGGAAATATAACTGCCTTGGATCAAAGAGTTCAGCATCCCGATAAAGCGAGTCAGAAGGATAAGTCCTACCTTTGTTCAAAATTATCCTAAGAAATCGTTTTTGAGTATTTTCTAATTTATTGACATGTCGGTTAAGTATCCTGTTATACCATACCTCAAATGTGACTCTACCATTGCCTGATATACAATCTTTGAGTCTCTTATCGACATAAACTCCTTTAGATGTTTCATTAGATACAGTAATGATCTCAGTTTGTTGTTTAGATAGTCAGCATGATGTCTGCACTCCAGATGGTTGTTAATCACTACTCCCAAATACTTAATCTTCTCAGCAGATGCAATTTTCCTTTACCCAATGGTTAAGTATCTGTTTTTCGGTAGGTGTGTTTTGTAAGAGGCAAATGGAATAAATAGAGTTTTGTCGTAATTTATTATTAGGAGTTTAAAATCCAACCATTCCACAATTGAAAACAGACTGTTCAGTCTTGACTTTAAGCTCGCACCAATTACTTGCACTCACAATAAGTGCTGTATCATCTGCAAAAGTGATCAATTTTCCATTTATTTTTAGATCAAATAAGGAGTTTACATACAATATAAACAATATAGGTCCGAGCACCGTTCTCTGTGGCACTATGTACTTAAGAGTCCTGACATCACTGTAACAATTATCAGTTCTTACAGACTGCTTTCGGTCTGATAGAAAGCTCCGGATGAGCTCCAAAGGTGGGCTTCTTATGCCCATGCTTTCCAAAGACTGAAAAAGCAAAGAATGACTGACAGTATCAAAGGCCTTTGCCAAGTCCAGGAAAATACAGACTGACGGTGATCGATTGTCCAAAGCACGATAGGTATTGCTTGTTAGCTCTAAAACAGCGTCTCCAGTGGAACGTTGAGCTCTTAATCCATACAGCTGCGAACTCAATATCTTATACTTTTCAACAAATTCGATTAGTCGCTTTTTAAATATAAGTTCAAAAACCTTAGCGAAGCAGGTAATCAACGAGATAGGACGGTAGTTTAAAGGCTGTATTTTTTCTCCATTCTTGTAGATTAATATCACCATCGCCTCCTTAAATGCATTTGGACAGACACCAGCTTCAAAGGACATGTTAATTATAAACGCCAATGGCTCAAAAACAAGATCAGCTATGCTTTTAAGAGTTTCCGACTTCAGTTTATCACTACCAGCTGTTTTTCTATCTTTTAAGATATTTATTGTCTCAAAAACTTCCTGCGGAGAGGTTGGGAATAAATACATAGAATGTAGGTTATGTGTGATCTTTTCATGATAGTGAATATTTCTCCTAATTTGACCTGCCAATTTTGTACCGATCTCTGAGAAACAATTGTTAAACACATCAGCAACATCCTTAGGTGAAGTACATTCAACATTGTTTTCATTTCTGATGCTATTTATTTTCAATATGTTACTCGAGTTTCCGTTACGTAATTCATTAACCGTTCTCCACATTCCTTTAGAAGACCGTCCACTTTCTTCAATTAATTTTCTATAATACATAGATTTTTTTATACAAGCATTTAGTAGATTACGTTACTTTATAAACCTCATTTTCAAGTCAATCTCATCAGGGCTTTTTCTTAATTTGTTCTGCATACAGTTTCTAGCCTTTATTGAATTAACCAACGCTTCAGTAATCCAGGGTTTCCTTCTATTGGGTTTAGATTTAAGCTTTATTGTCTTGGTATTTTTTACAACAATATGCCCAATCTCCCCAATAAAATTCTGTATAACGGCCTCAAGGTTTGAACAGGAATACATGCAGTTCCAGTTTTTTCCGAATAAATCATGCCTTAGGTTCGGTGTATCTACAATATTTAAATATTTATTATTTCTTACCTCATTTGTTTTCTGTCTCTTTTCCAGGTTTATTTGGGCTATAACTGAATAGTGATCAGTTATCATAGATTTGACCGTCAGCGGTAATATGTTATCTATGTGTGAAGTCTTTGCTTTTACAAAAATATGATCAATACACGAAGATGAACTGCCCTGTATTCGTGGGTGTGTTTATAACAGATATATAACCCTCCTCTCCCAAGATGTTCAAATATGCATAACTATTTTCACTACGCTTTCATATAGCGACATTAATATCTCCAACGAATAATGAATAGTCAGAATTTCCATAACTTGAATCCAAATAATGTTGCAAACTCAACCTAAATTCAGATATGCTACTTGACCTATATGTCGCAACTATATTTCAATCTTTTCAGTATGCATTAAAATTAAGTTCCATCATACCTACTGAGATTGGCAAATCTTCTTACCGTACATTCAGCATCATAAGTGTCTGTCATGTACACGACTACGCCATCATTTTGGTTATTTTTACTTTCGTTATAATATGCATTATATCCCTGCAATTTTAACAAATTTATATTCTCTATTATCCAAGTTTCTGTGAAAACAGTCACATCAAACTGGATTTTAAACATTTTAAGGACAACCTCCAACTCACCAAAATGCTTTGATAAGCTTCTAATATGAGAATGAAAAATCTTGATATTATTGTTTATATCATTCACCTGCAAAACCTCATTGGCCTCCCAAAAATCCTCAGTTTTTACCAACTCTGCTTCAAAATCTCTTACATACTGTTCCATAGTAACACTTAATGCAAATTTCTACTCACGTTGATAACAATATACAGAGATACATCGGCACGCAGAAGATGTCAATGCGGGTGACAACATCTAGATCCAGAAATCACCCAAGCAAAGACATAGTACAACTAAAATAAACAACAAATCTACAATACTTATAACATACAACACACACGATAAGTCACCTAAGTAAAACATATAACAGTTTAAAATAGGCAATCAATTAAATCTATAAATATTCCCAACAATATCAACAGCAATATAATACAACACAAACGATGCCACACAAAACGCTAACAATGCCAAACAAAGTGCAACAAGATTCAACTCAGCAGAGTTTAAGTGAAACACTAGCCTTACTTTGGATTACTTTAAATTGGAGGCAAAACTACTCACGTTTCATAATGACTTGACTTTCCTCTAGCACAGTCTTTACCTTTCGTAAGCACCTAAACGTCATTTGGGCTGCCACTTTGAGATAGGCTTCCTTGGTGTCATTTCCGTCAAAGTTTTGTAAACCGAACGTGTTGTTGGTTGCTGACCAGCAACCAGTGCTGCCTGTGGATTTTTTCTTCTAGCTTCTTTCAACAGCTCAATGGATCCTTTCTCCGTTTGTTGAGATGATTCACAGCCTCATGCTCCCCCACGAATATTTCATCAATAGCAGTCGTAAGAGTGGCAGGGGCACTGCTAGATCTATGTTCAGCAATTTTCTGCAAGTATATCTTTGTCTCGTCCTCCGCTTCTAATTGCTGCACATTCTATAGGTCTCCATTCACCCAAACTCTGTTACCCTTTATGTATGCATTTTTCTCTCGCCAAGGCAAGATGGCGCCTAAGCGTCTTCTGCTCCTGCCTCTCCTCAAATGTCAGATTACTCACAATTCCCAGTTTTGTTCCCTTCAGCTTCTTTGCACTTCTTATCACTTCACACTTTTTGAGATAGCTAATGAACTCCACTTTTACTGGCCGATCTTTATCTCCCTTTCCCAGCGCATATAAGTCACTAATGTCTGTATCCTTGATATCCAGCTCCAATTCTGTGTTAAAGAAATTGAGCGTGTGTCCCAACAGATCCTTACCAAAGTCACCCAAGCCGTTATTTTTTCTGGCACATTTCTCCTAGAAAAGTAAGAGGTTCTGCAACGAACTAATATTGTCTTAAACTTTCTTCAATTTCTCTTGATAAACATTAATTTGGCGCAGTAAACTATTTTCAGAAGTTTTTATTTCGTCCCTTAAAAGTTTTGTTTGTTCGTCAAACAGTTCCCTGAGCATACCAGATATGTCTTCATCTTCACTCTTCGATGGATTTCCCATTCATTGCGTAATTTAATAAATGGTATGTTAGTCACTTTTTATTGTGTCGCAGTGTAGTTTCTCAACTGAATGGAGTGCGAGGCGATACCAAGGTGATAAAACCTCCGTACAAATGCTTAATTTTATAAACTTAAATTTTCTCTCCGATATACTGACCAAGGTTAGCAAAATGAGCCACTATGAACACTACTGCAACCAGCCGACTAACGGATTCACCTTCACTTTTACCTAAGGAACTATCCAACCCAAAATACGAACATATCAACAACATTTACCACAACTATTTTACAGTTTTAGCAGGAACGACTTCAAGCACGCATTCACTCTTCAATTTCATTCGATATAGGTGCCGCGTATGTTTACGATGGTCTGACGACCCTTGTGTACAACCAATGGCCCATACTAGGTTTCAGTCCCCACGTTTTTCCATATAACGCCTAGTGACGGCTAGGGTCATAACTACCTTCGGCAGTATTTTTTCAACGTGGCTATTCCAGTTTAGCTTAGAATCCAATACGACCCCAAGATAGTTTACCTCTCTGGCCATCGGGATGTTTCTACCATATATAGTGCGAGTTCTGTGGTCCTTCTACTTCCTCCTCCCCCTCCTCGTAATGGTATGACGGTGGCTTACTCGGAGCTCACCCCGAGCACTTGGCTGACCGTCCACATTTCCACCACTTTCAGTGCTGTCTGCATGCACTCCCACACTGACTGTGTAACCTTTTCTCGGACTATGATGACAATGCCGTCCGCATAGCCCTGTACGTCGTATCCCCCTCCCAACAGCCACCTTAGCAGGCCGTCCGCGACTAGGCACCAGAGCAGGGGAGACAAAACGCTCGCCTGCGGGCACCCCACGACCACCCGGCCAGCAGAGTCCCCTCGCGCGTGAGGTAAACACCGCCCTGTCCCTGAGCATAGAACCGATGCACCTGCAGGTCTCTTCTTTTTCCTGCTCCCTGACAACTGCCAGTAACGATCGGAATGAGGTGTTGCTAAAGGCGCCTCTATGTCTAGGAAGGCCCCCAGCACCACCTCCCTGTTCTCCAGCCTATTCTCCAGTTTCAGCACCAGTTGGTGCAGGGCTGTTTCTGTTAAGACTCCTGCTCTGTATGCGTATTGTCCGCAGCGTAGAGGATATGCTTCCAGTACACCGCCCCTAATGTGCTGGTCGACCAGTTTTTTAATTGCTTTTAGCAAGAAGGGCATTAGACTTATTGGCCTCAAGGATTTTGCCTGGTCTGTTGGACGCCCAGGTTTAGGAATGAATACAACCCTGGTCAGTCTCTATGCCCTCGGAATATACCCCAGAGCCAGGCTGGCCCTCATAATAGGGGTAAGCGCCAGCGCCAATATGTCTATACCCTGTTGGAGAGTAATGGGCATTATTCCATCAAATCCAGGGGATTTGAAAGGCTTAAAGCTATTAATGGCTCATCTGATTTCCTTGAAGTAACCACCACTTTAGCGACTGTCCAGCCTACTCTAGATGCCTGCCTGTATGCTGTCTCTATTTCTGGGTGTTCCCAGTCCGGAGGTGATTGGTTTATTATGTTGTAGCCGGGGAAGTGGGTCTGTAGTAAAACTTCCATAGATTCCCCCTGCGAGCTTGTAAAGCCTTTGGACAGGAACTTGTGTAGTCTAGCACTCTCGGATGTGTTCTCCACTTCCTCGCAGTGCCTCCTCCACGACTCCTTCCTGGAGTCGCTTAGTATTTTATTATAGCTCGTTGGGGCATGTCTATATTCGTTCCATGCCCCCGACCTTTTGGCCGCGTTGAACGGCTTACGAACCTGCACCCTCCTTTCCCGGAGGTCTTCGTTCCACCAAGGGTCATTCCTGGTGGACGCTCTCATTTTCAGAGGGCAGTTGGCGTTATAGGCCGAGGTGATTGTGCCTCGCACCTGCGCTGCCGCGATATCGAGGTCTATCAAATTGTTTATGGTACTCTTAGGTCTGCCCTGTAGGCTTTCCAGTCCGCCTTGCGAGGGTCCCGGTACCATACCATTTGTCTTTCGACTTTGGCAATTTGAAACCGGATGTATCTGTGATATGAGCTACTCACTTCCCCAGACACAGCCTAGTTCTTAACAAAGTTACCCAGAAACTGGGTGGAAACTGTTAGATCTAAAACTTCCTCACGCCGCGTTGTGACGAAAGTCGGTTTATTACCTTTATTCAATATGTCTAAATTAATTTTCATAAAGAGTTGTAAAAGAGACTCACCTCTAGAGTTTGTGTCCGTACTTCCCCACAACTCATGGTGCGCGTTTGCATCCATGCCGATGATGGCCTGCCATTCACCTGCTCTGCTATCCACCATCAGCTGCACCAATTCCTTGGGTGGAGGAAGATCCGTGCTGTCCCCTGGTAGATAAGTCGATCCGACGGTGATGTCCCTCGGCTAATCCTCTCCTCCACATCGAATTTTGATAGTTGCCAGGTCCCTGGAACAGAAACTCATCAAGAGCAGAAACTCCATCCCTCCTTGACAAAAATGGAGGCCCTCGGGTTCTCACTGCCTCTGCTGTAAATGAGCTTTCCAGCAGCTCCGCCGAGTCCCTTGATCTCTCCTTTATAAGAGTACGGTTCCTGGATCAGGGCCACATCTGTGTTCTTCAGAGCCATTACTAGTCCGGCCGTGGCTGCCCTACTGTGTTGGAGGTTGACCTGAAGGAACCTCAGTCCGCGGTTGCTTCCCCAGTGGGCGGAGACGTGAGACCTCCAGAGTCTGCGGACGCTGTCGCCCCTTGGCTTGTCTCCGTTTCTTAAATAGACCCAAGGTACAAGCCTGTAGCCGCAGCCACTCCTCGAGCCTCGTTTATCTTATTTCCTTTTTCATGTTGTGCCCACGCAAATGGGGGAAATAACGGTCCATACAATCAGAACCCTCTGTGTGTTGCAAGGCGGGTTACTCCAGAGGGTTGACTAGTATTCCAGAGGTTCCGTTCACGACACCATCACTCTGGTGCCATGCATCCCTAGGCACGAGTCACGTGACACCGTGGATTGGGGCGTTTTATCGACCCCCACGTCTAGATTCGTCATGTTTAGTTATAAGCAGGGTCACCTCGTGCAGGATCTAACCCCGCTTCACTTGTAATATGTAAAAGTAAGGCTATTTTCATATCATCATTTGAATTGTGTTTTTCTGAAGCTTTTAGAAATATATAGAATTTTTGTTTTCATTTAGGCCCAAGTTCCAGTCCATCCACATCAAGCGGTGGTGGTGGTTTTTATTGCATGAATTACTATTCAACAACACAATTTTTTTATTATATATTATACAATGTATGTGTACCTAATTCGTAAGATGATCCAGTCTCAAGCAAAATTGGCGAATCGTTCGTCGGTGTCAATTACAAGAGATGATTTAGAACTTGTTTCTTTACTGGGCGCGTAACCTGACACCATATGTTTTAGTTGCTTATTTACTCTGTATCTATGTTTGCAATTACACACTGTTCTCCGTGTTCACGTCACCTTATTATTTTTAGTTAATTATGTTACAATATAATCTTAAGCCGAGCTGGTAGCTAGACTGAGGCATCGTTGGCTCATTGCACAGTCAGGACCAGTGTAGGAGTGCATATTGGGGAGGGGCACATTGTTGGCTAAGCCCTTTGTGTCCATTGCACCTCTCAGTATTCAACTCTGGCTGTAGGCCAGCATTCTAGGTGAGGCAATTGCTGCCTCATTGCACTCCTGGAAGCCGGCGCGGATCCAGTGCCGGGTACAGCACCCAACTAAACACACAGGTTAAACTATTGTCTTAGAAACTATTATTTGAGTAACTATTGTTTGAATAATTATTGTTTGAGTGATTATTGAGTAACTATCGTGTGAGTAACTACTTGGGTAATTATTGTCTGAGTAATTATTGTTTAAGAAGCTATGACTCGAGCACTTAGAAACATTGTTGAGAAGCAGTGCTGAGGCACTGCTGTGCACTGCTAAGAGTTTATAATGTTGCTCAGTGGAGCATTGAGTAGTAATTGCTGTTAATGTTGAAGTTGCTCAGTGGAGCGTTATGTCGAAACTGCTCTTATTGTTAGCTCGCTCAGTGGAGCTTTGTGTGTAAATAGTCATTGATGTTGAGTCGCTCAGTGGAGCGTGTAATTGGTTAATGACTGATGGACTAATAATTGAATGCCCCTCGTATGTATTAGATTGTGATTTAGATGAACGATGATGTGTTCAGGTATATTTTTAATTACAGGTTAGTGATGTTGTTACTGGACACATTTGGCACCCGCTAGCCCGACGCATTACGCCCGTACATTAAGGCTTCGCCATCATTCTGACAAGTAATAAACCTTTTGCCTTTTCATGATTACTCTTAAGTAGATAACACAACTAATAAGTAATATATCGACTGGTGATTGATTGTTGAGCTATGTAATTATATTATGTGACCGTTAGTCGATTGTTATTAATATAATAGGTTACTTCTATAGTTTACTAAGAGGGTTATATGTAACCTTGTGTCATCGAAGGGTTGTGTTCTATATAATTATTCATTATATATATATATATATATATATATATATATATATATATATATATATATATATATATATATGGAAAAAAAACGTACCCCTTACAGCTTCAGAAGTGGGATCTGAATCAAGTATCTGAAGCAAGTTTTGAGTTTGAGATTCAGAAGTAGTTATGTTATTACTTAACTGAGTCGGTGGAGTGGCCGGGTGTCCAAAATAAGAAACCATCTATGTTTGACTGTAGTTAGTTGTGAATTTGGCTATGACCTATGCGTAAACATATCTACCCTTGTGAATATGTGTTGATTATACATTTATGTTATGTGTCGTTATTTGTGTTATATATTTTATAATGACTATGTAAGTGCAACTTAGAGATGCATATCATATTCTGTGAAACATCTTCCTATTTGAGTTACATGCCTTGATGGCTCAAAGGCTCAGCAAAACATCAGAGGTCGACAAGGGGCTTGAATTCGACTCTCATTGTCAAAATATATAAATAGCAGCGTAGTGGACAAAGTCTAGACATTTTAAAGGGCGGTAAGTGTACCCTTAGCAAATTGAGAAGATGAGTTAAAGCCGGACCGCCTTGAGGGCGGGCTTGTCTCAGGTTGTGTGTCAGTTTGTTGCCTTCTTAATGTTAGGCTAGCTAAATATATTGGGAAGGATATGACCAGTTAGTTAGTCGTGGCCCATTGCACTCCGTAGTATTCACATAACTTACACCCATATGTAAAGCTGAAGAGTACATTTCGGAAAACCTTGTAAATTAAAATATCTTTGGAAAAGTATTGTCAACTAAATGCCAGCGGAAAAGCATGACTGTTGGATATAATGACCAGTTAGTCATATCTGATTGTACGTCTAGGTTGACGAAATGTGTAAGAAACTAAACAATTATGTTAACTTGAGACTATGCAGTTCAGTTGGAAGAATGAAATAAGAGTTCTAAAAATATTGTTTCACTAATCTTAATCTTTGTACTGGTGATAATCTTGTGTACTTAAAGCTCGAAATTTGAGTGACAAACAGGTGTTGCTTACAAATTGTGTATTCTTGTTTTGTTGCATATTTGGTTATTGACTGAAGAGTTTAAAGGTTGAGTTGAAACCCTGTGTTGTGAAATGAAGGTTACTAGTTAACCCCATATACCAGGGCTGTTCAAAATATTAAGACAGGCTATCAGAAGTTCAAGATTTAAAAAGGAAATTGTTTGAATGCAGGCTTCTCAATAGTTTAGTAAGAAAATGTGAAACCTGTATAGCTGAATATACAGCGGAAATAATTACAACTCAGGACAAACTTAATTGCAGACGAAGTCTGGCATTTAGCAGTCACGAAGCACGCAATGCAGTTATGTGTGTTCAATTGCATTGGCATTAACAAGACATTATACAGCTTTAAGCAAATAAAATGATTCAGGCTGTTTGTCTTATGTTAGACAAACATCACTTGGAATGCTAAATATTAGACGTGAAAACCTCGGAATTCGATTGTAACAAAGGTTTCAATGAACTAATGATACTACTTTACAAGTCAACTTTGTGATACTGCCGTACTGAAATAGAAACAAGTAGTTGATAGAAATGATTGCCTCGGAATAGCTGCAGCATCAATAGTTAATGCTTGTAGTACAGCAAAATTTAGAGCATAATTCTCTGGAGTACTTAGTAGTATGCTATATCGTAAAGTTATTGACGCTAAGGCTTTATGACATGCAAGCAGGATGAGTTTAATCGTATAGCTTAAAAATAGTGAAATTGCGCAACAACGAAAATATATTTGCGAAATACAGATATAAGAATTGTGAAAAAGCCTAGGCCTATACCAACTGCCGTTTGAGGACAGCAGGTATGCAGATCCATCTGGACGATAATATTAGAGCTCACTTACAGGTGTAACGTGATCAATGAACCCCTTGTAAAAGTGTTGTTGTTCTCTTGTCCTCTAGTCATGGAATTATGTGGTCTATAAACAAAACATGACTATACAAAACTGATTACCCATCATAAAGCCAAAAAAAAGAAAATAAATATAATAAGAGAAGTTATGCTAACTTTCAGCTTGAAAGACACTCTGCATGGTACCATAAGAAACGTTTCTCAAGTCATCCAGTGGTACGTATGATTGTGAAACGACAAATAAGAAGTGCTACATACACATTTCAGTACAAGTGTTTGGCAAGTATGCGAAGTAGTAGACATCTTGCTGATATATAACTGGGTTTAGTAGGCAAGCAACAATTTTTAACATGGAACTTAGTTGATTTAATAGATTTTGCTAATTCGAGATTTCTTCAAGAGGTGGAGAACAGTTTGTTTGACAAAAATATCTTTCACATATGCAGTGTCGAATTGATAATTGCAGTCTAAATCAGTGGCGTCACAAAAAGTCAGAGCTTTTGTTTATTTTTAAAGAGGACAGACAAGTGTGTAGGTTCAACTGAATCACCCTGATCCTCTAACTAAGCCCAACTTTGAATTAAATTGATGAGATTGAATGTTGAGTGTTGCGTTCTATATAATTATTCATTATATATATATATATATATATATATATATATATATATATATATATATATATATATATAATATACTATGATACTATAATACGTATCCCTTACATAATGTAATTGTTCATTAGCTGAAAATAAGTGCTCTGGTGCAAAGACCAAAGTCACCCGTTATTTTTTTAATAAAAAATAACATCAGACCACATCTTAAAAAATCTCCGTAATAATTGGTTAAACAGTGAAGACAATCAAATGATATACTATGATTTTAGCAACATCTCTTTATTGTACAGAGTAACCTCTTTCGATGCTCTGAAGGAGATGCGGATAAATTGAAAAAATGTAATCTTCTTCCATACAAAGACAAAATATCAAATATATTTTACATGTTTTCAATTATACATACATACATTATATCGAAATTGTTTGCAAATGGTGGGATAACGTCTGAGTTCGCCAGGTGCCAACTATTGCGAACAGTTGAATTGTTGTATGAAAAAATGTCGACATGGCACTATGGACAAATCATGTGTTGCTCAGCATATAAATAAAGAAAATCTCAAGTTATAAAAAAATGCTAGGCAGTCGCGTCAGCTTGATGCATACGAAAGTATATATATATATATATATATATATATATATATATATATATATATATATATATATATATATATATATATAACAAACAGCCTATATATATATATATATATATATATATATATATATATATATATATATATATAGGCTGTTTGCCTCCGTATTAGTATTTGAGCGGCTTCGCATTAAATTCAGGAGTAGTGATTTTGCCGCCGCTCTGGGCGTAGTTTAAGGCCACCCGATGTTTTTCACCTTCAGCATAAAAAGTGAGAAGTGGGCTTCCAAAATATAAATGTCTCTTCGAGGTTGCCAACCAATCACAACCCACTATCAACTGTCTGCTCAGCCTTGGTATAAATAAGCATACCACTTCCAAATGAGCGTTACCAATTTTAATAGGCAGATACACTTTTCGCTGAATTCTTTGTGTCCTGCCACTAATAGCCAGTAAGATCACTGCGTATTAGTTTTAATGCTGTATGCACTTTTAATCACAGGAATTTAAAACTCAACAATAGGGGTTTGTCTGTATACCTTCCTAGAGGACGCTGTTCGCAACTGCTTGGCAACTAACATATAAATAGTAGTTCGAGTCTGTATTCACTTAGTTTACTCATCCCTTTGATGACGCAAAATTTGTTAGAGAAACGATCGTTAGGGTCAAAAAACTGTATTGTGATGAATTGGGTTCTCCAAATTGTACTTATCAGCGCATATCACAGGTTCCAATCTTCACTCATCATTTTATTTATCATTAATCTGACAACACATTCGGAGGCTGTTGTGTTTACATTGCGCAGACTCACAACGTTGGCTTATCTTTATTTCACCTCTAGGTTTATCTAACAAACAATATTACACACCGTAGTGAAAACCAAATATTTTTCGTCATTCTTAGATTTTTATTGAAGTTTGTTTTATTAATTCCGTCGTCTCGTTTTAGTTTTTTGGTCTCACAACTTTCATATTCGGCATCCTCTTTTTCAACACCATTAGCTTCGTCGCTTTTAACTATTTCTTCAAAAGCAACATCTTCATATATAAGTTTACTGTCAGTATTACCTACACTCTTTCCTTCATCATCAACTTTCTGTGTTGAAAGTAACACCTTGTTCCATATTTTGAATATTTGATAACTGAGAACCTTCCATATTTTTCCAGATTTATGATAGTTCATCCACATAACTCCTCCAACAGCTTCACCTTAATGCATTACTTATTATTCAATAAGTAGTAGGTGGCGTTTAATTTATAAGTTTGTATTTTCCTAAATGTTTGATGGAAATAACAGGTGATATGTACTATGCACATAATGTTAAGTTTTTAAATAGTAACCATAAGCTAAAATGAGTGGCTCTTTGCCATCCATGCCTAACCCACATTAAAGTCATCAGGTGATTGTGATAATGAGAGGCAAAGTTTAACAGAAACAAAAAATAACCAATGCTGTTTAGAAATGTTAAAGCATGTATTCAAATATCAACCACTTTCCTCTACATAACATTACACAATAAAAAAAATTACTTTTTACTTTTATAGCATAATTTAGAAATAAAACATATAGGCATCTTTGGCACACACTTAAAAACCTAAACAAACCAAAATTGATTTTTAAACAATTTTGAAGTAAATAATTTTTTTATCTATACGTTGATGCAATAATTTAATAAATTATGATGAGTAGGTATAGATTAGTCGTCTTGATCTAATGCTCCATTTTGCTCAACAACTCCAATTTGCAGCGACTGATAAAAGGTATGACATTCCAAAGGCACACAACTTGTGGGATTTTTTTTAATTGTGCCTATATATATATATATATATATATATATATATATATATATATATATATATATATATATATATATATATTCAGAACAGGTAGCTGTGATGGGAATTGAAGTGCAGGACGACCTTAGGCACATTTTTTTCTTCAGGTCTACGCTACTGAAAAACATATCACTTTCATCATACTTATACTTGTAATACATTATTTTCTGCTTTTCTTTTCGCAGCTGAAATCATCTAACTTTGAGCCAGTTCACCTTGTATTTTTCTGTAGAGACTTTGCAGTTTGTGATTCATTTTTCCAAAGCCTTTGTACTGAAAAACAAGTCTATAGTCATCTGATGGGCAGTAAATGTAGGTTTTCTTCTTTGCAGACTTAATGACATGTAGCCAATCACCAGGACGGAAAATGTGAAAATGCCGTTTTTCTTCCATTTCTATGATGCCAAAATCTTGGTCACATGTAGAAAAACTATGACTTGGCTGGAAAAATTTCAAATTAATTTCTTACATTTTTGTATATTGTAGAATATAGGATAGGGTCAACACCATTTTAATGTTGAGGTTTGACCTCGATAACTATCACTGTAAAGGATTACTTCTTTTGAAGTCGACGGCATCTAGTTTTTAATATCATACACAAGACAAAAAAATTATTGTGTTGATGCAATATGTTCACCCCAAACGTGCATGTGTCCAACATTATTCACTTCATCATGGATTCCCAGGTTATAAAGCCATAGTTGACGTTTGTGAAGTTCGAAAGCGATTACTTGCTTGTTGCCAAGGATGGATTTTGCTGCATTGGTATATCTGTTCGTCATGTCTCGGATAGCATCCACTTTGCGTAGGTGAAGTTCATGTTGGGTTCTGGCGGACTGATCACTTCCTGACATCGTATCAATAATTTTCATTTTGAACTCATCCCACACTTGACAGGTATCTTTTTGAGGTAAATGAAAATGAAGGTTAAATTTTGTCTTGAAAATTTCTCGAAAAATGAACAACGAAACAGCATCGTCTCCATTTTCATCACAAGGACTTTTATACATATCGTATATAATTTTTATGTTGGGTTCTGGATTCAAATATTTTCTGTTTCCATCTCTCCTACAGTTATGGCTCTTGTAATGCAAACTGTCGTATAAAATCACATACTTTCTCCTCATCACATTGGCTAGTCTTGCTATGCTCTTTGGTAACCTCTGGGAGTTCCAGATAAAGAAAATTTTTGCAAACAACTTTATCTCTCGTTTTTGATCTTCAAGTCTGTAAATCCTTTGAATCCTGCCTAATTGGCTTTCGTCCTTTCTTGTTTACTGATGCCTCATTATGTGATTCGCTTTCGCTTTGACTTAAAAGAATTACAAACTTCTTAGATTCATAAGTTAAATGCCATATAGTGGTGCATTTTGAGCAATGTTGTTATAGTAAGACATGCATATGCCTCAAAACAATATAATATAACTAATAATAAACAAGTAAACCCAATTTTGCGCACAGAAAAGGATTGAAAATGTAATATTGCTTTTCTCGCACGTTTATATGGAAATTTGTAGACTAAGTATCAACTACACTTATTGCTGTAAGCGGGGGCCAAAAATGACTAACACTCAAAATGTTTACATGCAATAAAACAATATTAATATGAGGTAATCAACAATTATTACATAAGGAACGAAGAACATACCCGAGGCTTGCTCAGAAGGCACGTAGTCTGTCTTTATCGACGTCACCTGATAAATCATACAAAGAAAATTGCATGCCACGTTGCAGTGGTTAGGCAAGACTGACACAAATTATCTGTTAAGATCTTGTGATTGCCGAAGTTGCACACAAATATAAGGCTAGTCGCGTCAACTTATATGGATGGGCAGATTTGGCACTGACAAATTCGAATATTGCCAATAAGATGGACACATTAGCGCCAAAATCACAAAATTGTGGGTTAAACATAGATGGCAATAAACGGCTCAAATATAAAAGAGAACATTAGGTAATTTAATTACCCCACCAATCAATTTAAAAAATACAAACACAACTACATTTTTGTTAATCACCAATAACTAATGTCGTACAGTCTAGGTTCTCCAACGCAGGTTCACTAAAGTTAATATAGTCGATAGGCTCCTTATCTGGTTCCATCACATAAAGATCATTGTGGTACCTACTTATTAGGTATATGTACTAAAGATAAAACATATTTTTTCATTTATTTTTACAATCCTTTTACCACTTGAAGCCATTTTAAACTAAAAGTTATGAGTTTTAGATATGCTCCCTTGGTTAAAAGTTATATTCAATAGTGGGATAAAAATTAATCTTTTATGAAAGAAGGAAATTAACGTTAGATGATCTTCGTTAAAGCTTTTATTAAAACATCAAAATTATTAGGGTGTATAAACTATAAGAATTTTGTTGTCATAATTGAAATTTATTCACCTACCTTATTATGAACTGGATATACAGTGTCCCAGCGGGAATTGCATCGATCGATTTCTCAAAAAGTAGCCGTTGAAAAATTTGGTAATGTACCTACTAATTTCAATCGGGTAAACTCGGCTAAAATATTTTCAACGTGATGGCACTTTCGATTATACTGGAAGTAGGAACACTCTATTTTTCTAATATTATCTTATTTGGCATTAAAAATAAGGATAACTTTGTATAATACGTTGTCTGGTCCGAAATTTTCTCGTTTTCGTAATAATTGACATTTTCATACCTGGCCGATTGAATTATACGCATAAGATTACTTAAATTTGTTTATTATCTATGGCGAACGTAACAAAGCCTTATCAAGAACATGTTTGCCGACAGATATCCAAGTAAACAAAAACCGCCACTAAACAGTGTGAAACAAATAAAACCGATATTTAAAAATTTTGGCAGAGTTAAGTCAACAATTCACAGAAGAAAACCAATTGTCAATGATAAAAGCATCAAAATTGCTATTTTGGGATTTAAGTAAAAGAATTACTAACACAGGAAAACAATTATTTTAATAAATGTTTAAAATGTCTACCCTGAGTTTCCAAACATTTTTCGCACCTCCGAGTTAGTTCCTCGTGGGAGACCGCTCTGACGGAATCTGGAGATCAAATTTTAGAACGCCATACCATACCATACAATCTTCCATTGTGGTCACTGGATAGAACTAAATGATATTTTTTATCGTTCCCATATAAAATAATCCAGAACAGCCAAATCAGAACGAGGAGGCCGCAGAAAATGTCATTTGTTGGCAGTCCACTTGTCGAAAAATGTTTCCTCTAAGAAGTTATTAACTACGAAGGCGTTGTGTGGTGGGGCGCCATCGTGTTGATAAAAAAAATTGCCTGTATCCCGCCATAGGTAAATTTCATAAATATTGACCATCTAAATCTTCTAGGATATTTAAATACTCGTAACTTTCTCCTGCAAATTTCAATACGTAATTTAAAATGGAGAAATATTTTGAATTATACACAAAATATCATTTAAGTTTTCTTCGTACAAATGCAGTTTGACTACTGCATTATTTCTTAAAAAGCAGAACACCTTAAATTATCAGGTTTATTTACAATCCCTCAATCTCATTGTATGATGATATGAGTCACTCCACAAGTGGGAATTGTGTCTGTTAGAAAGGCCTTTTCTGTAGATTCCAAATTACGTGCCTAAAACTCGGATGTCATCTTGTCACATTGATAAAATAAACTCGCAAAACTGAACTCTTTTGGGGAGATCGGTGTTCAGGCGTTGACCTATTGAGATCGGGTGGAATTTGTGTTTCAACAGTATCCTAATATGTATTAAGTTCTTCGACATTCCTGTTTGTAGACTCACTTGTCTTAAGGTTGGGATATGCTGCACAATATCCCAAAATAGCAATTTAGATGCTTTCATAATTGACAATGGGTCTTCCTCTGTGAATTGTTGGCTTGACGCTGTCACAAAATTTTAAAATTCTGCATTATTCATTTCACACTGTTTAGTGACGCTTTCTGTTTATCTGGATATCTGTCAGCAAACATGTTACATGTTTTTCGAAAAGACATTCGCCATAGATAATAAACAAATTTAAAAAGACATTTGCCATATATAATAAACAAATTTAAATAATCTTTAGGCGTGAAATTCAATAGCTGTAAAGTGGCAGGTAATTAATGTAGCACTTGATTATTCTCTGACTCCGTTATAGCCATCTGAGTAGAATTTTTGTAATAGAAAAATATGTAAATTTCAATTATTTCTAAAGCGACAAATTTTCGTACCAGGCAACCTTATACAAAGTTTCCCTGATTTTAATGCTAAATGAGATAATATTAGAAAAAAAAGGAGTTTCCATTTGAAAATATGAAATTATGATGTTTTTAAAATTTAAACATTTAACCACATGTATTAATAATTATGAAAATATCATTCGAAGTTCACTAGGGCAGGTCTTTTTCTACAAGTAAACCAATTCCTGTGAACTAATAAAAGTTTCTGTATAGGAAAATTTCATAATTATATTTTGGCCCGCAAACGTCGTTTTTGACATAATTCTATTGACTGATCCCTATTGACATTAGTACATTAGCAAATTTTCAAAAATGTTTCGTGGCTACTTTTAAAAAATCGATCGATGCAATTCCCGGTGGAATACTGTATATATATATATATATATATATATATATATATATATATATATATATATATATATATATATATATATATATATATATATAAACTCCCCCACATAAGTCCATGACTTCTGGTTGCGGAGTTTGTCTACTGTGGTGTTATAATGATGTGTACAAAATTTGCAACCCGCCTTTATTTTGAATGGGAATATAATTACCTTAAAGTAAAACACAATTAGTTACTAAAAGTATTACGTTTTTGCACAGATCATGATTCTTACAATTTTATAATATATTGCAAATATATATATATATATATATATATATATATATATATATATATATATATATATATATATATATATATATATATATATATATATATAATGTACATACGGAAATATTTACAAGATAAGTAGCATTAACATATTTGCACAAAAAATGCAGCTATGATTTTTAAATTCTATTATCACAAATAATCACTCAGTTACTAGCATATATATCACAGAATTCACCAAGGTCGCCAGGGTTTCTCTTCACTGGGTGGATCTGGTTTTCTCATTACAAGTGCGAGAGGTTTTACTTGATTACAAACATTGTCTAAAGGTTCCGGTGAGTGACTTGGGCTGGGTGAATAGTTTGACGAAGAGTCGGATATAGATGATGAAATTCTTTGTTGAATCGGTACCAGGAGAGGCAAATTCGAATTTGCTAGCTGGTTGTTTGAAGGAAGCACCAGTGCTATATCACCATTTGGCAGCCTCGTTGATACAAGTTGAACTCCAGTAGGATTACAGTTACTAAATATGATACCATTAGTGTTATTAGATGACTGATCTACTGAGTTTATAGATGATGGTACGATATGCACTTGCAGTTGATCAGTATTCTGTTGTTTTGCGGTTTGATTAAGACAGTTTGCAAGGTGCTGAAGAAGTTTACGTTTAACAACAGAATCAAGACCATGGAACCTCCCTACTTCAACTGCACATTCACTAAAACCTGCACGAAACTTGTTGACAACTGATGAATCTGAAGCTACAGCTATTGAGGCTTGTTGACGTTGAAGATTCTGTAAGTGTTTTACAGTCATTTCTAGGATATCTGCCTTTTCCAATTTGGAATGACGTGCAGGCTGTAACAAAACGTTCTGGTAAATTAAACGTACCTATACCTAGAAAGAAACGATAAGACTTACATCTTTCTTCATTGCATCCAGTATAAGTGTTTTTAATTCGCTCAAACAATTATTTATACGGGCCCTTCTCCTCTTTTCCATAATCGGTTTATTGCTCTGAAAATAAAATAAACATAAACATTAGAAATATACCTAAGTATTGATTATTGTCATTGCTATTTTTGTTATAATAACTCTATCATTATTTTTGTAGAATTATTACTTCCACATCGTCAATACGTGTGGAAGTATGGCATCGGCGACAAAATTTTCAATTATTTTTTTTCGCTTAAATGCCGTAAAAAGTATCAAAACATAAAGAAAATATGATTTGGGAACGAAAACTTTTTGTGTCTGTCGGTCTCTATGTTTGTCTGTTTGTACCCACGATGACTTTAGAATGAATTGGGATATCGTTTTCAAATTTGGTATACAGTTAGCAACCGACAAACGAACGGTTCGCACTGTTTTTGGATAAAATCTCTCCAGGGGTAGGGGATGAATGGTGGGGTGAAAATTGACATTTTTTCGTTAAAAATCGAGTAATATAACGTTTCAGGGTTTGTTTATTAGAAAACTCTCAATTTCACCAAACATTTGGTATTCTGTGCTGAAATTAAATTAAGGGTTCAATGTGTGGGGGTGAAACATCAGTGACAGAAATTTCAATTTTTTATTGCTAACACAGCGTAAAAAGTCTCAAAACAAAGAAAACTTGATTCTGGAACTAATTTTCTTTATCTGTCGGTCTGTCGGTCAGTCGGTCTATCGGCCTGTACGCCTGTCTGTTAGTAGGTGCAATCATTTTCGAACGTATTGAGATATCATCTTCAAATTTGGTATCCAGTTAGCAACCGACAAAGGAACGCCTCGAATTGTTTTTGGGTAAGATCGCTTCATGGGATAGGGGATAAATGAGGGGTGATTTGGTGAAAATTGACATTTTTTCGTTAAAACTCGAGTAATATAACATTTTAGAAGTTTATGGGTACAGGAATCCGAATATTTTCTTTGTGGTCAAGTCATGCATCCTAAATTGATTGCATGAAAATGTATTTCTGCGGAGCTATCTGGAAATCATGTTTGCAGCACTATTTTTATAACACTATATTTACTCAGTACAGATTTAATTGTAAGAATTAATACTCGAGTTAAATCAAGTATGTGGAACAGTTGAAATTCTTTATGTTACGATATTAGCCCAGTCAAATCAGACCAAAAAAAAACGTCTAAACCTGGACATTTAATATAAAAGCTGAAAATTGGTACAAACGTTCAGGATTATGTCTTAGTTCGAATCCCAAAAGTCCCAAATATTCATACTTGGGGAATATCAGCCATCTTGGAAAACCCGCTGCCATCTTAGACATGTCTTATTTGACTGAACTATATCAGTCGTTATTTAAATGTACAGTGAAAGTTCGCCATAAAACGCAATACGTATTATTTTGTTTCTTGATACGGTTAATTTGAGGACTGTTTACTTTCCTTCTTTATTTATTTGTGGATGAATTATTACCGAGTGAGTTGCAAAAAACGGATACTCGTAAAATGTTGTTTACTTTATTGAGCTTTTACTGGACTAATTTGGAGCTTTAACGAAAAATGTGCAAATGGCAACCTGCTGCAGCTATATATTGCGCTAAGAACTAACTAACTAGAGCTTTAACTTAGTAATTTCAAAACAATGCCCGCCTTATACGCAGGGGATCATTTTTTAAAGTGACTAGTAGCAGTTTACGGTGTTTCTAGACCTAAACTAAATGCTTTCACTGTGCGTTAAAAAACTTTTTTGGCGGAAATTTATTTTTAAATGGTATATACAAATTGAAAATGTAGGGACTGAACTATTTCACAAAAAATGCTTTGCTGGGTTTTGTGAAGCAATATACTCGTAATATCCCCTTTTGTTATTGAATTATATTTTTGTTATTTAGCATCGATAGTGTCATACGGATTACTGCCATGGTCAACTTTGAGAGGAATAAAATTTGATGAAGCCTGTATGCAAGGTGATTTTAAAAAACCGCATTTTTTATAAGGCATCTTTTTTCAATAAACAAAGAAGAAAAAATCGTATAAAGATTGGTCTTTAAGAACTGGGTAAGAGAGACACTGGGTGCTAAACAAAAACTACATATTTTAATTTTTTGATTAGCACGAACGAGGCCCATTAAGTTATACGCATAGAGTGTAATATGTGGGGCGGATAGCTATATTTTGGATAATCAGGGCATGAAGAAAACATAAGCTTTTGACAAATATAACAAATCAAAGTATTCCGAAAGAGGTGAAAGAAGAAAGGTGTTTACTGAAAGATACTGGGTGAAAGAAGGCAACATTTGTTGGACATATTTTGAGACTTCCGGACAACAATATTTGAAGGACACGTACTTGAGAAAAAATGAATGGGACAGACCAAGAGGAAATGTTTTAGAAAATATTTCTCGTTTGATGAAATATTGAAGCTACAACAAAATGAAAAGAAATACAGGACACAGAGTCATCTTTACGTCGACAAGGTGGCATTGACTTTAGACTGTGATCATAATGACTAAATTAAGTGTTCATATTTTTGAACAATTAAGCTAAGTACTCGTTTTAAATTTATTTATCACGTTTTTATTAAGCATTGTTTATTACTAGTTACTTTACGTTATCAGTGGCAATGGATTACGCACAGATTGTGCTGTGCGTAACAATAAATATGAAATTTACATTTGACGAACAAAGTGATGTACACAGAATGCTCGATTATTTGGTGAATATGTGGAAGCAAGAAGAATATATCATGAATTGTTTTCTAAACGTGATTTCCTGATTATTTTGTTTTTCCGCGAGGTGATCGTTTTCTAGAGAACGAAGTAAGCACTTAACACTAAATACTTATCACGGTATTAGCAATACAGTTTAACATTTTACTTTACCAATATTCGCTTATCACGATGGCACTAACCTGCTAAAGCTGTTAGAACCGTAGAAGTGAAATGACCTATGCTAGAACGTATTAACGAAGATCCGTCTTCAAGCAGTTGAGTCACTGATATTTAGGATTATCTGTTGCCGCCTACGATTTGAAGAATTTTACACAACTATTACGGTCTTACCATCTCTAGAGTGTGCAGGCACCATAGGAGCAGAATAGTCAACTCGAGAACGCTTTTGCTTTTGGATTACCAGAAGACTTGCTAATACGACTGATTTTAAGAAGTGAATACCCTTTTGAGTTAAGGTCAGTTTTATCAGAGTCAAAGTAATGAATTTTTATAAAAGTAACATCTGAGCAGATGCAAGACCACTATGGTGTCCATTATAGTACCTAATTATTTGTTAAAAGTGATGGCAGTTTTGCTGAAAGATATACATGTAAAAAATACATGTAAAATAAATCGTGTGGATTATGCTTCGTGGCGCACCACCGCATTTTATGCTATTACCATCAAGAACATCTAATTTGAATCACTTAAATTTCAATATCTGTAGTCAATGAAAAACATTCGTTTATGTGCATTAATTGATATTGATGATCTAAACCAAAGAATAGTGGAAGGGCTTCGAACAATTAGAAATACTCCACGCATGTTACAACACCTCTACCAAAACTTTAGTCGCAAGGTGCAGGCTTGTGGCGGTTATTTACAACATTTTTCAAGATTATTTATTTCGTTGTATCGTATTTGTTTTAGTAGCTTTATAAATAAAGAGTTTTTAAAATTTTTGTATGACACTATGTATTCTGATAACGCAGTACTTAAGGGCCCCTGTTTATAGATACGTTTTTCCTTTTGGTGGTATAAACACGCCATATACAAGATGAGGTTTAATTTTCAAACCACGACGTGTTTAGAGAAAGAGCGTTAAAACACGTCAAACTATACAAGTGGCAATATATTTTTTAGTGTTTATGATTTTACTTATCAGCATTCTAAATATAAAGACATTGCATAAGCGTCAGTTTATTTGCCTTGTATTTTTGTAATCGATTTTCTTAAAAAAGATGTACTTAGTTTTTTATATTACAAACATACATAAGCTTCTGTTACATATTGTATATAGGTGTGCTGAAGAAATAGAGGTAACGCGTTGAAATATTAAGGCGAATACAGAACCTATTCTACAAAATGCACCTCGGGGTCTCAACCTTCAATTGCGATCGTGGGTGCGTGTGTGTGGCTGTGTGTGTGTGTGGCTGTGTGTGTGTGGCTGTGTGTGTACATGTGTGTGTGCGTGCGCTTGTGTGTGTAACAGCTTGGTTTACTCAAAAAGTAAGTGTCGGATTTGAATGAAATTTGGCAGGATGTTCTTTTTATTAGTCTCTGCGACAAGTTCGTTATCCTGCTTAATGAGACCAGTTTTTCTGAACAAAAATGGTGCTTTTTTTTGTAAAATTGTTGTATCTTCGAAAATAATAAAGTAATTGAAACCAAATTTGATCAGTCTTTTAAAGGCTATCGTACCAAAATTAAAATCTCCAAGTTGTAAGAAAAAAGTTAGTCGCTCTGAAGGTCAAGGTGAGCACAAAATCAGAATATTATATGGAGTAAAGAAAATCTATTAAATATTACAACAACAAAAAACCATAATTTTTTTTCACAAAAAGCTCACGAAATACCAAAAGGGTCAAATTGAAATTTTTATAGTTTTTCCTCCTTAAACGCCAAAGCGAGGATTTTAAAAGTCAAAGTTCGTGATTCTTAAACAAACATTCTGAAATGAATGCGAGTTGTGGAGAACATATAATGCATGGTTATGGAAAACATATAATGCAAAAAGTTTTTTTGCAGGGTTATAAATTTCTGTTTGAAGAGCTTTTTTTCTTTATTTGACTAAATAAAATTCATTAAAAATAAACCCTTTCTGCGATGTTTTCCCAGTGTTTAAATTATAGGGTTTGTGTGTTAAAGGTGTTATATTTCATATGTAACAAAATAAACTTGACAAAATGCCTCTCTTCAGGCAATAAATCTATAAACAATTAAATCATCAACAAGCAGTAGTAAAACTGCCGACGCAGTACATGCGTTAAGAGTCGGATAGGCAACGCGTGTATTGCGATTCCACGAGCCTATAGCTTGATTTGTTTATCATAAGTTAGGGGTGCTACACAACGCGTCTATTAGCTAGATTTCTAACTCGTCAAACTAGTCAGTTCAGTAATAAATGACCGTTTATCTCTGAAAAGATTGTGCTAGCAATACTCACAGTCTGCTCAGATCCTTTGAGGTTGAACACTTTTAGCGACACTCTGCTGGATCCTAGGCTCGTGGAATCACGAGCCACCACAAGTCACCCAAGTCGACGAGCGAGACTCGTTATATCACGCTCTGGTGTATCAGTGTCTTATGGTAGCTCATCTTCAAAAACTTTTCTTTCAAATTTTAATACCTTAATTTCCTATTAATCTAGAAAACTCAACGTTTATGAATTGCAGTTGACAGTGACTACTGTCATGCGGTTACAATCACAGAACAAGGCGTTTTATACAAAACTGACACTGCCAACTATGAAGAATGTGGATAACTTTTTATTTATGTCTTGTTTTTAACTTATACCATCCAAAAAGGTTACAGAAATTGTTTTTCTTTGCGTAATTGTTATCAAGAATGAAACGCTATTGGTTATTAATTTTTTTATTATGTTGTAGCGAAGTTCGGTAATCAGGTAATTTTATTTTTACTGTTAATCTTTGCAACAAATTTAAGACCCTAACACTTCTGAATAGAGAAAGAAGAGATATTTGAAATGAGGTATCACAAGACTCTATTGCTCTACTATATACATTTTCGCAGAAACCTAATGTTTGGGCGGCACGTGTAGATACCTGAATTGTTGGTGCATTGTACATTTTTTATTGAAGGTACATTTAGTACTAATAATTATTTGGATCTGCTTCGCCACCACATAATTCCAAATCTAACTATGTTTTATCCAAATGGAGCAAACCCTAATATCCCCTAAAGCCCAATTTGATTTCAGCAGGATGGAGCTCCTCCACACTACTCACGAATAGTACGTAATTACCTCAGAATTACCTCAACACATTTTTCCCGAATAGGTGGATCGGTAGAAGAATGGCCAGCTAGGTCTCCATACCTAACTTCGCTAGATTTTTGTAGGTCACATAAAATCTAAAGTTTATTTTGATCAACCTAGAAATATCGTAGAACTGCAAAATAGGATAACCATGGAAATAAGGCAAATCCAGCCACAAACGATAAAACAAGTAATCCAGAAATTTGGAGATCGTCTTGCTTATTATCACAAAGGCTAATGTCCAACAATTTAAACATTTAATTTAATATTGTCTCATGCCTCTCATGTTATGGTTTTTTACATTGTTTGATTAAAGTGTTCAAAACGTATACCTCCATTTTCTCAAATATATTCTAATGTAACATATCGTGAAATTTGATGATCTGTATTCAGAAAAAGCCGCTCTTTCCAATAGAACTGCCAAAGTAGGGGTTACTATTTAAAAAAAATGACAATGACGTCATATCTCCAAAACCGATGACGTAAAAAAAATGTTGATGTCAAAATGTACACATGTTTCAGCGATATTTTTGTTTGCCTGCTGAATATGTTATGGAAACTGTTCCATTATATGCGCACTCACTATATATATATATATATATATATATATATATATATATATATATATATATATATATATATATATATATATAGCATATAGGCATGACAACGGCCACAGTGCGTTGAGCACAACGGTGCGATCACCGAAGTTAAGCAATGCGATACGGTCAGTACATAGATAGGTGCCCACCTGGAAACACCATGTGCTGCAAGCCATCCAGTGTATTTGGCAATCAAGTGCCCTTCGGGAAACATCGATCTTCAGGTTGAGTTTAGGGTGTATATATGTATATAGGTATCTACACTCTTCAGTAGCATTTTTTTCTACGACAATTTGCTAAAAAGTAAAAGATACACCGACGGAGTACAACGTTCAATTGGTTTATGAAATAACAGCATAAAACTAAATATACGTTCAAAGCTTTATAAATCTCTAATGCTCTGCAACAACAGATACCTACTTACTAGTGACGTTGGCAATTGGTATTACATATCAATAATTTTTAAGTGTAATAAGGCTCAGTAATCCATGTGTTAAGACAATTTCCTATTATGTCCAATTTAAATATAAAATTAGATTATTATTATCAATATGAATGACACTTAATCGCTGTAATTTGCCAATGAAAAACAGAAACATCATCACACTTGTGGCAAGTCCCCCGATTAGACTAAATACAGAGATAAGTAGACAGACATAGGCATTTTATTTATCATATGTTAAAAATTATCACCTAAAAAATTACAAAAGTTCAAGTTATCAATGTTGTCTCAAGAGAGCAATAAATCAAATATGAAATGTTTATAGTGAAAAACATTTGACATTCTGGCCTTAAACGGACGTTGATTAACCAGATTCACTCAGCCACAGAAACATGTAGCTCATGAACCAGAAATACCTATGTTACAAACAATTTTAACATTTTTTTTTCTGTAATATTATTTACACCACTAGGTGGACAGTTTTAAATAATGGTATCGTTTTTAGTTAATTTTCTTTAAAAAAATTCACTAATGAGGAGATCCCGACTTCTGAATGTTGAAAAAATTTCTTCAAATGAGCGCTAACTAGGCCCCCTAGAACACATATCCGGGGTCAGTTTCAACTTTTATATGTTTATATATATATATATATATATATATATATATATATATATATATATATATATATATATATATATATATATATATATATATATATATATATATATATATATATAAAATCACTCAAAAAACAATGGGCCGATTTTGATTAAACTTGGTGAATACCTTCCTTTTGCAAGTGGCTTGAATAAGTTCGTTAGCCAGGAAAATCGGCTCAGGTTTTCCCGGAAAATTTTGTGTTTTCTTTCGAAAAAAATGTATGTCTTCAGAAATAACAAAGTAAGGGCAACCAAATTTGGTATGCGGTTTTATACCTTTAAAAGTAAATTTCCTACCAAAATTTAGCTCTGTAGGTTGAAATATAAAACACTTATAGGCATTTAAATGAAAATACATTGTTGTTTTCCTCAAAACGTCAAAGTCGCGAATTAAAACGTCAAAATTGGCAAAATTTAGGCAAAGAACCTGAAACTACTACGAGCTATGGAATGTAAATGTCTCAAGATATATGTTTTACAAAGCCTGAAGCCTTAGCTTCAACCGTCATTGTCCTTCATTTTAATAAAATATTTCCAGAAAATTCATTTCAAATAGACCCTTTCTCTGATGCTTTGGCAGTAGTCTTAGTCTTAGCTATAGAGTTTATCATTTGATGGGTATTTAATTTTTGTCGAATTTTCGCAAAAAATCAATAAAACTCAATCTATCCGTTATTATACAAGATACAAAAAAAATTGTATACATTAATTATGGGGTGTCTTGAGCTACATCTTAAAAAATATTTTGTATTTTCCATCAAATTCTAATGCATGTTTGTAAGAAAAGAAATTCGGGACGCAGCAAGTGCGTTATGGTAGCAAATTTTCATTAAATGCTTTATATTTTAATAGCTCAATTTGTTATTAACCTATAGGGTTGACCAAAAAACCCGTTTTTTAGGGAACACTTTAAGTTTACTTTCGGAAATTTTTGTACATTTTTCAGACAATAAAGTTATTTTGATGAAACATGGCACATTGTTTTTACTATATAGGTTATACTGGTAACCAAATTTGATGCCCGCTTTCTTAAAAAAAACACATATTTGACATTATAAACATATTTATGAATATTCACTACCATGATGCACTTGCTGCGTCCAGACTTTTTTTATAATATTTAATAATTAAATCGGGAGTGACAGTAAGTGGCGCTAATGCCCCCTTAAGTGTCCTATCCTTAAAAGAAAATTGCAAATCAATGAGTATTCAAACTTTTTTCAAGTTTTCAATATATACATATATACACTAAATACAGGGTATGATACAAAGTTATGAAAAAAATGTGTCATAAATACAGAAAATTGTTCGATTTGAAATGAAAATAATCCAAAACTGCAATAATATATAGGGCATTACACATAAAATAACAGAACCTCGGTGATTCAGGGGTAAGAACGTGTGCCTCTGAACCGAAGGGTACTGGGTTCGATCCGAGGGTACTCCATTCACTTTTTCAGTACAAACTGTAAAATTAACATCAACCGAGGTTCTGGCATTGTATTTAAGCAAGTTGAATGTCTGCACGTTCCGCCCTTCTGAGGGGGCGTAAAGCCGCCGGTCCCGTATCTATGCGATGTTGGGCACGTTAAAGATCCCTACCCTCCTTACAGAAAGGCAGGGGTTCTGCAAAATTTCCAGGATAGTGAGGTGAAACTGCTCCCTGGCGTCGGTGATTGACCACAGTCGCGGAAATAGGCCGACGTTAAAGAAACAAAAACACACACACACAACACACATAAAATAACCAAGTTAGGTACTGTGTGACCAAAACTGACCGTCCTATATAACTGAAAAAAAATTAGTTATGTCTCTTCGAATTGATATTTTTTTCATAAAATTTTTCACAAGTATTAAATGAGGGTTTAAAAAAGAGTTTCGCTCATTTGGTTTGTCCTGTATATAAGGGTGTAACATAAAGCTGTGTAGCCTAGTAGCTAATTTTTATGAAAAAAAATAATTAAAATTGTTTATAACTTTTTTTTAACCTAGAAACTAAAATTTTGGTACATACATAGCAAATTGTCTATTAAAACGATATGTGTACGAAGCTTTATTTAAATAACTACTTTTTAAGAACCTAAAAATTTTTGGAGAAACTGAACTTACACATAAAATAACAAGTCCTGAGTAACAAACTTATTCAAGCTGCATATATAGGACCTAAAGTCCGTCATCCCCCTTTTAAGTTTCTTATTAGCATGTTACAAAAAAATTTAGGGTTTCATTGGAGTTCTTCGAAGGATTAACTTTTATTTATATAGCTGTCTCAAAAAAGCGTAGTGACTTACTGATACATTTTTTTATTTAGAATACCCCGTATGTTATTACATTTTTGGGTTCTGTGTAAAATTATAAAAAACTCGGGACGCAGCAAGTGCGTTATGGTAGTGAATTTTCATAAAACTATTTTTTAATAGCAATAATGTGTTTTTTTTAAGAAATCAGGCATCACATTTGGTTACCAGTATAATCTATACAGTAAAAACAATGTGCCATGTTTCATCAAAATAACTTTATTGTTTGAAAATGTACAAAAATTTCCGAAAGTAAACTTAAAGTGTTCCCGAAAAAACTCGTTTCTTGGTCAACCTTATAGGTTAATAGCAAATTGAGCTATTCAAATATTAAGCATAACGCACTTACTGCGTCCAGAATTTTTTTTCTTACAAACATGCATTATATTTCGATCGAAAATGCAAAAATGTAATAACATAAGGCGTGTTTGATTAAAAAAAAGAAGAAAATTTGTATCACCAACTACTTATGGGCCACCCTGTGATTGTAGAAATATTTTTTTAAGATGTAGCTCAAGACACCCTATAATTAACATATACAATTTTTTTTCATATCTTGTATAATAACAGATATATTGAGCTTTATTGATTTTTTTTTACGAAAATTCTACAAAAATTATATACCATTAACGATGAACTCTATAGCTAAGGGTACTGCCAAGCGTCAGAGAAAGGGTCTATTTGAAATGAATTTTCTGGAAACATTTTATTAAAATGAAGGACAATGACGGTTGAAACTAAGACATCAGGGTTTGTAAAACATTCTTCTTGAGACATTTTATTTCCATAGCCCGTATTAGATTCAAGTTCTTTTCCTAAATGTTGCCAATTTTGACGTTTAAATCGCAACTTTGACGTTTTGTGAAAAACCCCAATTTATTGTTGTTTAAATACCTATAACTTTTTTGTCTCTTGACCTACAGAGCTAAATTTTGGTAGGTAGCTTGCCTATAATGATATAAACCCGCGTATAAAATTTGGTTGCCCTTACTTTGTTAATTTTGGAGATATAAATTTTTTTCGAAAGAAAACACAAAAATTTTCTGGGAAAACCTCGGCGGATTTTCCTTGCTAACGAACCTATCCAAGCCACTTACAAAAGGAAGGTTCTCACCAATTTTGACGTTTAAGATCGGGATTTTGACGTTTTGAGGAGAACCCAAATTTATTTTTCTTTAAATACCTGTAACTTTTTTGTCCTTTAACCCACGAAGCTAAATTTTGGTATGTAACTTGTCTATAATGATATAAACCCGTGTATGAAATTTGGTTGCCCATACTTTGTTAATTTTGAAAATATAAAAAAAAATCGATTTTTTTTTTAAAGAAAACTCAAAACGAACTTATCTAAGCCACTTGCAAAAGAAAGGTACTCACCAAGTTTTATCAAAATCGGTTCATTATTTTTTAAGTTATAGGTGTGGCACATAAATAAATAAATAAATAAATAAATATATATATATATATATATATATATATATATATATATATATATATATATATATATATATATATAAACATATAAACATATAAAGTCTGAAACTGACCTCGGATTTTGGTTCCGGGGGTCTTAAATAGCGCTCATTTGAAGAAATTTTTTCAAAATTCAAAAGTCGGGATCTCCTCATTAGTGAATTTTTTTAAAGAAAATTCACTAACAGGTATTATGTAGCATAACCTATACCAATTTTTATATGACAATACGGCACACTCCCTTGCTTTAGCATTGGTGATATTTGTGACAAGTACACTAGCGCCACCTCGCGTGAAGTACTGACAACTGAGCGGGTAATTTGAATTGTATATTTACCTGCATATTCTTAATTTAAACAATTGGTTTATTATAGATGAATATAAACACTTATATATGACAAAACAGTAAAAATTTTCTGACTATATAGTTATAAATAGAATTTGTATCAACAATCAGCTTTAAACCTAAATGAATTCAGCATGAATAATTCTGCAAATTTCTCTTACCCATAATCTTATTTCATCATAATTTAAAGTACTATCTTGAAACCGTGGTTAAACTACTATTTCAAGGGTAGGTATAGGAATATACTGAAAGCTGTTTATGAGGATATTAAGTTACAATGTGTACTTACTATAAATAATTGTTCTAGGTATAAATGGTAGCATAGTACTAAATTTGCTATATCTATACATGAAAACTGTCTTATTAATCTAATATTTTAAAATATGTAACTAATATACTTAGTACATAATTAAGAAATTGTGCAGATTAAAGGTGTGACTAACTCTTACTTCCGATGATAGGGCTGAATCTGCTATTTCTACTTGTCTCTTAAAAAACTTGTCTTGGGAAGATAATTAAAAGCCTTTACCAAGTAAAATAATTTTAAACGTGGAAAAATGTGACAATTCATGCCATACTGAAATAAAAAAGGACACAGAAGAATATAGAAAAACAGTTTCCTTATTCCATTTATTATTAATCCAAAACTTTTTTTGCCTCCATATTTCTTTTTTTTATGCACTGGAAGACAAGTTATGATTGAAACCTTTCAACCATCCGTTTACAAAGTTTATCTATAAATAGGTACATGATGGTAAATATTACACAATAAATTATCTTCGTAGAACTGTATATATTGGCATAAAAGTGATCCTGAATTTGTCTTCTGTTTAAAATCACATTCACGTTTCGCCATCCTTTGGCAGCCTATGAAATGTCTTTGATAGATTTAGCACGTTATAATTCGAACAATTATAGATTGCACAAACCCTACCACTAACATTTATTGTAAAAACACAGCTCAAACTTAATTATACACAGTTAAACACCAGCAATTGCTAGTGTTACACGTTCTCGAACGACGTAATATCAGTACTATCCGCTAGTGGCGCTGATATTGTTGAAACACGAAATCAGATGGAGTGGCCTGTATTGTCATTATAAAGTATTTGCCTATACCTACGTTCAACTGTTTTCAAGATAAAAGCCACGGAAAATGATTAGCATTACCACCTTCAGTTTCTATATAGTTACTTAAAGTTGTTTTATTGACGTTCGGCTGTCAAATATTTTTAAATTTCCGATTCTTTCTTTGATTGAAACGACTCGTTCTCTAAAAGATAAAATCGAGGCCGATATCATATTTGGTGAAGCTAATCGAAATTGCCACGCTGTATTCGCATTTTTAATGAACGCTTTCCGGAACATCAGATGTGCAAAGAATAACTTCAGAAACTAATGGCTAAATTTCTCACCATAGGAACGGCGAAAGATTCTCCAAGATCTGGAAGACCGAAGATTACGGAGGATGTTAAAATTCAAGTACTAACTGAAATGATAAATAGTTCGCAACAAAATCAACTAAGCAGGTGGCAGACATGAATGTTTCTAGTACATAAGTAAAGAGAATTTTAAAACTACTAAATTCATCCCTTACAAAATAAAAAGTGTGCACGATTAGATTGAAGATGATCCAGACCGGCGACTGGAATTTTGCGAGGTCATGGCTAAAAGAAATGTTGCAACTCCTCTTTATTGACAATACATTTGTTTAACGATGAAATCACTTTTTACCGGAATAGAACTGTAATACACAGAATTGTGGATATTGGGAGTGATGAAAATCCCCACGTGTTCCGCGAGGGGCATACTCAATTTCCCCAAAAGATTAATGTTTTGGAGGGAATTTTAAGTGACAACATTATACAGGGTACCCCATAATTAATTGGACATTAGCTAAAGGGTGATAGCTGGCACAAAAAGAGAGCAATTGGGCACAACATGCTTTAGTAAAATGTTACTTGTTTTCGTTTTACAGGGTGTTTAAATAATTTTTCTTAAAACTATTTTTTGAAATGGTTAGCAGGTACCTTCCTTTTGCAAGTAGCTTGGATAAGTTTGTTAGCCGGGAAAAATAGACAAGTTTTTCTGTGCAAATTTTGAGTTTTTTCGGAAATTTTTTGTATCTCCAAAAATAACAAAGTTATGGCAACCAAATTTGTTACGGGAGCTAACATTATAAAAAGTAGACGATGTACCAAGGTTTAAACCTCTTAAGTTAACAGTAAAAAGGTATAGCTTCGTTATTTTCGGAGAAAGAAAAAATTCTCCCGGAAAACGTAATCCGATATTCCTGGCTAACAAACTTATCCAAGCCACTTACAAAAGGAAGGTACCTGCCAAATTTCTACGTTTTCCGGGAGAATTTTTTCTTTATATATGTTATATATATATATATATATATATATATATATATATATATATATATATATATATATAATTTTTGCCCTAATTTAACCGACCTCGTATCTCTTAAGATAAGCTAGTTCCCTCCCCATATTGCGCCTCGAAAATCGGGAACCGTATATATATATATATATATATATATATATATATATATATATATATATATATATATATATCGTATTAAGTTTTTGTGAAGATAATAGTGTTATTTATCAAAAAATTGTGGGAAATCCGTCAGTTGCAAAATAAAACTCTTTATTAAATGCTGAGCTTTCGGAAAAATTTATTCCATTCTCAATGCTACAACATGGAAAGAAAAAAGTGTACAATTTACATAGGAAAAATATAAAAGTTTAAAATACTTACATATAACGTGAGTTTTACTAAACTAATTATTCAATACCAAACATGAAAAAAAACCTTTTTATAAATTTGAGTGAAGCCGAAAAGTGCCAAACTGACATATAAAGCTAACTATTGTCTAATTGACTTTGTTTTTTGTTTTTGTCTAGGAAATATAAAAATTTATTTAAGTAAAACTCACGTTATATGTAAGTATTTTAAACTTTTATATTTTTCCTATGTAAATTGTAAACTTTTTTCTTTCCATGTTGCAGCCTTGAGAATGGAATAAATTTTTCCGAAAGCTCGGCATTTAATAAAGAGTTTTATTTTGAAACTGACGGCTTTCTCACAATTTATATATATATATATATATATATATATATATATATATATATATATATATATATATATATATATATATATATTAGATTTATTGTATTTGTAGGAGTGCTTTGGAGAAAAGTCTGTATACTGTCGTCTAAAATCAAAATTATGACAGTTTTTGTTGCTTTCAATAAGAGAGCGTTTTTAAATTTCGTCACGAAAATGGCATTTTCTAAAGAAGAAGAACGTGATATGATTGGAATTTGTTACGCTTCTCACAAAAATTCACAACTGCGACAGAAAAAAATCTTCATGGTTATCCGGAGAGGCGACAACTAAATCAAACTTATTTTCTGGGTATGAATCGCTATTTGGGACAGTATGGTACGTTTGGTAAACCAAATAATTTTTTTGGTGGTGTGCCGATTGAGGAGGACTAAAATATTTTACAAGCTGTAACTATTTACATATATGTACTTATTTAATCTATTCGGGTTGACATTTATATTGTATGTTGAAGAAAATCCACCAGTTTCAACACGGGAATGAGCAGGTGATTTAAATATTTCACGTCAAGCGGCAATGAAAGTACTGAGAAAAAACAAATATTGTCCTTTCAAAATACATGCCACACAAATGTTGCATCTTGGTGATGCTGACCGAATAATGAAAACAAGATACAGGGAACCAGAATTTTCTTGACAATGTTATTTGGACAGATGAATGTAAGTTCACCAACTATGATATAATTAATCGCCTTAATGTGCGGTCCATAGAGAATCCCCATGCACAGCAGAGTCGACGCGCACAAACAACATTCGGAATCAATGTTTGATGTGGCCTACTATGTTACAAAATAATAGGCCCATTCGTCTTAGGGAGAATTTAACCAGTAGCATTTATGTTGATTTCTGAAGATTATTTCTCGCCAATTATTTGGAGGAGAATGTGTGCCTAAATCGGATTGATAATTCATGGTTCCAACAGGATAACGCATCGCCTCATAATGAAAGAAGAACTACAAGTTATTTATTTCAGTTCTTTTCCCATAAAGTGATATCTAATAATGGTGATGTAAAATGGCCGGCGCTATCACCGGATTTATCACCACTTGTCGATTTCTTATGAGGAACTATGTAAGACAAAATTTATAAAACAATGCCCTCTGACATAGAGGAACTAGTAGGCTGCGTGTGCCAGAGTAGTTGCTAAAATCAGGCAAATATAGACATAAGACGGGCAATTAGAAGTTTAAAAAAGAATTGCCCTGTTTAGAAGTAAATGGTGAATAATTTGAGCATTTACTAAACTTTTTAAGTTCTGTTTTGTGTTTTTTTAGTTCCACATTTAACACTCAATTAATTAAAATGATTAATAATTGTTTCTGTTGGAGCTTGTGATTTTTGAAGCAAAATAAATGTTATGCTTGTTATTATTTCAACATATTTTATTTCTGGATAATGATGAAGATATCGCCGCAAATTGTGAATGTTTGTGAGAAGTGTAATCAATTTCAATCATATCACGTTTTAGTGAATTTTCTTAGAAAAAATTCACTGAGGAGATCTCGACTTTTGAATTTTGAAAAAATTTCTTCAAATAAGCGCGATCTAGGACCCCTAGAACCCATATCCGGGGTCAGTTTCAATTTTTATATGTTTATATATATATATATATATATATATATATATATATATATATATATATATATATATATATATATATACATATATATATATATATATATATATATATATATATATATATATATATATATATATAAAATTTAGCATGTGCCTTCCTTTTGTAAGTGGCTTGGATAAGTTCGTTAGCCAGGAAAATCGGACTAGGTTTTCTAGGAAAATTTTGGGTTTTCTTTCGAAAAAAATTTTTATCTCAAAAAATAGGAAAGCTATGGTAACCAAATTTGGTACGTAAGTTTACGACACTAAAAAAAACTATATACCAAAATCTATATTTCTATGTTAAAAGAAAAAAAAAGTTATAAAAAAATATTTCGTGCCAGATCATTTCTATGAAAATTCACTACCATAACGCACTTGCTGCGTCCAGACTTTTTTGTTTATTTATTTATTAGAAACTTAACTAACATTTTCCTGATGAAAATAAAAATACGTTCCCTTATTGAAAGTAACAATAAATTGTCATAATTTTGTTTTCAGATGACAGTACCGAATTTTCTCTAAAACTCTCTTACAAATAAAATAAATCTAATATTATTAACGGGGTAATAAAGCGAACCATATTATGTGATACATCATTGTAATCAGAAAAAAGCTGTTTCCGAAAATGTAAAAATCCAATATAGCACCCATAAGAAAAAAATTCTCTGTAGGACAGTGGTACGTGCCACACTGAAACAATTCACATTTCTAGATTCCTTGTTCAAAAGTGTCCCGATTATGTGTTTGTTGCAAATATCTAGTTTAAATAATTTTCGAGAAAATTGGAAAATCGAATATATATATATATATATATATATATATATATATATATATATATATATATATATATATATATATATATATATATATATATATATATATATATATATATATATATATATATTTAATTTATTTCGAAAACCATAAAAGATATCTAAGTTTTATGATCAGCACCGGATTACGCATTTTTGCCCTAATTTAACCGACCTCATATCTCTTAAGATAAGCGAGTTCCCCATGGTGAGTTTACGAAATCGGGCACCTATATATGTTCGCTACTTCGTTGTGGAGGTTTACCCTCCGCTCCTGTATGTCTACAAACACCCTCGATGCATAAACCACATGAAAAATGTCTTGAGAACAACCCCCAACAAAGTTACGGGACCTGGAGTGAATGAAGGCGAGGTAGACAGGGTTTCAAGGAGGTATGGCTGTAAAATCTGAGAAAGGCAGCTTTTAGAGATCCGACAAGCTGTTTTTTTTTAATTTCCGTGCACACTTAATTTTTATCTACCCGTCCAGCACTCCTATTCACTCCCGGTCCCGTAACTTTTTTAGGGGTTGTTTTCAATACATTTTTCTTGTGATTTCTGCATCCAAGGGGGTCTGTAACCATGTTTCTGAAAAAAGTGTTTCTAAAAATCCCCCGTGAGGTAAACTGCAAATTTAGCCAAAACTATCAAAAATCACAAATTCATTGGCTGTAATTATTAAAACTATAAAAAATGGAACCTACAACCAAGGCGACATCCTAATAGCTAGCGGCCGAAATTTTAAGGAACACCTTATAGATTTAGAAAGTGAAGTTTTATCCAATTGTGTAAAGTATACCTAAGTCTAGTAGCTTCAGTTTATCCACGGTACACATAAATTTAGGGAGACTATATAAAGTGTTTCAAATGTATACATAAATAAATTTTACTTAATTTGTAATTATGCATTACGTAAATGATAAGTTGTTAGTTGGTTATCACGAAGACACCCTATATCAGTTAAACCACTCTGAATTATTCATAAATCATTTATATATGTTACGGTATCCTAAAAAATGTGTAAAGTTATCACATACCCTTCTAAGGTCACTTTGCCTTCGATTTGTTGCGGATGAATCAACGGTGGCTGTAGCTTCCTGCATCGTGCTCGTTTGTTCTTTTGTATTACTTGATGACACCATTTTCAAAATCACTGCTTACACCAAAAAAGAAAATTTATACCCTTGGTTACAAAAGTCCGTACCTAGTTATATGTGTATTTTTCAAAGAAGTATAATGTTATATAAAAAGGATACACAAAAAATTGTTCACACGTGCGTTTTTTAATTACAAATCTATTGTCGAGTTCATTATCATAATTTAATCACTAATACTTAATTATCGATTCATTCACTGCAACGTTTATGGATTACCACACCACTGTGAATCACAGTAGAGTCGCGTTACTTTACGTACTATTTGTTTGTTGTGTGGACTCTGGATGCCTCTAGTACGTGTGCAAGAGATGTGCGATGTGTACTGAGTACTAAGTTCCTGAGTTAGCGATGCTGGTTGGTGTTGGTGGGGATTACTGGGGATTAGCATCAGCATCAGTAGACACTTGAGATGGATATTTGGGAATATTCTCATGACTGCGGGTCTAACGTGTTAACATTCACTTCAGTGGTGTAGTATTCTGTTTATAAAAAGTGTAATTTATTTATATTTATTTAATTTAATCACAAAATCTGGTACGATTGAAACAGATTGTCTTGGAAAATTTTACATTCTCTTCCGGAAAATATTGGTATAGTATGGTATAATTCTGAACACAAGTTCGTGGGTAAATTTGCAGTGACCCCACATGGGTTTTTTTAGAAAAAATGTTTCCAGAAACATGCCTAGAACCACCACCCTCCCACCCCTTGGATGCACAAACCAAAAAATTATTTCTTGCAAACAACCCCCAAGAAACTTACGGGACCAGGAGTGAATTGGGGTGCTGGGCGGGGAAGATAAAAAGGAGATATATGAGAGGGAAATGCGAGAAAAACAGCTTCGTCGTACCTATAAAAGCCGCCTTTTAACATTTTGCAGCTATACTTCCTTTCATGTCTACCCTGCATTCGCCACAGTTTCCGTAACTTTCTTGAGGATTGTTCGGAAACATTTTTTATGTATTTTATGCATTGAGGGAGTTGTAGACATGCAGGAGATGAAGGACACCCCCCGACGAAGCAGCAGGTAATTTCAGAGAAAAGGGTGTAACCATAAAGGAACATGTAACATAGCAAGCGAAAAAATAGGGAAATTGTGAAAAAAAACCATTTTTAATTTACTGCACCGGGCCAGCGGAGAAGTTTAAATATGATTAACTCAGCAAAGACAAGGAAGCCATGTGGTAGCAATAGTGTCAACATGTATGTAAGATTCCAAACTTTATCTATCAGTAGTCGATTTATCTAGAGCTGTCCGGGAGGTAAACTGCAAATTCAAAAGGCTACAACATAACAAACTTTTAATTTCTTGCTTTAGGTGTAAAAAATTGAGTAAGTGCATTTGTTTTGTTTCGTCGGTAAATTTGCAGATTATCACACAGTTAGCTTTCAAAAAATGCTTAGAATCACCCCTGTGAGCATAAACCAAAAGAAAAATGCTGCGGTTTCAACCCTCAAGAATTTTACCGGACCTGAAACGAATAGAGGTGCTGGGTGGGGAAGAAGATTAACAGGAAATATAAATGTAACATACGAATAAAAACACCATAGTTAGATTTCTTTGAGTTGTCTTTTTCACATACTCCCTTTTAAACTTGTTTACCACGAAGAGCACCCCTATTCGCCCCACGCCTCGTACGTGATTGTGTGTTAAAACATTTTTCTCGTGATTTGTACACACAGGGGGGGGGGTGCAAGCATGTTTTCTGAAAAAAAATCATAAAGCGAACGTCGCACCACCCTCTCATTTCTCCCAAACAAAATATTTTAAACAAATAAAATGAGGTAACAATTTAAAGATAAATTGAAAATCTTGGTTCACTGCTTCATCGCGGGGTTCTCCTTTCCTTTCTGCATGCCTATAACCACCCTCAATGCATAAACAAGAATAACGTAAACATGAAAAATTTCCTGGGAACGACCCCCAAGAAAGTCACGGGACCTGCGGTGAATAGGGGTATAGCTGCAAAATGGGATAAAAGCAGCTTATATAGGTCCAACTAAGCTGTTTTTTGCGCTTTCCTCTCACATTTCTTTTTATCTTCTTCCCCGCCCAGCACACCTATTCACTCCTGGTTCCGTAACTTTCTTAGGGGCTGTTTGCAATGATTCTTGTGGTTTATGCATCCAGAAGGGGTTCTAAGCACGTTTCTGGAAAAAAATAATCTAAAACCCCCATGTGCTAATCTACAAATTTACCGAAAATTTAATTTTTTATCACAAACGGAATGTACTTGCCAAATAATAAACTTGGTGTGTGTGTGTGTGGGGGGGGGGCTTATACGTGGCTTGTCCGTTTATCACTTTATTGGCTGAAGAAAGATATTTCTTAGAATTTATTTTGTTAAATAAAAATATATAACACGTTTAAATCACAATAAACTTAATATTTTAAGCAGATGCCTGAACATTACAGAAACAGCTACTTTAAATAAATCTTCTGCAAAATTTTAATCAAGTGAAAACGAATAGCTATTGGAACAGAAATTTAACACCTCATAAAATATAATTATTTGCAAATATTTGTTGTCCATAAGCGGCATCTGTTTCAGAATATCTCTGTGGCCCTATTTTGAAGTTTCAAATCGTCAGTTTGATATTCTTAGAATAAAAACCATAACATTTGATCGTTTTTTGTACTTTCTGACCATTTGGCACCAAAAAACCTAATATTCAACTGTAATAATTAATAGATATTATTTTGGTCTTGTGCCTTTTTTGGCCTTCAGTGCGACCTTTTTTTAACGCCTATAACTTTCTTTTGTTTTAAACTATAGATGTAAATATTAGCATGTATTGTTCGTTATATGGGAAAAATGTCATTAACAAATCTGATCTTTGGTATTTGCAAAAATAAACTTTTCAGATTACACGAAAAACGTGGTCTAATTTTCCTGGCTAACGAAATTATCCAAGCCATTTACTAAATAAACAGTAGTGCACGCTTTTTTAAGAATCTCTCAAATAGACACACACACACACACTCATATATATATAAAGTGTTAAAAAAAATACTTGGTTCTCGGGTTAGACGTCGTCCAGAATTTGTTAAAACTTGACGTTTCGGCTCCTGGTTTGAAACAATTTTCAAGAGGTTAAGGAGGTATGAAAGAAGGAAACTCTAAGGTTTCAATCTGAATTTGGCTTAAAGCCGTGGATAAGGGTGGGTTGAGCCGTTTGTAGTTCGATTTCGGGGCCTTAACCTGAGTATTCCCCAAATCTCATTGGAGATTGTTTCTAAGGTCTTAGTGTGTTCAGCCCTAGACCTGACATACATCTGACCGACGCTTGTAGGTGCTTTGGTATTTATAGTAAGGTGTCTGTCCACCTGGGTCCAAATCAGTCGCATTAGTCCGGTTGGTAAAGTCAGTTACCGGAAGAATGATCAGATCTCTCTCAGGTCTAGAGTTGAACACACTGAGACCTTAGAGCTACTTTCCTTTAATACTTCCTCAATTCCTTGAAAATGGATTCAAACAGCAGCCAAAACAAATTCTGGACGCAGAATCAAGTATTTCTTATATGTAATAATATGAAGTCAGAAACTGACCTCGAATATGGTTTCCATTAGGCCTGGTTCACTAGTTCGTTCTTATTTAAAGACATTTTCTCGAAATTCAAAATTCGCGATCTCCTAAATAGCAATTTTTTTACGAAAATTCGCTAAAACTCATTTTGATAACATACATTTTTTGAGTGTATTCCTTTGCATGCGCAATTTCCTTATTTCAAGAATAACGTCAAAATGTCGCCATTACAACTAGATTTTAAAAATACTATCACTACTACCAGGCGTACCGAAGTCATGAGAAAAAGATAGTTAAATAACTTTGTTATAAGAAAGTTTGTGGTAAGGACTGTTGAGATAGAGACAGTTGTAAGATAGAAAGTTCTGTATGCGATAAAGATTACTAGAATTCCGAAATAAGAGGCTACAGTCTGTGACGACCTTTAAACCGATTTGGGTCTTGGGACACACCTGATATTGTATTAAATAACACAAAGCCCATAGCAAGTACGTTATAGCAAAAAAAAATAGAAGATTATATCTAGCGATAGAGTAAAATTGCGGACACAAAAAATACATATAAATATAAGAAGAAAATCGGGGAAGCCGGGGTAAAGTGGAAGAGTGAGGCAAAGTGAAACATGCATTTTTCAGCTTAACCAGTGCTCCCATCTTTAAGCTGAAGGTCATGATAGACATCTTATTAGATGTTATTTTGTACTTCATCCTATATACAAGTGTGCTATGTATGATGTGATTAAAATATGTAAAGAAACTTTATTTTCGCATCACGATTGTAATAGTTAGAGGTGAGTAAGCTGTATAAACCTTTATATCCAGGTTATTGATTTATTATTAACATTGCTGGAATTCGGAGTTTTTATCTTTTTAACGAAACCTTATTTCGAAATATGAAGTATTCAAAGTTTGGTGTTAGGTAAACAAAGAATTGGTCCTTTGTGGCCCCATTGGGGGCAAAGTGCAACATGGTACAATAGTTTTCTACAATAGTAGAGGGTTTTGCCACGCATTTTAACTCTGTTTATGTTTCACCCTTTGGTCGTAGGTCAATGCCCGAATCCTATTTTTGGTGACATGTAAATTTCAGATCATTAACTGAGGATGAGGTTTCTAAAGCCGTAAATCGTGTTAAGCCTAAACTTAATATTGGCCCTGACGGAGTTCCATCGTTTAAAGCAAAAGATTGCGCGGCCGTTATAAGTCAGATTGTCGATCCAAGATTGACAATTATAGGTCCATACCGGCTCTTTCAAAATTTTCAAAAGTACTGTAGTCTGCGTTATATATATATATATATATATATATATATATATATATATATATATATATATATATATATATATATATCTATATATATCTATATATATATATATATATATATATACTGAGAAAAATTGTGTTGCTGAAATGTTTCTTATTATACTAGGTGTCTTTATAATTATGGGAGATTACCGTCAACTTATGGCAAGAAAACCTACTGCTACCCGTAGATATACTGAGTTTTCTAAACGTTGTTTACTTCTGTTGTTATATAATAAATTAATAACATTAATAAAACAGTTTGCTTACAGACGAAACTATATAATAGTAATAAGTCGACGTATTTTTGCAGTAATGATTCTATTTAATAGTTTTGGCAATCCCCGGATTATAGATTTGGTTTAATAGTGCGTAGAACATTTCTTGCTGTTATTATATCGCATATTTGGGGCGAATCTAAGCCAACTAAGCTGTATTAAGTTGTATATCGTTGAGACTGCGTAGTATGACAGTTCGACGTTCAAACAGATACGGAATAGCCTTTAGAGTAGTTTTTATCTCAGTGGAAAAGGTTAGATGTGTGACATAGTGGAAGCCGTATTGAGTACAATCAAAATGGAGAATGAAAACGGGTACAAATCCAAACTTAAGGAATTGGGTTTGAGCCAATATTATGGAATGGAGTATTTGCTGGTACGATATATATGTTTCTTTCATTTTAAACACCCCTCTTCTACAATCAGAAACGCATCAGTGTATTAGATTAAAAAGGTTCGGGACACAGCAACTGCGTTATGGTAGTAAATTTTATTAAATGATTCAAACTTGAATAACTCAATTTTCTATAAGCTTAGCAAGTTGAATTTTGGTATCTAGTAAGGCCTTTTCCAAGGCAACATATCAGACAATTTTAATTAAAATAACTTCGTCATTTTGGAGAAAAAATAATATTTTTTTTCGAATGAAAACTCAAAATTTCAATAACTCAATTTTCTATAAACTCAGAAAGTTGAATTTTGGTACGTGGTAAGGCCTTTTACAAGGAAACATGTCCACCAAATGTCATTAAAATACCTTTGTAATTTTCGGAGAATAATAAAATGCTGCAATAACATGACAGTTTTTTGATTACAAGTAAGCTGCTTTATAACTATAGAGAGCACAATACAGTTTTATATGACAGTATAATAAATGTAGTAATATCACGTAAACTGCTTCATAACCATAGATAGTCCAACTTGCAGCTTTTATATGATAGTATAATGAATATGGAATGAATCAGTATAGAATGTATTAACAATCATATTGCAATAGTGTGACAATTCTATAATCATATAAAGAAGCTTAATAATTATATTGTTATGTTGCTTTTACTAGACATGTGTACTACAGTTATTCTACACCACCTTAATTACTGTAAGAATACTGTTCCAGCATTACCAGGATTGTTATCGCGACAACCTGTCTAATTGTCCCTTATTCCTTATTTAGTGCACCATTTTTGCTGTGGTTATTAGAATTTACACAGATTTCAATAGACATTTTTCTCAGTACATATATATATATATATATATATATATATATATATATATATATATATATATATATATATATATATATATATATATATATATATATATATATTTGCTCGTGAAAGGAATGATGAGATGATTAAAGTTAGCTGTTAAGTCATGAAAATTTGTATTACACTATAACGGAAAATTAAAATAGATAGGATGATGGACTAAATAAGTATAAAGTGACATAATATCTAAGACAAAACAATGTAAACAATTATAAAGCAAGAAAGAATTAAAACTGTGTTTGACAAATTACAAGTAGATAAACTTGAGGTGATTTGTTAGTTATAAGTAGAAAATAATGTGTTAATATAGGGAAATAGCAGGAAACTAAGTAGGAACCAGTTAAAGTAAGATTAATAATTAAGGAAATAAGTTGTTAATTATAGTGTTAAATAGGTTTGACATTTGGATAAAATTGTATAGGTTAGGAATTTGAATTAAAACAAGTATATATTTGACTAACCTGATTTCATCCATTTATTTAATTAATATGATTAAGAGGAAGTAGCTTTTTGTAGTCATTTTGTAAATCTGCCATGTGATTGGGACTTATCTGAAAAAAAGCAAATCAGCTACTTAACTCATATCAAACGATAATTGTCAAAGTTGATTGGTGATAGAATAAACAACTGAGAATATCCGGCTAAGTGAAAGAACGGAACTGTGAATAAAGAATCTAAAGCAATCAGTAGGGTAGCAGCCAGAATATTATTAAAAAAGGTCGAAAAAAAGTTAAAAAAGACCAAGATTTACCTGTTATAAAACTGCAAGCAAGGCTACAATTTCGTGAAACAAGAAAATAGCAAATAGAGAAAAATCCCAGCAGACGCCACATTTTTTTGAAGCAAGTACAATATCTAATTATACAAATTAACAGTTTGTTTACAGTAAATAATCATAAATAACCTTCATAATATAATAAACTGTTATATTGGAGTGGAAATGTCATATTGAAAACAAATTCTATCAATATATCACTGTAAAACCTAATTTAAATAATAAGAACGAAAGGACACCACGCGGCAAATTCACGTAAGCTCTTGAAATTAATATCTTCAATTTTATCATTCTTATCACCATAGTGACAAAAATGGAGAAAAGCGAAGCTCCCATGGCAACGGAAACATAAATTAATGTACCTGGAATTTCAAAACAATATAGGTTCAAATAAAACACTTTATTTGGAATAGAGTAATAATTTAACTTTGTATTCACCATTAAACTGTCAGATTTAAGAAATCTATTAGAAAGGATCCGAGTAGGTTGATAATTAAAAAGAAATTAATTTGTACTTCAATTTTTATTCAAACTTAATATAAAATAAATGTTTTTAAAGTGTTTAAAATTTCTTAAGCACGTCAAAATCGTTCTCATTGACTAACATAGCATATAGCATAATTAAGGCAGGTTCAATAACAGAACCATTCTATAAAGCAAAATGGTTAGTGCTGGAGTGGTGTAAGAATTTTCACATCTGAACCCAATTATAAAATTTCCCTGCAGAGAGAGAGAAAGAGAGAGAGAGAGAGAGAGAGAGAGAGGTACTCAAAAATAGCTGTGGTAAATAAAAACAAGGAACAGGTAAATATTTATTTTTCAAAACATCTAAATAGTTAAAATATACATATAAAATATAATAGGAAAATTCCATAGACTAAGAATTGAGATAATAATAATAATTTGACATTTTTAAAAGAAATATTAGTTTTGCAATAAAGGATTATATCAAGTGTCCTAAAATAAAGAGAAACCGTTGATAGATTAAAATTATACATTAAATTCACAAATCAGATAAAATTCTAAGAACAAAAATATAATTTAATATAAACAGAAGGCGCTCAACAATCAATTTAGCCATAAATTTACTACAACAATCAATTTAATCAACAATTTTCTACATAAACACAAATACTTATAACTTAATACATATAACTTAAAATAACTATATTACACAATATTTTATACATACTTAAAAGGTTTTTAGTTATCTAAAACACGATCGTAAATAACATAACATAAAATACAATACACTAAAAAAAATATAGTATTACCTAATATATAAAAACATAAATGCTACACCCGTTTACAACAATATATATATATATATATATATATATATATATATATATATATATATATATATATATATATATATATATATATATATATATATATATAATTTTAAAAAGTTCGAGAATTTTGATGAAACGCTTCATATTTGAAAAGCTCAATTTGCTATTAACTTATAAGGTTGACCAAGAAACGAATTTTTTCGGTTACACTTTAAGTTTACTTTGGCCCATAAGTCGTGGGTGATACAAATTTTCTTTTTTCTTTAATCAAACGTGCCTTATGTTATTGCATCTTTGCATTTTCCATCGAAATATAATCCATGTTTATAAGAAAATAAATTCTGGACCCAGCAAGTGCGTTATGGTAGCGAATTTTGATTAAATTATTTATATTTGAAAAGCTCAATTTGTTATTAACCTAGAAGGTTGACCAAGAAACGAGTTTTTTCGGGAACACTTTAGGTTTACGTTCAAAAATTTGTGTACATTTCCAAACAATAAAGTTATTTTGATGAAACATGGCACATTGTTTTTACTATATAGGTTATACTGGTAACCAAATTTGATGTCTGCTTTCTTAAACAAAACACACATATTTGCAATTAAAAAATATTTTTCTGAAAATACACTACCATAACACACTTGCTGCGTCCAGAGTTATTTATATTGTCGATTTCCAGGTTATCTTCTTCTTTTTTTTGTTAATGGCATCTGTTAGTTTCGAGGTTATGCTTAGAACGCGCCCGTTTTTCTCATGACTCCTGTCAGTTAACAACTAATAACTAACGGTGTTGTCAGATTAAACTAGGGGAGGGAGATGGATACCTTGAAAATAGGAAGCTTAATATTTATAAATAATAAAATGTATTTCTAGATTGCTTTTAAACAAATTGAATCACTTTTGTTGAAATGTTTATTTATTAACATTTTTCTGTCTTCAGATTCAGATGAGTTGTCGCACATGACAACCCCGCTGATTGTTTATTGTTACATACTTTCGTAGCCTGTCCATTTAAAGCTTAATTTGGAGATTTTGTTTGCAATGGCAGCGGAACCCTGATTTATCTGTCGGACCTTGTCTAACATTATAGGCATCCATTCAGAGGTAATGTCAGGTCATATCGTAGATTATTATTTTTTTATTTAGTTATAACTCAAGATTTACTGAACCGATTGAGTTCAAATTTGGAAAATAGGACCATTTATATGATATCTACGTGCTCGTAAAGATAGTTTGCTACTTTTAGTAATTTAAAAGATATTGCGTTTTTAAGCAGTTTTTTGCATTTTTTTCTAAAAGTAATTGAGTGTCAAAACTGTCTAATGAACTCATCCAAGCTATTAACAAGACGAAGGGAATTTACAAATTTGGATTTGATGGGTCAAGTATTTTTTCAGGTATCGGTTGGATGTATATATATATATATATATATATATATATATATATATATATATATATATATATATATATATATATATATATATATATATATATATATATATATATATATATATATATATTTCTTTGTGAAAATTCACTAAAAACAAGATATTCACCACAGCATGGTTTTGTTATCAGGCGCTCAGTTGTATCAAATATACTATTATTTACCCGAGCAGGCGAGTCAATTCATGCTGGTAAACAGTCCGATGTGTGGTGACTTTGATTAGCCATTAGCCCATTAAAACCCTCCTTTGCTACCATTTTCCTAAACTCGGCAGGAAAAGGTTGACTACAAGGATACGAATCCGCTACTGGGAGAGCTTTCAGCATCACTGACCACTATCCGTGTTGCAAAATGATTTAGTTGCTGTCCAGAACCGATGTCATGATGATCTACTATCACTCAACATAGCTAAATATACAGTAATTACCTATTCTGTAAATGATGTCGCCTCACCTCATTCTGTTATTTTCTTGAGTTCTGTTGGTTCTATTGCGCAGTCTGTTTGGTGCCAGGCTGTCATCCATACTGACAGGGGCATGGTTTTTATAGTTAAATGAGTATAAATTAAACTCAAAACAGAAAAATCAGCTTTTTTTAACATCAGCGTTTGTGTAAACAAGTTAACAAAACGGAGTAATCCCCTTATCGAATTCCGTTTAGAACTTTTTGCTCCCTCTGGGATAAGAGCGCTCTTTCAGGGAGCTTATAGCTCTCTCAAGGAGTATCTACATCTCTCAAGGAAAGCATATTCGCACCATTATAATGCTGCAGTAGATTCCTGGTTATTACACTACCCAGGTAGGCAGGCCATTAACAATATATGACGTTGCATCTTGTCTATCAAGGCTCATGAGAAATCAATAACACTAGGTAATATTGTCTCAGGCATCCAAAAATGTGAAATTCATCCCTATGACAAAAAATGTATTCTCGGATAATGTCTACCTTGTAAGCTTTGTCACTGATCAATCAATTTCGGATACGGAAAAAAGTCCATGAATCAGGGGCAAGCAACTGAAACGGTAAATACAAGAGATTATTTAACTGGACTAGTTAAATTTTTAGCGTTTCCTGAAACTACCGAGAGAAAAACATATAGGAGGAACAAAAAAAGTCTCAGTATGGTAGCAACCGTCACCACTTCTGAAAATAATGCTATTGAAGCAAGAAGCACAAGGCTAACTAAAATCGCAAAGAGCAAAGAACTGGAAACATTGTCTCAAAGTGTACAGGCCTGACCAAATTTGCTAACTGAGCTGAAGCAAAAAGAACCAACTTAACAAAATTCCAAAAAGTAAAAATTACAAGAATTGTCTCTAAAAGAGCAGACTGGGCCAAGCTTCTATAACTGGTCAGATATATAGTCCAAAGATAATCTACATTTTCAGCATAAACTATTGGCGATAGGTTTTAAAGAGCTTGATCACAACTAATTGAATGGTAGATAAGTATGTTGTGATGGCATTTATTGAAAAAAAAAGATTTAATTATTTTGGTAAAGTTTTGAAGGAAATTGACTAAACAGGTGACCTCGAAATTACTTTTCTATGAAAGATTGCTAAGGTGGCTCGTTCGTTCCGTTACCCTGACATACCTGACATTGCTTTAGTAGCAATACATGATGTAAAATTAGTTCCTAGATAGCACAAAGTAATCCATATATCGTCCATTGGACGTTTGTAACGGATATAGCAGATATCCTTTTTTCGTCTTTTTTTATAGTACGAACATCCATTAGACATCTAATGGATTACCATTTGTCACAACTTAGGACAAACAAAGGATATCCATTTAAGGACATTAAACGGATATTCTGTATGTATATATATATATATATATATATATATATATATATATATATATATATATATATATATATATATATATATATAGCACACCCAAGGAATGATCATTGCATGAATCGTTGGGCGTCCTAAGGATAACCAGCGGACATAGAGTAATAAAAAGATGTTTAATATATTCAGCATACATGTATTTCAACAAAAATGCGACATTAAACAGTACTGCTGGCAATTTTTCAAACTTCTGCAGGCTACAGCGTAGACAATCTATCAATTTTATTAGGCCTTAATAAAAATAAATTGTTCTTATGAGCCAAGTAGTCTTTAAATTGAATATAATGAAAAATGTGTGATACTTCTCACAGCATTAACTTCTTCCACGGGAGTAAAAAGCCTGAGATAATGCTTAGACAATTCTATAATTTTGCAGTATTCTTGCACATTTGATAGCGTAATATCAGTTTCCCTAATAATCCTTTATTTTACTTGCTTGTCGTAAAAGCCCAGAATTAATTTATCCTTGATCCTTCAATCTGCATATGGATTTTTACAATTATACAGATACATCCATAACTAGTAGGTTGCTTCTTAAGTTCCGTTGCAAAAGAGTGGTTTGGTTTTCTTTTTGATCAATTGGAAAAGTATTAAATATATCTAACCCCGCTTCACTTATAATATGTAAAAGTAGGGCTATTTTCATATCAATTAAATTGTGTTTTCCTGAAGCTTTTAGAAGTATATTAAACTTTTGTTTTCATTTAGGCCCAAGTTAGAGTCTATCCACAAAAACAGTGGTGGTAGTTTATATTGCATGACTTACTATTGAACAACACAATTTTTTAATTATATATTATACAATGTATGTGTACCTAATTCGTAAAATGATCCAGTCTCAAGCAAAATTGGCGAACCCTTCGTCGGTGTCAACAACAAGAGATGTTTTAAAACATGTTTCTTTACTGGTTGCGTTTTAGTTGTTGATAACCTGACACTGTGTTTTAGTTGCTTCTATACTCTGTATCTATGTTTGCAATTACACACTATTCTCCGGGTTTTAATTAATTATGTTACAATATAACCTTATACAACATAGACCTCGTGGCATGACATCTACGACTTTCAAGAAAGATAAACCAGATAAAACCGTTGTCTGTTTACCATTTGAACTGCGAATTATGTTTTTATAGCATTTTTAAGAAAGCCAATTTGTTGCTAACATTTTCCACAAAAAATACATTAAAAAATTTGCTAGGTAACCCAAAGGAAAAAGATAAAAGCACAGATGTGTCGGAAATCAATGAAATAGGTTGTAAGGATTGTGAACTTAAATATTATAGGGTGTCTAGAGCTGCATCTTATAAACCCATTTTGAAAATCACAGGCTGGCCCATAAGTCGTTGGTGATACACCCCTTCTTTTTTTAATAAAATATCCCTTATGTTATTGCATTTTTACATGTTGCATCGAATTAAAATGCATGTTTGTAAGAAGAAAAAAAAAGATATCGTCTTAAGCTGCATCTTATAAAAATATTTTGACAATCATAGGATGGTCCGTAAGTCGTTGGTGATCCCTACAACTGTTTTTTTCGAACAACCTTATATTATTGCATGTTGCTTTTTTTATCGAAATATGATGTACGTTTGTAAGAAAAAAATTCGAGACGCAGTAAGCGCGTTTTGGTAGCGAATTTTCACTAAATCCTTCACATTTCAATAACTCAATTTGTTATTAACCTAAGGTTTGTTGGCTAGGAAACCAGTTTTCTCGGACAGATTTAATGTTTATTTTCGTAAAATTGGTGTACATTTTCAAACAATAAGTAATGTTTACAAAAGATGGTACATTGTTTCTACTATATAGGCTAAAGCGGTATTTGACACTGAAAACAAATCAGTGTATTTTCTGCTAATGATTATGTTTATATTTTTGGGAAATACATGACATTGCTAAAATATGGTTAAAAAGTTTGATGTAATTCCAATTTTGGTGAATTTGCAGTTTACCCCGCAACAGTTTTAGATAAAGCGACAGCGGATAGACAAAGTTTGGCATCTTACATGCACGTTGACATTATTTTTACTTTTTGCTTCCTTGTCTTTGCCAAGTTATTTACATTTAAACTTCTTCGCTGGCCTGTGCGGTAAGTTAAAGATGATTATTTTTTCACAATTTCTCTATTTTTCGCTTGCCATGTTACATACTCCTTTCCCGGTATACCCCTTCCCCTACAGTTATCTAATACTATCTATTTCTCAGATTACACTCCGCCATGCTCTTGCTGGAGGGCGGGGCGGGGTTTTGGTCCGCTACTTTGTCGTGGCGGTTTTCATTCCTCTCCTGCATGCCTACAACCACCCTCAATGCATAAACCACATGAAGAATTTCTTCGGAACAACCCGCAAGAAACTTACGGGACCTGCGGCGAATTCTGGGTAGACAGGCTTTAAAGGAGGTGTAGCTGGAAAATGTGAAAAAGGCAGCGTTTAGATGTTCGATTAAGCTGTTTTCGCATTTTCCTCCGGGAGGTAAACTGCAAATTTACCCAAATTTCAATTATTCACTGTACCCTACCTTCCCTAATTAAGTTTGATGGTAGCAAAACGAAAGTTTTTTTCGTAGATTTTAATTTAATTATTTTGTTTTAGTATTGTGACGCCACTGGTAGTGGAGTTATGGTTATTTACGACATGGCATGGAAGTGCAACAGAGATGTGAGATGCCGCGTGGCTCGCTGCTCGTTTTTGTTTTGTAAAAAAATTGTATAAGTGGCTGTGAACCTACACAACACGATATTGCAACAAAAAGAGACAAAAATAATTCGAAAAAGAGAAGCCAGGATACGTACACAGGTGGGTCCGCGTGTCTGGTCGAGGTCGAGTTCGGTGGACCTCTACCAGCCGCCGACTCACCAACTGTCGCGACCATCACACGTGCCTTCGTCAATACATGCGTCACGCTTCTACTTATTGTGGGAACTGGGAACTGGCATTCTCTTACAATACCGTGATACACGCCTCCACTAATTTTCACGCCGCCTTCGTTTGATATACCTACATACATTCTCTTTTAGAATTACTAGATCCTACGAGTTTAATGTTACTTACATAATTAAGTACCTACCTAACTACATAATATAGCCAATCCGTTTCAGGATGTGCCTTTAAAAAAGGCATTAAATAGGTACCTACTATAGGTAATATGTATGCACCTAATACATATTATGGCCGTGGGATAATAATTACTGTGAACTTGAAACTATTTGTTTTGAGATTTATAATACTAATGTGTGTTGTCATCCCTGCCAGAAATGCCATATAGAAACATATAAAAAACTTATAGATTTCTATATGGTTGAATATGAGTATTTGAAACAGGGATTTCGCCAAAAACCACATAAGAATCCTATATTTATTTCCCATATAGATATACAGAGGTTTCATATGGAAAGCCTCATAGAAATAATTAAATAGGGAAAATATGGTAGCTTATATGTAATTCCACATAAGCTACCTCACAACAGTATGGAAATCCATATAGAATCCTTCCAAAACGGAACTTCATATAGATCCTTATAACTCCGTTTGAGCAATCTGATTGGTTGGAATCTGAAACAAAACCCCTGCCAGTAATTATAATGTAACATAACCTGTCATAAATGCCTATTATTATCTATATAGTTTTATACATTAGTGTCAATAATTCTAAGCAGTTAATGCATGTGATTAGTGCTTAAATCAGTGGAAATCAAATATGAAAATTTCAAGCAAAAATAAACGATATAAATTTTGAGGTTAGGTTTAAATTGAATTCCAATATTTTGTTAATGATAAATTTACATCGCAAAATACTTAGACAGATTGATTCAGGGGGTCGAAATAACACCAATTAAACTTGTGAGTTCTACCGATCTAAAACATGCCAACGACGTTCCTTACGAACGTTAATTAGACCACAAGTTTAACTAATGTTTTTAATAGTTAAACGGGATAAATATTGTGAATAAATTAAATTACTACGTACTTACGGGCAGAATCCACCACCCATCAAAACTCCGAAAGCACAAAACACATAAACAAAAAACGTTGATTGTTGAACAGTTGACAATGACTCTCGGCAAATCAGCGACCAATATTCACCAATACAGATCACGTAACAGTTAGGCTCTTGTGATTCTGATTGGTTCTTTGACATTGTCATCTTATACGGATTTCCGTGGCCTATTCCATTATTTCATAAAATGATCCTTATAGAAACCAAACAATACCGCATAGACTACTTTATGGATTTCTATGTGGTATTCCTAGAAAGGGAATTCCGTACAAATACATATATAATTCACAACACTTCCGCATACATTTCCCATTAACCTTATAGATACTAGTCAAACCACGTAGGTTTCTTATACGTTTTAATAGTATTTCTATAAGTCATTTCTGGCAAGGATATTGATAACTTAAAAAATAATAGGCTGATTCCCTACGTTCCCTACGAACCAGTTTTCCCAAGAAAAGTTTAGGATTTCTTCAAGGATAATTTTAGGTGAATTTGCAGGTTAGTCCACGGACAGGCAGTTTCAGATAAATCGACTGCTGATAGATAAAGTTTGGCATCTCACACGCGCACGTTGATACTACTTTTACATTTTGATTCCTTGTCTTTGCTGAGTTATTTACATATAAAAGGACATATATCGGTGAATTTTCACTTTAGTCCACGGACAGTTTTAGATAAATCAACTGCTGATAGATAAAGTTTGTACGCCGTGTTTTTGGCTGAGCGGATGATGTGGGGGTTACTTTGTCCTGGGGGTTTCCTTTCCCTCCTACATGCCTACTACCTGTTTGTACTACAGAAACTGTACCGTATCGGAATTTTTCAAAGTTTAAATTTCATCTATTGTCTTCAGATTTCCAGACAGAGGTAACATAGAAGAAGATGCTGTCCTTAGATGTTACTTTTGTCTCGAAATCTGAAGACAATAGATGAAATTCAAACTTTGACAATTTCCCATTGGTACATAGGTTTTTTTCTATAAAGATTATGCTATATAACAAATTTTATGTCTTGTGGTTAAAAAAAACTCATTGCAATAAAAACATTTAATGAAAATTAGCTAACATAACGCACTTGCTGCGTTGAGACTTTTGAAGACCTACTGTATGAAACAATTAGGCTTTTCAGATTTTCAAAATTTATTAGGCTAATTAAAAACTTATATATGTGGGGTCTGTGGCCGTTAAAGAATTATATAAAAGCCTGGTGCAGCAAGTGAGTTATAGTAGCGACTTTACAAAAAAACTTACAAATTCTCGTAACTTAATTTTTCATCAGCCTGGTCATTTAAATTATAGTCTATAATAAAGGCTAGATACGAGTATCAAATTTGATCAAAAGAACTTAATGACTTCGAAAGACAATTTTTTTTGGAAAAAGACTTTAATTATTTGAGAAAGCTGGTCCGATCGTGCTACCTAACAACCTCGTTCAAACTATTTACAGAAGAAAGCCACGTACGAAGTTTCATACAACACTGAATGCATTTTGGAGGGTTTATTAGGTATATATTGCTTTATATTCAATCACTTAATCTAAGTAAACTTTGGTTGTCATAACTGACAAGGTGTTAAATGGGTATAGTTCCTCTGTTAACAAATCTCAAAGAACAAGTTTAAAAAGTCTGGACACAGAAAAAAATATGTACCATATTTCACCAAAGTAAATTATTTTGTTTAAGAAGTACAGTTTCCGAAAATAAACTTCAAATCTTCCCCAAAAGACTGGTAAGATTTTCCTGGCCAACGAACCTCTTCAAGCTATTTACACACCCGTCAAGATATAATAATTAAAAACAAATCGAGAAAAATCTTAAGTACGTAGCTACCTACATGAAAATGTGCAAACAATATATTCTTTAACAAAAATTCGCTAACTTTTTTGTTGAACTGTAAACAATTATGCAAAACTCACTTCACCAAAATTTGCTGAAAAACATGAATAAAATTCAAATTATTACCTACTTAATCTGTAATTAAAAAAAAAGGAAAATGTTAAAAAGTTCATTTTTTAGCTTTTAACAGAAATTAGAACCAGTGGAAGTAAGGATATATATATATATATATATATATATATATATATATATATATATATATATATATATATATATATATATATATATAAGTGGATAAATACTCATATTTTCATGTCACAAGCTGTCAGAAATCATAACATTATTTGTCTGTCACTTGGATGTTTCATTTGACATTTGTGAAAATAATTTATCAATTTACACTCCTACTTACATATTATGAAAACGTAAACATGGATAATCCTATAAAATTAACTACCTATTTTTGCATTTTTGTACCAAAGTTAATTGAAATATTCAAATATTTTTCTTATAATAATAAAAATAAATCTTCTCAAAAAATTCGGGACGCAGCAAGTGCGTTATGGTAGTGAATTTTTATTAAATGCTTCAATTTTGAATAACTCAATTTTCTATAAACTTAAAAAGTTTAATTTTGGTATGTAGTAAGGTCTTTCCTAAGAACATATACACCAAATCTCATTTAAATACCTTTGTAATTTTTGGAAAAAAAAAATTCCGAAAGAAAAATCAAAATTTGAATAACTCATTTTTTTATAAACTTAGAAAGTTGAATTTTCATACGTAGTAAGGTCTCTCCCAGGGCAACATACCCTTTAAATTTTATTAAAACAGCTTTGTAATTTTCGGGGAAAAATTTTTTCCCGGAAAAGCCTTTCCGATTTTCCTGGCTAACGAACTCATTCAAGCCATTAATAAAAGAAAGGCACTTGCCGAGTTTCATCGAAATCGGTTAATTAATTCTTGAGTTATCGGATGGATATTTGAAAAAATTTGTGCAAAGTCTCACCATCGATAGCTCTCTATTACCGAATTTTTTAAAATAAAAATTCACTAATATTTTGGTTAAAGGATAAGCAATTATTTTTTTTGGCAATGCATTTTTAATCCTATAGTGTTGGAAGGGACCTGCTGAACTTATTATGATATCTTAGGCAACACACAATACACAACATATAAAAACATTGTGTTCTTTCTTATAAGTGTTGCTCTATGCAATGTGTCGCAGTTTGGACGTCAGTTTACAATGCGAGAAATCTTAAAACAAGGCAACATATTCACCAAATTTCATCAAAATAGCTATGTAATTTTCAGAGACAAACATTTTTTTCGAAAGTAACCTCAAAATTTTCCCGGAAAACCGTGTCAGATTTTTCTGGCTAACGAATTCTTTCAAGCTATTAATAAAAGCAAGGCACTTGCCGAGTTTTATCAAAATCGGTTAATTATTTTTTGAGTTATCGGTTGGATATATATATATATATATATATATATATATATATATATATATATATATATATATATATATATATATATATAAACATATAAAAATCGAAACTGTCCCCGGATATGGGTTCTAGGGGCCCAAATTCGCGCTCATTTGCAAACATTTTTGCAAAGTCTCACCATCGATACCTCTCTATTAGTGAATTTTTTAAAATAAAAATTCACTAATAATCACATACCTAATCTGATCGCTTATTAGAATTGAAAAGAACAACAAATTTTAAACTGATCCCTACCTGAAGCTTGGTATGCGACTATTAAAAGTAAATATATACAAAACTAGAGTCTTCAGCTATATATAGGGAGTGTTACACATAAGTTGAAGCAGAGGGCATGCACTTTATCCTTGAAACATAAAATACCATAAGCAATAAACTGTTCCTGTTGAAAAAAATTGAGTTGCGGCAGTTTGAATTTTTTCATATTAATAAGTTAGTATTTGAGAGTCACCTGTGACCTGTATATTGCATCTCGATTTTTATATAATATAGGAAGTGTTCTACAAAAGTTTAAACATATATGCGGCGGCATGCCCTTCGCTCCTCAAACATAAAACATTGCTGTTCTATTTGAAAAATTTCAGTGACGCCAGTTGAATTTTCTCAAACTCAGCCAGTATTTGCGTGTGGCCTTTATGAACCCATATGGCATCTTGATTTTTTCGACTAATATAAACGAAAACCTCCCAGAATGCGTCAATTTTATGGGACCCCGCTACGTATTGGTTAAAACGCCGTATCAAATTCAGCCAGTATTTGAAGGCACCTGGCACCTGTATAAGGCACCTTGATTTTATCGACAAATAATATAAACGAAAGCCTCCCCTAATGCGTCAATTTTATGGGAGTTCGCTATATCTATTGGTAAAAACGCCGTATCACAATTTTTATATGTATGTTTCAAAAACGTGAAAACTTGTAGAACAATAATTGAAATAAGTCGAAAATGATGACCGATATCAATTTTTTTATCAGATTCATTTACCTATAAAACTATTCAGAATATGTAGCTTCTAAAGCGGTAGCTGTAACTACACAAAGGATTTGCATTGTGGATGAAATCAACTAAAGGTATGCACCATGTAGGTATCTAGAGAACACGTTTCAGAGATTCACGATGTTGAGATGAGATTATATGTATGTTATGTTGGCTTTGACCACAGTCAAAGTTAGGTGGGTTTCAACGTCTGCGTACGTTGGCGAGTGGCGATCCGTGAGAATCTTAAAGGCGTGCGACTCCCAGGCGCGCGACCACACACCATACACAAGACAACTCACTGCACCGCATGCCACGCTTACTTGCTTGCTCGGTTGGCCAGGTACCCGCTACAGATCTAATCGTGATGACATAACACCCAGGCTCAGAAAACTTGTACACTTACCAACAGCGTGGGTAGTAGTACAATTTTTTTCTCTTATTATGTAGGATGTTCTGAATTGTATGGTTGTAAACTGAAGAGGCATTTTCGTTATTTATAGAAAGTATAGGTAACTACTGACGCAGCCAGTGCGGTATGACAGCGAATTTTAATTAAAATGTTTTCCATTAATAGTGAATAGATGAACAGTTGATTGTAAAGATCTGTTTTTAAAATTTTATATTGTTATATTTTGATGAAATAATATATTACTTCCCACTAAGCATAGTAACTTACAGATGCTTACCAGAACGTTACATTTATTTACCATTAAACAAGTTAGGTTCGCAATGTTTCTAAATGTTTGCAGCCAAAAAACCAATGCAAAGTTAAAAATAAAACTCTAAGATAACATTCAAATGTAATACCTCCTTAGTCAGCTTGTTGCTTTTCTTCATTTGTAAGCCCGCGTAGAGTTTCAATTGTAATGTTTCTGAAAGTTTGATTCAGTTTGTAAACATTTATGTGAATTCACTTCGTTTTTGTGATCTTGTATGTTCGATCGTCGTCCAATAGCAATAGCAACATACCCACCGCGAACTGTCAACGCGCGCGTCATTAATGGCGGATTGTTGTTTCAGCGAATTTTTCGTAAAACGAAAAATTACTAATGGGGAGATCTGTGTTTATATATATATATATATATATATATATATATATATATATATATATATATATATATATATATATATATATATATATATATATATATATATATATATATATCACACCGATAACTCAAAAAACAATGGGCCAGGAAAATCGGACCAGTTTTTCCGGGAAAATTTTGGGTCTTCTTTCGAAAATTTTGTATCTCCGAAAGTAACAGAGCTATGACAACCAAATTTGACATATACGTTTGTCCCGTCAAACTTACCCTACATACCAAAATTAAAATCTCTAAGTTAAAATAAAAAAAGTTATAGGCATTTAAAGCAAAAAAATTTGGGTGCCACTGGTGATCAGAGGAAAGCACAAGTACAAAGTATTTTGTGTGATTAACAAAACAGAATACCAGATGTTTGATGAAATTGAAAGTTTTCTAATAAACAAACCCTAAAACGTTATATTACTCAAGTTTTTACGAAAAAATGTCAATTTTCACCAAATCACCCACCATTCATCCCCTAACCCCTGGAGCGATTTTACCCTAAAACAATCAGAACCGTTCGTTTGTCGGGTGCTAACTGTGTACCAAATTTGAAGACGATACCTTAGTTAGTTCTACAGTTATCGTGGCTACAAATAGACAGACATACAGACCAACAGACAGAAGAAAAAAAACGTTTAAGCGAAATTTTTTTTTAAATTTTTGTCGCCGACGCCATACTTCCACACGTTGTGACGATGTGGAAGTAAAAATATCTAGCTTTGTAATTTACAAATTTAGGTACATTACCTCAGGCTGTTTATGTTTCGTTTTCCACACTCCAGACAACGAACTACTTAATTACCAAAATTCAAACAATTTACGCTACAATATGATTGTTTAATCTTCAAAACTTCCAGAAAAATAAATAGACACGGGTGAAATAACATTATGATGTTGATATCATAAATAAAAAGTTCAGGACGCAGCAAATGTGTTATGGTAGCGAATTTTCTTTAAAATGTTTTTAAAGGAAAATATGTCTTGTTTTTACAAGAAGGACATTTGGTTGATAGTATAACCTATATAGTACTAACAATGTACTATATTTCGTTAAAATAGCTTTGTTGTTTCAAAAATACAACAATTTTCAAAAAATATACTTTTAAAGTTCCAGAAAAACACATTCAATTTTCCTGGCCAACAAACCTCATCAAGCTATTTACACACCTGCCAAGATATAATTATTCACAAACAACTTTAGGACCAAAATTGAAAAAAATATATTTTTTTACATAAATTGCCTTCAGTAATGTTATACTAAATTATATTTTTCACAAAAATTCTACAACTTTTTTTTACAATAACTTACTAAACATTTATTATTCATTACCAACATATCACAAAAATCTTACAAAAAATGATTTCTACGGAAACGCTAAAAACATTTCAGCGAAAACTTTTCAAATTCAGCAACTATTTGAGAGTACCTGTATACGGCAGCTCGATTTTTTCGACGAGTAATACAAAGAAAAGCTCTCTGAATGCGTCATTTCCATGGGGCTCCGCTATCTATTGATACAAACGCCATATCACAATTTGTGATATGCGTTTGAAATATGTGCCAAAAACGTGAAAAGTTGCAAAACAAATGAAATAACTCAAAAACGATAAACGATATCATTTTTTCCCTTACAAACATGCATTATAATTTGATGGAAAACACAAAAATGCAACAACATCAGAGGTGATCTATTAAAAAAATAAAGCGTGTATCACCAACGACTTATGGGCCACCCTATAATAACGGATATATTGAGCTTTACCCTAGAAATGCGTCACCTTGTATAAACAGGCAAAAACTAAAACTGACCCTGTATATGTGTTTAGGGGTTCTAGTTCCGGCTTATTTGAAGAAATCTTTTTAAAATTCATAAGTCGCGGTCTTCTTAATAACGAATTTTTTCTACGAAAATTTGCCAAAATATAAACTATTAAACCATAAATTCTATAGCGTAAACTATTGCCGAAACATCAAAAAGAGGGAGAAAATATTTTAGTAAAATGAAGGACAGTGATGGTTGGAGCTGAAACTTAAGGCTTTGTGAATCACACTTTTCGGACATAATCCGTATTTGCTTAAACTTCGTTGTCTGAAAATTTATAAAATTTGCAAAATATTTTTTCTGCTACTTCTTGACAGTTTTCCGCCATGAAAACCTAACCGTTGTATGTAATATTCAATTGGTTTTGTTAATCACACAAAATACTTTGTACTTGTGCTTTCCTCTGATCACCAGTGGCACCCAAATTTTTTTGCTTTAAATGCCTATAACTTTTTTTATTTTAACTTAGAGATTTTAATTTTGGTATGTAGGGTAAGTTTGACGGGACAAACGTATATGTCAAATTTGGTTGTCATAGCTCTGTTACTTTCGGAGATACAAAATTTTCGAAAGAAGACCCAAAATTTTCCCGGAAAAACTGGTCCGATTTTCCTGGCCCATTGTTTTTTGAGTTATCGGTGTGATATATATCGGACCAGTTTTTCCGGGAAAATTTTGGGTCTTCTTTCGAAAATTTTGTATCTCCGAAAGTAACAGAGCTATGACAACCAAATTTGACATATACGTTTGTCCCGTCAAACTTACCCTACATACCAAAATTAAAATCTCTAAGTTAAAATAAAAAAAGTTATAGGCATTTAAAGCAAAAAAATTTGGGTGCCACTGGTGATCAGAGGAAAGCACAAGTACAAAGTATTTTGTGTGATTAACAAAACCAATTGAATATTACATACAACGGTTAAGTTTTCATGGCGGAAAACTGTCAAGAAGTAGCAGAAAAAATATTTTGCAAATTTTATAAATTTTCAGACAACGAAGTTTAAGCAAATACGGATTATGTCCGAAAAGTGTGATTCACAAAGCCTTAAGTTTCAGCTCCAACCATCACTGTCCTTCATTTTACTAAAATATTTTCTCCCTCTTTTTGATGTTTCGGCAATAGTTTACGCTATAGAATTTATGGTTTAATAGTTTATATTTTGGCAAATTTTCGTAGAAAAAATTCGTTATTAAGAAGACCGCGACTTATGAATTTTAAAAAGATTTCTTCAAATAAGCCGGAACTAGAACCCCTAAACACATATACAGGGTCAGTTTTAGTTTTTGCCTGTTTATACAAGGTGACGCATTTCTAGGGTAAAGCTCAATATATCCGTTATTATAGGGTGGCCCATAAGTCGTTGGTGATACACGCTTTATTTTTTTAATAGATCACCTCTGATGTTGTTGCATTTTTGTGTTTTCCATCAAATTATAATGCATGTTTGTAAGGGAAAAAATGATATCGTTTATCGTTTTTGAGTTATTTCAATTGTTTTGCAACTTTTCACGTTTTTGGCACATATTTCAAACGCATATCACAAATTGTGATATGGCGTTTGTATCAATAGATAGCGGAGCCCCATGGAAATGACGCATTCAGAGAGCTTTTCTTTGTATTACTCGTCGAAAAAATCGAGCTGCCGTATACAGGTACTCTCAAATAGTTGCTGAATTTGAAAAGTTTTCGCTGAAATGTTTTTAGCGTTTCCGTAGAAATCATTTTTTGTAAGATTTTTGTGATATGTTGGTAATGAATAATAAATGTTTAGTAAGTTATTGTAAAAAAAAGTTGTAGAATTTTTGTGAAAAATATAATTTAGTATAACATTACTGAAGGCAATTTATGTAAAAAAATATATTTTTTTCAATTTTGGTCCTAAAGTTGTTTGTGAATAATTATATCTTGGCAGGTGTGTAAATAGCTTGATGAGGTTTGTTGGCCAGGAAAATTGAATGTGTTTTTCTGGAACTTTAAAAGTATATTTTTTGAAAATTGTTGTATTTTTGAAACAACAAAGCTATTTTAACGAAATATAGTACATTGTTAGTACTATATAGGTTATACTATCAACCAAATGTCCTTCTTGTAAAAACAAGACATATTTTCCTTTAAAAACATTTTAAAGAAAATTTGCTACCATAACACATTTGCTGCGTCCTGAACTTTTTATTTATGATTTCAACATCATAATGTTATTTCACCCGTGTCTATTTATTTTTCTGGAAGTTTTGAAGATTAAACAATCATATTGTAGCGTAAATTGTTTGAATTTTGGTAATTAAGTAGTTCGTTGTCTGGAGTGTGGAAAACGAAACATAAACAGCCTGAGGTAAGGTACCTAAATTTGTAAATTACAAAGCTAGATATTTTTACTTCCACATCGTCACAACGTGTGGAAGTATGGCGTCGGCGACAAAAATTTAAAAAAAAATTTCGCTTAAACGTATTTTTTTTCTGTCTGTTGGTCTGTATGTCTGTCTATTTGTAGCCACGATAACTGTAGAACTAACTAAGGTATCGTCTTCAAATTTGGTACACAGTTAGCACCCGACAAACGAACGGTTCTGATTGTTTTAGGGTAAAATCTCTCCAGGGGTTAGGGGATGAATGGTGGGTGATTTGGTGAAAATTGAAATTTTTTCGTAAAAACTTGAGTAATATAACGTTTTAGGGTTTGTTTATTAGAAAACTTTCAATTTCATCAAACATCTGGTATTCTGTGCTTAAATGAAATTAGTAGTTGAATGTGTGGAATGGAGTATCAGTGACAGAAATTTTTATTTTTTTTTGCTAAAACGGCGTAAAAAGTGTCAAAATATATAGAAAATTTGATTCTGGAAAGAATTTTTTTGTCTGTCGGTTGGTCGGTCTGTCGGTCTGTACGCCTGTCTGTTAGTAAGCCCAATAACTTTCGAACTAACTGAGATATAATCTTCAAACTTCGTATCCAGTTACCACCCGACAAAGGAACGCTCCTACATGAGATGTAGAAAACGAGAAGATTTTAAATTTTTATTCGTTGAGAAAAAAAAAAGAGTTTATTATTTTAAAATGAATAATTAAAACTAATTTTGAACATATCCTGCTACTTCGGGGCAACTTTTAGTCTACACAATTTTTTTTCGTGCTTTCAACTCAAAATTTATAATAAAAATTTGAAATTTGGTGGTTTTGTACTTTTGTACGTGTACTTTCAAAATGGTCAACAAAAAGCTAGTCTTGTCATTTACAAAAATGTTCAATGACCTTTGCCACAAATGATGTTACATATTTTTTTAAAAGATTCTAACTAAAAATACTATCTGAAGCCTTCGAACATTATTGAAAAAATCTGTACCTGAGCCTCCGAACATCGGAGAAGCAGAAACAACGCTGACAACACTGAATCAGCTTTCGGCTGCCACTTGCGAGAGAGAAGGAGAGAGAGAGAGAGAGAGAGAGAGGCCACACCTTGGACAAGGAAAGCAACGGAAGTATCCTTTATCCATAAAGTTTTGTCATCGAACAATTGGTCTTGGAGGAAATGGAGATTTACATTCCAAAATAGTGTTCCTGCTCATTGACGATCGGTCCCAATTATGGAGCGAAACAAACTTGGTTCGTTGTTCTTTGCTTTCTCTGTTGGCAGTTTTCTGCTTACCTGTGTCATCTGCCACCTCCGTCACTTATCGTTTTCGTTTTCAATCGTCTTCCCAACTGTTCAGGTTTGTTTTTATAAGTGCACAGACTTCATTTTGCTGCTTTAATAAAATAAAAACAAAGCTCATCTATATTCATCCTCTAGCTGGTTCAAGCCTCTAGATGCTTCTGTTCTCTTGTTCAATATCATTTTCGTCTGGAAATCTGAAGACAATAGATGAAAACTAAAACTTTGATACATTCCATACAGCACATTTTTTGTAATCATAAAAATAGGAATCAGTAAGTATTAATTGGCAGAAAGGCACCTTTATTTTCGTTTTCTTTCTGAGTTTCACTTATGATATAAAATACTGGTCTGCAATTTTCATTTGTAATTTTCATTTGTACTGTCGGTTTTTCTTTTTTCTTATTTTCCAGAAAGTTTTCTATGGAAGTTAGTTAACTTAGTCCATTCTCGGAGTTTGAGGCCCTCTCCAAAAATATTCCAGGCTTCTCGGCGGAATCTATGGTATCTTGCAGTGAAACATTGGTGCATTCGGAGCTTTCAGATTCGTTGTCGAAATCGGAATCTTCCATCATTTCTTGGGTAGTATTAAAATTTGAAGCTTTAATTATTTCGGAATGTGTAGGAATATCTGAAGTTTCCACAGAATTATCTATGTTCAGGTAATCCATCGCATCCCGCACTTGTGCCAATTTCATAACCCTCGCATATTCGCTCAAAAGAATGTCATCGTTTTCGTCGGCGATATCTTCGCCAGCAATAACACCTTCCAAAAATGTTAAATCAACTTTTTCATTTCTATGCTCAAAATGAAAACCAGCATGGCTGAAACAGTTTGCATCTGTTTTTTGTGAGACATTTTCTGTGCACGATCAAGGAGACGAATCTTCAAGGAGATTTACCGAGAATCACGCTGATTCTTGTCCATGTTGTCAATTTTTTTGTGACGAGTTATGTTCTGTTATTACATTTCGGAGTTGACAATTCCCTGATCCAAAGGCTGCAGTATAGCGGTGGTATTAGGCGGCAGAAAAAATAGTTTGATGTTTTTCAAACTCTTTAAAATGGTGGATGCACAATTATCAACCACAACCAAAATTTCTCTATTCGTTTTTTAGAGTTCTCTATCCCATTTTTTTCAGTCAGGGCTCGCCCGCGTCTTTGACGCCCCGATAGCACTACAGCCTTTGGCTTATTGTACATGCCCTTAGTGTTTTACTCCACCCGTTCCAAAATCACGGTTCGTTGAACTAGTCTGCACAGCGATTGGTAGGGTGAAGTTTGATATTGCTCTGTCTCCGGCCTAGGCTGACCGTAGATCAGTTGTTTTTTGCGGTCCACAGCTTTACACTCGCACAAGATGTGCTGAGCTGATTCCTCCCCTCGCCACAGGGTCTGCATGCGAGGTCGCCCTCGAGCCGCCCCATTTTGTGCAGGTGTATCTTGACGGCCATGTGTCCCGTCAAGAGAGCTGTTATGTTTCTGAGCTGTGCTCTGCTAAGATTTAGCAGCTCCACAGCTCACTTTGAACTGGGTTGGTCAATTACTGACTTCCCATGTCTAAGCCCTGGACAGTCTGCACAAAACACTTTGTGTTTGTTTCTGACCCAGGACTTAATGGCTCCCATTGAAGTGCTCTTTGTCACGCCCAGAACCGGTTCTGGTCCCATAAATGGTTCTGCTGACCCTCTCTTCGCGAGACTGTCAGCTTCTTCATTGCCTTTGACTCCTGAGTGACCCGGCACCCAGATCATGGTGACCTCATTCTGCCCAGCCAGGTTGCTCGTCTCATCTCGGCATTCACTTACCAGGCTGTAATTTGCCCGTGGGCTACTTAGGGCGTTAAGGGCTGCCTGGCTGTCTGTGGCTATAATAATCCGCTTGTTGGTGTAGCCCCTCCTCTTGTTTTCCCGCACACTGTGCAGGATGGCGTACATTTCGGCCTGAAAGACCGTTGCATGGGTTCCGAGTCAAATACTATGACTTACCCTCGGTCCTTCCGAATAAGCAGCTGCCCCCATCCCACGCTCCCCGCCGGATCCGTCCGTGAACCAGACGAGCGCGTCTCGTTGTATGCCCGGAGTCTCCTGCCATGCCTCGCGGTCGGGGATTTCCACTGTAAAATTGTTTTCCTGCAGATATGCGAGCTCGCGAAATCTGACCTCATTTCAAGCATAGGCTCCTTCACGATCTCCTGAATTTTGCAGTGGCCCCTGAAGCCTGGGTTGATCTTTAGTCTACCATTGTAGGCTAGTCTGTATAGTCCTAGCTGGCCTCCCCTATAATAACTAAGTGTAGGGGGGCAGATCCAGCAACGCCTCCATGGCGGTTGTTGGGGTTTAAGTCATGGCCCCTGTGCTGCCCAGGCAAGCCATCTTTTGGATCTTGCCTAGCTTTTGTGTGGAGCTGGATTCTGCCACCTTAGGCCACCAGACCAGTGCCTTCCTTACCTTCTTGGCCATTGGACTGTTCCTACCGTATAGAGTGAGAGTTCTGTGACTCTCCCACATTCTCCTCCTCGTAAACGGTATGACGGTTGCTTTCTCGGGGCTCACCCCAAACCCTCGACCAACCGTTCACCTTTCCACCACTTTCAGTGCTGTCTGCATGCGCTCTCACACTGACTGTGTAACCTTTCCTCGGACTATGATGACAATGTCGTCCGCATAGCCCTGTACCTCATACCCCCCTCCCGAGAGCCTCCCTAGCAGGCCGTCCACGACTAGGCACCAGAGCAAGGGAGTCAGAACGCTCCCCTGTCGACACCCCGCCGCGACCCCCGCCAGCAGAGTCCCTCCCGCGAGTGTGGTGAACACCGCCCTGTTCCTGAGCAATCCACCTGCACCAGGTCTCCTCTATTCCACGCTCCCTGGCAGCTGCCAGAACCGACCCGAATGAGGTGTTGCTGAAGACCCCTTCTATGTCTAGGAAGGCCCCCCAACGCCACCTCCCTGTTCTCCAGTGTATTATCAAGTTTCACAACCAGTGCTGTTTCTGTTGAGAGTAATGCTCTGTATGCATAGTGTTCGTAGTGTATGGGATATGCTTCCAGTAGACCGCCCCTAATGTGCCGGTCCAGCAGTTTTTCCATTGCTTTTAGCAAGAAGGACATGAGACTTATTGGTCTCAGGGACTTTGCCTGGTATGTTGGACGCACAGGTTTAGGAATGAATATAACCATGATCAGTCTCCATGCCCTCGGAATGTATCCCAGAGCCAGACTGGCCCTCATAATGAGGGTAAGCGCTGGCGCCAGTATATCTATACCCTGTTGGAGCATGATGGGCATTATTTCATCAGATCCCGGGGATTTGTATAGCTTGAAGCTGTTAATGGCGCATCTGATTTTGCTCCAAGTAACCATCCAACAATAGAAGATTTACAGAACTTAGTAGATCATGTAGTGACGAGTAGCGAGGAGAGCGGACTTACCTTAAATATCAAAAAGACCAAATTTATGACCATTACAAAATCAGGACAGCAACAGTAAAACCTATGGATCAATGGAGAACTAGTAGAGAAAATCAGTAAGTACAGGTACCTGGGAACAACTGTCAATGAAAAAAATGAGTACACTGAAGAAATGAAATCAAGAATTGGACAAGCCAGAACCATATATAACAGAATCAGAAGAATTAGAGTCAGAATATTGAGATGCTACGTTTTCTCGGTGTTGCTATATGGGATGGAATTAAGGACGTTAAAGAAAGATATAAGTGATCGACTGGAGGCATTTGAGATGTGGTCATATAGAAGGATCTTGAGGATAAGTTGGATAGACATGGTAAAAAATGAGCAGGTACTGGGAAGAATGAGAAAAGAAAAAGAGATATTGAACACAATTAAAATAAGGAAGCTGCAATATCTGGGCCACGTGATAAGAGGAGAGAAATATGTATTGTTGCAGAATATTATGCAGGGAAATATACGGGGAAAGAGAAGCAGAGGAAGAAGACGTATTTTCTGGCTAAATAACCTGAGAAAATGGTACAACTGTAGTTCCGTTGAGTTGTTCAGAGCTGCAGCATCAAAAGTGTAGAGTAGCCATGATGAGAGTCAACCTTCTAAGAGGAGACGGCACTTGAAGAAGAAGAAGAAACCACCATTTTAGCGACTGTCCAGTCTACTCTAGATGCCCGCCTATAAGGAGCCTATATTTCTGAGTGTTCCCAGTCCGGAGGTGATTGGTTTATTATGTTACAGCCGGGGAAGTGCGTCTGGAGTAAAACTTCCATAGTTTCCTCCCTCGAGCTTGTAAAGCCTCCCATTAATGTTCTAAGGGAGCCTATGTTTGTTAGAGTGCCCATGGACAGGATCTTGTGTAGTCGAGCACTCTCGGATTTGTTCTCCACTTCCTCGCAGTGCCTCCTCCACGACTCCTTCCTGGCGTCCCTCAGTCTTTTGTTATAGGTCGTTAGGGCATGTCTATATTCATCCCATGCTCTCGACTTTTGGCCGCGTTAAACAGCTTACGAACCTGCGTCTTCCTTTGCCTGAGGTCCTCGTTGCACCACGGGACATTCCTGCTGGACGCCCCCATTTACATGGGGCGTTATAGGCCGAGGTGTTTGCGTCTCGCACTTGGGTTGCCGCAATCTCGAGGTCTATTGAATTGTCTATGGTACTCTTAACCCCACGCAGTTCCACTGCTAGGTCTGCCCTGTAGGCTTCCCATTCCGCCTTGCGAGGGTCCCGGTACCATACCATTTGTCTTTCGACTTTGACGATTTCAAACCGAATGTATCTGTGGTCTGAGCTACTCACTTCCTCAGACACAGCCCAGTTCTTAGCAAACTCACCCAGAGACTGGGTGAAAACTGTTAGATCTAAAACTTCCTCACGCCGTGTTGTGACGAAGGTCGGTTTATTACCTCTATTCAATATGTCTAAATTAAATTTTATAAATAATCTCATTCTTCTACTTCATTTTTTAAAATATCGCCAGTCAGTCATGCTTTTAGTAAATTTTCTTCAAAAAAAATCACTAATGGGGAGATCTCGACTATTGAGTTTTGAAAATTTTCTTCAAATAGGCGCAAATTAGGCCTCTTAGAATACATATCCGGGGTCAGTTATATATATATATATATATATATATATATATATATATATATATATATATATATATATATATATATATATATATATATATATATATATTCGTGAAGACTTGTCTATATTTTACTGGGTTTGGTTTCGTGGAAACTTCTTCCTTTATAAACAAAAATTAAATGAAGATTTGTGTGTTTGAGTCAACGACGCTTCGTCGCCGCATGCGCGTTTCTCAGGTTTTCTATTTCACATGTGGATCCGGGGACAAACTAAAATAATAGGCCCACGGTAACTCCTGCCTGTCGTAAGAGGCGACTAATCGGAGGCAGGTGGTAGTTGTCTTTTCCTTTACGTCACAGTAAAGGATTTTTTCACGCCCGAGGAGGTACAACCCTTACATCAAGGGGCCGGGGAAGTCCCAACGGACGTTTCCGGTTCTGGTGTATAAATCGGTTTTCCTTACAAACACAAATGATGATAACTCCTCCTTGTACAAAAGATTCCGGAGATAAAATACCCGGATCTCCGGGAGAGGGGTGTACAGAGGGCGCCAGCATCAAGATTTAACATATGCTTCTCGAATATATGTGGCCTAAATTCTAACCTGAACCCCGTTCACCATATGATCCAGGCTAATAGGCCCCAACTCCTTTTCCTCACCGAAACCCAAATCAGTGCCAAAACAGCAATTAATCACCTTAATTTCAAGGAATATGAGCTCCTTACTTGCTTTAGATTGCATGGAGGTGTGTGCGCATTAGTCCGTAGCAATCTACCCTGCACCAGACTCCCCAATTTAGAAGCTGGAAAAAAAGACATACTTTGGATTAAACTCTCTCTCAGGGCTGCAACTAAATTCATCTGTTGCATTTACCGGCCACCTTCTGACAACAACTTTGTCCAGCTCTTTGACTACCTTTCTGAAAGAACCGACCATCTGATTTCTGAATATCCTTTCCCCGAGGTCCCTATTCTTGGTGACTTCAATGTCCATAATAAGGAATGGCTAGGATTTTCAAAAAACCGATCCACAAGGGAGAGCAGCGGAGGCCTTTGCAATCGGCAATTCTTTAACCAATATGATTCAGCAACCTACCTACTTTCCTCGCATCCCAACACACAGCTCATATCCCATGGATCTCCTTCTTACTACAAAACCTGAATGCTATAAGACATCAGTCACCGCCCCCCTTGGCGCTCAGACCACGGCGTGGTTCCTGCGCAATGCAACCCGAGGTCACACAATCATTACACCCACGTATCGTTTGGCACTACAACTCCGCGAACTGGGACGAAATGCGGGATTACTTGTCCTCATTTCCATGGGCGTCTGTCTGCTTCTCTCATCCTGACCCCCCTGATATCTCACAAAACGTCACCGAAATTATCCAAGCTGGCATGAAATTATTTATTCCTTGTACACAGAAAACCTCTTCAGCTACTCAAAAGCGCTAGTTCTCTAAATTCTGTGACAAGGCCAGACTTGAAAAGGTCAAAGCTCACAAAACGCTTCTACACAATCCCAATCAAGAAAAACGTCAAGCATTTAACGACGCAAGAAACCGCTATGTCCGCACTCTTTCTGGGGCAAAAAACTCGTTTAATAACCACATCAAAAGCAAAGTCCTCTCAAGCTCCAACGGCAGCAAACATTTCTGGACTCTGGCTAAATCTATTGGGAATAATTTCTGCAAGAGCACGTTCCCACCGCTTGTTTCAAGGGATTAAATTGTTTTTACCGCCCCGGGCAAGGCTGAAATTTCTGCCTCGTTGTTTGCCGGCAATTCTACTCTCAACCCACCTCCAAATGTTCCACCACTCCAATGTCGCGCATAAAATGACGGATATCATTTTCAAAAGTAAAAAGGTACGAAAGATGCTCTCTTCTCTTAATACCAGGAAAGCCCTTGGCCTTGACGAGATCCCAGAAATTGTTCTCAAAAAATGCGCACTAGAACTTGATGATGTCCTGACTCGTCTGTTTCAGACATTTTACAATAGAGGAATATTCCTTAGTAACTTGAAAACTGCTCGAGTACAACCCGTCCCCAAGAAACGATCCAAAGCGCTTCCTAGCAACTACAGGCCTAGTTCTCTCCTTTCAGTCGTCTCTAAAGTGATGGAAAAGTATATAAACACCAAATTACTAAAATTTCTTGAAAAACACAGTCTAATCGACGACAGGCAGTATGGATTCCATCAGCGCTGATCAACTGCCGGCCTCCTTTCCTTTGTCACTCATTCTTGGAACAAGTCTATGGAACTACACGGTGAATCCCAGATTGTGGCTCTGGACATATCCAAAGCATTCGATCAGGTCTGGCACGCAGCGCTGCTTAATAAACTGCCGGCGTATGGCCTACCATCAAAACTCTGTATCTGGACAGTAAATTTTCTCTCCAACCGGAGCATATCTGTTGTCGTGGATGGCTATTCCTCTAAACTGTATCCAATTAATGCAGGAGTCCCTCAAGGATCAGCTTTAGCCCCTACTTTGTTTCTTCTCCACATCAATGACCTCCTCCCTAGCACATCCAACCCAATTCGCAGTTACGCGGACGACAGCACCCTCCACTCAAATATACAATATTCTAAGCCAGTCTCTTTAGCCCAATTAGATGAGGATCGCAGACTCATGGAAGGTTCTGTCTTTGCGGATCTCCAAAAAATATTAGACTGGGAAAGTAGAAATCTTGTACAATTCAACTCCACCAAATCTCAGTCTTGCCTTCTATCTCATAAGATATACACCAGATCTAGACCCATTACAATGAACAACCAAGTTATTTAAAGTAATGAGTTCTTTTTACTTGTTGGAATTTCTGTGGATCGAATTCTTAATTGGCAGCAACATGTCACATCAATTGCAGAAACGGCTGCTAAGAAATTGGGTTTCCTCTTCCGGGCTCGCATATGCTTTTCACAACCTAATCTCTATAACTTATATACTTCACAAATAAGGCCAAACCTCGAATACTGCTTCCAGATCAGGGGTTCCGGTGCCGCTTCTACGCTCGCTATCCTGAACTCCATTCAGAAGAGATCTATATGTCTCATTGGTGACCCTACCCTCACCCAAAGGCTGCCATCCCTTGTCCACCGACGTGCCGTTGGTGACCTCTCTCTCTTTTACAAATATCTGCACGGGCACTGCTCAGAGGAGCTTTCTTCCATAGTTCCTCCACCTGCTGACCCCAACAGATGTACCAGGAGAACAGAGCGAATGCACCCTTTTATTGTCTAGGTCAGGAGACATATAACATCTTGTTATGCCCGTTCTTTTGTCCCGAGGACTTCCAAGTTGTGGAATTCCTTGCCGGCAAATGTTTTCCTTCTCCTCCGAACCTCCAAATCTTCAAGTTCAATTAACAAGTTGCCTCTTTCCTCCTAGTCGACACCCACGGTACGATAGTATTTAGGCTGTGAGGCCTCGTGGTGTGTTGTTGAAATAAAAAATCTTAATCTATTAAAAACAAAGTGTAAAAAAAACAGTTTTTTCCACATTTACGTTGATAGCTGTAAAAAATTGAAAAAGCCATTTTTAGAATTGGGTTTTTCTTTAAATCATTGTAAGATAGGTTTTGGCCAAATTATTTAGATTTATCTTCTACCCGTGTGGGTCACACCATCACCCAACTATATTCGTTAGAAGATATACCTTAGTTATCCACAATTTGTTGGAAATCTAACATTTAAGTGTGTTATTCTCATTAGAGAAGATATTTTGTATTACATGCTGTCTTGTGCAACAGTCATGCGTGTTAATGTCTTTTGGTTCCCGGTGATTATTTCTGATTGTATACCAACGTCATCTGTGTGTTGCCGTCAAAGTCGGAAACAGGTGATCTGACTGTATTTGTAGTTTTATTAATCAGTGGTTTGTAAACATTGACAACATCACAGAAAACTATGTATTCAATGTGAAACCGCTTGTTTAGTTAGGTTTCTGTTTGATTAAAAAAAAGTCTTTTGGTTCCCGGTGATTATTTCTGATTGTATACCAACGTCATCTGTCTGTTGCCGTCAAAGTTGGAAATAGGTGATCTAACTGTATTTGTAGTTTTATTAATCATTGGTTTGTAAACATTGACAACATTACAGGAAACTATGTATTCAATGTGAAACCGCTTGTTTAGTTAGGTTTCTTTTTGATAAAGATCCCAGTGTGTACTTACTTTAGTCTACTGTTTAATTCGTAATTATGTATTATTTGATTATTGGCAAGTAGATTTTGGAGAGTGCGTTTATTTCTGTTTTGTCATTTATTGATGCAGGTGTTTTCTTTATCATGATCATCTCTTCTATTGTTCTCTTGTCGGTGTTTTTTCAATGTGTAAGATTCTGGTCTTGTCGTAACCTAATGTATGTCCAGTCTTTGTTTTGTTTGTTCAGTGCAATACTTGCATTGGTTGTGTACTTGTATGCTTCTATCTTTTTTTGAGATACTGTTGTGTCTAAGCTATATGTACACCATCACATGTTTTGCAGGAGATTTAATATACAGTGTGTGTGGTATTCAGTTTCCCAGTTTTGCTTTTTAATTTTGTGAAAAAACATTTTGTGTGGTTTATGCTGTTGTATGCTGTTTGTATGTTGTGTTCTCTGAGTGTGCGCTTTATTGTCACAGATAAGCCCGGTATGCATGGGATGAAAATGTATTCGGTGTCATGTGTGTGCGTTTATTATTGTCTCTGTTCTTGTCTGCTGTATTATGGCGAGGGCGCATGTTCGTCTTTTTAGTGCCTTTTTTATCAGTGTTGTCGGGTAGTTATTGTCTGTTTAGTAAGCTGATTCAAAGTTTAAACATCTACCAGCTGTGAGTTTGGTGTACCACACCGTATGAAAGTTTTGTCTGTCTGTACTTCTAATCAGTGACAGGTGTAAAAAATTGAGCTTACTTTCAGTTTCCGTTTCTATCGTGAATTGCCCTTTTTGATGGAGTTGATTAAAGTGGCCCAAAAGGTCGCCGTTCTTGTCTTTGTGTACCAGCGCCATGCAATCATCTACACATCTCTGGAAAAATAGCAGTGCGAAGTCAAGGTTGGCAATAACAGCTTCCTCGAGGTTTTCCATCACCATATGTGCTATCAGACTAGATATGGGGAGCCCATTGCTACTCCCTATATTTGCATATAAAATCCATCCTGGTATTGAAAGTAATTGGTGTTTAAGGTTAGATCTAACGCTTCTCTGAACTCTTTTTTGGGGATGTTAGTAAACTCCTTGATTTCTCCTCATCTTTTAGATATCTCCCTTACTAATTTTAGAACCTTGATGGCAACACACAGATGACGCTAGTATACAATCGGAAACAATCACCTAGAACCAAAAGACATTAACACGCATGACTGTTTCACAAGACTTCAAATAATACATGTCTTCTCTAATGAGAATAACACCCTTAACTGATTTCTAACAATTTGTAGACAATTAAGGTACATCTTCTAATGAATATAGTTGGGTGATGGTGTGACACACACACAAGTAGGATATAAATTTACATAATTTGATCAAAACATATCTTACAATTATTTAAAGGAAAACCTAATTCTAAAAATGGCTTTTTCAATTTATACAGCTATCAACGTAAATGTGTAATGCGCTTTTTTCACACACTGTTTTTAATAAATTAATATAAAATAAAATAAAAAACCTTAGGAACGCGCATGGGGCGGCGAAGCGTCATTGACTCAAACACACAAAAGTTGCTTTAATTTTTGTTTATATATGAAGAAATTTCCAGCAAACCAAACCTAGTAAAATAATACATACATATACATATACATACATATATATATATATATATATATATATATATATATATATATATATATATATATATATATATATATATATATATATATATATATATTGTAAGGTCCTGGTTATATTAGTATTTAACTTTTTGTCAGTAAACATTTATTTTTGACCCTTCAGCAATTAGTTTGCAAATTTTCGTCATTTCGTTGGCATTTAAACTTTTTATTAATTGTTTCGATAAATAATTCTCATACCACAAGTGCAATGCAGATTGAAAATTGGTGTCTTTGTATTTGTTACGCCCTGTATAAAATAGAAATAAGTTACAAATGGTGCTTCGATTTAGACGAAGTAATTTAAACTGCCTAAAAAACAATGACTGGATTTTGTTTCACGTAACCACATATTGAGAAGGTCATGATTTAAGTCACACGGTCCTCTCCTGCAGATACAATAATTTATTGGTCCATGTGTGAACATCACAAGGGAGTGTCGATGTATATATCTCAAGTGTTTGAAAGGTTTCGGCAGTTAAGCAGGGACAGACGCCCTAAGATCGTGAAAAATTATTATTCCTGTGACATCTAGGTCGAGCATCTTTACATAAAAACAAAACAGATAAGAAATTGACAAAGAAATGTAAGCCTTCATGCCACAAATATGCAATAATGTGTGTGTTTTGTTTCTTTAACGTCGGCCTATTCCTGCGACTATCGCCAATCACCGACGCCAGGGAGCAGTTTCACCTCACTATCGTAGAAATTTTGCCGAACCCCTGTCTTTCTGTAAGGAGGGTACGGATCTTTAACGCGCCCAACATCGCATGGACATGGGACCGACGGCTTTACGCCCCCCCCCGAAGGGCGGAACGTGCAGACATTCAACTTGCTCAAATACAATGCCAGAACCTCGGTTGATGTTAATGTTACAGTTTGTATTGAAAAAGTGAAAGGAGTAACCTGGGATCGAACCAAGTACCGTTCGGTTCAGAGGTACACGTTCTTACCCCTGAACCACCGAGGTTCTTAAATATGCAATAATCAATGCAAGTTATGAATATTATAATTATATACACTATTCCTTCTGAAGTAAGGTAATTAATTAGAAATCAATGTCAGGCGACTCGCCGAAAAAAAATATGTATTTGCCTATCCTCATTTTATTTTAACTGCAGTCGTTTTCTTTTAACTAGGGTAATTATTACACACTGTTTGCATAAAGAATCTTGTGGCTAATTAAATTTTAAGTAAACTTAGTATTTTGTGAAAGTAAATTTGTGAAAATCCAGTTGCCACGTTACAAACGGTATTGTGAGTTAGATGCCAGCTGTATATGCGAATTTTTAAGCTGGCAGGCATAGATGCATTTTATTTGCAGATTCGTGGCAAACAGGTATATTATCTTGGTGATATGGAAAAGGTGCACATTATATTTCGTATGCAAATTGAAAGGGAATTGCCAGAATAATTCGGCACTGTTTAAAAAAAAGTTATATATAGTACCACATACCCGGCGCAAATAAATATTTTATATTGTTTCCAAATTGTATTTAGATTACTACTACTGTTCGGTAACTAACAAGTACCTGTAGTAATGTAACTTGTGTACATGTACCGATAGCAACGAAAAGGCAACTAACAAAGCAGTGATGCACAGGAAACTCGCAGAATAATTATTGGAAATGGAGTAATTAATTAGTAAAATTAAGATTTAAATAAAAGAGGACGTATTACTATGTAATGGAGCATTCAGGAAGTTTTTTTGAAGAGCATCTGTTCGAGACAAGCAACTAATACTTTTTTTGTCACGTACGCAGTGATTAGGTCGATAATTGTGTACATAGTTGACATCTCTTCAACCATAACGACTCTGTCTGTTATTCATGGTGGCCACGCGGAGGCGGAGCGAATTCATATAAAAGAACGTGGATTTTTACAGACAATTAGACTTAGTCTGAACTTTCAAATAGTCTTACCTACCTTTACTAGTAGGCACAGCCTGTGGTAAGCACTAAGCGCCAGAAACACGAGCGGGAGTGCGGAGACACGGGAACTCTACTGGTAGTGTCACGGTTCAAACGTCCTCCCTTACTAGCGGAGAGAGCCTGTGTTAAGCACTAAGCGCCAGAAACACGCGTGAGAGTGTGGAGACAGGGAAACTCAGCTGGCAATATCGCTGCCCAAACGTCCTCCTTCACTAGCGGAAAGAGCCTGTGTTAAGCACTAAGCGCCAGAAACACGCGCACGAGTGTGGAGATAGGGGAACTCTGCTGGTAATTTCGCGGTTCACACGTCGCTCCCTTACTAACGGAGAGGGCCTGTGTTAAGCACTAAGCGCAAGAAACACGCGCGCGAGTGTGTAGACAGGGGACTTCTGCTGGTGATATCACGGTTCAAACGTCCTCTCTTACTAACGGAGAAAGCGTGTGGTAAGAACTAAGCACCAGAATCTCGGTCGCAGACGGGGCATCTTCCCCGGTAATTTTCACGGTCCCCTCAAAGCGGAAAAAACCTGCAAGTTGGCTCATTTCGAACTCGCCCCGTCTAACCAGGAAATCCAAAGATGTGGGAAGCGTCCCCGCACCTAGATGAGACCCAGGAGTCGAGTAGTTGTCCTCGAGTGGAGACCATGCAGCAGTCTGTCAGGACGAGAAGTAACTCAGCACACGGTGAGTGTACCTTTAAAATGGCATATGCTATCGGGTGTCTCAAAATTGCACGGCCAAGAAAATGTTTTACGTGCCTCAACCGTGCTATTTAGGAATAGGGGTAAGGAAGCATCCATAATATGTTGCCCAATTTGATATATTTAAACAGAAACTTGAACCCTTGAAGTTTATTTGTCTGCATATTATGTAAAGGAATTATTTGTGTATTTGAATGTTGCCCAATTTGATATATTTAAACTAGACTTGAAACCTAAAATTTTATTTGTTAAAGAGATTGTTTGTGCACTCAAATGTTGCAAGATTTCGTATAGGTGAACAAAAAGAACCGTGGAAGTTTATTTGTCTGTGTATTATTCAGATAAATTACTTTAAATCTTGCCAAATTTTTATATATTTAAACTAAAGTTGAAATCTAGAATTTTAGTTGTTTACAGATTACGTAGAGAAATTATTTGGGCATTTAAGGTTGTCAAATTCGATATGTTTAAACTAAAACTTGGGAGCTGAGACTTGCATATTACTGTAGGGAAATCATTCGTGCGTTCAAATGTTGCCCAATTTTTTATATTTAAACTAAACTCGAAGTCTGGACTGCTTGAGCATTTAGATGTTGCCAAATTTGATATATTCAAACTAAACTTGAAATTTTGAATTTTGTTTGTTTACATTGAGTAGAGAAATTATTTGTGCAGTTAAATGTTGCGAAATTTTATATATTTAAACTAACTTGAAGCCTGGAATTATTAATTTGTTTGTGTATTATTTAAAGAAATTACTTCCGCATCTGAAATGTTGCCACATTTAATGATATTTAAACTGAAACTTGAAATCAGAAACTTTACTGGCTCGTGCAGTATATAATGAAATTACTTTGCATTTACAGTACACGTTCGTATTCTGTAGTGCTCACACCTACGATAATACGTGCGTATTTTAATAGTGTTTTTGTTTGATTGAAACAATATTCAACAAATAATTAATCGTAAAGGTACTCTGTTAATAAATAATATTTAGTTTATCTCGTAATTTTACACAAATATAGTGTTTTAAGTGCATATAAATAAGTAAATCTGTAAAGCAGAAGGTAAGTTATGGACGACGAGGAGGGGGGCGGGGACCCGCCTCCCAGTAATACAGGCAAGCAGGCCTCACAGGTATGTGAATATGAATCTTTATCACCTAAAGATAATAACCCGTATATTGACTTCAATAATAAATACCGTTCATCGGATGTTTCCCCCTACTGTGTATTTATTCAACATAAAGAAAATAATTTTGCTAGATTATTTCCCATAACCGCAGGTCACCATTTGATGGCAAATACAGAATTTAAAAATGACATTATTGATATAAAATCAGTAGGAATAAACCGTGTTAAGGTTATCTTCAAAACAGCGTCTATAGCTAATCAGATGGTCAACAATGAACTTCTAACACAAAATGGGTTAATAGCTTACATACCAAAATTTTTCACGCATAGGAGAGGTATTGTTAGGTACGTAGACACAGTCTTTGATGAAGAATACTTACTTAAACAGATAGAATCTCCAGTCGAGGTAACGGAAGTTAGACGAATGCAAAAGAGAGTAACTGATGAAAGAGGTGAGAACAAATTAGTGAAGAGACAAATTATTATTGTATCCTTTGTAGGAAATAACCTTCCCAGATACATAAGAATCAATGGCGCTAATTTAGAAGTAGAACCATACGTTCATCCCGTCATTCAGTGTACGAACTGTTTAAGGTACGGACACTCGAAGAAAATGTGTAAAAGTCGTGTAGCGAGGTGTAAAACCTGTAGTGAGGAACATGGAGTGGGAGAAATTTGTGCTAACAAAATATTTTGCGTATATTGTCAGAATAACTCACATTCCACATTATCTAGGTCTTGTCCTGTCTTTGGAAAACAAAAAAGAATAAAACAAATCATGGCAGAGAAAAATATCACTTTTAAGGAAGCCCAAACTATTGAGAATAACCCTTCTTACTACAAAGTTGTCACCAGCAATCGCTTTCAAGCTTTAAATGATCTCAATCAATACCCTTCACTACCGATAACATCTAACCCCTCCCCCCCAAAAACCGTACAAAGTTTTGCTTCAAATAATAGCTCCCAAATAAATACATACAGACAACCCCCACGTAAACTGAGATTAAACACAAGCAGTGAAAGTAAAAAACGCAAACCCGAAAAATCCCCAGAGATCATTCATCCCTCTTCATCACGACCACAAAAGAGAATATTCCTCTCCCAACCGGTAACTCCAAACCCATATCAAGATGAATTCGTTCGCTATAAAAATAGACTAACAGAACAGATGATGGGTTTGTTTACAGACCTGGTGGAACACATTTCTCCACATCATTCCAAAGTAATATTAGACAAATTAAATATTAAAAATACTATATCATCTATGATATCTCGTAATAGGGAAAGCGACAGCGATGGGGACACCTCATTCTGACATGTCCAGTCGGCTCAATTCTTCTCTAAATATCGTGCAATGGAATTCACGTTCTATACTCCAAAATAGATGTAACCTTAGTAAATACTTATCGGATAATAAGATAGACATTGTCATGATTAGCGAAACATGGCTAAAACCTACAAATACTAATTTTAAATTTAATAACTATAATTTAGTCAGAAAAGACCGATTAGGTCGAAGAGGTGGTGGTGTTGGAATTTTGGTCTCTGAAAAACTTAACTATGAAGTGTTTACCTTAAACTTTAATGCTGTCGGTGAGACCGATGTGTGTGCTATTAAACTTACGAATTTAGGTATTAATATTGTCTGCGTCTACAAACCTCCAGAAATTATCGTACGAAAATCTCAGTGGGTACAATTGTTTAGGCAATTTAATGGTAAAACATTAATTGGTGGGGATTTCAACTCAAAGCATAGCCTGTGGGGTTCACCGAATGATGATAATCAGGGTTCGGAACTCAGCGAGGCGATAGACGAAACAAATCTTGTAATTATAAATAATGGTTCGCCAACTAGGATCTCCCGTCCACATGAAAATCCGTCAGTGGTAGACATAACTATGGCTACCCCAGATTTGGCAGGCGAGGCACATTGGAATGTACAGACAGAAAGCCTTGGCTCAGATCATTACGTCATATCTATAGTGGTACAACAAACGTTTTACACAAAAAGAAATACTCCCTATGTTAGATGGGTTGAATCAACAGCTGATTGGCTACGGTTTCAGGATATCATAGATAAAACACTGGACTCGGATAGCAATCTGACAACAGAGGACAAGTTCAAGAAATTAACCAATGCAATCTTTTTAGCCGCAGACTACTCAATGAAACAAAATAAGGTTGTAAATGAGGCCCACAGACATCCAGTCTGGTGGGATTTAGACTGTGAAGTAATTTACAACAAACGCAAGCAAGCATTACACGCCTATAAAAGAGTGTCGAATTATGAAAATTACATCCAGTACAAAATAGTTGAAGCCAGAGCCAAAAGGACATTCAAACAAAAAAGTCGTGCTGCGTGGAAACGCTTTGTAAACAACTTAAATAAAAATACGTCACTCTCATCTATTTGGAGCTTTATCAAAAGAATTAATAATAGTGAAATTGGAAACAATACAGTAATTGACGACCCACTAACAGACGAGATAATGCAATTGATTGCACCACCTGGCGCTGCAGATCACCTTGGAATGTTTAATGAATCAGAGTTAGAAAACCACTTAAGCAAAGCTTTTACCATGCAGGAATTGGATCTCGCAATGAAAAATACATCGAACACAGCTCCAGGCCTCGACAGAATTACATACAGAATTCTTAGCAACCTACCACATAAAGCTAAAGAATTTCTACTGGACATATTTAACGACTGGTGGACAAAAGGGATTGTCGTAAAAGAGCTTAAGGAAATTGTCATACACCTTATATATAAATATGGCAAAGATCCTACGTTAGCAACATCCTATAGACCTATCTCTCTTCTCAGATGTATTACCAAAGTGTTTGAAAGACTAATAAAATTTAGACTCGAATGGCACTGTGAGAAAAATCAAATATTCTATCCTCACCAGTTTGGTTTTAGAAGAGGACTGGGCACCTCTGATGCAATTTCCCAACTTGTGACTGATATTCAGTGTGCGTTTAGCAAAAATCGATATCTTGTATGCCTTTTTGTTGACATAAAAGCTGCCTATGAAGCCGTTAATTTGAAACTGCTTAAAAGAGATTTAGATGAGGTGGGCCTTAGTAACAACGTAGCCCTAAATATTGTACAACTCTTTCACAATCGTGAGATTAGTATTAGAAGAACTGATAATACATTGACAGAAAGCAGAACTATAGCCCAGGGAATTCCACAGGGCTCAATACTCAGTCCTTTACTCTTCAACGTTTATTCAAGAAACCTTCATAGTTTATGGCCCGTAAACATCAACTGTTTGCAGTTTGCCGATGACCTTTGCATATATACAACGCAGAATAATTATGCAGATTGTGTAATACAAATACGGTATATAATAAACGTTTTACATGGTTGGCTGGAAGAGAGAGGGTTCCAACTAAATGAAGATAAAACATCGATCATGTGCTTCACTAGACACAGACTACAACTTCCTCGGTATATAAGTGCCAACGCATACACAATTAAGACGGTAAGCACTTATAAATATTTGGGACTCATTTTAGATAGCAAACTTCTTTGGACTGCTCACATCAAATATCTTAAGAGCAAGTGTGAAAAGGGTATAAACATTCTAAAGGCGACAGTACACAGAAACTGGGGTGCCGATACACTAACAGCGCTAATATTCTATAGATCCTATATAAGATCTATTCTAGATTACGGCTGCATACTCTATGGATCAACATCTAAAACTAATATGTTGCAGCTAGAAAGAGTGCAGTTAAAGGTACTCCGCATGAGCATCGGAGCAATGAAATCTACACCAACGGAGGCGGTCTTTGCAGAAGCCTCAGAGCCACCCTTACACCTTAGAATATCCTTTCTGGCTAATAAGTATTTAATAAAATTGAGAAGTAGAAACCCATCTATGATAAGCAGTTTATATTCACTTTTTATAGAAACACTTTGCAACAAATACTGGAGAATAAAGAATGATCCGCCTTTAGCCACCGCCTTTGAAAAAACTATGGTCTTTGAAGAAAATGTTAGAACATTTCTAATTCCACCACTGTATAAAATCGAATATGAGCAATTTCTGCAAAAGTTCGAAGTCTTAATACCATCCTACGCAGAACAAGATTCTCAGAACAAATCAATCTTTCAATCCTACTTGAGTACTTTTAAGAACAGTAATCACATTTACACAGATGGGTCAAAAACAGAAATTGGTGTAGGTGCTTCAGTTTATATTCAAAACCATAATATTAAATTAAAATTTGCTTTAGCTCTTCTATCATCAATATATACGGCAGAACTTTATGCCATAGCCGAAGCTTTAAAATGGATCCTGAATGCACAAGAAATAAACTCTGTTATTATAAGCGATTCACAGTCTGCGCTGAGGACTCTTCAAAATCTAGGAATGACTTATTTTCATAATGACATAAGACAAATCATAGAAATGAATGGTAGGATTAGGACATACGGGACAGTTAAGTACTTATGGGTAAAAGGCCATGCCGGTATTCACGGGAACGAAATAGCTGATTCGTTGGCCAAGCAGGCCGCTGAAGACAATGCGATCGATAGCTATGTTCCCTATGCTGATTTGTTTAACCCACTAAAAGATCAGCTATTAAAAATGTGGGAAGAAAAATGGAAAAAATATACCGAAACATCCACTAATCATTATAGATTATTATATCCTACACTGCCTAAGAAAAAAAACCTAGAGATACAATGGGCTAGTCATAGCAGAAATATTAATATAATGTTAACTCGTATGAAATTCAACCATGGTAGATTTCAGTCACATCTACATCGAATTGGGATAGAAGCAAGTAATACCTGTGCTTGTGATGGACAAGCTGTCGCTGATTTAAACCATTTACTGTTTTCTTGCTCTTTCTTAAATACGCAAAGAAACCAACTATACATATCCTTAATTGCGCTGGGAGTGCAATTTCCATTAAATCTAACCCACATACTGGCTATAGTTAATGCACCGATAGCCAGATGCCTATTTAATTTTCTGAATAAATCTGGTATCACCCTATAACCATCATTATGTAAAAAAAAGAAGGTTGTAAGCAGTAGTAGTATCTTGTTTGTAAATATTAAATTAAGTTATGTTAAATACACCAGTTGTAAATATGTTTATTTTAGATTTAAGTCCTATTAATTGTAAATAGTTAATATCCATCTGTCTCACCATCTGTTTACCCTCACCTAGCCGTGGCCCTCTTTGTGATGTCTAAGCCGTCTCGATAGGCCCCGAGACGCATAGTGTCCTAGTTTTATTTTCCCCAAAAAAAAAAAAAGAGAGAAAAAAAAACAGAAACAAAAGAAAGAAAAAGAAAATAAAGAAAAAGAAAAGAAAAAAAAACCATAATAGTATTAATTAAAAAAAAAAACAAAAAAAAACAAAAAAAAAAACAAACATAATAGCACAATTAATTTAACAGAAAAAAAAAACAGCACAATTAATTTAAGAAGAAAAACTGACTAATAGTTTCCAATATATCTATACATGTAAAACACACATATTCGTTTCACCCGTCAGTAATTTAATTACAAAAACAATAAGCTAATAAGTTTAAAACTTTAGTATAGAGACTACAATTACTTTATTACCCACTTATTATTTTTACCATGTTTCTGCGTTTATGATTGTCTCTTAATATATGTGTATATGAGTCTACACTATACATTTCTATAATATGTAGAGAATTGAATTATAACTTTGGAATGTACTGTGGCCGGCTGAACTTGATTTCCGAGGCCATCCCTTCGTCGAACACAACAACAACAACAACTTTGCATTTAAAAACAGAAATCTTATTCCTACTTAATAATATTTAAACTGAAACTTGGAATCGGGAATGTTACTAGCTTGTGTATAATTTAATCAAATTATTTTTGAACCTGAAACTTGAAGTCAGAAGTAAATAGCTTTGTATGATATAATTTGAATCTGAATCATGTAACCAGAAGTGCCTAGCTTTTTATAATATAATTTAAATCTAAATCCTGAAACCAGAATTATGTAGATCCTCAGAATGTAATTTAAATCTGAATCATGAAACCAGAATTATGTAGCTCTTTATATTATAATTTAAATTTGAATTGTGAAACCAGAAGTATGAAGGTATTTATAAGATATTTAAATCCGAATCATGAAACCGGAAATATGTAGCTCTCTATAATATATTTTAAGTCTGAATCGTGAAACCAGGAACATGTAGCTCTTTATAATATAAGTTAAATCTGAATCGTGAAACCAGAAACATGTAGTTCTTTACAATATAATTTTGAATCTGAAACTTGGAACCCGAAGTAGGTAGCGCTATATAATACAATTCTGAATCTGAATCGTGAAACCAGAAGTATGTAGCTCCTCATAATATAATTCTGAATCTGAATCATGAAACCAGAAGTATGTAGCTCTTTGCAATACGATTTGAATTTGAATCTTGAAACCAGAAGTGTGTAGATCTTTATAATATAAGTTTGAATCTGAAACTTGAAAACAAAAAATCCGTAGCTCTATATAAGATAATTTGAATCTGAAACTTGAAATCGGAAGTATCTAGCTCTACATAATGTAATTTTAAACCTGAAACTTACAACTGAAGGTATGTAAGTCCATTTTTTTGTAAATATTGAAACTGAAACTTGAAGTCAAAACATGTGGCACCATTCTAATGCACTTTGAAACTGAAACTTGGAATTAGGAATCTCATTGTTTTGTATGTTACCGGATGAGATTATTTTGTACCTGAAAAAGACATCTTGGCTCCCCTTCGTGTATTAAACTGAAAATTAAAATTGAGTGTATGTGGTGTGCACTGGACGGTTCGGAAAAGAAGGGAAAGATACATAAAGTAAATGAAGTACTTCCCCCTGTGTTCTGACAAAGTTGTGTAATTATTCACTTGGTGTCTAGAATGACATTCAGGTGAAGTCTCGCTCCATGAATTGCCAATTTCCGAAACAAAAGACCTGAGAAGTAAGGCAAGCCCTGAAGGCTTCGCGATATATATAAATTCGGCATGAGTGCTGCGAGAGGGCAACCTGAAAGTCAGTAATTAGTTGAAAGCCTTGAGATACACGTCATAATATTGGGTGAGGTAATAGTAGATTTGTTATCGTTTCCGCTTAGTCAGTAAACAGTGATCTGGCCTGAATGACAACAATACATTTCCCTTGCGTCTCATACAGCCTACAGGTCCCAAACCAGATAATTTGCAAGCGGTATTTGGGTGAACTTTCTACTTCTTGACTTGCCAAACCTCCGAAAATCAAAGACCTCCGATGCGGCTATAGTCCAAGAAGGGCTCAGGAAAAACTAAACTATGGCACAATGGAAGTGGAAAAGGCAACCCCAATCCGCAACGCGTGAATCACAACCATATGAGAGACGTAGAGGGTAATGTCGGTAAGCCTAAAATATATGCCTGGGTGTAATGGCCTGTTCTGCGATGTTGCTCAATCAGTCCCACAGTAATAAAGCAAAGACAGACCGAAACTGAAATGTGAACGATGAAACTAATAAAATCTAAACAATGAATATTGAAATAAAAATATCAATCTTTAATTCTACGCCACTGTGAAGACCGAGAGTGACATCGGGGATCTCGATACACACCAGGTCATTAACCCTCCAAGCGATCCAAATTCTTTATGGTAGTGCACTCCCCATATGTTTAAGATTAAACCCAGCCGTGTGATTTCTCCTAGCGAAAGGTGCCTAGATGTCTGTGCTTTCATGTTCGTTTCACTGTATTGGTCAAATTGGAAGCTTTGTTAAATAAATTAGGTGTTTGCGAATTATTGCGTTTTTCTCACAATGTTCCAATCCCATAGTCTGAACAAACACAATCTGGTCCTAACCCTAGATCTTCACGCTTCAATATTTATGCTGGTAGCCCAGAAAATTTGTCATTCTTAGTAAGCAAAGGTAGAAGTCTTTCAAGTAAGGTAAGTGAGTACATTTCAGGTCACCTGTAGTAATTTAATGTAGTCAGGAATTTAATTGCATAAAATTCAACATTGTAATCTAGACTAATATGTCTTTTCTTTAAAATACAGAATGTTTAAATTAGGCATTACAATATTATATATTTGTACTTGTATATTACACGTTTGTTAAAATGCATTTCTGTTTAAATAAAATTAAGAAACTCTGGACGCAGCAAGTGCGTTATGGTAGTGAATTTTCATAAAAATGTTTTTATTGCAAATATGTGTTTTCTTTTTAAGAAAGCAGGCATCAATTTTGGTTACCAGTATAATCTATATATTAAAAACAATGTGCCATGTTTCATAAAAATAACTTTATTGTGTGAAAATGTACAAAAATTTACAAAAGTAAACTTAAAGTGTTCCCGGAAAAACTCGTTTCTTGGTCAACCTTATAGGTAAGTAGCAAATTGGGCTATTCAAATATGAAACATTTGATCAAAATTCGCTACCATAACGCACTTGCTGCATCCAGAATTTCTTTTCTTATAAACATGCATTATATTTTCATCGAAAATGCAAAAATGCAATAACATAAAGTGTGTTTGATTAAAGAAAAAAGAAAATTTGTATCACCAACGACTTATGGGCCAGCCTGTGATTGTAGAAATATTTTTTAAGATGTAGCTCAAGACACCCTATAATTAATATATACAAATTTTTTTCATATCTTGTATAATAACGGATATATTGAGCTTTATAAATTTTTCACGAAAATTCGACAAAAATTATATACCATTAAACGATAAACTCTATAGCTAAGACTCCTGCCAAGCATCAGAGAAAGGGTCTATTTGAAATGAATTTTCTGGAAACATTTTAGTAAAATGAAGGACAATGACGGTTGAAGCTAAGACTTCAGGGTTTGTAAAACATTCTTCTTGAGACATTTGATTTCCATAGCCCGTATTAGATTCAAGTTATTTGCCTAAATGTTGCCGACTTTGACGTTTTAAATCGCAACTTTGACGTTTTGAGGAAAACCCCAATTTATTTTTCTTTAAATGCCTATAACTTTTTTGTCTTTTGACATAGCAAAATTTCGGTGGGTAGCTTACCCATAAGGATATAAACCCGCGTACCAAATTTGGTTGCCCTTACTTTGTTAATTCCGGAGATATAAATTTTTCTCGAAAGAAAACACAACATTTTTTGGGAAAACCTAGGCAGATTTTCCTGGCTAACGAACTTATCCAAGCCATTTGCGAAAGGAATTTATTCACCAAATTTAATCAAAATCAGCCCATTATTTTTTGAGTTATCGGTGTGATACATATATATATATATATATATATATATATATATATATATATATATATATATATATATATATATATATATATAAACATATAAAAATTGAAACTGACCCGAGATATGTGTTCTGGGGGGCCTAATTAGCGCTCATTTGAAGAATTTTTTTCAAAATTCAAAAGTCGGGATCTCCTCATTAGTGAGTTTTTTTTTAAGAAAATTCACTAAAAAGGGGGGTTATATTACAATATGTATATATATATATATATATATATATATATATATATATATATATATATATATATATATATATATATATATATATATTTGTGTGTGTGTGTGTGTTTGTGTGTGTGTTACACAACGATAACTTAAAAAATACTCTCGCGATTTCGATCAAATTTGGTAAGTACCTTCCTTTTGCAAATGGCCTGTATAAGTTCATTATCCAACAAAATCGGCCTAGTTCTTCCTGAAAAATTTTGTGGTTTTTTTCGAACATTTTTTATATATCCGGAAATAACAAAGTTATGGAAACCAAATTTGGTACGCGGCTATATCACGAAAAGTAGACCATTTACGAAAATTTAGATCTATGAGTAAGAAAAAAAGTCGTAGCCATTTAAAGAAAAAATATTGGGTACCACTGATGACCAGAGAAACGCACAAAATCGAAATATTTAGTGTGGATAACAAAATATATTGTATATTACAGACATAGATTAAGTTTTTTGGTCTAAAAAGTCAAGAGGTGCCAGAAAATTTATGTTGAGAATTTTATAGTTGTTTCTTTTAAAATGTCAAAGTCGCGATTTGAAAGGACAAAATTGGCAACGTAACGGCAAAGACCTGGAAGCGAGTACGGCTTATGTAGAGAAAATGTCGCATGTTACAAACCCTTGAGTTTCAGCTTCAACCATCATTGTCCTTCATTTGGCTAAAATATTTTTAGAAAATTCCTTTGAAATATACCCTTTCTCTGGTGCTTTGGTAGTAGTTTTAGTTACAGAATTTATGGTTTAATAGTCGATAATTTTTAGTGAATTATCCTAGAAGAAAGCTCAATATATCCGTTAATAAAATATCTAGGTTGGACACTGGCTGGAAACGGAAAAAAAAAGCAAAATCACCCCAAAAACCACAAAAATAATAACATAGTTATACGCTAGATACGTATTTCGGCAACGAAGTTGTTTTCGTCAGTAGCTATCGTTAAACTGACTGCGCGTCGGCAAAATTATCCTATTTGTATACCTAAGCTATACCCTAAAGATGATGTAATTCCGGCGATGCAATATCGGATGATGATGCAATACCGGATGATGAAATATCGTATGATGCAATACCGTATGATGCAATATCAGATGCCTTAGTACCGGATGACGTAACACCGGGTGACGTAATTCAAGGACTGTTGTTGTGTTAGTGAATACGCCCAACCGGTTATGTCGTTGTTGAAGCAACCATGGATTATTTCGTGCTATTTCAAAAGTGCTGAATTGACCGGACCCATGTCTAAATTCATCAAATTCTGTGGATTCACCTTGCAGATTTACTTTCAAAGCATCTAACTTACGATAATCCGTGGTTGCCTTCAACAACTTAAAGCTACTATCACCTACCTTATGTCCCGAGTCAATCATATGTTGGATAATGCTAGATTTTTCTGCTTTATTGAATCTGAAATGAGCTATGTGCTCTTTGAACCTTGTTGTTATTGATCTCCGCGTTTGCCCAATATAAATTTTCTCGCAGTTATTACAACATATTTTTTGTCGGGAGTCAATAGTATCTTCAAATTATTAACTTTATAAACAACTCCCAAGTCATTATCTTTGAATATTTTCTCTGACCCTTTTGTAAGAAAAGGATGGAAAGGAAGTACAGCGAACTTTTTGGGTGGCTCATCGGATTCAGGCTTCAATGTCATAATGCTACTTATTGATATTTTCCACATATGCTTAGTAACTAATCTATACACAATGTCTGAAGAGAAACTGTTAAACATCATAGTATCTATAATTTTGTTCATCTCTGAATTGTATCGCTTACTGCTCAAAGGAAAACTGAGTAACCTCCGGACAAGAAAGCTCAAACTCGAGATTTTGTGACCGAAAGGATGATCTGAATCTGATGATGTGAAGTGATTTGTAGAAGTTTCTTTCCTATAAATATCAAATTCTAACCTATCTACATTTTTGATGACAAGAATATCAAGGTCGTTGTTCTCCATTTCGTAAGTTAACTTGATTGAACGGAATCTACTGTTCAACTTATTAACAAAATTATTGATGTTATCTTTACTGAGGTCAAATATGGCAAAAATATCATCAACATATCTCCAGAATACCCTCGAAAAATAGTGCACCGCCCCAGCAAAGTCATTCTCAAATCTGCTCATGAAGAGTTCGGCAACGAAGGGAGACAGTGGGTTTCCCATTGTGGTTCCCTCCATCTGCCGATAAAACTTCCCGCCGACTCGCAAGAAACTGTCAGACATGCATTGCGAAGTTAACTTAACATATTCCTCCACCTGCACGTCCGATAGCTGGTTATCATGAAGCACGTCCCGAAGCTACTGAAGAGCTATATCAAAAGGGAAGCTGGGGAACAACGACTTAACATCAAAGGAGATCAGTACTTCATTTGGTTTTAACTTAATATCTCTGATTCTATTAATTAATTCAATGGAATTTTTCACCGAAAAACTGAGAGGTTGAATTTCCAATGTACTGAGCTCTTTCGATAACCATTTGGAAAATTCATAAGTCGGGGAACCGATACCGGAGACAATCGCTCTCATTTCATTCCTCGGCTTATGGACCTTCGGGAGGCAATACATTCAAGGTACAATTGGATTGGATAAGGTGCTCCTCCTCTTGGTATTCTCATCTATTAAATTAATGTAACTTTTGACTGTATTTTTAAACCGAGTTGTCCGTTAATATACAAGATACGAGAAAAATTTGTATATGTTAATTGTAGGTTGTCTTGAGCTACATCTTAAAAAATTATTTTTACAATCACACCGTTGTCCATAAGTCGTTGGTGAGTTGGCAGTAGTTTTAATTATAGAGTAAATGGTTTAATAGTGTATATTTTTTAACGAATTATCGTAGAAAAAAGCTCAATATATCAGGTACAAGATACGAGAAAACAAATTATAAGGTAATTGTAGGTTGTCTTAAGCTACATCTTATTAAATTATTTTTACAATTACAACGTGGTCCATAAGTCGTTGGTGATACAAATTTCCTTTTTTTATTCACACCCCTTATATCGAAATATAATTCATGTTTGTGAGAAAAAAATCGGGACGCAGCAAGTGCGTTTTGGTAGGGAATTTTCATTAAATGCTTAAAATTTCAATAACTCAATTTGCTTTTAACTTAAGGTTCATTGCCTAGGAAACCAGTTTATTTTTGAAAACTTTTGTACATTCTCAAACAATAAAGTTATTTTGATGAAATGTGGTACATTGTTTCTACTATAATATAGGTTATACCAGTAACCAAATTTAATACCTGCTTTCATTAAAAAGGCATATTTGCTATTAAAAACATTTTTATGAAAATTCAATTCCATAACGCACTTGCTGCGCCCAGACTTTTTATTAGCAACATATTTCACCGCAAATTCTTGGCATTTTTAAAACATCTTGGTTTTCGTACTTTGCCAATAACAAGTATTTTTCGAAATTGAGAATCATCTGAATTTACTGTCGTTTTCCCAGAAACTTTCCCTGAATTAATTGAATGTCGTCGTTTAAAGCGAGAAATCCAACTTGTGGAATACTGGAAATTTTCTCCATATCCCATTTCTTTACCAAGAGAAACAGCTCTCTCCTGGAGAAATATGTCACTTATAGGAATGTTTGCATGCCTTTGATATTTGAACCAATCAAACAATGCTTTGTCTGAGTTCTCCATGTCTGTTGTTTTCATACTTTTCCTCTTATTGTTAATAGTGTTGAAACCGCTAACCTGAAAAATATAATTCTCGCACTTTAAAATTGTTGATAATGTAGACGATGCAATACCGTACTGCCTACAAACATTACTTTTTTTTCGTTTCCGTTTGGACTTGTTTTAATATCAACATGTTCTACTGTTTGGTAAACCGTTTCCTTTTAAAACCGGACGCGGATATTGTGTAACAATACTCTATTGTAAGTACAACCTGCCTCAAACGCGCGACGATCGAAAACTGATTTAAACAGACAAACGGAAAGCCACACAAATGTACAGTGGTAACGAACGTTCATTTCAAGTGGTAAGAGGAACTCTATCATTGTGTGGAAGAACCCATAAATATTTTCTCTTGTACTGTGTACAGTAAAATGTATTAACCATTAGTGTCACAGCTATATCAAGAAACATGTGCATCTAGTCCTAGTGTGTCTTGAGTGGTCCCAGCAAGATCAGGCCCTCTTGTTTACTTTCGCACATCTGTGTATCCCATTATAAATGTAAATGGGTCAGCACAATAATTACCTCGGTAAAATTGAAATCGCGTAAAAAGCGGTCTCGTTAAATCAAGAACATTTTAGTGTTGTGTCTTACGCAAGTCCATTCAAATCACCGAAATTTTCTCGTTAAATAAGAAGTTCGTTAAATCTGCAACTCATAAAATCCGGATCCTACTCTCTCTCTCGCTCTCTCTCTCTCTCTCTCTCTCTCTCTCTATATATATATATATATATATATATATATATATATATATATATATATATATATATATATATATATAGTAAATAATTGGAGATAGCTTATAATTGAAAATGCTTTGCAGGAAATTATCTGATTTATATTTGAATTCAAGTGGATTATCTTCAGTAATGTACTTTAACTTGTATTTTAGAGTGGGCTTTGATCGAAATACCGGTAACCATCAAGAGCAGTAGGAAAAGAAAGCTGATCTGCAATCTGATTGATTGTATATTATAATAATTCAAAAAATATTTTTTCTTTGTAAAAGCAGTTTTTTTTACCAAGATAAAAAGATTCAGCCAAAGAGTGAACCAATAATGCTTTAATTTAATTTACTTTATACATAGAGGATTTGTGTATAATTATATTATATACTTTGAGGAATATACATGTTATATACCAATTGTAGGGAAATGGAGTTACTATGCGTATATTTATTTCATATCTATAGACATTCACTACTTATGTCTGAATGTATATACATATCCTATGACAGTAGGGGATATTTTTTTATATTTCAACAACACACCACGAGGGCTTACAGCCTAAATACTATCGTACCGTGGGTGTCGACAAGGAAGAAAAAAAGGAAACATGTTAATTCTGGACTTGAAGGTTTGGAGGGGAAGGAAAAACATGTGCCGGCAAGGAATTCCACAACATGGAAGTCCTCGGGACAAAAGAGCAGGCATAACAAGATGTTCTATGTCTGGTGAACTGGACAGTAAAAGGGTGTATTCGCTCTGTTCCCCTGGTAGATCTGTTGGGGGCAGCAGGTGGAGGAACTATGGAAGAAAGCTCCTCTGAGCAGTGCCCGTGCAGATATCTATAAAAGAGACAGAGGTCACCAACGGAACGTCGGTGGGCAAGGGATGTCACACTCGCGGGAGAGACTCTGCTGGCGGGGGTCGCGCGGGGTGTCCGCAGGGGAGCGTTCTGTCTCCCTTGGTCTGGTGCCTAGTCCTGGACGGCCTGATAGGGAGGCTCTCGATAGGAGGGTACGAGGTACAGATCTATGCGAACGACATTGTCCTCATAGTCCGAGGAAAGGTTACACACTCAGTGTGGGAGCGCATGCAGACAGCATTGAATGTGGTGGAAAAGTGGACGGTTGGCCAAGGGCTCGGGTGGAGCCCGGAAAAAGCAACCGCCATACCGTTTACGAGGAGGAGGGAGTGGGAGAGCCACAGAACTCTCTCTCTATGCGGTAGAAACATCTCTATAGCCAGGGAGGTAAAATATCTTGGGGTCGTATTGGACTCTAAGCTAACCTGGAATGGTCACGTTGAAAAAGTACTGCGTAAGGCAGTTATGACCCTATCCGTCACTAAGCGGCTATATGGGAACACGTGGGGACTGAGACCTAGTATAGCCCACTGGCTGTACACAAGGGTGGTCAGACCATCGTTAACGTAGGCGGCACTGATCTGGTGGCCTAAGGTGACACAATCCAGTGCCAAACAAAAACTAGGAGAGATCCAAAGGATGTCTTGCCTAGGCATCACAGGGGCCATGGCTTTAACCCCAACAGCCGACATGGAGGTGTTGCTGGATCTGCCCCCCCCCCACACACACACACTCAGTTATCATGGGGGAGGCCAGGCAAGGACTATACAGACTAGCCTCCAGTGGCAGACTGAAGATCAACCCAGGCTTCAGAGGCCACTGCAAAATTCAGGAGACCGTGGAGGAGTCCATGCTTGAAATGAGGTCAGACTTCGCGAGCCCGCGAATGTGCAGGGAAAACAACTTTAGAGTGGAAATCCCCGACCGCGAGGCATGGCGGGAGGAGAGGCCGGGCATACCACAGGACGCGCTTGTCTGGTTTACGGACGGATCCTGCGGGGAGCGTGGGACGGGGGCAGGTGTTTACTCGGAAGGACCGAGGGTAAGTCATAGTATTTCCCTCGGAGCCCATGCAACGGTGTTTCAGGCCAAAATGTACGCCATCTTGCACTGTGTGCGGGAGAACAAGAGGAGGGGCTACACCAACAAGCAGATCCTCATAGCCACAGACAGCCAGGCAGCCCTCAAGGCACTAAGTAGCCCACGGGTAAATTCCAGGCTGGTGAGTGAGTGTCGAGACGAGACGAGCGACCTGGCTGGGTAGAATGAGGTGACCCTCATCTGGGTGCCGGGTCACTCCAGGGTCAAAGGCAATGAAAAAGCAGACAGTCTCGCGAAGAGAGGGTCAGCAGAACCATTTATGGGACCAGAACCGACACAAGGTGTACTGGGCGGGCTGTCCAGGGCTCAGACATGGGAAGTCAATAATTGACGGACCCAGTTCAAAGAGAGCTGTGGAGCTGCTAAATCTCAGCAGAGGACAGGTCAGAAACACAACAGGTCTCTTGACGGGACCCATGGCCGTCAAGAAACACCTGCATAAAATGGGGCGGTTCGAAGGGGACCTCGCATGCAGACTCTGCGGTGAGGGGGAGGAATCAGCCCAGCACATCTTGTGCGAGTGTAAAGCTCTGGACCGCAAAAAACAACTGATCTACAGTCAGCCTATACCGGAGACAGAGCAATATAAAACTTCACCCTACCGATCTCTGTGCAGACTAGTTCAAGGCACAGTGATTTTGAAATGGGTGAAGTAAGACTAAGGGTATGCACAATCAACCAAAGGTTGCAGTGCTATCGGGGCGGCAAGGCCGCGGACGAGCCCTGAGGGAAAAAAGGGATGCCAGCCTTTGGGTGAGGGTAGGGTCACCGATGAGACATATAGCTCTCTTCTTAATGGAGTCCAGGATAGCGACTGTAAAAGCGGCAACGGCACCCCTGATGTGGGAGCAGTATTCAAGGTTTGGCCTTATTTGTGAAGTATATAAAGTATAGATATTAGCTGGTGAAAAGTATTTGCGAAATTGATGTGACATGTTGGTGTCAATTGAGAATTCGATCCACAAAAATGCCAACAAGTGAAAAGGACTCATTACTTTGAATAACTTGGTTGTTCTTTGTGATGGGTCTAGGGCTGGTGTAGCTCTTATGAGATAGAAAGCAAGACTGAGATTTGGTGGAGTTGAATTGTACAAGATTTCTACTTCCCCAGTCTAATATTTTTTGGAGATCCACAAATACAGAACCCTCCATGAGTCTGCGATCGTTATCTAATTGGGCTAAAGAGACAGGCTTACAATATTGTATATTTGAGTGGAGGGTGCTGTCGTCCGCGTAACTGTGAACTGGGTTGGAGGTGCTACAGAGGAGGTCATTGATGTGGAGAAGAAACAAAGTAGAGGCAAATGCTGAACCTTGAGGGACTCCTGCATTAATTGTATACAGTTTAGAGGAATGGCCATCCACGACAACAGAAATGCTCCGGTTGGAGAGGAAATTTGCTGTCCAGGTACAGAGTTTTGGTGGTAGGCCATAGGCCAGAAGTTTATTAAGCAGCACTGCGTGCCAGACCTGGTCAAATGCTTTGGATATACCGAGAGCGACAATCTGTGATTCACCGTGTAGTTCCATAGACTTGTTCCATGAATGGGTCACAAAGGGAAGGAGGTCGGCAGTTGATCTGCGCTGACGGAATCCATACTGCCTGTCGTGGATTAGACTGTGTTTTTCAAGAAATTTTAGTAATTCGGTGTTAATGTACTTTTCCATCACTTTAGAGACGACTGAAATGAGAGAAATGGGTCTGTAGTTGCCAGGAAGCGCTTTGGATCCTTTCTTGGAGACGGGTTGTACTCGAGCAGTTTTCTAGTTACTAGGGAATATGCCTCTATTGTAAGATGTCTGAAACAGACCAGTCAGGACAGGAGCAAGTTCTGGTGCGCATTTTTTGAGAACAATTGCTGGGATCTCGTCAAGGCCAGAGGCTTTCCTGGTATTAAGAGAAGAGAGCATCTTTCGTACCTTTTTAGTTTTGAAAATGATATCCATCATTTTATGCGCGACATTGGGGACTGTTGGTGGTTGAGCATTTGGAGGTGGGTTGGGAGTAGAATTGCCGGCGAACAACGAAGCAACCAAAAGTTGAGCCTTGCCCATGGCGGTAGAAACATATTTATCCCCTGAAACATGAGGTGGGAACGTGATCTTGCAGAAATTATTTCCAATAGAATTAGAAAAAACTCTGGACGCAGCAAGTGCGTTATGGTAGTGAATTTTCATAAAAATGTTTTTAATTGCAAATATGTGTGTTTCCTTTTTAAGAAAGCAGGCATCAATTTTGGTTACCAGTATAACCTATATAGTAAAAACAATGTGCCATGTTTCATAAAAATAACTTTCTTGTGTGAAAATGTACAAAAATTTCCAAAAGTAAACTTAAAGTGTTCCCGGAAAAACTCGTTTCTTGGTCAACCTTATAGGTTAATAGCAAATTGAGCTATTCAAATTTGAAGCATTTAATGAAAATTCGCTACCATAACGCACTTGCTGCGTCCCGAATTTCTTTTCTTACAAACATGCATCGCTGAAAAATTAAAAAATGCAATAACATAAGGCGTGTTTGATTAAAAAAAAAAAATTTGTATCACCAACGACTTATGGGCCATCCTGTGATTGTAGAAATATTTTTTTAAGATGTAGCTCAAGACACCCTATAATTAATATATACAAATTTTCTTCATATCTTGTATAATAACGGATATATTGAGCTTTATTGATTTTTTACGAAAATTCGACAAAAATTATATACCATTAAACGATAAACTCTATAGCTAAGGCTACTGCCAATCATCAGAGAAAAAGTCTATTTGAAATGAATTTTCTGGAAACATTTTAGTAAAATGAAGGACAATGACGGTTGAAACTAAGACTTCAGAGTTTGTAAAAGATCCTTCTTGAGACATTTGATTTCCATATCCCGTATTAGATTCAAGTTCTTTGCCTAAATGTTGCCGATTTTGACGTTTTAAATCGCAACTTTGACGTTTTGAGGAAAACCCCAATTTATTTTTATTTAAATGCCTATAACTTTTTTGTCTTTTGACCTATATAGCTAAATTTTGGTAGGTGGCTTACCTATAAGGATATTAACTAGCGTACCAAATTTGGTTGCCCTTACTTTGTTAATTCCGGAGATATAAATTTTTTTCGAAAGAAAATACAAAATTTTCCGGGAAAACCTGGGCAGATTTTCCTGGCTAACGAACTTATCCAAGCCATTTGCAAAAGGAATTTTTCCACCAAATTTAGTCAAAATCGGCCTATTATTTTTTGAGTTATCGGTGTGATACATATATACATATATATATATATATATATATATATATATATATATATATATATATATATATATATATATATATATATATATATATATATATATATATATATATATATATATATATATATATATATATATATATATATATATATATATATATATATATATATATATATATATATATATATATATAAACATATAAAAATTGAAACGGACCCCGGATATGTGTTCTAGGGGGCCTAGTTCGCGGTCATTTGAAGAAATTTTTTCAAAATTCAAAAGTCGGGATCTCCTCATTAGTGAATTTTTTTAAAGAAAATTCACTAAAAGTCCAGGAAGGTTTGCTGCCGTTGAAGCTTGAGAGCACTTTGTTTTTGATATGGTTATTAAACGAGTTTTTTCCTCAGAAAGAATGCGGACATAGCGGTTTCTTGCGTCGTTAAATGCTTGACGGTTTTCTTGACTGGGATTGTGTAGAAGCGTTTTCTAATCTTTCACCTTTTCAAGTTTGGCCTTGTCACAGGATTTAGAAAACCAGGGCTTTTGAGTGGCTGAAGATGTTTTCTGTGTATGTGGAATAAATAATTCCATGCCAGCTTGGATAATTAAGGTGACGTTTTGTGAGATATCAGAGGGGACAGGATGAGAGAAGCAGACAGACGCCCATGGAGATGAGGAAATGTAATCCGGCATTTTGTCCCAGTTCCGGGGTTGTAGTGCCAAACTATACGTGGGTGTGATGACTGTGTGACCTCGGGTTGCATTGCGCAGGAAGCAGTGACCATGCCGTGGTCTGAGCGACTAATGGGGGCGGTGACTGATGTCTTATAGCATTCAGGTTTTGTAGTAAGAAGGAGATCCAAGCGATTTGAGCTGTGTGTTAGGATGCGAGGAAAGTAAGTAGGTTGCTGAACCATATTGGCTAAAGAATTGCTGACTGCAAAGGCCTCCGCTGCCCTCCCTTGTGGATTGGTTTTTGAAGAACCTAGCGATTCCTTATTATGAACATTGAAGTCACCAAGAATAGTGACCTCGGAGGAAGGATATTCAGAAATGAGATTGTCGGTTTTTTCAGAAAGCTGGTCGAAGAGCTGGACAAAGTTGTTGTCAGAAGGTGACTGGTAAATGCAACAGATGAAATTAGTTGCAGCCCTGAGAGAGAGTTTCATCCAAAGTATTTCTTTTCATCCAGCTTCTAAATTGGGGAGTTTGGTGCAGGGTAGATTGCTACGAACGTATGCGCACACACCTCCATGCAATATAAAGGAAGTAAGGAGCTCATACCCCGAGAAATTGAGGTGATTAGTGGCTGTTTTGGCACTGATTTGGGTTTCGGTGAGGAAAAGGATTTGGGGCTTATTAGCCTGGAGGATATGGTGGACGGAGTTCAGGTTAGAATTTAGGTCACATATATTCGAGAAGGATATGTTAAATATTGATGCCGGCGCCCCTTGCACACCCCTCTCCCGGATATCCGAATCGAGGGATATTTTATCTCTGGAATCTTTTGTACAAGGAGGAGCCATCACCATTTTTGTTTATAAGGGAAACCGACTCATACAGTAGAACCGGAAACGCCCGTAGGGACTTCATCGGCCCCTTGATGTAAGGGGTGGTACCTCCTCGGGCGTGAAAAAAATCCTTTACTATCACGTAAAGGAAAAGTCCACTACCACCTACATGCATATATGTATGACATACATAAATATAATATGGATAATATCCAGTTTGGATATCCTTTGCACATCCAGTTTGCGGACAAATGAATATGATGTAAATATGAAAATAACGTCTATGTCATATCCAAATGAAATAGCGATGTACACTATTATATCATAATCATATTTTGTAAATATGATTTTGCTTCTTGAGAAGACGGAACTATGAAAGTCAAAAACATCTCAAAAGTTGAAGAAAAAGGTTTATAAATGCTGTGACATAGAAAAATAGTTTTAGTAGGCCGTGATCGAATGGCATATGAAACAATTTTCACAGGATCTATAGACTTATTCATTTTCAATCTTGATATCTCGTTAAAAAATCGCGTTATAAATAAAAGTTACAGGGGTGTTTCCATATAAGAAGGGCCACACAAATAATTTTTTCTGGAATGGTTCATAATTCTTCTTTCCCAATAAAATTTGGTATACATCTATTTTAAGGGGTGCAAAATACAGTGGCGTACTTATTTTATTTCTAAAAACGGCCCTAACCTTTTTCAGTTTTTCGATATAGAAAAACTGCATCAGTAGTCCTTGGTCAGGTGACATAAAGAACAATTTTCACAGCATTTATAGAGTTTGTAATCTAATATATTTTCATTTTTTGTTGATCAAAATCGAACTATAAATACAAACGTTAGCGGGGTGGTGTTTTCATCTTAAATGGGCCACTCCGTATGTATATATATATATATATATATATATATATATATATATATATATATATATATATATATATATATATATATATATATATATAAAGGTGATTTTTGATAAAATTTGTTACCTACCTGTGGTAGGTATAAAGAGAGGAGTATTTGCGAGTGTAAGAATCAAGGAGTATGCGCGTGTTGTGACACCACAGTGCACTCAACAGGTGAAAGCACGAAACGAGAAAAGGAACTAGCGTATGTGCGTTACAGAGGCATAGTCGTATCTCCGCTCCGTTAGCGGGACTCGAACTCTCAAATAAAGATTGACTGTATTTAATTAATTAAGTTAACTGATTGTCTTTGATGGTTTATATAGCGAGCCGAACCCACGAACCCGTTAGAGTTGTAACAATATTGAGAAATAAAGTTTTAAGTTAATTACGAGTTACGAGAGTCTAATTGCAACCTTCACATTTGTCGCCCAAGCGGAGCTGAAAAGAAACCTAAAAGACGTGTAACCAGAGTAGGGACGTGTGATCAGAAAGACAGAAGATAAAATTCGTAGGAATAGAGCATCTATAGCTAGAATAAATAGTAATATATTATTATGTAATATTAAAGTAGTTAAATAGCTGGTTGGGGAATTCCCTTGAACTTAGAAGATGAACCCGCGATTATAAGTTGGATATTGGAATATCCACTAGGACGGGGTCTTTTCATCTTAAATGGGCCACACCGTGTGTATATATATATATATATATATATATATATATATATATATATATATATATATATATATATATATATATATATATATATATATATATATATATATATATATATATATATATATATATAATAGGCTGATTTTGATGAAATTTGATACGTACCTGTGGTAAGTATAGAGAGGTATATACGAGTGTAAGAATCAAGAAGTGTGCGCGTGTTGTGACGCCGCAGTGCGGTACAGAGGGATAGTCGTGTCTCCGCTCCGTTAGCGGGACTCGAACTCTCAAATGAAGATTGACTGGAATTAAATAAGTTAACTGATTGTCTTTTATGGTTTGTATAGCGGGCCGAACCCACGAACCCGTTAGAGTTGTAACATTATTGAGAAATAAAGTTCTAAGTTAAATACGAGGGTCTAATTGCGTCACATACCTTCCTCTTGTAAGTGGCTTGGAGAAGTTCTTTAGCGGGGAAAATCAGACTAGTTTTTTCGGTAGAAAAATTTAAAGTTTTCTTCCGGAAAATGTTTGTATCTCTAAAAATAAATAAACTATGGCAACCAAATTGGGTAAGCAGGTTTATGATATTAAAATAATAATACGTACCAAAATTTAGATCGCTAAGTTAAAAGCATTTAACCAAAATAAATGTTGGTTGCCGCTGGAGATCAGAGCACTGCGCAAGACTAAAATATTGTGTGTGTCAAACAAAACTTATTAAATAATAGAGGCCAATTTTAATTTTTACCGGGGCATACCTACATAATTTTCATAAACGCACTTACTGCGTCCAGACTTTTTTAAACAAGCATATTTTATGTGACAACCTATCAATATTGGAATATTGCATATCTTACAAATGCTTCCTTTTTCAAAACAAATTCTATTTCCCCCCACGAACCTGGAATTCTTCTGAACTCAAACCTATCTACTTGCTTTGATACATGATCAATGTCTTTCCTATCTTGGCCCAACGGTAAAAAGTCTCTCTAAATTTCTCTCTTACCTTAACAACAATAACCCCAAATTCAATTCACCTGATATTCGTTGCCATACTCTTGAGAATGGCTCTAAAACGGGAGCCGAAAGGTCGAGATATACATAATTTACGATATGGTTCAACCCGGAAACCTAACGTTTCTAACATTCATATTCGCGAAATTTCCGAAAACACCGACGCACGCACACACGCTCACACACATACACACATTTAATGAGCATCATAAAATCTTTAGAAAATCCTCCTGTTGCATCTCGATAAAATTTAAATTCTTCAAGATTTACTGGTACTGACTGAATACGAAATTACCTAATTTCATTTTCAATATTAATGGAGTGTGCCTTGAAAATATTCTTGGTAAACAAGATCATGTCGCGTCAGTTTTGACAGATAATAGTTTGTTGTGATTTTACTTGCGAAATAGTCTAGGTTAATTATAAAATAAGATGAATAATAATAATAATAATAATAATAATAATTTTTGAGCCCCTGTAAATCCGTTATTTTTGAGATTTCAAAAAATTCTATAAGAACTTGTGGCACTAATTTTTCAAGTAGCATATCTCCTGAATTTTTTGATCATCATTTCCGGAACCTGTATATAGTACATATACAATGTAACCCATTAAGAATGGAACCACCCCTAAAAATCTATTTATTATCCGATCTAAACCGAACTTGTTCTGAAATATAAATTTTCGGACACTCTACCAAGAGACTGTGACTTATTTTAATTACCTATTCAGTTAGCGACGTCTTTATCCAATATCTGACAATTGTTTTGGATTCCGTATCGAAGAAAATGGGCCAGTTCCAACTTTCATTGTCATTAGGTATGTTATCAGTATACCGATTGATAAATACTGGGTGGCTATTAATTGGTTAGGTAAGAATTAGAATATTCATTATAGAATCTAAATTTATCATCCGATACAAATCGACCTTGTTTGGAAATATTACTGGACACTACTAAGCGGCTAAAAATTTCAAAGCCTACTGTGACTCATTTTCTCTGTCAAATATTACTTATTTCTCTTATAGCCATACATTTATCTAAAATCTGATAACCTATTATTAAATTCAGGATTTACTAGAATGAGTTACTTCCAAATTTCGTGTCATTATGTTCTGGAGTAAATACAGACTGGCAATTAATTAGATAATAATAGAACCTTTGTTATAAAATCTGTATTTATCATCCGATCAAAACGGAACTTAACACTAGTAAACGACCAAATGGTAAAATAAAAAGTCCGGACGCAGCAAATGCGTTATGGAAGCGAATTATCTCAAGAATCTATTTCGATTAAAAAAGTGTTAGTTAAATAATTAACAAAAGTTAAAAGAAATAATAATAAACAGTTTGTGGTAAAAAAATAAATATAGACTAAGTAAAGATTGGAACCTGTGATGAGCCCTGATAACTACACTTGGAGAACCCAAATCACCACAACACATCTTTTTAAAGACTTGACGATCGTTTCACTAACAAAGTTGGCGTCATCACAGGATGAAAAAATTTTTTTCATCCTCTGATGACGCTACCTTTGTTACTGAAGCGATCGTTAGGTCTTTAAAAAGATATGTTGTGATGATTTGGGTTCTCCAAGTGTACTTATAAATAAATACAGATAAGTGAAAAAAAGAAACACACAACACACGCCCACGCACCTACACACGACGCAAGTACGCATGCACGCACGGACACACGCATGTACGCACACATACAAAATACTTTGTTTTTGAACAGCGAAGGAGAGCAAGCGCCGGAAATATTGATTATCCAGCTTTCTAAACTGCGCCAGCAGCCAGCATCTCTCTCATGGTCCAGTCCCGGGGTTCGTGATCCTATATTAGTGAAATTCACTTATAGTTGATTCTGTTGTCTGACAATGGTGTGTAGATGACCATACAGAGATGTCCCTAATTGCTTACTATAACCACATGAAACAATATATTTTTTCTGTGGTTGTGTTAGATCGTTTTTTTATATATAAAAGTGGGAAAATCAATAGCAGTATTTTAATTAAAAGTGTTAAATACAGTTTTTTCTAACTACAAAACGGCGTGGCACACTTTAAATAATGTGTAACATTATTTTTTTACAAAATATTTTAACTGGTTATGAGATAAAACGAAACTGAACTTAATGCCTTATTTGGATTTAGTTGTAGCAGGAGAATATTGAGTTAGGATAGTATGATGAATGTTATGAAGTCAAAGTATTTTATTATTTTACTATGGTTTTTTAAAGTGACAAACTCAAATCCAGATGCCAAAAGACTATATGATGATTTACTTAGTAATTATAATAGACTAATCAGACCTGTCAGCAACAATACTGACACAGTCCTTGTAAAACTAGGCCTCAGGTTATCACAGCTAATTGAACTGGTAAGTATTTATTAAATAATCATTTTGTTTGTTATATTATAGATTTAATTATTAAGTTATTACACAGAAACTTAAAAATATTATATTCAGAAGCCTATTTACCTAGAAACTGGATAATAAGTTTTTCAAAACAAATTAAATTCTACTCCTGAAACGAAATCTTGCCCTTAAAATTATTGAAGCAATCTAGGTACTTTAATATTTACATAAAAACTGCCATATGGTTAAAGCTATTAATGATGATGATTTCTTAAAAAATATATGGGTTTAAAGCAATTAAAAGATTTGAGTTGCTTGATAAGCAAGCTAAAAAATATTTTTATTTATTAAAGTTTATTAAATTTTTTTGTCAAAACATTTTGTTACGCTTTGTTGTTAAAAGGTTCGAAGATTGAAAAATTATGTTGAAAAACATCTGAATATATGATTTATCATACCTATCAAGGGTACATATGCTTATTATTTCGCCTTTAGTATGGCATAGGCATTTTGATTCAAAACTTTTGGTTTCAGTTTTATAATAAACAAATTTGTACCCAAAAGCAGTTATTTTTCTAAAATACGAAGGTGTGAGAATCTTGCTCGCATTTTAGTCACTGCATGATGAGCAAATATATGGCATGTATCAATAATTGACACACAAAAATGGTAGACCGTAATACGACGGCGTTCTGAGGTCACGTTAAAAAATTATTTTCTAATAATTCTGAGATAAAAAAGTCATAATTTTGAAATAAAAAGTCAGAATTCTGTGACAAAAACTCAGAAATCTGACATAAAAAGTCAGAATTATGAGATATAAGAGTCAGAATTCTGAGTTAAAAGAGTCAGAATTCTGACATAAAAACTCAGAATTCTGAGATAAAAAGTTAGAATTCTGAAATAAAAAAGTTAGAATTCAGACATAAAAAGTCGGAATTGTGACATAAAACTCAGGATTCTGAGATAAAAAAGTCAGAATCCTGACTTTTTATGTGTTTTCATCTCAGAATTCTGACTTTTTAAACTCAGAATTCTGAGATAAAAAGTCAGCGTCCAGGTAGTGCCACTTGCAAAACGTTTACCTACTGACTATTGACGGGTAATCACTTAGGTAGCTCTGCCTGGGCCGGTTTTACAGTTAGTTGATGGTGTTTACCAACTAAAAGGAAACAAAATTAGTTCATTGACCATTATTCTCGTTGCGTTAATAGAATAATGCTTAGTGGATAGGTGCATATATTATGATTTTACTAATTACTAATTATGTACGTAAATAAGTCGTCGCATAAATATACAAATATATTATTGTTTTAATCGACATTATACCATGGAAACTTTAGCTGAAATAAAGTCGAGTCAGCCTTAGAAGCATATAAATAAATATGTTTGTTTTTTTATCTTTAACGTCGGTCTATTTCCGCGACTATGGCCAATCACCGACGCCAAGGAGCAGTTTCAATTCGCTATCCTGGAAATTTTGCCGAACCCGGCCGTTCTGCAAGGATAGTAGGAATATTTAACGCGCCCAACATCGTATGGGCACGGGACAAACGGTTTTACGCCCCCTCCGAAGGGCGGAACGTGCAGACATTCAACTTGGTCAAATACAATGCCACAACCTCGGTTGATGTTAATGTTACAGTGCCTACTGAAAAAAGTGAAAGGAGAACCCTGGGATCGAACCCAGTACCCTTCGGTTCAGAGGCACACGTTCTTACGACTGAACTATTACCGAGGCTCTTAGAAATAAATAATCATAAGATGACCGTACGTTTGTTGCTGTTTGATGATTTGTTTTTGTTGCTCGATAACCGCATCATCGCCATCAAAATCGAAATGTGTTACCATCTGTCGCAATCGAGAATCTCCGTCTGTAACTGCCCATTTTAATGCAGTGTAGCTTCCACCTTCAATCAATATTGTACCATATATCCAGAAATTTTACTTTTGATCTACCACTTTCTTTTTGTGTAGGTATGTATCTTTTAGATAAAACTATCAGAAATATGTTTTCAAATATGTCCGATATATGTTACCTTTTCATATCAATTTCTCTCAGCAAGCATTTCTATTCTGTCACCTCTTCTAGCCCACTTTTTTATTCGTGTTTCTATCGGTGTACCTTACTGTCTTTGTCATTTTGCTCAATGTCCACATTTCAAAAGCTTCTATTCCCTTAGTGTCCTGCTTAGTCAACGTCCACCCCATCATTATAACACTCCATACGTATGACTTGATAAACCTGTACCTTCAGATCCAAATTAAACTCAATTTTTAATAGAAATAAGAAGTATATTTTGAGAAAATTTATAACATTAACTCTGCGTTAGACGTAACATTGTTCAAAAATAAATATCAAGATTCACCGAACAATTTTCCATAGTTTTATAATAAATTTATATATATATATATATATATATATATATATATATATATATATATATATATATATATATATATAATGTGCATTCTTGAAATGACTTTCTTTCTTGTGTTTTAAATTGTCTAATTTTAATAATAAGAACGCAATTAATTCAGCAATAACAAATAGTCACGTTATATATATATATATATATATATATATATATATATATATATATATATATATATATATATATATATATATATATATACCATACATGCCATACATGTTGGTTGGTATAAAAACGTCTATCAATAAGTTCGGACATTCCCAGTCCAGTAAACCTTTTAAGTTTAAAATTATTGAAAGAGAGATTTTCCCAAGAACTACAAGTGGTGATTTTGATTTGCACAACCACAGATTATGCAACGTTGCTGATCCAGTCGATGCAACAGATGGTGTAAATAAAAAAATGTTGATGTCTGGATAGACGACTATCAGAAGAACAAACATGAGGCAACATAAAGAATAATTGCCTTAGTACTTGAAGCTGTGCACCAGCCAGGCTTGGAAGATTTAAAAAACGAGTTTGAAAATAAATTGAAAAATTTAACCAATAACATAACTGCCTGAGTTTTAAAAGATATTCACTTATCAAAGAATAACGAGTTGAAGAAGAAGCTGAGTTAAATAGACAAAAAGCTAAAAGATTTACATGATAAGTGGATACTTTTAGATCCAACATCACCATGAAACGCAACACAGTTTGAAGGTCTGCTACTAAAAAAAACAAGTAATAAATGAGTTGACACCTCACACATTGCCTCTAAGCCAAAAACTAAAACAGATGGTTTACGCATGCGTTACCCACCATATTTGAATTCTGCTTACTTACGGGTAATATGACTCCAAACACTTGTCCTCTAAACCGAAAGCTAAAAAAGATGGTTTCCACATCCTGATCTGGATCTAAATCTGAATCTAATCTGGTCACACTTACACACATAAAGATTCAAACCTGTAACCACACAAACACATTAAGTTTTGAACATGTAGTTACATATATGTATACAGATTTGAACCTGTAGCCATACAACAGACAAACAAGCAAACAACGTACATACATACACAGAGAAACAAATAAACAACGTACATACACACATACAACAAACAACACAGATACATCAAGATTTGAACCTGTAACCACGCAAACATTAAGTCTTAAACATGTAGTTACATATTTGTATAAATATTTGAACCTGTAGCCATACAACATACAAACAAGCAAACAACGTACATACATATACAGATACAACAAACAACACACATGCATCAAGATTTGAACCTGTAGCCATACAACAGACAAACAAAGAACGTACATACACAGATATAATAAACAACACACATACATCCAGGTTTGAACCTGTAGCCACGCAAACATCAGGATTTAAACCTATAACCACACATGCATATCCACCACATAGAAACCTGAGCTTACTGTGTAGTTATTCAGTACCCCTCGTTAATACTAATTAAATAGTGTCGTATGTTATACACCATTGCTGCGTTCATATAACTATAATATTTGAGTACACCCCTCGTATTTGTTTGCCAGAAACAGGCTACAACGATATCTAGACAACGTAATACTAGCTTCTCTCTCTCCCTCTCTCTCTCTCTCTCTATCTCCTACACTAATTGCAAACACGACTCTGTTGCTAGGGATTATTCTGATGTTTTTAATTAAACCGTGTGTAAAATGAATTGTTTGTTTTGGTATATAAAACTAGGGCTTTTTACTTATTAAAAAATACGTTTTTTATAAATATAAACATATAAACAATAAGCGGTTGTTACATAAGTTATCGGTTATCATACGCATATATATCAACTTGAAACATAATTTTACTAAGCCTCTGTAGCCCCGAGGATAGGGGCCCGGACTTTCATTCGAAGGTACCTGGGTTCAAACCCAGCTAGTAGTTACTACTCAACACAACGAAATAGATAGTGTCAGATCACGACGTATTCAGTTACAAATATGAAAAATCAGAGTTCCGATGACATCATCACAGAGTTCAAATTCCCAATATTTATAGCCGAATGCCGTCTTCTGATTGGTCAAAGAAAACAGTGTGGAAGTCGCCCAAGAAAAGTCAAATGTCTGTCCTCTGTCATACCGGTACCTGTCAGCTGTGATTTCGGTAATGCTGAGCCCATACTTAACCACAATTAAAACGTGTAGTTCCAATGTGCCAGTCTGTCCAGCCCAACCAACGCGTTACCTAATCTTCGGATTAGGGATATTTGTTTTTAAAGTTCTTGGTAGCTCTTCTGAACCTTTTCTTTTGCGTTCTTACAGCATGATATGGACAGGTAGCGTCTTTTTCATCTCGCCATCCTCGGCGGTCACCAAGAACCACCCCGGATCAACTATCTCAGAGTTCTTGAAAGTAAGCCAAAACCACAAAGTTTTCCTGGGTGGCTTAGTTTTGGAGATATATCTTCAAGATGTTCTGTCACTTTAGCGTTTGTTTCTCGAATACGTTGCACTTAACCATATATCTCCATTAATTTTACTTCAATTTATTTAAGGTTACCCTTGTATTTTTTATTAAATTCACTTACGAAAAAATAAAAAATAATTTGGTTGGAATTCCAACAAGCCACATGTAATATTAAATCTTTGCAAACACATGTAGCAGATATCAAGTCTTTTTCAGTCTGCGCTTCACCAATGTTTACCAAGTATATAGCAGTTGTGGGTAATAAGTGGACTCCTTTGACTGGAACATTTGGGTAGCCGGTATTCCGGCTACCCAAATGTTCCTTTAACTTAGTGCGGAATAGGCAATCAACTCTTTGGTTTTCTTATTTTCCAACCAATGTCTCAATCTTTTCGCACCACCTTTACACAATTTTGTTGTATTGAAGTAACCAGTATTCTTTTCGATAATTAATTAAATGTCTCCAAATAAACCATACCAGAAATCGTCTTTAATTTGCTGGTAACACACATCACTTAGTGTAGCCATTTTGAACAAATTACTGAACACTGGGATACTCAAGAACAAGCTGAAGCACGTCTTACTTCTAAGACAACTGAATGTTTAATGAGCTCGATAGCGTTTGCGGTTGACAATTTATACATGTTGATGACTGTGTTTATTAATATTTATTTTCAACCACATTAGACTCTCCAACATCCACCCGCTCTCGGCTTCTGCAAACTCCAAAGCTTTAGCGTAAACTTCCTCAGTGAATTCTTGACATGGATTTCAAAATTAACTGAAATTGTGATATTTTTGTTTTTAGTATTGAATGATTTCATTTCTTTTCTATTTTCATTTTGGAGCATAAATAAACCAAACAATTCTAAATACATTTTAGTTTTGTGATGTGAAACATAAGCAGCTTTGATCAGATGAAACACTTCTTGTCTTATTGCTTCTATAAACTGTTTATTATCAATGCCCTTTTCGTATATACGATAAGTAGCCATTCTGTTTCTAAAAGCTTGAGGTAACAAATGCACTTGTTCTACTTGCCATGGCTCAAATACTTTTGATTTGTGGGTTTCATTACGCAAATGTCCAGAGAATGCACTACTTTTTACGTGTAACGAACACGATTCACAGTATCTCGTTTTGTGAACAAAACATATACTCAGTTTATAAATTTATTAACACACATATTTATGATACATGGTTTTCAATGAAATGTTACATTTAACATAAAAGTATATAAACGTAAATACAGTTAGGCATATAACAAAAGCAGTTGATATAAATATAAAAATATAGTTTGGTGTGAACAGATGAGAATCACTTAATATGGGAGTCCTCCAATCATATGTCTCACCACGGGTACCATCATCAAACAGGAACATAAGTTTATAACGCACCACTTCAGATTCGCTTTTGGAGATGTTGTACATTGAAAGTTGGATGAACTCATCGTTATGTAGATGTGTTGTTGAAAGACCAGGCCATTTCACTCAGTCGTCGATGAAACAGATTCGCACTTCTTTTACATTTGGTGGTTTGTAAATACAAAACACATTTGGTGATAGTGCTGTCAGGATGATAAAAGTTGTTTTAAAATCAGCCAATGTATATCGTGTGTATTTCTTTGAAACGATTAAGTATCTGATTCTTTGCAAAGTGTAAGCACTCTAATATACAAACTCGGAATGATGGTTCACAGTATTTTAACTTAATATTTATAAGCTTCACCATATCATCGTCACATGGTAGCTCTTTCTTATTAACACATTTGAGGACATCAGCAGCAGGGTACAGGAAATCACTAACTCGAATATCAAAGTTAAAATTAGTTTGAAGCTTTCATTTTTTGTTGATGATTTCAACCAGATCTAATAGTTGTTGAACTGCATCTATGGTTAAATAAAAAGTAACAGAGTCATCCGAGGTTGATACACCTTTACGGTTCAGTATTTTAATAGGTTTGACGGTACATATTCCAATATTTTCTGGTAATCGTATTACCTTTGGTAAAGTACTTTTCAGCTGCTTTTTCCAGTGTTAAAATAAAATATTCCCATTCCCATGAACCAGGTGAGATTATTATATTTGGCTCTGATGGGTACAAGTTTATATTTACGATTTTAAGTATTGGAATCAATCCAGCAGCTTTTGATATACCAATTGTGATACTTAGAGATGGATCAATAGCATACCTTGTTTCCAGCAACATTCTACTTTCTTTTTTAATCTCATTAATATTCTGACGTAGAGCCACATCAATTTGACCCTAATAACAATCTTCACAAACATCGTTATTAATAGGTCTGAAGACCTCAGGTCCATCGTTAACGTCGGCACCATACATGTTGAATAGAACAAATACACCAATATAACTACTAAGTATAACTACTTTGAGCAGACTGTTGAAGTGAGGTTACTGTGAATGTTTGAAGTAGGTCTTGTTGTTCCCCCTCCACCACCCCCTCTGGTTGTATTTTCCTGCTTGGCTGCTTCATAAACTTGAAAAATCTATTGCGATCACTAAATACATTTTTGTTAAACTTTTGTCTCATGATTTTCACTGCATCAAGTTTCACTTCATCTGCATTCTCTGCTGCAACCTCCGCTTCTGGAGCTCTCTCCGCTACAGCAACCTTCTCTGTTGTCGTTGCAGACAATATTTGTATTGTTTTTTTTTTCTTCTGGTAAATATCTAAATCATTGTTTACTGAAATCAGCTCCTGATTGGTATCGAACGAGTGATAATGCAAAGAACTGTGTGAAGCAGTAACCAGCTTAATATATGTCACATAATTTAACTATATGTCCACTTTCATAATCTTCACCTTCAGTCTCGCGTTCATCCATATAAGCTTGTTCTTGTAGGTGCAGCACTAGCTATCTTAGAGTTGCGATATTCTCTTCATGATATATTCTATTTTTACTTATATACCACAACTGACTGTTATACTACATATTACTACAGCCTTCTGTGTGTTACTAAACTAAACTCGCTAACAAAATCTATTTATGTGCGAGTTCTGATAGAAAATAAGAGTAGAAACGAGTTCAACGTTAGCACTGGCAGGAACTGAGAATTGATATGGCCAGGCTAGCGAGGTCACATGTGAGTCTCGACAGGAAATCAGATTTTCCTGCTGCTGCTGCTGCTGCTGCGTGGAGCCAGCCCCTTGCTGCTATCATCTTGCTTGACAAGCGTCCGATTTCCCCCACGTGGGGATGTATATATATATATATATATATATATATATATATATATATATATATATATATATATATATATATATATATATATATATATATATATATATATATATATATATAATAATAATAATAAATATATAAATAACTAATAAAATACATAATTAAATGTACGTGAAGGGTACCTCATATAATTTTTTTAATAAAAAATATATAAATAAATAAATATTTTATCTCCTCTCATCGAGACGAGTGCAATGATATCCCACTCATACCCTCTTACTTGAAAACTTATATGTTGGGTTTGTGCATACGCACATGCCATATTTGCATTCCACTCATCAAGGAGAGTTCGATGAGGCCCCGCACATGGGGGTCTAACCAGACAAATAAAAAATGTTGGGTTGTGCCTGTGCTGCCAGCCATATTTTTTATGTTACTTTCATAAAAATCAAAACGTGGGCTTTCTTATTTAGATAGATTAGTTTAAATGTTGTTTAAAAATTCAAATTTCCAAGATTTTTCACTTCGGGTCGGCCATCTTGGTCGCTATCTAGAATTACTATCTTTTCACACTTGATCTCATTCGAGATTGCATGAGCGGCAAGGCAGAAGGGAACAAGATAAACATTCTCTATGTATATATCAATTTTATTATGTTCGTATCATTCGTGTTTTTTATTATCTGCCTCCGGATAATCGAGAGTATAGTGTAGTTAATATCATCTATTGGCATTTTAAGATAAAAAAAAAACCTAAAGTTTGATTTTTTAAATATTTATATTGTTAGGTTTACCTACTAATGTGCGCTCGTAGAGATAACTTGTTTCTTAAGTGTGTGAAGTACACCTTTTGCAAATTTATTTATAATAAAAATTCTAATTGATACAATTGTGTACTCATTTGTTTTTTCTATTTTTTTCAGAATTTAAAAGATCAGATACTTACAACCAACGTATGGTTAGAACATGTAAGTAAATAATCAGAAGTTAAATATATGGATATTTTACTAATTGCTACTGGTCATGTTTAATAGGGTTTTACAAGTTAAATTACAGGAATGGTTGAGATGCTGAATGGCTTTTGGGATGTTCTGTCGTGGTCGAACTCACTTGGGTGGTTGATAGAGGTTTCTCCAGGCATGGCTACTGGCTCTTTTGATAGCTAAACTGAAACTGAGCAGACGTTTTGCAATCGCTCCTGATAATTGCGTATCCGTCGATGACGCAACCTAATTTAAAACGGGTAGCTTGGTTGAGATTCTCAAAATGTCTGTATTTCAAGCGCCTCCCTGCTAATCTGTTGATGATATCGCTTTGATCTGGCAAAGAACTATGTTTTGTCCAGTATTATTTCCTATGATAAAAGCTTGATGTTGGAAACTATAGATGGAACCTCAAACAAAAGGTAGAATTACCCCAATGAAATATCAAATAATAACAGAGAGTTATGCGTTTGTTGTGTATTTCGACAAAAAATATATCTTCATCAGTAGTTTTCAGCGTCAGCTACTGGTCAAGACAGCTTCGTTGTCGCAAATAGTATCTAACGCATTACTCCCCATTATTATTTTTTGGAGCTGATTCTGCTTTATGTTTTATGATCTTCTATAGTTTTCTCATACTATACGCTGACTTTTCGGGTAACCGTAGATGTCGTGGCTGCCTAAGCCACTCTCGTTCTTCTTGCTTGTCCTATGTAACCCTTTCCACATTCGTATCGTATCTGATTCTTGACATGTGGAGAGGTTCAATTAGTGTCTTTACTAATCTTAGTATGGCTCTGATCATCACTGTAGTCATATAGGTGGTGTGAATATCCCTTCTTATTCAGTAATTCGGTAACCATTGCTGTAGTTTCCTATATATGGTAGGAAGGCCTTCTGCTTTTGTCTATCATCTGTATATACCTCAGGTGTTTCTGTGGTTCGGCTGGTCTATCTTGGACGAATGACTATTCTAATCCACATAATACACATAGATCTAATATATATCTATAGGTAGTATCTCCTCGATATTCATGATGTCTGGCGGATATCTATGAATGTCTAATGGACGTCTATTATACATCCAGATCTCCACAAGTTAGATTAGTTATGGCTATCTGCATGCACATCCACTGAACATCTATATAAATAAATTGTTTATATTCTCTAGATATCTATATAAACGTTTTAAAAGATGTACAAGCATGATAGTTTTTGGATATACATTGTGTTTAATGGATATCAATAGATATCCTACGGGTATTTATTTTACATCCAGTTGCAGAAAAATAATCAGTATGGATATATTCAGATGCTAGAAAAATTTATATTAGGTTCGAACCAGAACCTCGTAAGGTTCATCTAGGTGCAGGGTTACTGTGAAAACGATTGAAACGAAAAAGCTGATAAATCAGCAAAGCAGGGGGTGGTAGACAATATTTTTGAGCAGAGAGATAGAGTCCTTATAGGTAGTGCAATGAGTTGATAATAACAACTTTCTTAAAGCTTATTTCAAAGACACAGAATTGATAACAGTATGAATATATTCAGATGCCAGAAAAATGTATAATAGGTTCAAAAGCGCTTTCGAATCAGAACCTCGTAAAGAGTTATTGTGAAATCGATTGATACGAAAAAGCTGATAAATCAGCAAGGTAGGGGGTGGTAGACAATATTTTTGAGCAGAGAGATGGAGTAGTTATCAGTAGCGCAATGAGTTGATAATAACAACTTTCTTAAATCCCATTTCGAGGACAAAGAATTAATAACAGCAAAATTTAAAGCCAAGATGTATTTACAATACCTAGACAACATTTTTGGTAAACAAAAATTGAAGCAGTTCTTGGAAAATATCAAAAACCTTAACAACAGTACCAAGTTTACAATGAGAAACGAGGCCAACGGACAACTGGTTTTTCGGTGTAGCACCACGGATATACAATTAGACGGTATACTGACGGCCAATGCTTGCAATGTACAGATATATATATATATATATATATATATATATATATATATATATATATATATATATATATATATATACATATACGATTTATGAAACGAAAAACCAATGGCGCGCATGGGATCCGTGAGTGCCTGTTTTGACAGTATTTGTGATATGTTAGTAACAGTGGTTTCTAAGTGGGAAAGTCATATATATTTTTTTAATGACAACCTTGATCATAACTACATTTGGAGAACCCACATCATCACAACACCTCTTTTAAAAAACCTGACAATCGTTTCACTAACAAAGTTAGCGTGATCAGAGGATTAAAAATTGGATGGAGAATTTTTTGACATCTGATAACGCTAACTTTGTTAGTGAGATGATCGTCAGGTCTTTAAAAAGATGTGTTGTGGTGATGCTTGTTCTCCAAGTATACTCATAAGTGCTCATCACAGGTTTCAATCTGCACTTAGTGAACCTTGGTCATGTTTGGTATCAATAAATAGCCAAATTTTTTGTGCACACGACAGTGTGTCACAGAGAAAAATTTCAACAAAAAGTTAGTTAAACAAATTTGGAAAATATTTACAAAAGCGGTAAGATAATTTCTAGGAAAAATTTTACAAAATGAAAATATAAAGTGATAAAACCGTCAAGCTAATTAAATACAATAACAAAAAATAATAATTTATTGTAACCGATATTAAGGTGGCAAACTCGGTAGGTTCTATTAGTTTCGAGAATAGTTTAGTAAGTGTCACACCGTTAAGGCTGTGACTTTCTAGAAAAGAACCTGCCTTTGACAGAGATGGAGATAGTACACAAGTAGTGCCAAATAGGTAGTGTTTTAAATGTTTTGAAACTCTTCCTAAGTCGAACTCCTCTACAAATGCTGGTGTTTTTTTCCCTCGGGGTTCGTCCGCGTCTCTGCCGCCCCGATAGCACTGCAGCCTTTGGCTTATTGTGCATGCTCTTAGTCTTTCTACTCCACCCATTCCAAAATCACTGTGCCTTGAATTATTCTGCACAGCGATCGGTAGGGTGAAGTTTTATACTGCTCTGTCTCCGGTCTATACTGACCGTAGATCAGTCGTCTTTTGCGGTTCAGAGCTTTACACTCGCACAAGATGTGCTGGGCTGATTCCTCCCCCTCTCCGCAGAGTCTGCCTCGAACCGCCCCATTTTTTGCTTGTGTTTCTTGATCGCCATGTGTCCCATTAAGAGACCTGTTATGTTTCTAAGCTGTCCTCTGCTAAGATTTAGCAGCTCCACAGCTCTATTTGAACTGGGTTCGTCAATTACTGACTTCCCATGTCTGAGCCCTGGACAGTCTGCCCAGTACACCTTGTGTTCGTTTCTGACTCAGGACATAATGTCTCCCTTGGCAGTGCTCTTTGTTACGCCCAGAACCGGTTCTGGCCCCATAAATGGTTCTGCCGTCCCTCTCTTCACGAGACTGTCAGCGTCTTCATTGCCCTGAACCTCGAGTGACCCGGCACCCAGATGGGGGTGACCTCATTCTGCCCAGCCAGGTCGCTCGTCTCATTTCGGCACTCACTTACCAGCCTGGAGTTTACCACTGGGGTACTTAGAGCCTTAAGGGCTGCCTGTCTGTCTGTGGCTATGAGGATCCGATTCTTGGTGTAGCCCCTCCTCTTGCTCTCCAGCACACAGTGCAGGATGGCGTACATATCGGCTTGAAACACCGTTGCATGGGCTCCGCGGGAATTACTATGATTCTCCATCGGTCCTTCCGAATAAACACCTGCCCACGCTTCCCGCCGAATCCCTCCGTGAACCAGACGAGCACGTCCCGTGGTAAGCCCGGCGTCTCCTCCCGCCATGCCTGGCGATCGGGGATTTCCGCTGTAAAATTGTTTTCCCTGCAGATTCGCGGGCTTGCGAAGTCGACCACATTTCAAGCATGGGCTCCTTCACAATCTCCTGAATTTTACAGTGACCGCTGAAGCCGGGGTTGATCTTCAGTCTACCATTGCAGGCTAGTCTGTATAGTCCTAGCCTGGCCTCCCTATGATAACTAAGTGTAGAGGGGGGGGGGAGATCCAGCAACACCTCCTTGGCGGCTGTTGGGGTTGAAGTCATGGCCCCTGTGATGCCTAGGCAAGACATCCTTTGGATCTCGCCTAGTTTTTTTTGGCACTGGATTGTGTCACCTTAGGCCACCAGATCAGTGCCGCGTACGTTAACGATGGTTTGACCACCCTTGTGTACAGCCAGTGGGCTATACTAGGTCTTAGTCCCCACGTTTTTCTATATAGCCGCCTAGTGACGGCAATACGACCCCAAGATATTTTACCTGCATGGCAATTGAGATGTTTCTACCGCATAGAGGAAGAGTTTTGTGGCTCTCCCACTTCCTCCTCGTCGTAAACGGTATGGCGGTTGCTTTTTCCGGGCTCCACCCGAGCCCTTGGCCAACCGTCCACCTTTCCACCACATTCAATGCTGTCTGCATGCGCTCCCAGACTGACTGTGTAACCTTTCCTCGGACTATGATGATAATGTCGTTCGCATAGCTCTGTACCTCGTACCCTCCTCCCGAGAGCCTTCCTAGCAGGCCGTCCACGACTAGGCACCAGAGCAGGGGAGGCAGAGTGCACCTGTGCGGAGACCCCGCTGCGACCCCCGCTAGCAGAGCCCCTCGCGCGAGTGAGGTGAACACCGCCCTGTCCCTGAGCATAGAACCGATCCACTTGCAACAGGTCACATCTATTCCACTCTCCCTAACAGCTGCCAGTACCGATCCGAATGATGTGTTGCTGAAGTGCTGAAGGCGGCCCCCTCTAGGAAGGCCCCGAGCGCCAGCTCCCTGTTCTCCAGCGTATTCTCCAGTTTCAGCACCAGTTGGTGCAGTGCTGTTTCTGTTGAGACTCCTGTTCTGTATGCATATTGCCAGCAGTGTAGGGGATATGCTTCCAATACACCGCTCCTAATGTGCCGGTCGAGCAGTTTTTCCATTGTTTTTAGCAAGAAGGACATGATACTTATTGGCCTCAGGGACTTTACCTGGTCTGTTGGACGCCCAGGTTTGGGAATGAATACAATGCCCTGGTCAGTCTCCATGTCCTCCTATTATAATTAAGATTAAAATATAAAAAAATCAGAAGTTATACGTAATTATATTAATGATTTAGGAAATTAAAATAGTTTGTGAAAGAACAATAAAACCTAGAGATATAGGGTGTGTAATATGGTCACTTAGCGTTATAAACATTGAAATATATATTAAAAATTTAATACAGAAAATAGTTTAATTAAAATATTAATTTTGGGGATTAATGATAAGAAATTTCTTTTTTCTGAAGTTTTAAAAGTTACTCTTATTTTTGATTTACAAGATCAATATTTTATATTAAATTATTAAAACAGAATGGAAATTTACTATTTATTTATTTTACGTTTAGTAAGTGTTAAAATGAACCGAAAACATTTATTATTATTTTTAATTTTAGAATTTTTAGTTTTATCATAATTTTTAGGTTTATTTTTAAATTTTATTTTTTACGAGTATGAAAATTATTTTTCTTTAATTTTTATTAGGTTTAGAGTTTGTGAAGGGGCTTTAGGTTTATCCTTATTTATATATTATTTATAATTCGTAGTCATGGCAATTATTATTTTCAAACTTTTAGAATTTTATGATAAGGATTTACTTTTCTTTATTAATATTGATTCCTTAAAGATTTTTAAGGTATTGAATGGTTAATTTTTATTTTACTGTATTTTTTTATTTCATTTTATTTAATTAGGTTAAATTTTATATTTGTTAAAATGTCTTATATTTTTGGATTAGATTTATCATCTTTTTAAATAATTATATTAAAATTTTGGTTAGAAAAAAAAATAAATGGAAAAATAATAATTGGCAATATTTTTTATTATTAAATGTATCCATAATATTAATTTTATTAGTAATTTTTAGTTTAATCAATTTAATAGTTTTTTATTTATTTTTTGAATTTAGTTTAATTCCTGTTTTATTAATAATTATATGAGGAGGGTATCAGCCTGAACGAATTCAAGCTGGTGCATATTTATTATTTTATACTTTATTTGACACTTTATTTATTTCAATTTATTATTATAATAATAAATTTTATAGGTGAGATTATTTTTTATAAAGGTCTATTTACTAGATATAATCTTTATACATTTATTTATATATTTTTTTATTATTAAAACGCCTATATATTTAGTTCATTCATGATTAACTAAAGCTCATGTTGAAGCTCCTATTGCAGGTTCAATAATTCTAGCTGGAATTATATTAAAGTTAGGAGGTTATGAATTAATTCGATTAATAATTTTATTTATATAAATTAATGTGAAGGTCAATATTTCTATTATTATAATTTCTTTAATTGGTGGTTTTTTATTTCTTTAATTTGTATAAATCAAAGAGTTCTAAAGTCTTTAATTGCTTATTCTTCTGTAGCTCATATATGATTAGTAATATCCGGTGTTTTAACATAAAATTATTGAGGAGTATGTGGATCTTTAGTAATAGTGATTGCTCATGGTCTATGTTCATCGGGATTATTTTGTCTTTCGAATATTTCTTATGAACGATTACATTCTTGTAGAATTAATTTGAATAAAGGTTTACTAAATATAATTCCTAGAATATCTTTATCATGATTTTTGCTTTGTTCGTCAAATATAGCAACTTCGCCTTCTTTAAATTTAATAGGTGAAATTATATTGATTAATAGACTGGTTTCTTGAAGGTGACGGACAATGGTATTTTTATCATTAATATCTTTTTTAGAGCAGCTTATTCTTTATATTTATATTGTTATACTCAGCATGGTAAGATTTACTCTGGTGTTTTTAGAAATATAAGAAGATATTTTGGTGAAAATAAATTATTATTTTTACATAGAGTCCCTTTAAATATTTCAGTTTTAGGCAGAAATAATATTTATAATATTTTATTCAAATAGTTTAATAAAAATATTAAAGTGTGGATCTAAAGATATAAATAATCTTTTAAATAATTATTTATTTATTTTATTTGGTGTTGTATTTTAGCATGTATTTTTTAATTATAGATTTAATTGTAATGGTAGAATATGGACTCTTTAGATTAAATAGAAATATGGTAGTTATGCCTCTATTATTAGACTGAATATCTTTAGTATTTATAAGCTTTGTATTATTTATTTCTTATATAGTAATTTATTATAGAATAAATTACATGCAAGGGGATTTAAATTTAAGACGGTTTATTTTAATAGTAGATTTATTTGTAGCTTCTTTAATATTATTAATTAATTCTCCTAATTTAATTAGAATTTTATTAGGATGGGATGGTTAAGGATTAGTCTCTTATTGTCTGGTAATTTATTATCAAAATTTTTTCTAATCGTATTGGAGATGAGGCTTTATTAATATCAATTGCTCGAATATTAAATTATGGAAGTTGAAATTAGATTTTTTATTTAGAAGTAGTAAAAGATGAAAAAATTATACAGCTAATTTATTTAATAGTAGTTTTAGCAGCTATAACTAAGCGAGCTCAAATTCCTTTTTCTTCTTGGCTTCCTGCTGCTATAGCAGCTCCTGTTGAAGTTTGTGTTTTCATGGTGTTAATTGCTTCAAACTATAGATTGCATTATTATTTAATTACTTTCATTCTCTCTGTGGTTTTTTCAGGCTTACTTATACATATTTTACATTGTAGTTCAAGCAATCTGTCAACTTGACTTTTGCTGTTTTTTTAACTCTGTTAAAATAAATAAAATGGATACTCGTTTTGATATTAACTTTTGTAAATATAATTATAGAAAATAAAACTAATTACAACAGGTTATGGGTTCAGTAACTCCAAACTGCGTGGAATAAAGGCTAATAAGTCAGGCTGATTATATATTTTTAGTTTGTGATTTGTGTGAAGTATCATTGAAATAGCCAGACAATGGATTTCAAGAGGCACATCAAACCTTTAATTGGCGAGTCGGATTGGCCAATGTGGAAACGAAAAATGCGTGACATTCTTGATTATCATGAAGGCGCCCTTGATGTTATCGACAAGAAACTAGAGAAACCTGCAGAGCTTGCCGCTTCAGCAACTGCAGATGAAAGGAAACAATACAAAGAAGATAGCGAATTATATCGAAAGGCGAATAGTTATGCGAAATTGATGATCACAAGTTCAGTCACTGACGCAGCTTATGAGAAGATAATGGACAAAGAGACTGCCTATGATGCTCGGGAAGCATTGAAATATCAATTTGAGGCATCATCCAAGGATCAGTTATTCAAATTATGCAATGAGTTTTTTGCGTTCTCATAGTCGCATGGAGATGACGTTTCAACACATATTGCAAAGTTGAGAAGTTTGTGGACGGAATTAAATAATGGTCTTAAAGCTAAAAACGAAAATAAGCCACCAGACTTGCTGCTAGTTTGCAAAACATTGTTTATTCTACCAGATAGCTTTGAAATGTTTAGATCCAGTTGTGGATGATTCTGACAAAAGATACCAAAAAAACCTTTGATGAGCTGACAGTTCCGTTATGTTTATTTGAAAGAAACATGAAGAAATCAGTTGCAAATAGTGAAAAGTTCGCACAAGAGACTCTAATAGCAAATTCAGAAAAACAAAAACAGGTAAATATTAAGAAACCAAATAAACAAGAGTCTGTTTGTAACTATTGTCATAGAAGGCGTCATTGGGTCAAACAGTGCCGTAAATGGATATCAGATGGACGTCCACCTAAGAATAAAACTGTTCCAGACAAATTGCATGGTCATGCAATGCACTTGATGTCGCAATAGTTCTTTGTGTTTCTGATAGCCATACACAAGAAAGTGATTCAACAGTTTGGTGGATCGACAATGGTGCAACAAAACACGTAACGATTATTATTTAAGGTACAAAACCAGATTAGCGCTCCTTTACAGTGACGTTTGTCAATATCCTAAATTTTCTGTCCAATTTGCAAATAAAAAAGTTGGCGGTACATGAAAAGCCCTAGGGGAAACGTACAAAAGGTCGATATCCATTAAAAATGGATTACACTCCAACATAAAATGCAGAGCGACATATATTAGAACAAAATTACAGAACATCATCAAACTGATCCGGAGCAGTTATGAGCAATACATGTCTGTTAAGACGCTGACCAAAGAAGGAGTTTTCTGAAGAACCATCAGAATTGCATTGTTTTCAGAAGACTTTGTAAACGTTAGATTGCTTTTATTATGAGTAGTCACAAAACAGCCATTTTATTGCCGTTGAAAACATACCACAAAAAAAAACATTAAAACAAAATTTGATATCAAAATTTGTAAATGTTATTCTTTGATACAGAGAAGAGCAATTTTGTTTATCTCACTGCAGATATTGTTCTTATAAAAAACAACGAATTCTGCTAGATTGTTGGAGGATACGGATGCGATAACATGCATGAAATAAACGATTTTTTTTAATGGGTACTTGTAAATTACAGAATAAATATAATATATAATAATAAATAAAACTGGCATATGTTAATTTACACTTCGATGTTTCAGGAATGGCAAGATCACAAGTTTATGTGGGATCCTGACGAATATGGCGGTGTTACAGAGCTGTATGTACCGTCTGAACACATTTGGCTTCCCGACATCGTCCTTTATAATAAGTATGTATTCTGAATTAATGAGTGGAAACAATTCTTACATTTAAATTATTGCTTATTAATTAATTGCTTATAATATTGTCACATACATATTAAATTCAATCCCCTGTCGTTTATTTAGAGTTTTCAGTTTTTTGTTATTGTGGTAATTAGTTACCAAGTTCTACATTTTAGTAAATTTTTATTTTAAAAAATTCACTAATAGAGAGATATCGATGGTGAGACTTTCCAAAATTTTTTCCAAATGAGCGCGAACTAGGACCCCTAGGACCCCCATGCCCGGGGTCAGTTTCAATTTTTATATGTTTATATATATATATATATATATATATATATATATATATATATATATATATATATATATATATATATATATATATATATATATTCTTATTTCTTTTATTAATGGCTTAGATGAGTTCGTTAGCTAGGAAAATCGGACAAGGTGTTCCGGGACAATTTTGCATTTTCTTTCGAAAAAAAAATTTTCTCCGAAAACTACAAAGCTATTTTAATGAAATTTGATGGATATGTTGCCTTTAGAAAGACCTTACTACGTACAAAAATTCAACTTTATAAGTTTATAGAAAATTAAGTTATTCAAATTTTGAGTTTTCTTACAAATTTATTAAAATTTGGTGGGTATGTTGCCTTAGGAAAAACCTTACTACGTACCAAAATTCAACTTTCTAAGTTTATATAAAATTGAGTTATTCAAATTTGAAACATGTAATAAAAATTCACTACCATAACGCACTTGCTGCGTCCAGAACTTTTTGTAGATGCAATGGTATCTAGTTTGCTTCTAAAAGCGGTAGTTGCGAGCAGAAATGGGTAGTTTCTAATAAAACCTGTGCTTTGAATTTTGTAACTTATGAATTACAAGCTCTAATGACCCAACTAGCTCTGGTGCCATATTAAATATTAAATACTAAATTTGTTTACAGTGCTGATGGAGAATATGTTGTTACAACAATGACAAAAGCTGTTTTAAATCATACAGGCAAAGTAACATGGACGCCCCCAGCAATATTTAAGTCATCCTGCGAGATTGACGTACGATATTTTCCGTTTGATCAACAGACTTGCTTTATGAAATTTGGTTCTTGGACATATGATGGTAATCAGGTAAGATGTATATTTAATTATTTCGACTATAATATGACTGAATACAGATGTAGAGACTTCTCTGGCTTCAGAATTGCTTGTTTTCCCTTTTCAGTCGATGCCATAAAAGAGCGAAACCGGTTACAATGAAGAAAACAAGCAATCGTGCAGCCAAAAAAAAGTATCTACATCTGTATTTGGTATGGAACAGTTTCACGACGAAAGGGGAATAAAAACTAATGAATAATGTGACCGTTTATCATTATTGTACTAATTTTCAGATTGACCTTAAGCATATTAACCAAAAAATTGGGGAAGACAAAGTTGAAGTCGGAATAGATTTACGCGAATATTATCCAAGTGTGGAATGGGATATTTTAGGTGTACCTGCGGAAAGACACGAAAAGTATTATCCCTGCTGTGCAGAGCCTTACCCAGGTGTGTTGAAAATTTTCATAATTTTCGTATTTTTATTTGTATAGTTAGTTAAGAATTTATCTGAGAAGTTTGGTTAAGAACACTGATTCAAGCAGTTGCATTAGTTTTCAGTGAATTTTCTTAGAAAAAAAATCACCAATGGGGAGATCCCGACTTTTGATTTTTTTTTAATCTTCAAATGAGCGCGAACTATGACCATTAGAACCCATATCCGGGGTCTGTTTCAATTTATATATATGTATATATATATATATATATATATATATATATATATATATATATATATATATATATATATATATATATATATATATATATATATATATATATATATATATATATATATATATATATATATATATAGAAAAGCTATGGTAACCAAATTTGGTACGTAAGGTAACGATATTAAAAGAAAACTTTACACCAAAATTTATATTTCTATATTAAAAGAAAAAAAAGTTATAAAAAAATATTTGGTGCCAGATTATTTCTATGAAAATTCACCAAAATAACGCACTCTCGATTTTAGTTTTTAGAAATAGGTTCTATTATTTTTCGTTTTAGTGAATTTTCGTAAAAAAATTCGCTAATGAGAAGATCTTGATTTTTTTATTAATTTTTTTCCAAACGAGCGTGAACTAGGACTCCTAGAACCCACAACCGCGGTCAGTTTCAATTTTTATATATATATATATATATATATATATATATATATATATATATATATATATATATATATATATCACGCCGATAACTCAAAAAATAGTGCTGCAATTGATTCATAACTTCCACATAGCTTTGGTAATTTACTCTCATCAGAAAGACGTTCTCATGTAATTAATTAGGGTCTATGACTTGACCGCAAATAAAATATTCTTATTCCTGTACCCATGAACTACTGAAACGGTATATCAAAGTGGAATACCAGGTAACCTTCGGATAGGCAGGGATAAATTCTAACCTTGTGCTTGACTTTTGTTATCTATAACTCGAACTTTCAGAGTAATTGTGGTAGCTTTTCGTACATGAGCGCTTGACATGCAAATGACTGAATGGTCACTCCTCATGAAGCGATTATACCCAAAAACGATTCAAAGCGTTTCTTTGTCGGGTGCTAACTGTATACCAAATTTGAAGATGATCTCAATTCGTTCGGAAGTTATTGCGCCTACTAATAGACAGAGGTACAGGTTGACAAACCGACCGACAGACAAACAAAGCTCTGTTCCAGAACCAAGTTTTCTGTATGGTTTAAGACTTTTTACGCTGTTTTAGCAAAAAAATCCACCTCTACACATTCTACCCCTAATTTAATTTCAGCACAGAATACCAGATGTTTGATGAATTGAAAGTTTTCCAATAAACAAACCCTAAAACGTTATATTACTCGACTTTTAACAAAAAAAATGTAAATCTTACCAAATCATTCCTTATTCGTCCCCACTCTCTTGAGCTACTTTACCTAAAAATAATCCGAACCGTGGGTTTTTCGAGTGCTAACTGTGTACCAAATTGTAAGACGATGTCTTAATTCGTTCTTAAGTTATTGTGGCTACTAACACACATACATACAGATCGACAGAAAAACAATTTTTGTTTACAAATCATGTTTTCTATATGTTTTGACACTTTTTACGACGTTGAGAGAAAATTTCTGTCCCATATACCATATTTGCAGACCTATTGACGATGTGGAAATAATAATAGGCCGATTTTGATGAAATTTGGTAGATACCTTCCTTTTGTAAGTGGCTTTGACAAGTTTGTTAGCCAGGAAGATCGGACCAGTTTTTCCGGGAAAATGTTAGGTTTTCCTCCGGAAAAAAAATATCTCTGAAAATAACAACGCTTTGGTAATCAAATTTAACACGTAGGTTTACGTTATAAATATCAAACTAGAAACCAACATTAAGATCTCTATTTTACAAGAAAAAAGTTATAAGCAGTTTGAAAAACATGTTTGGTGTCAGATAATTTCTATGAAAATTCACTACCATAACAGTACTGCGTCCAGACTTCTTTTAGTTAAAGAGGGGTCTATTTTCTATCCAAGCAAGAACCGCTCTTGGTCATTTATTAAAACATTTTTAATGAGAGCGAACTGACACTTAGGTGGTGTGGGAGATGATGTGATAATTGATGCTGATATTATTAGCTGAAATGAAAACGTCCAAAATATTTTACTGACGGCGGTTGGATTTAAACCCTCATAACCTCTGTGTCTAAATTCGTAAGTGTAGATTAGGTTAGGATATATAATGAGTGGTCCATTACAGTCCCTCCACTACCATACGACCTTAGATCTAGGGCCAGGGTAAAGATACTACTTTAAGAGTTTTCGCAGTTTCTATTTATTATTATATTATCTTTAAATTGAAAGTAATTATAATTGTGTCTGATGTATATTTGCTAGATACAAATGATTTTTTCTGTAATCCAAATAAAGTTCTGTGTTCTTAAATAAATATATAGGTAAAATTGTCAGTTTGGCAAATTGTACCATTTTTGCTAACTTATTTGTTCCCAAAGTGGTTAATTGTAAAGAAAAGAGGATAATTTTGTGATTGAAATGAAAATACAGTTATTTATATAAACTTTTAGTTTATTTAACAAGATAAATTGTACTAACCATTCTACTATATTTGTCCATTTCTGATACGGTGAATACTTTTTATTGGTGATTTAATTTCTGCACACATTTCTTCTGCAGTATAGAAGGTTCGTCCTTTTTGTCCTGAAATTTCCAGCCGTTGCCACTTGGAAGCATAGCATTTACAAACAATTGTTTTTATATAATAATTATTATTAAAAAAATATATTGAGTTTCATTGACAAAAAATATATATTCTGTGTTAAGGGACCCAAACAAAAAAAAATATTTAGGTTTTGTATCCCAAAAAAGATGAGAAGCTAAGACGGTGTAATATATTGGATGGTTACATTGCTTCTGTGTTATTGATAAATACTAGATGTCAGTTAAAACCGATAGATTTAATAACCTAAAAATTTCCTACATTTCATGAAATGCATGCCATTCATACATTTATATTTACTTTTTCACCACAAAGTTTTTATTACTATTTCTTCAACTTTTATTATTTATTTAACTAATAATTTTCTTATGGAAACTCATGCTTATGAAAATTCTCTACCATAACGTAACGGTTCAGACTTATGTACTTGCTCTTCAGCACTCACTTATATTAGCTCGACTTGAAACTTTGTGCTCTACAGCAAGTGATCGCCTATAGCAATACTTCTAGCCTCGGAGATCGCCATTAATTTTTCTTTCCCTCCGTTTATTTCAACCACCGACTCCTTAAGTTTAGCAATGGTTTTATCAGAGCTTATCACATGGGCCCATCGACAAACTTTTATGCGTCAAGTTCTCAACTTGGGTACTTGCTTAGCTGTACCTAAAACTAACTCCTTGAATGATTATATTCTGTGCGGATATAATAATAAAGTTTATTGATAAGTTGTAACAAACATTTACAATTAGATACAAAAGGTTACCAAATACATATACACAATAAAAAATATATAGAATAAACATTCAATACAAAGAAGTAATTAACAAATCAATAAACGCGCATGTCGTACATTCTAAAGTAATCAGTTATCCTAATAGTTATAATACTTAGACATCTTCACAGAAGCAAACTTGCTTGTTAGCGAAAATGTCTATGCGAAATGATAAACAAACTAAAAAATACAACACAAAAACATAATATTAGTGTAGACTATCATAAAGTGAACAATATTATGTAGGTGTTACACTTACTTACGATATTTGTTGAGATAAAATTCCAAGAATACACCGGCGCTACTTTCTTGGAATTAACCGCATTTGAGACCCAAGGTTATACAAAACACACGAGCAGCGTGGTGTCTACCGTAGCAGCTTTCATACTGTGTTTTGCAGTTACAAAGGCATGTTTATTCGTAAGTGTATCGTCCTGTGCATTTTCAGTGTTATTTCTTATTAAAATAAAACAATGAAGTTTAAAATCAAAAGAAAGGAATTTACCAGTCGAAGAGTATCGTGTTTAATGTGTATAATTATTTTAAGACAATTTGTCCAAATGAAAAAAATTCAAGGAACGCCCCTGCTGCGGTAAATTGTTACAGTAGTTCTGATAGCAGAACTTTATTGGCTAATTTTTTTTTTAAATTCTATGTCAACAGATATCTCACGGACTGTACACAGAATATGAATTGCAATTTTGTAATTTAACATTTTTTCGCTTACACTGCTCCAAAAAATCAATTTACGATTTTTTTTTGAATTTGTGAGGCTTTGAATATGTCATTTGAAAATCGTTACATATATGTAACACCATTTCACCACTTAAGTTATGTTTTGATTATAAACCTAATGTATTTTTGTCCTATTTGCAGATATATTTTTCAACATTACCCTGAGAAGAAAAACACTTTTCTATACGGTTAACCTAATCGTACCTTGTGTTGGCATTTCCTACTTGTCTGTTTTGGTATTTTATCTGCCAGCTGATTCAGGAGAAAAAATAGCATTGTGTATTAATATTCTCCTTTCCCAAACAATGTTTTTTCTTTTAATATCAGAAATCATACCATCAACTTCATTAGCATTACCTTTACTAGGAAAGTATATTTTGTTCACCATGGTTCTTGTGGCGTTTTCTGTAGTGATTACTATTATTATACTCAATGTCCACTATAGAAAGCCTAGTACGCATAAAATGGCACCTTGGGTGAGAAGCTTTTTTATAAAAAGTGTCCCTAAACTACTTCTGATGAGAGTACCCAAGGATCTCCTAACAGAATTAGCAGCAAATAAAATTCCTACAAACAGACTTATGATGAACAAAAGAGAACTAGAAACAATGGCTTCTACAGGTTCGTCTAGCTCTACAAGTTCAAGTTCTTCTAGGAATAGAGGTAGTGGCTGCAATGGACTACATTCTACAACAGCAACTAACAGGTATAGGATAGTTAATCAGAAAGAAAATATTTTTATTAATACTGTGATTTGCAGATTACGAGGATTTGCTGGAGCTCTTGGTAGTAGACTTGGTTATAATGGCCTTCCATCTGTCTTTTCTGGTTTAGATGAAAGCGATTCCGGTACAAGAAAAAAATACCCTTTTGAATTAGAGAAGGCAATACATAATGTCATGTTTATACAACATCATATACAAAGACAGGATCAGTTTAATGCGGTAAGGATAGTTTGATTTAACTTGGTTATTATAATTGTAATTAAAACCAAATTAAATGTTTACTTACAGTTTTTTTTTTTTGTATTTGCCGTAAGATGCTACTGAAGAATGATTACTATTACAATTAAATGCTGTTGAATGTCAACTATTGATGCTGTAGAGAAATATATATATATATATATATATATATATATATATATATATATATATATATATATATAAATATATATATATATATATATATATATATATATATATATATATATATATATATATATATATATATATATATATATATATATATATATAGTGACCCTCAACAATAAAACCGAACACCCAGTAAGAGCTAAACATAATGTGTGTTTGATTACTTAAAATAGTGCTGCAAATTGAATCATAACTTCCACATAGCTGTAATAACCTATCTGCCTCAGAAAGAGATTGTCATGAAATGAATTTAGGGACCATGACTTGACTACAAAGAAAATATTGGTATTCCTGTACCGAGAAACTTCTCAAACGTTATCTTACGTTTTAACGAAAAAATGTAAATTTTCAGGAAATCACCCCCCATTTATCCCCTACCCCCCCTAAAGCGATCTTACCCTAAAACAATGCAAAGCGTTCCTTTGTCCGAGTGCTAATTGGATACCAAGTTTGAAGATGATATCTCTGAAAGTTAGGGCGCCTACGAACAGACAGGCTGACAGACCGACAGGCAAAAAAATGTTCCTTCCATAATCAAGTTTTCTATATGTCTTGAGACTTTGCGCCGTTTTAGCAAAAAAAGTTTCGAAATTGCTATAACCGATATTCCAACCCCACACATTCAACCCCTAATTTAGTTTTAGCACAGAATGCCAGATTTTGGCTGAAATTGAAAGTTTTATAATAAACAAACCCTAAAACGTTATATTACTCGAGTTTTAACGAAAAAATATCAATTTTCACCAAATCACCCAGCATTCATCCCCTATGCACTAGAGCGATTTTACCCAAACACAATTCGAACCGCACGTTTGTCGGGTTCTAACTGTATACCAAATTTGAAGACTGTAACTCGGTTCGTTCGAAAGTTATTCTTCTGTGACCATTGTGAACCCAAAGACAGAATCAGGACTCGTCAGAGAGTACAACACGATTCCATTCACCATTCCAATTTGATCTGCCGCTACACCGCTTAAGCCGAGCAGCACGATGCCGAAGTGTCAGTGGGAGACATAAAAATGGTTTATACGAATGAAGCCCAAAAGCGCGTATTCTGCAATATATCGTTGCCATAGAGACTCCTTGTTGTTAAACTCCCAAAAAAGCATTTCCAATCGACCTTGCTGTGAAAACTATGTCTTGCAAAGCCGTAATCCTCAAATGGCGATCTTCCCGTGCTGCAGTTGCTCGAGGTCGTCCGGATCCATGACGACGGTTATGTCTTCCTTCTTCAAACCACCTGGACCAATACTGTAAAACTGTTGATACACTGCATCCTATGCAATCCTATGTGTATTTCATCTGATTTAAAAACCGCTTCCTGCATACCAACAATACGCCCCCTTTCGAATATACTTAAATGCTTGTAATTGTTGTGTGGATGGCGCCCAGGCAAAATGATCTAATTAGTCGATAAATTAAGCACAAATCGCTACGAAATATTGCTTCAAAATAAAGGAAACGCAAATTTAAATAGATAATTTTTGTTCATATTGTTATCTTTTTCATCAGAGACGAAACAGAGTAGCATAGAAAATTGCATTGCAATTGGTCGACTCTTACTGGCTGTTCCGATGTATATATATATATATATATATATATATATATATATATATATATATATATATATATATATATATATATATATATATATATATATATATATATATATATATATATACTTCCAGCAGTGTCAGGCAGATGAGACGACGCATAGTGCAGTTGCAAACGAAACTAAAGTCTTAAGACATGAAGACTCCGTATTCCGGTGTGTGATAGAATATATAAAAGGGTCGGAAAGCCCTTTACTAAGGCGTGTACCGCACGTGGAAGCCGTTGTAAGGCGCAAATATCACACAATAAGCATATCAGTTCTGCAGAACATCAAGCAGGCGGAATTAGAAAATATACGGACACAAACAACTCGTAAAACATCGTTGGCGAGGGGAGCGAGAGGGATAACTGATAACTCAACCTCAATCGCTCTCGCTTATTCCAACCGCCCAGGCTACCCTGTCGGTAACCAGCTAAATGCCCAACATGTCGAGCCTTTCTGGAAAGGAATCTATGAGGCGCGGCCCCAATTTCAAGAAGCCACTCCAGACATACCACACCTCACTAGTTACTGCAATGGCGAACAACCAGGGGAGTGTGCGGCATTCACTGATGCTGGGGTTGCGGCGGCTCTTCGGGGTTGCCGTAACTCTGCTGCCTCGTGGCCGGACGGTATCCATTCCATCTGGTGGAAAATTTTGACGTCTGTCCACCTCCATATTGCTCATATATTTAACCGATTGTTAAAGGAAGGGGAGCAGATGCCTTGTAGTTATTTGTCTAAGGGAGAACCGCACTGGTCCAAAAAAAATCTAGTCGTCTCAGCATAAGAATTACGGCCCAATAACATGCCAGAACACCTCCTACAAGGAAATTTTTAGGATTTTGTATGCTAGATTATTGCGGACACTGGAACTAACAATTCAGTGAGCAGTGCGCTACCAGGAAAACAATGGATATATATGGGGAGAATTTACTGGTTGGCCGCTCTCCATGGTCTGAATAGCCTAAGCACAGGTCGACAAATCGGCCTCGAGGCACTGGATGGTGTCGGGATAGATGTTTCCAAGTACAGACGTCTTTTTGTTAGCCATACCAGATCAGGTGATTCCAGCAGAAAACCTCACGAAGTCAGCCAGAAGACGGATTATAGAAGACCTCTTCCTCAGACGATCAGACTACTGGAAAACGAATGAAATAGCGAAGATAGAGGAGTTTATGGAAGAGGAGCTGACGGCAGCAGCTAAAAAATGTTATCCGGCAGGGCTCCTGGCCCAGACGGAATACCAACCGAAGTCATTAAAAACTATACGAAATAGCTCCGCAGGCGCTGCTAAACGTGATGAATGAACTAATCCGGAGACACGAGTTTTCTCTAGAGTGTAAAATATCAAAAGCTGTGTTGCTTTGCAAAAACGGTAAGCCCTTAAAGCTAGCGTCATGCTTCAGACCTCTATGCCTGCTGACTACGCTAAAACACTTGAAAATCCGGGCTAGAAAAGAAAATAGAAGTAGGAGAGGGATTTTCAGAGCGCTAGTTTGGTTTCTGCAGGGGAATATCCACAATACATGCTGCAAGATACGTCATAGACGTCGCAAAAAACACAAGCGAGAAACGGTGTGCATTGATCACTCTCGATGTGAAAACTGCTTTCAATACTGCTAGTTGGGACAAAATCATAGAAGAACTGAAAAGAAGAAACATCGCTGAGCCGCTGTAAAACACGATGGCTGTTACGACGGGAGTCCTGCAAAGAGTTACCCTGGCACTTATCCTCTGGAATATAACCTATGATAGAATCCTAAAGCGGAAAGTGGTTGAAAGAGTTACTCTGGTTGGTTATGCTGATGACCTAGCAGTCCTAGTAGAGGCATCATAACAAGACACACTTATGTTTTGAGTGAACGGAACGTGTTGAGAAGAGTGGACAGATGGATGACGGGCAAAAAACTCCAGCTGGCCCCTGCAAAGACAGAGGCGGTTATCATAAAGGGTCCAAAAATCAGGGGGGATTTTTCGTTCCGCTTAAAGGACACCACGATAAAACCAGCGAATACCCTGGTGTATCTAGGAATAACAATCCTCGAGTCACTCAATTTTAGCCAGCATGTACGAATGGCAAAAGGAAAGGCTGAAAGAAGAACAGCAGCACTAAGTAGGATAATGCCCAACGTGGGAGGCCCAATATCAGCAAAACGGCTACTGCTCAGCGGGGTAGCGCACTCAATTCCACTGTACGGAGCGCCGGTATGGCATCAAACAATAGAGATACAAACATATAAAATGATGATAGAGAGCATGCAGCGCAGAGTGTTACTAAGGGTAGCGTGCGGGTTCCGTACCATCTCTACCGAGGCAATTCAGGTGTTGGAGGGCGTCGTACCCATAGACCTGTTAGTAGAAGAAAGATGTTTCCTCCATGAGGCGAGGGAAGTGAGACTAGAAGAAGCTAAGCTGGCTGTCAAAAGCCGAACCATGTAGGTTAGGTTAGGTTAGGTTAGATTGTGAGTGGTTCATATCGGTCCCTCCACCGCGACCATAAGGTCTATTGTGGCTCACGCCTAATGTCTATATTTCGCCCAACAAATCCAGCCTCCTACAGAGGTCGATAACCTTTGCGGGCGAAAGTTGATCCAGATCCTCTGGAGCAAGCTTTACCTTGCCAAAGAGCAGGTGTCTAGTCCTATCCGCTGCCGGACAGGAACACAGCACGTGCTCTGCTGTTTCGTCATACTCCATACACAGCCGGCACTCGGTCTCCTGACCGATCCCAATACGGTGCATGTGATGCCGCAAGCGACAGTGTCCTGTATACAGGCCGACTAGAGTACTCAGTTGTTGTCTGTTCAGCTCTAGAAGTTTCTTAGCCCTTGACTCAGACAGGTCATTTATGAAGGCCTTAGAGTGAGCTAATCCTGGAAGATTTTGCCAATATTGAATTGTCCTTCTATCTGTCCAGGTCTTTAAGGTGCGTTTTGCTGTGCAAGATGTTATTCCCAGCACCGGTTCTGGTCCGACAAAGTCACACTGGGCACCACTCCTGGCAAGCGCGTCTGCCGCAACGTTGCCATCATGGTCCGAGTGACCCGGTATCCAGACCAGAGACACCTCATTACAGCTGCCCAATTCGTTAAGGGCAGATTTACAACTCCATACCCTCTTTGAATTGCACCGGTAGGAACCAAGAGCCTTTATTGCAGCTTGGCTATCTGCATATATCTTTATCGATTTGTTTGTGCATAGGTCTTTTAAGCTTTCCCTTGCACACATCTCGATGGCATAAACTTCTGCCTGGTGTATGGTTGCGTACTTGCCGAGGCTAGCTGATAGTCTAGCATCGGTGCTGCCCCCATATGCGCCGGCTCCTACTCCCATATTGGTTTTGGAGCCGTCAGAGTACCAGCAGAGGTCCGCTCTCAACAGGGTCGATTGGTTCCGGTCCCAGTCCTCCCTTTCCGGGAGGACGGTCTTGAAAGACAGATCTCTGCTGATTTTTGTAGGCATCAAGTCCGAGACCATTCCTAGAATCCTGTGACAATCACTGTCATCAAGGAGTCCGGACCCCCTCAGACTGACTTCCCTCGGCATGTTATCTGCCGTTTGTATTAGTCTGTACGTTGTCCACCTCGCCACCCTCTCCAACCATATGTGAAGTGGGGGAATATTGAGGAGGACCTCCAGAGCGACTGATGGTGCGGTGATTATCGCTCCCGTTATCATCAGACATGCTTGTCTCTGTAGATGAACCAGTTTGGCCCTCGCGGTACCACGAAGTACCTTAGGCCACCAAACTATGGCTCCATATGTTATCATAGGTCATAACCACTACATAGAGCCAGTACATCTGTTGGGGGTTTGTTCCCCAGTTGTTCCCACAGATTCTCCGGCAGGTCCACAGGGACATCTTAGCCCTGCGGATAACATTTTCTAACTGTCTGTCCCAGTTGAGCTTCTTATCTAGGATAACACCCAGATATTTTGCTTGGTCCGAAAATGGAATGTTTTCCCCCATAAGATTAGGTGGTTTTAATTTGTCCAACCTTCTTCTTCTGGTGAACGGGACAATGATCGTTTTGCGAGGGTTCACAGACATCTGTTCCCTACGGCACCAATCATTGACTACATTTAGTGCTTCTTGAAGAGTACTAGACAGTTCCTCCTCAGATTTGCCTCTAACCATTATGACGAGATCATCCGCATACGCCTGGACCTCAACCTCCCAGAGTCCGAGGATAGCCAGCAGGTCGTCCACAAAGAGGGACCACAACAGGGGGGATAGAACGCCCCCCTGAGGACACCCTCTCGCAGCCCTAACGCTGACCACCTCTCCCCGTAATGAGGTAATAATGGTCCGATTGTGCAGCATGTTTCCGATCCAGCCACAGATGGTAGGTTCCACCCCCCTAGCGATAGTGGCCTCGTAGAGGGAGATCGGTAATGCATTATTAAATGCTCCTTCTATGTCGAGAAATGCCGCCACCGCAACCTCTCCATTTTCGAGAGAGTGTTAGATCTTCTCGACGAGGTTATTGAGCGCTAACTCAGTTGATTTGCCAGTTTGATAGGCATACTGGTGGGTATTTAGGGGGTTCTTGGGTAAGATGTTCCCCCTAATGTGTCCGTCCAGTATTTTTTCCAATCCCTTCAGGAGGAATGATGTAATACTGAGAGGTCTCAGCGAAGTAGGTAGGAGGTCATTACGTCCCAATTTGGGAATGTAAACCCCCCTAACCACCGTCCAGCTGGAAGGAATATAGTTCCAGGCCAGACTGGCTCTGAACAGCCTGATAAGGAAGGGTAGGAGAATCTCCAGTCCCTTTTGTAGTAGGACCGGTACCACCCCATCCTCCCCTGGCGACTTGAATGGCTGTAAATGATTCACAGCACACTCCACTGCCGAGGCTGTAACTATTCTCCGAGCAACTAGCCAGTCCCCCCTTTGGGGGCGTTTAGATCGTCCCTCAGCTGGTAGTACCTCACCGTTGCTCAGGATCAGACAATCTGGGAAGTGTGTGTGTGCTAAGAGCTCTAACGTTTCTTTCCGAGATTCAGTAAAGGAACCATCTGGTCGTTTTATCGATCCCAGTTCCTGTACACGGTCGCGTGAGAGAATCCTGTGGATTCTGGCGCTGCTGGGCAAATTATTAATGTCCCTGCAGAACCTCGTCCAGGACTCCCTCTTAGCGTTCCTGATCTCTTTATTATAATGTGTTAGCGCAGTTTTATATTGTTCCCAGTTGCCTGTAATCTTAGCACGATTGAAGAGACGTCTAACTTCTCTTCGTAGTTTATCGAGGTTATTATTCCACCAAGTAGACCTCCGACTGTCTCTCTTTGACCTCAGTGGACAGTTTTCGTGATAGGCAGAGACCACAGCTTCCCTAACCTGTTCGGCCGCAATCTCGATCTCATCACGATCCCTCACTGTGGGGATTGCGGACCCAAGTCTGCCGGCGAGGGACTGTTTGTATCCCTCCCAATCCGTCCTCCTCGGGTCCCGATACTCCAACACAGGTCTCGGGCCTGTTTTAATCTCAAATAGGATATGGGCATGATCTGAACATGAGGGTTCAGACGACACCCTCCATTTGAGGATTTTTGAGCTCAAAAGCCTTGAGCTGATCGTAAGATCTAAAACCTCTCTCCGGTTAGCTGTAAGAAAGGTGGGTTCCGAGCCTATGTTGTTGACAACCAGCTCCTCCCCTAAAATGTATTCAAATAGTGATTCACCTCGTCTGCTAGTGTCCGTGCTCCCCCAAGCCAAGTGATGGGAGTTCGCATCACACCCCATTACGAGGTGATAGTTGTTCCTCTTGCAGTAGGCGATCAATTTCCGCACCTCTGCTGGAGGTGGTTGTTCTGCATCTCTGTCTCCAGGGAAATAGGCCGAACAGGCCATTACTTCCAGCCTGGTCCCCCCGGATGTGATCACGATATGGATGGATGCCATGTCCTTGGTGCAGTACTCTGAAAGTGTAAAATACTGCAAGTTGTTTCTGATCCAGATACAGGCTCTGGGGTTAGTACCAGAGCCCACCTCTACTATCTTACCAAGGGCTCTTGGAGAAGAGCAATATCTATTTGCTCTTCCTTTAATTTCATGCTAAGGAGGTATGTCGCAGCCTTAGCAGGATGCAGATTAGCTTGAATGCACCTTAAGTTGGTGGGCATGGGGGTAGGAATATAGGAATGTATGGAGGAAAAAGGAGTAGTTTAAGGAGCTTAAAGGAAAAGGAAATTATGGTGCAGGTTCCTCCTCCTTTTTAGGAGCTCGATAACCAAGCTTCCTATAGGAGGGTCTACCTTTGGTAGTCGTCCTAGGGGTGGACTTTCCTTTCCCCTGTTGTTTCCCTCTGGAGGTTCCAGTGGAAGGTTGAATCCTGCCACCTCCTCTATTGGGTCTGTGTAAGTCGTGTCCATGTTTGGTCCCACGAGCAGCAAGGGAAAATAGACCTCCATGGAAGAGCCCCGCATCCCATGAATAGGCATTTACACAGGGAGGTCGCCCGGTTTCCCTGGCGAACCATGTAAAAATTGCAGCAAAGATGGTCCCAAAACACCATGAAGGGACAATTGACAAAAAGATGAATTCCACAAAGAAATAAATTTCTGGCTCACAAATACTTACGGATACTTCAGATCCTACGCTAAGCGCATGAGAAAGTTATACGAGAACGAGAGCAGATGTATATACGGCGGGGAAGAGGACACGGTAGAACACTGCATTTTTGTTTGCCCAAAGTTCAATGACGCGAGAAATACCACCCTCAACTCTGTAGGGATACATAATATCGACGATCTGGTACCAACAATGTTGAAAGACAAGAGCTCATGTAGAAGGGTCATGGAATTTGCCGGACAAGCTATGACCAAAAAAGAGAGACACAAGAACTGGCGAAGCGATGAAAACAACCAACTAGATTGCCTCGCTTAAAGCGGGCGGGGAGTAGGGAAAAAGTAAAGACAGCTCTACACTCGTGAAATATAATATAATATAGTATAATATAATATAATATAATATAATATAATATAATATAATATAATATAATATAATATAATATAATATAATATAATATAATATAATATAATATAATATAATATAATATAATATAATATAATATAATATAATATAATATAATATAATATAATATAATATAATATAATATAATATAATATAATATAATATAATTTTATTTTCCTTCATTACAAAAAATAAACAGTTCATTCGTTGCAATAATTTAGGTACATAAACAGAGGAAAACCACTAGGTTGCGATCAAGCAAACAGAAGATCCTTCTGCCCCCGGACTAATTCGCTTACCTAGGTATCTTACATTTAATATTTTAGCGAGTCTTTAACCTAGCCTAAACACTTAACTAGACTAATATCTTAACCGGAAAGTCATAATGTCTCCCAAATTATTCCCGATTACAAAAAAAGAAAAATGATCAATTACCATTTACTGTGTACTATACAGGTAGTCAAAAAAATGCTTCTTAAACTGTTCAATTGTTAGCGTCTTAAGTTCATTTGGTATCGCATTATAAAGCTTTGGAACATTGTAACTATAAGATCTTTAAAAAAGGGAGGTTTTATGGTGAGGAAGAGTTATGTAATCACGGTTGCGGATATTTATGTTGTGAATATCAGTCCTGAAGCCGATTTTATCGTACAAATAGGCAGGTTTTTTTTATTAAAAACAACGTGACGATAGAAGCACAGCGTATTTAACTTCAGTCTAATTTATGCGATACATGTTGCCTACGCCGCAATCCAAAAATATACCTGAGACACGAGTTTTGTGTTTTCTGTACTCTGTTCTTGGTGACTACATCAAGACAGGGATATGTAGCAAAGATAGTACCAGTGTGTAATAGAGCGGCTCAGGGGAGCCACTAGCAGATGCGCTAACTACGCCTCGCAAAAAAGGAGGAAACTAATTGAAATATAGATTTGGAGATCACTTGGTCGAAGATGAAAAACGCACATTTAGGTGTCAGAAATTAGAGTAAGTGTCAGAAATCAAGCACGACGCTGGAGGAGGCCAAATGGTTGATACAAATCTCAAAGGCAACCTGACCAAAATAGTTAAGACACATGCATTTGCCGCGCTTAGTTGTAATGTAAAATTGTGTGTGTGTGTGCGGGGGGCAACCTGATATCGAAAGCCTAAAACGGAAGGTGCGAACGCTTTCAACAAAGGCCAAAAGGCATTGTTGAACGAGTAATCCTACCTAGACACCAAGGTAAAAAATAATTGTTGGATAATAATAAACAACTAGACTAACAGATATTACACCTGCGGACATATTTCCACGGGCAGGCGCTTACTTCCAAACTACACCATGGCATATACGAGGCAGCAGATTTACCACCGCTATAGTTAAGGGAAATTGAAGTCACCATCGGACTGATCAAGACAATTTGCAATGCTGGGTGCAGAATCCTCTCCATGGGCAACATATAAATAAGACGTCTCAGGCTAATGTCGGCCGATTTCCGACAAACCACTGATTGGAGTCAGGAAAATGTTTGCAGGAACAGGGGGATGTGTGATGACGATACAAGGCCAGGTCATTCCAACGAAAAACTGCTTTGAGTATATTGTTTGAGATGATTCACGTATATCACGTTACTGGAGGGTGATAAACATTTAATGCCAGTATATGGCACAAAGGAAGGCAGTATTGAGTTATGAAAATTTTTCATCGGAAGCTAACAGTAGAAAAATATTAAATGTTAATAAGATGCTTCAATTAAAATATACCTCTGAGCCTATTCATGAAAACTGTAGACATAAGGACACAAATTTAGATGGATCTGATTTATTGATCACAGACTTGCCTACAGGACAGATATTATAATATAAGATACGTTCTCCCAATAAACGACGTTGATTGATGTCATTTCGAGTCAAAGTACAACGAAAGAAAGTACAACTAAAGAGTCATCTAGTATAAAGACCTTAAGAAGAAAGAGGTGGAATGCAGATAGCGTCTTAGTGATTGTGTCGTTAACTGGTGTGCTTCCTAAGAATATTCTGGAAAATACAGCAAGTGGGCTTTGGAGGAGACCTTTGTAAGGTTATTTAAAAGGCGGCTATCATTGCTTCTGTTCACATTATGTGAAGGTTTCTGGGAAATGAGGAAATGTCACGTTGACGTTCAAAACCCTACATCTGACCTCAATTTGAGATACCTATGGTAAGTGATATTCCTCTTTGAAGGGACCCAGAGAGCCTTCTAGGCTAATTAAAAAACAACAGCAACAACGACAGCAGCACCAGCACCACTAACGACGACGACAACGAAAAACGACAACGACAAGACGACAACGACAAGACGACAACGACAACGACGACAACGACAACCACGACGACAACGACAATACAACTACAAGATAACAATGAAAACAACAACAACAACAACGGCAGCCACAACGGCAACAACAATACTATAATAATAATTATCCATTTTGTCGCTAATATACAAAAGTTGCCACAATTGCAGACAGTGTAACCCTTTAAGAATGCGTTATTTCAAAGTGTGGGTGGTGTAAAATATATGACCAATTAGGTTTTTCATACAGGCCGCCCTCGGCATATAAAAGTCATTATTTCTCGTACGATCTAGAAGACTGTCAATTTGAAAAACACTTTCCTTGTAGGAAAAAGCCGTTAACTAAATACTTTCAATTGACTTTAAATCAAGTATATACATGTATCGTGTAAGATCACATGCAGGCGGTTATGTTTTTGTTGTGTGATAATATTACACATATATAACAAGCCACAAAAGTTATGAAAATGTTTATGTTGCAGGAAGACCAAGACTGGGGATTTGTTGCTATGGTTCTCGATCGGCTGTTCCTCTGGATCTTTATTATTGCATCAATAGCTGGTACTTTCGCAATTCTTTGTGAAGCTCCAGCACTTTATGATGATACAAAGCCTATTGACATGGTTTTATCTTCAGTCGCACGACAACAGTTCCTGCCAGAATTAGATTTCTAATAATCCTAAAAAGTCTATTGTATTTTTACCATTACGGTTTTACCAATTTTAGTGATTATTAAATATTAAGCGTCTGAGAAAAGGAGATTGTATGTCTATCTTATGGATAGAAGGATGACTGTGCTGCATGTATTATAGAACGAGTACATCAAAAAGTGCAAGTGCTTGAACCATCCTGAGATAGCTGATAATTTGATGTGTGAAAGTAGCATGCAAGAAGGTACAAATTGTGTGCTTAAAGAGCGATACATGGTGAAATGTGAAGTGAGTAAAGCTGTGGACGATAGAAGGGAAGCATATAGAAGGCTTGTTGATTCCAAAGATGTGAGAGGGAAATGTGGGTAAGTATCTGGCAGAGTACAGGAAATTAGGACCCGATTGCAAAAAAGTTGTTATTAACAGTAGACAAGAACTGGAGGTAAAAGAAGCTGAAAATTGCAAAATGATTTAAAGGGACGGAAAAATTGTTTTAAAACTTTTTAAAGTTGATAAAAAAGGCAAGACACATCAAACGAAACAATAAAATTGGGGTGAAACCACAGAATGGAGACGTGGTATGAGACGCTGAAGATGTAAAGGAATGCTGAATAGAATATTCCGACAAAATGTTTGAAAGCAATGGGAGTAGTCAGACCTCTCTGCCGATTGCAAGTCAAAAGAAATTAAAAAATGGGAAAGCATAAGGTATTGTTAAAATGGATGGGGAAATGGTAAAATATTGTGGCCTTGTATATAGGCAAAGAAAGCAACAGTGAATGGTAGAATACCGAGCGATAAGTTTGTTAAGTGTAAGTAAGTGAGTAAGCTATTTCGGAGTATATTGATACGAGGGAGATAACTGATTTAAAGGAAGATTATGGGTGATTGGTGTGATTTAATGGCAGAAATGGGGCTGCACTGGCCAAAGGTTTTTACTTCAAAAGGAGGTTGAAAAATACTTTAATGTTGGGAAGCAAACATATATATATATATATATATATATATATATATATATATATATATATATATATATATATATATATATATATATATATATATATATATATATATATATATATATTCTTTGTAAACTAAGAAGAAATCGTATGGTACTGTAGATAGACAAGCTGTGAAGGAATATTGTGCCGATGGTTGCCCAATTCGAGCTATTAAATCACTATACATATGATGGGGGTATAGTATATGCGAGAACTAATGAGAAGGTTAGCGACTGTTTTGAGATTGGGCAGGGCGCTAAACAAGGTTTTTAATATCTTCGTCGTTGCCGATGAAGTACTAGGTACTTGGTGAATCTGAAAAAGGAATGCTGAGCGCGTTAGAGGGACTGGAGACAGTAACCAATTAAATTAATATACCTGTGAATGCAGGGACGACTAAAGTTGTGGCGATTGATGAAGACAGTGAAACAGGTCATTGAAGTTACTTAATAAATTATAGTGTGGTAGAGCAAGTAAGGGAATTTGTGAAGACTTCTAACGACAGAAAAATAGACGAGTACAAAGTTGGGTAAAAGCAGGCAGACAGGTGCTGAGAGCGAGCTATATAGCTACCCTAGCTAAGAGTGTGTGTATATTTGAAGATATCAAAGTCGCTGTACACAACAGCGTAGTGGTGCCATTTATACTATATAGGTGTGAATATGTTTGGAGTGTCAACCAAAACATGTAAAAAATGTAATGCTGTTGGAATTGACCACAGAGACGAGCGACGTGTAAAACGAGAACAGGTAAAGTAATGAATGAATGAGGTTGAGCTAATGTAAAATGGAAGAGTCTATTGAAACTAAAATGAGAGTAGAACTAAGATTGCTTGGTCACATAGAGCGATAGGACAATACTAGAATGACAAGCAGAATGTAGAGGGAGAATGCGGATGGTAAGAACGGACGTGTAATACGGGTTTGAATATTTTGGGCCATATATTGAAGAACACAGATGTCAGGAATTTGCATAATAGAATAGAGCGTGTATGAGAAGATGTGTGAATGTGGCAGAAGCGAAAACAGCATGTCAGGGCAGAATTGCATGGATAAATGTTTTGAGGAAATAGCATAGGCTATGTGGCGTGTCTACCACATAAATGGAAATGACGTGATGGGTAGTGATAGTAGTAATAGTAGTAGTAGTAGCAGCAGCAGCAGTAGTAGTAGTAGTAGTAATAGTGGTTAAATATTAGGAAATAATTCAAAACGCACACATAAATATGTTATCAAGTCTTGCATGTTCTGGCTTGTTTATTAATATATTAAGCAACGTTACATCTAGCCCTCACTCTCCCAAATCGGTGTTTTTACTCTTAAAATCGTTTACTTTGGCTTTCTAGTACCTACATCTTTTAGCTGTAGATATGCAATGATAAATATATCAGTTTTTTATTATTTAAAAGTTAAACATACATGCGGCTTCGAAATAAATAGATGATTTTAAATGTTGGCCAAAAAAACATAACATTTACTATTTTAAAATGTATATTAAATAGATGTACTAGTAACTTACCCACAGCACACTACAAGAAATGTTATAATATAATCCCAGTGCTATTCAGCTAGGACTTTTTTTCCCTTATGGGTCGTGCGCGTCTTTGCTGCCCCGATAGCACCGCAGCCTTTGGCTTATTGTGCATGCAGCTAGGACTTGCACTGTGTTGCTTCTGTGATAATTTTACATACAATTTGTTGCCCAAAAATATTTTAAAATGAAATGTAATTGGTAGCGCAGGTATATTTATCAACATATTGGGTTTCAATATTTTGAGAGACCAATATCACAAAACTTGATGGTTATGTCAAAGCAAGTAATGGTTAGACATAACCATTGATGGTTCATTGAATTAGTGAAAGATTTAAAGTACAAACTATTTACCTATAAGCGGATAGTTATAAGGTTGTCAGTGTAATTTTAATATCAAATTAATTTCAGCTAGGCATGAATTAGTATAAATCGCATAGGCTGCGTTCACCAGGTACCTACTAAGAGTTTAATAGTCGAGTCAACGTATGCGTTCATGCCGCTGGGTTTCACTTCGAACTAAACAATTGTCGAGTAATCAAAGCAGAATTAATTTTCGCTATCTAACACAACATACGCATTGCTGGAGAATGCGTAAGTAGGTACTTAGGTAGCCGCACTCGCACTGTTCTAAATAATTTGCCAATTTATGGAAAGTTTTCGAGTTCTTTCAGCCAGCACTATATACACAGACTGAGCTATAACACATTTTTCAACACCAATCCTATTACACTGATAGTAGATCATCAGCTAATTCCTTCATAATGTATCTTCTAAGTTGATCATTATTTTCATTATCCATTTTCTATCTTAAAACCTTTTCAAAATTTTGCTCAGATTTGAGGTTATACAAACTATAGCCCGCAATTTTAAAATGACCTACCAATTTCAAAAACTTCTACGACAATGCGTTCATAACGTTTCAAACCGCTAAATGGTATCAACAGTCAAAATATGAGCGCTTAAAATATGCCGTTAGCACCTGGTGAATGCAGCCATTGTAACCCCATATTTGTTACCTGTAGGTAGTAGGTTTATAGCCACTTTTGTTTCAAAATGTTGTCAATAAAACAAATAAAAGAAGCGTTTCATCAAAATTTGTTGCTTTTATTTAACCCACCACTCAACTGTATAATCGAATTAACTTATATAATTTAAATACACATATATAATTTATTATTATTATTATTAGGCTTATTTAATAGGATCATACACTATATGAAAATATTTGAAATAAAACTATCTAAAAATGTTAATAGTGTAAATCTGAAATACAATTGTGTGTATAATTTTCAAAATAAAAATCAGCTGTGTAAATTGCTATAATATCAGGGTAACTATGAAACCACAGCAACAGTTTAGAAAGTGCTTGAAATTTTATGTTGTTCTTAAGAAATTATTTTCTCAATAATTATTCAAATGATGTCTCACTGTTATTACCTTATGCTTTCTAATTTTCCCTATCCACTGAAATAATACAATAAATGTTGAGCCTGGTTTTAATTTTAATTCAATTCCTTCAAAGTTCAGTAAGTGTTTTTGCTTGTTGATAATTCTATTATAAGATATATACCTAGGTATATTATGCTTGACGAACACTTTTTTTATTTTATTGGTGCCTCGACAATAATAGCCATTGGCACCGTCAAGAAGAAAAATGAAACTGTACATAAGTAATAAACACTAACGCTTATCTAACTTAATATAACATAAATATGGGCTAAAACCTTATGTGTGATTTTAACTTACAATGTGTGGTAAATATTAGTGGCATTCAAGAAATAAAAAAGTTCCAACAGGTCGTTGGTTCCCGACAAACTAAGTATGTCACTGATATTTTCCTTATGTTCCGGATACCTACGACTGTTTTTCACTGTATCTGGGGCACTCAGTCAAAATGTGGTTTACTGAAAGTTGGCTACAGAATGGTGGTTCACTTTTTTCTAGTAAGTGTTCGCGTGTAAGCATAGTATGACCAATCCTTCTTATGATGGTAATATCTCGTCCCTTTAGATTGGCAATTTTTCTAATGGTGGGCTCTATATTTCTGATTTTAGTTAGCACTAAACCATAAGTGTTGCCATTCTTCGTGAACAGTGTATTTTAAGCGAGTTTGAAGGTCGGCATGTACAATGAATTTATGACCTGGATTAATTTTTTGACAAGCTTTCTTAGCTAAGTTACCTGCCTCTATGTTGCCTCATATATATATATATATATATATATATATATATATATATATATATATATATATATATATATATATATATATATATATATATATATATAGATATTCATTGTATTAATATTAAACCTGAGAAGAAAGACTTAAGAACTAAGCATTAAAAACTAAAATATTAGCTAAAACTAAATATTCGGGAAGACAGTGCTACACAGCACTGAAGCAGCCATATGAATCCAATCGGTCGAGAAATTGGCAGCATATTTTGAATTACGTATGGCATTGTACAACCAAAGTACAAGCACTATAAAAAGGAAGGCAGTACCATGCGTAATACTGACTCCATTGGAAAGATGTGCTTCAAAGAACAATTTTGAGTAAAAGCATTGCCAGTGGAATCTTGAAAAATCTGAAAAGTAGAAATAAAAATCAAGGCAACAGTAGTAACAAGAAATCTAAAACACCATGTTTAAATAAATAGTAAAATTATGTTATCACAATATACACATTCATCTAAATTACACAAGCTAACATTCAAAAATAATGTAAAAGTAAAAATAATGTAAAAGATCTTACCGAACATGCAGGCGATCTGGTATTCAGTAGAATTTCTAAGTTTTGTACTATAAGTACACAAGTTCCGATATTGTTGCTAATCCACAAGGATGGGGAGCTGAGAACACAATAAAAAAGATAATTAAAAACATTGTATAGGAGAAATTAAGCCTGAAAAAAGAAATATTAAGTAAAATTCTGTGTGCAGCTCGATATTAAAATAATTTAACGTTCAAATCTATGAAAAAGGCGTTCCTCAAATAAATAATAATAATAATAATCAATTTGTTTGTAATCCAAATATAAGCAGGTTATAAAACTCTTAATTATAATATGAACACTAAAGTGAAAATCCAAAAGAACTAGGTCACGAACATACATACATATATATATATATATATATATATATATATATATATATATATATATATATATATATATATATATATATATATATATATATATATATATATATATATATATATATATATATATATATATATATATATAAACTTTCAAAGGTAAATACCTGGAACAAGTTTTATGCCAAATAAAGTGTAAATGAAATAGACAATGTTTTTGAACTGCACAAATAATCAAAATGTTTGTCTAGGTAAGTTGTAATTTAAGTTCTATAGATAATTTTTGTGATGGTTAAGTGTAAACGAAAATTTTGATGTGAGATAAATCCATCACAAAAAGCTTATAAAAGGGGTGATAGCTATAAAACCACTACTAAAAACAAGTTAGATTAATGTTCTATGTAATTTCAGACATTTAAACCCAGTGAATTGAATGATTTCTTTTAAAATTTATAAAATATAAGTTTTCAAAGCCTTCAAGTGCATTAAAGTTTTTAAAACCTATCAGATTAAACTTAATCCAACTGAAATAAATATGTAATTAGTAGCATACAGCTCATCAAGAGTTAGATTTTTTGATAGCAGCTATAGTTTAAGGTGTAATAAGCTAAAGGCTTAAAAATTTGCATGTGAAGTTGAATTTTTTAAATATTTATAAATTTGACATGAACGTCAGAATATATCAAAATGAGATCAGCGTAAATGCCTGAGCAAGGACTCGAAGCAGTCTTTCACAGTTAAAAAACAAGAAATTAAATGAAAAGCGAATGATTTGAAGATAAAATTTGGAGGTATTAAATGAAAATAGTTGAAAAACTCTCTTGTATTCTAGCTTTGAAAAGGGGTGGTAGCTATAAGGCGTTAGTCCCCCGAAAACAGTAAAAATTTTGAATAAATTGAAGTATATAATTTGCAAATGTAGTATTATGTGAAAGGTGTTTAAAACGACTTTGTAATTTAGATATAAAATATAGGGACGCTATACGGCATCAGTTCCCCGAAAATAGTATTATACCAGACAATTTATGAAAATTAATAGCCAGAAAATGTATCATGAGGTTAAGGACAATTGCTAAACACGTAGGGGTGAAGTTTAAAGTGCAAACAACATAACTATAAGTGTAATCAGCAAAGAAGAAGGTACACACCTGGTCGTTGAAATGGAGACCAGAACTGCTTAGATACAAACTAATCGTTGCCAGGTAGAAGATTGATGCGATTTTGTCTACAAACTACAATTGAAACTGATGGAAAAAAATAACAAGTATAGCTCAAGAATGAGGTCGTTGAATAATCAAATGTCAACGAAGGAGTGACAGCTGGAGTAAAAGCAGGTACCCAGCCTTTAAATTACTAAAGCCCTTTGCTTATGAGAACTGTCAAGTTTAGTAACTTCATGTGAGGTAAATTATTGTCATTAAATACAAAGCATGCAAATATATATATATATATATATATATATATATATATATATATATATATATATATATATATATATATATATATATATATATATATATAAGAGAGATCTCTATTACATTTTATCGATAAACTGTTTTGTAGTAGAATAGTAATATTAAAGTTAAATAAATGTACATAAAAATGTTGAAAATTATTATAATTTGAGAAACAAAATACCTGATATTCAAATATCAGTTAAAATTTAAAGGTAAATTAAAGAGGAAAAAGGTTAATAAAATAGGAAAGAACCCTTCAAATTCTTTGAGAATGAGAGTCAATGGCCGGTAAGATTTGAACAAAGGCAGTTGGTAATTTGAAAACTGTAATCCTGTTTTAAAGTAGTATTATATGCAACTAGAAATACGCATATATGCAGAGCAAGTAACAGAAATAAAAAAATATATATTTATTTACTTAGTTAAAATCACATTATATACATAAAATTTAACATACAGGCTGTTTTAAAAAGACCCAATATACCAAATACCATCATACATATTTTATATACCTGACCTAATTAAAATAACATACATAATTGACATAAATATTACACATTAGCAGTGTAACCAGATATCAATATAATTAAGCGCCCTAACGTGGGACTTTTCATATTATATATAATTATATATATATATATATATATATATATATATATATATATATATATATATATATATATATATATATATATATATATATATATATATATATATATACATAATTATATATAATATGAGATGGCACCCATATTACTGTCGATTTTCCACATTGGGATATTTTTCTCGCCATTTTGTGTAGTGTTAGGTAGGCCATGATCCGCTTGAAACACTTTATTTTAAAAGTATTACACATTTTAAAAGTTTTTGTACAAACCTAAATGTATAAAAAGCTATAAAATTATTTCACATACTTAGATAGCCTTTGCAACAACAACAAACAAACAAAACTGAAAAAATGTTCACCTGCAATTGCTGTAGCATATAACATGTATTTTCCTCCAAATTATCCAATTGCTCACCAATCTGCATTCAACTAATCTTTAGGTTATGAAGTTCTTTATTAGAAGCATTATGGTATCAAACATAAAACTATGGTTTCAATAATTATAAAACTACTTACCCACCAGATCCTACTTTACATAACCATTCACGCTATTAATTATAACCAATGACGGCAAAAAAATAAAATTTTGGGAACCAAATTCATCACAATACAGTTTTCAGACCTGAAACTTGTTTCGCTAACAAAGTTAGCGTCATCAGATCAACAAATAGGAGACGGTCTCTTTGTTATTTCTGGATATAATAATAATAATAATAATACCACACTAGACAAACTCCGCACCCAAAAGTCTTAGACTTGTGCGGGGGAGCTTACATACACATATAGACAAAGGGCACCACCCATAATTCGTCAGAAGCCGGCCTTTCCTCATTTAAGTGAAAAATACAGACTGTCTGAATACGGTACTGGAGCCCGTGAGATTCCAGCCTCAAGAACAATAGCCTATCATTAAGGCATACTGATACAGTGTAAGACAGTAAAACCGCAAAGGGGGCATTCTCATGGATATGCGACGGAGCTGATCCAACTAAGACATCAATGCGCAATGGAATAGCTGATGCAGAAATAGACACCTGCATTCAAGAACAATCGACGCCTCATGCATAATTATATAAAAGAGAACAGCACGAAGACTCATCGTTCACTTCTCGTCGCAGTTTAGTCTGATTCATCTCGTGCTACATAATTTTATATCACATTTAGGTTGATGTCAGTATTTTATTATTTGTATTTTATATGTATAACTTGGTGTATTGTAATAGTAAACTAAAATTGTTTTAAAAAGTCAAACGTGTCAACACGAAACTTAACTGGCACAGTCGTTATTATCGGTGAAAAAACCAAGTGAATATTGATTCTTAGCGTATCGGACGCCTGATAACCGAGTAAAGAACTAAATAGAGCCAAGTAGAGCCAAATAGAGCCAAGCTGAGCCAAATAGAGTCAAATGCAGTCAAGAACAATAATAATATTATTTCAAGTTATAATCCTGTATTTTGTTATGTTATATGGTATATGTCTGATTCCGACGACGATTTCTCAAATTTATCACATTTAGAATACCGTTTAAGACAAATTAGTATTAGTGATATCACCTCTGATAAACACATTGAAGAGTAATTTAAATTCTAATAATACAATGGCCGACCGATTTCGAGAATTTTACTGTGCCTAAATTTGATGGGCAACCCGCCAATGTAGGAAACTGTTTAAAATCTGGCGACCTGGCAATGAACCAGTTTTACCATGCAACTGAAAACCTGTACTTAAATCATGTTTTACTCAACTTTTACAAACTAAATTAACGGGACAAGCTAGACTGTTACTTAATACTAAAATCATTAACTCGCGGGCAGATTTACGAAGTGCTATAATTCAAAATTTCATAGATCAGAGAGACGATACAAGCTTATTATGTGAGCTTTTAAGCCTAAAACAGAAGCAAAATGAAGACGCTTTAGCCTTTAGTAATAGGTGGGGTCACATAGAACAACTATTAATTTGAAATTCAATATCTGACGAAAATAACGAAGCAGTGCGGGTACTGAATCAAAGTATGTACCAGCGACAAACTGAAAGCATTTCTAGGTTGACTAAAAAATCCAATGGAAATGGTTTTAAGATCGACCGACCTGACAAATATAGAAGAAGCTTTAAAATTTATTTTTTTTTCTGAAGAAAACAACGATTACAGAGACAAAAAGCTCGGGACGCAGCAAGTGCGTTATGGTAGTGAATTTTTATTAAATGCTTCAAATTTGAATAACTCAATTTTCTATAAACTTAGAAAGTTTAATTTTGGTATGTAGTAAGGTCTTTCCTAGGGCAACATATCCACCGAATTTCATTAAATAAAAATAACTTTGTAATTTTCCGAGAAAAAAAATTTCGAAAGAAAATTTAAAATTTGAATAACTCAATTTTCTATAAACTTAGAAAGTTGAATTTTGGTACGTAGTAAGGTCTCTTCCAAGGCAATATATATATATATAGTAAATTTAATTGAGGCAGCTTTGTTATTTTCGGGGAAAAAATTTTTTTTTGAAAGAAACTCAAAATTTTTCCGGAAAACCTCGTCCGATTTTTCTTGCTAAAAAACTCATCCAAGTTATTAATAAAAGAAAAGCACTTGCCGAGATTAATTGAAATCGGTTGATTATTTTTTGAGTTATCAGACGAATACCTATATATATATATATATATATATATATATATATATATATATATATATATATATATATATATATATATATATATATATATATATATATATATATATATATATATACATATATATATATATATATATATATATATATATATATATATATATATATATATATATATATAAACATAAAAATTGAAACTGATCCCGGATATGGGTTCTAGTCCTAGTTTGCGCTCATTTGAAAATTTTTTGCAAAGTCTCACCATCGATACTTCTATTAGTGGTTTTTTTAAAAATAAAAATTCACTAAAAACATACAAAAACCTAATCTCAATAATAATTAAAAAAACAGATGGACAAGAGACCATTTTTTCAAATAAACAATTTTCCTAACATTCAGTTTCAAAGACCTTTCCAACCTCATTATAGGAATTTTAATCAGAATAATTACCAGCCAAGACAACATTTCCTTCAAATTTTCAACAAAATAACTTTTACCCTTATATTCACAAACCAGAAGTAGATAGACAAATTAACGGTATGTTAGAACAAAACATAATTAAAGACAGCCACAGTCCGTATAATAGTCCAATCTGGATCGTTTCGAAAAAATCTAATAGTAGTGGTAGGCAGAAATGAAGAATAGTAGTTGACTATAGAAAATTGAACGAAAAAACGACTCCAGCCAGGCATCCTATACCAAAAATAGACGAAATTTTAGATAAATTAGGGCGTGAACAATATTTTTGGACAATCTATTTAATTTCGGGCTACCACCAAATTGAAATGGACCCGAATGACATTGAGAAAACAGCCTCATCGACTGATACAGATCATTTTGCGTATCTCAAAATGCCTTTTGGGCTTTCTAGGACACCAGTCACATTTACCAGACTGATGCAGCACGTTCTAAGTGGTCTAATAGGTAAAACATGTCTTGTATATATGGATGACGTAATAGTATTTTCGACATCATTACAGGAACGTAGAAAAATTAAAATTAGTATTTGAAAGATTTAGGCAAACCAATTTAAAAATACAATTAGATACAGGCGAATTTTTGAAAAAAGAAGCCGAATTTCTCGGACATGTGGTAACCCAGGCGGGATTAAGCCAAACCTAAGGAAATTAGATGCTATAAAAAATGACCTTTACCCAAAACGCCAAAAGAAATAAAATCATTTTTAGAACTTGTATGTTACTATACAAAACTTATAGAAAACGTTGCACACGTTACTAAACCTCTAACCAAATATTTGAAGAAAAACTAAATGCCTTTATTTCACATAAAAGCAGATTATTTAATACAGCCGTACTTGTTTCCCCGGATTTTTTCAAAAGAATTTATTCTTACGGCAGATGCATCAAATGTTGCCATTGCCGGCATATTAAGTCAAGGAAAACCAAATTCAGACCAGCCTATAGCATATGCAAGTAGAACATTAAATTACACGGAATCTGGGTACAGCACTATCGAAAAGAAACTATTAGCAATAGCATGGGCTACTAAATATTTTAGGCCTTATTTATATGGTAGGAAATTTACAATTTATACAGATCATACGTCACTAAAATGGTTCTTTTCTTTAAGACAACTACACTCAAAGTTAATGAGATGGTGATTAAAATTAGAATACGATTTTAAAATTGAATATAAAAAAGGTACATTAAATTGTGCAACGGACGCACTTTCTCGGGTAAAGGTAAGCCCCATTGATATAGACACCAATCTATGATAAACAATGTAGACAAAGACGAATGGGAGAATGACAACGCTATAATAATAAAGTATAGTGATACAGATTAAACCGAAAACTCTAATATAGATTCGTACTCAGCACCGGGGATGCCGATTTTAAAAGATATAATTAATAATAGAACCAACCAAATTTTCTTTGGAAATGCAGAAAATCCAGAAATCTTCTCAGTTAGAAAAAACAAAGGAAATTTCATTCATGCTAATTTAAATTTAAATGAATCAGATTAGACACAATTTTATTAAAGAATATTGTTTACTCCAAAGAAAATATTAATGTGTATTTATAATAATATACGAATTAGTAAGCTCAGCAATCAACCAAAAATTCAATAATGTAGAATCACCTTAATTTTATAGATGTGTGTTAGCTTTAGAAGAAATAAATAGCGAAGAGGAATTAAAAGAAAAATTGATCTTATATCACGAAGAAAAAACAAATCTTGGAGGGGCGGACGAAACATACTTAGGAATCAAAAATAAATATTACTTTCCAAGTCTAAAGAAACACATCGACTAATTCATTAAAAACTGCGAATTGTGTAAAACATGCAAATACAATAGAAACCTTGTCCAAATTTCATTGGAATATACACCAACGCCATTTAGACCTTTAGAAGTCTTGCAGGTAGACATTTCAAATTGAAACTTCACATTTTTAACAATATATGACCCCTTCAGTAAATCCGGTCAAGCATTTTCAATTAACAGTAAAAATGCCACAAAAATCGCTAAAAATTTAATCAAGTATTTCTCCCAATACGAAGCAGCAGATCGGTAATCAGCGACCCAGGAACCGAATTCTCAAATATAACAGCGAAGAGTTATTAAAAGCGTACCAAATTGAACTACATCTGACAACACCGCAAAATACGACGTCGAACGCTCCAGGCTAAAGATTCCACAGTACCATTACAGAACACTATAGATAATTGATGACTAAATTCAAAGATATGAAACCTTAGGATTTAATGGCTTATTGCATTTTTGCGAAAAACTCCTCTACACAGTTATGACGACCGCAGCCATAGAACACGACAACACACACTCTATGCACTTCCAAACATTAAAACCGCCCTTTGAATTGATATTTGGCTATACTCCGGAATTATTTAATTACGATCCTGAGCTAATTATCACTCAGGAATATAATAGTAAACATAAAGAACTAATGAAAATTATTTACGAAGTTGTACAAGACAGAATTGTAATTTCCAAATACAAGATGCTAAAACGTACGAACAACGATACTAATCAACCATTAAAGGCGACATAGTAAACAGCGTTTCTATTTTAGAACATAAAGCAATTATCTCAAACCACAAAACTGACGAACAATCAATCACACATTTACAAAACCTTCGTATTTCAGGTTTATCCTCTTCACGGCAACAAAGTCCCAGTTAGAAGAAGACAAACAATCCAGGCATGCTATCCAGAAAACTAGGACTTGCATATTCAGAAGACGACAAATGGAGACTGATACATATACATAACCTTACACAGTTACGAAATGACTATGACACGATTAAAACATATTCCCAAAACACTATAAAAGTCATGAATGTCGACTACGGACTACAATAAATTTTAAAATCTCTAATATAGACGATATAATATATTTTATTATATACAATATTATGTATAATTATAATAAGAATAATAACATTAGGGGTGGAAAAAAGAGAGGTATCCTGAACGGATTGGGATCAATATTTAAGTCTATTACAGGCACTTTAGATGCAGAAGACGGAGAACGAATTTATCGAGCACTTGATACCCTAAATAAAGAACAGAACGAAATGCACCAACTGTCAAGCGCTCAAACGTCACTAATGATAGAGGCTATATCAGAATTTAAGACCATAGAAAAACCGGATCATAATCAGGAAGTAAAAGTAAATAGAATAAATGATTTAGAATACACAATTGAGAGCTTAAAAAGCGAACAATTAAGACATTTTCATAGAGTACAACATTTAGAACTTTTAACTTTTAACCCAAATAAGCTACCTATTACATAACATTCAGGAAATAGTATTAACAGAAAATACCATTACCTTTTCAAAGTTAAATACTTATCATACAGCAATACTAAAGCAAAAATTCATAATAAATGAATTAAATAATATCCAAAACCATATCACTAAATCACGCCTCGTTAGCAGAAATGATATTACACTTTATGGGAAAATATTTAAAATTAAAACAGTCCAAATTAATTACAAAATTATATATAAGATATATATACCTTTAATTGACAAATCAGATTATACATATTACCAACTAAAAGTCCTGACGTATTCACAATGATTATACCCAGAACCAAGTACCCTATCTTAAGTAGCAAACAATATGCATATAGAAATATCCAATGCAGAAATCTAAAAGACCAGCTATACTTTTGTGAAGACGACAACCTAACAAAATTCAATGGAAACAACTCTTGTGACATCTAACTCATCAAATTTCAAAAGTCAATCAATAATTGTAACCAAGAATTTGTCAAAATTAATAAAACAACCATTTCAAGATATGGGAATACCCAGTATATAATTATAACACCTGAAGAAACCAAACTTAGAATAAGCTGCGAGGAGCAAAAAGATACCAAAATAATAACTGGTAAGTTAGTGATTTTGAAACCAATATGTCAATTAATAATCAATGATAAGAAATACAATTCAATACAAATGACGTCAGAAACACAACAACTATTCAACCTTCCCGAATTGGATATAAGAAATCAACAAGAACCTGTACTTCCAAATAAACTACCAGAAATCAAATTAAAAAATGTGCCATTGCACTATCTTAACAGCGTTAAACAACAACTTTAATCAATAAAAGGTAGAATTCCAGGAGAAATGTATCTTCCAATTTATCACACCAGCATTTGGACAATCTTGCTATATATCATACTAATATCAGTCATAGCAGCAGATCATAAGAAGAAAATTGAAGAAAACCAATACAGGAACTACAGAAAGCACTCAAACCGAATTTCCCATGAAAATCCGGAGCGAACCAAAAGCCTTGTTCCTCTAGGTAGCATTCTCACGGATATACGATGGAGCTGATCCAAGTAAGATATCAATGAACAATGGAATGGCTGATGCAGAGATAGACACCTGTATCCAAGAACAATCTACGCCTCATCCATAATTATATGAAAGGGCATAGCACGAAGACTCGTCGTTCACTTCTCGTCGCAGTTTAGTTTAAGCCATTTAGTGCTACGTAATATTATATAACATTTATGTTGGTATCAGTATTTTATTATTTGTATTTTATATGTATAACTTAGTGTATTTTTCCTATAGTAAAATAAAATTGTTTAAAAAGTCAATCGTGATAACCCGAAAGTTAACTTGCGACATCCTATAGTTTAATTCTAGAGGTTACTCGCCCCACGAACTGAGCTATTCAGGCGGATTAAAAGGTTGTTAAAGTAAACGCACTCTGCTAATGTCCTTTTTCTCTTTTAAACTTTGAAATCTTAAAAAACACAATTTACGAATTGTATTAATTAGATTCCGAAACTATCTTTTAGATCTTCATTATACGTGCCTACAATATGCGCTGCACCTTTAATTTACAAGTCATAATTTTCGTAAAAAACAAACTGCGAACATATCGAATTATAAGCACTTAGTCTTTGCTCTGAGGAAGATAAAAATTGGCTAATAACTGAAATATAGTTTTACATTTTACATTTTTTCCGGTTATCAAGTTCTACTTCTGGGGTTTGGCCATAATCTAATGAAATAAGATGCACGTTACGCTGTCGCTCATGACGAGTGGCGTATTTAATTGTTCCTGACCTGTGTGCACCTAATATCTTACGCTGAAAAATGAATACGTACTGCTATTCTACATTCTTTATAAACTAAATTGTGACGACTGAAAAAAGATCAACGTTTTGGTCTTAAAGCATTAGTTCTATTCAAAATTTTATTCTAACATATTGTATATATTTATGTTCTTATTGTACACATGCAACCCTGTATTACATCGTACCTACTCTAGTCAATTTTATTTATTCACTGACAAATTATATAAGATACAATGCGAATAGGCTAAAGCTTGTAGTTGCATTATATGTAAAATTCTAAAGGCTAATGTTATCTAAAATAATAATTGCATAAAAAGTAGTTTTTACAAACTGTCAGTTTTGCAGTATACTTTCATTTTTGCAGTATATACTTTTATTCACAACCCCTCACTAGCACAGCTCTTCCAGTCGATAACATTTCTAGTTTTGCTAAATAAAATCTTCCGAAATTTTAATTAACGTTGCGTTAATTTAAACATCACCTTCGGATAAAGCTTTGCAAGCTTCAGATTTGCAAAATCATGCTGTTATTTTTTTAGGTAAAATAATACGAGTTGCTTGGATATTTTGTTTCCTGAAAGACTTAATTTTAAAATAGAAATATTTATATGAAATAAGGTGTAAGGATTGTGAAGTTAAATACGTTGGGCAAACTAAAAGATTTATTGACACTATATTTACAGAACATTTAGTGCAACTGAGATATATGGCATTATTGCTAAATGCTGTATTGCTTAGCATATTTCGGATATAATAATCATCAAGTAGATAAAAAATCTCAGGTTAATAAAAAATGTCAGACAATCGCGACAGTTCGATGCTTACGAAATTACACACACACACACACACACACACACACACACACACACACACACACACACACACACATATATATATATATATATATATATATATATATATATATATATATATATATATATATATATATATACCCAGACAGCACCTACACATTCTGTGAATATACCAGGAACGTTTCGAAAGAATATTCAAACATTCTCACAAGGTACAATATATATTCATAGAACATTCTATAAACATGACAATAGGACAGATTCTGTCATACTAATAAGGTTATCAGAATATTGTATATAATAGTCTTAGGAGCTCCCAGTATGTTCTGAAAACCTTCCACGAACATTTAACGAATCTTCTCAAAATGTTCATACATATACTCATGGGAACATTTTTAAAAAAAGCTATACAGGTTGTTTCGCATAAGAACCGATACAGAGCAGGAGCGTGTAGGGAAACCTAAAATATGGTGACTTAATGCAACATACCCCCATACTAAGTTGCACCCCTGAGAAGTTATAGGCATTCACATTGGGTTTTAAATTTAGAAAAAAAATCAATATCTCAGTAATACTTCAACTTAGAAACACTAAATTTGGTACACCTTTTGGGTGTACTAAGAGCGTTAATCGATGGTGAGTAGATTTCAATTGAAGCATTTCAAAGGGTTCAATAGGGTGATGAACCCATAAAATGTAACAGAATTTTTTAATCTATTGGCGGATTTAAAAAATTATTGTTACATTTTATGGGGAAGTAAATTCTAAAACTTTTTCCGATTGTTATTACTCAAAAAACATTATAAAAAAAAACCGAATAAAGAGATATATTTTATCAATGTTACGTAAAATTTTAAATCATCAAAAATTCAATGGGTGCTTATGAAATTATCATTTTGAAGAATTTCTATAGCTTATCGGTAACAATTTTTTTATTTCTGTTGCTTGTTTTCTAATAAATTATACTTATTCACACTTATTCCCTGATTGTCAAATTTGACGTATACATAATTTTATTGGCAAATATTGAATTTTCTATGATTTTTAGTAACGTCGATAAAATACGTTTCCTTAGTTATTCGTGTTTTTCTTGAAACCAACAACGTTTTTTGAAAATAACAGAAGTAACAAATGTTTTAAGGTTAAATTCTTCATAAAATGAAATAATAATTTATTAAATCCGCCAATGTGTTAAAAATTATGACATTTTAAGTGTGCATCACCCCTAATCAACCCTTTCGAATGGCTCAATTGAACTCTACTTGCCATCGATTAATGCTCTTGGTATACTCAGAATGTTTATCAAATTTGATTTCTCTAAGTTAAAGCATTACGTCGACATTGATTTTTTTCAAAATTGAAAACCCCACTTTGAAGTCTTATAACTTCTCAGTGGTGCAACTTAATATAGGGATAAGTTGCGTTAAATCACCATATTTTACCTACATGCCCCTGCTCTGTGTCGGTTCTTATGCGAAACACCCGGTGTATATTTTTTGAATAACACAGAACTTAAGGAAATGCAAAGCTATGAAATATTTGATTTATTTTCAAAATTAACTAATTTTCCTCCATTTAACTGGCTTTGTATATATTTTCGTATAAGCAAGCCCAACTCGCCATATATGTTGGAATTTGAACTTATGTCACTCACCGTTGTGTAGGTTACTATCACTCTAGTGGCTACACACATCTGTAAACTCACGTTCAGATACTTAATTAGTCAACAATTCGAGTATTGCACATTTATTCAAATTAATCTATATAACAAATGCAAAAAAAATGTTTGTGAATAAAACGTTAATAAGACATTTAAAATTTCAATAACATAAAAATAAAATAAATAAAGATACAGTTCTTCGAGTTGCCAGAAAATTTAATAGCCAAACACAAAGTTTCCAAGATGAATATTGGAGGTTACCCCACTGAAGTAACTTGAAATTTGACCAGACTATTGATCCTGCAGGCTTCCAGTGTGGTATTAAAGGAATTTATTACATAATAGTACTTGTACATTTATAGAATCCAACTAAATTGGACAGAATATGCCACAAAATCACACTTACTTGCACTTACAAAAACCACAACTGAAAAAGGTCGTCGATCAGACCCTTTGACCCTTCCCTTGTATGGTTGCTCTCTGCTCTGCTACCACGAACTTGATTTTGACTTCTAAAGCTATTTCCATATCCCGATGTTTGTCACTAATAGCTTGGATATTCTGGTTGTAAAAGTATACTTTGGCAAATTGATTGTGTATCTGATAAATTGCAAGTTTTATTGTACATAGTTCATCTACCTACCATATGTTCAGGTCCAGATTTTCTGCTCTTTTGAGACTTCTTACAGTATTAACTTCTTTTACCTGAGTAAAAAGCCTGACATGTTGCGTACACAATTCTATAGATTTGCAGTATTCTTGCACTTTTGATAGCGCAATATCAGTTTCCCTAATAATCCTTTGTTGTACTTGCTCGTCGTAGAGACACAGGATTAATTTATCTTTGATCGTTCACCCTGTGTATGGATTTTTATAATTATACAGATACATCCATAACCGTGGCATATCGTTCGACAGACAATTCTTTCGGCCGACAGATCGTGAAGTCGACACTACAATAGAGCGGCGATTCGACCGAGAATACCGTTTTTTTTTCAGTATTTGTCTGGCTGACTGGCTGAAGCCTAATATTGATCTCTGCTACATATTTAGTTGCAAAACATGACATAAACGAAATTGAAATAAAAATGCCAATTTATATGCGGGGCAATACGCACTCTTTATATGTTTAAAATGGCTTACATAATAAAGTTATTTGTGTAAAAAAATATATTGAGTTATTAGATACAAATAAACGTACTTATGGGTAATTAATTGTTATATATGTAAATACGTATGAAACTCAATCCTGACTCTCATTAAACTGTTAATGAAAAGGTCATTTTGTAATAAAAAAATCGATTGATACAAGATTTATTCCATATCTTAATTACAAAAATGTGATTTAAAGTGAAGCCACATATTATTAAGCATTTATTTTCGAGAAAGTTATCTTTGATGGCATCTACTTTTTCAGATTTTATAATGCATAGTTGCACAATTGTTTGAAAATGTATGGTTGAGGGCAGAAGGTTAAGTACTTCTTTTTTTATAAATGTATATAGGCAATGAAGAAAAAATCATTGGAAATTGAATATGTGGTCATGCCATTAAAGTATTTTGTCTAAAAAAATATCTTTAGTTAGATGTAAATAAATATACTTATGGATAAATCGTTGTTTTTGAAGAAGGTATAAATAGTTGTACGCCTGAATTATAATGTCCACACTCAAAGAAACTATGGAGAATGACAGGCAGTTTTGTTATTGTCGAAAAAAAATCGAATACATGTTTTATTCATTTTTTTCATTAAAAGAATTTGATTTAAAGAAAAACCAGATTTTCATAAACTTTCTATTTTCTCCTTTTATTGCCAACAATTTTCAAAAAAGCTGCCTTTTATATTATTTTTTGATGATTATTTGCTGCAAATATATATGTATAAATATATATATATATATATATATATATATATATATATATATATATATATATATATATATATATATATATATAACAAAAATGTTAGATCATTTATATGAACACTCACTTCCATAGCGCACTTGTCGCGTCCAGACTTTTTATTATGAGTAGCAGAATGGTCGCCACATGACTGTACACTTATCTTCTTATGCTAATTGCATTTTCGCGCATTCACTGTTTTTGCAATACTTAGTAATAGTTTAATTCTTTATAAACTCAGTGGACAGTTCTCCCGACGTATAACATTTCTCAATCTGCACATTTTTATAATATTCATTGATAACAAATTAAATTGTTCGCTTATTAATAATAAACTGAGAGACAAATAAGGTTGGAACTGAAATGGTCTCAAAAACTTTTAAAAATTTAAATTATAATTTGGACATATATTTACTATTTTAGTTTAAGTACGTTTTAGGAAAATTCGCTGCCATAACGCACTTGCTGCGGCCACACTTTTTTGTGGTTATGGACAAACCTTATTAAGGCGCCTTTTATTAATTTTTTGAAATATATCAGAATAAATGTGTGCTTTTTTAAAGGCGTGACTATATATGCATCAAGATTATTCAAGATTCTAACTGAATGGGAAACTCGCTTATTAGGATTTCAAATATTTTTATAACTCTTTGCAACAAAGCAGTTGCTGCATGTTGACTTTTTTGTACTTCTATTTATTATTTACCATTAAAAAAATAAAACTCGCTACCACAGGTAACTTGCTGCATACAAGTTTTTTTTTAAATATTTACTGTTTAACAACAGGAATTTTTTCATGCAAATTTGTTCCCATTACGCATTTGCTGCGCTCACTGTTTTTTGTTATTGCGAATCGACAAATCTTATCAAATGCCTTTTATAATTTTTTCTCAAGTATCGGAATAAATGTGGGCTTTTCTGATGGCTTCACTATATGTGTATCAAGATTTTTGAAGATTCTAGCTGAACGGAAAGGATTTAAGATTTGAAATGAATGAAAGGCGTTTTTTAATACTTTTATTTACTATTTGATTACCAATTTTTATCACAACTCGCTACCACAACAAATTCACTACCAAAACGCACTTGCTGCGTCAACACTTTTTTGTTATTGGACAAGAATAACTCTTATTAGGTGCCTTTTATTACTATTTTTTCAAATATCAGAAAAATCTGTTAGTTTGGCGGTTTAGGTTTGCTTTAAAATGGTCTTATGAAACCAAAACAAGGGTTCTCTTAACTTAATCATAGGTATATTATATTAACAAGCAAAGGTGTTAAGCAAATTGCATATTGCATAAACTTTCAAGACTTCAGTGAAGGAATTACAATCGACCAATATATTATTGTACATCCGCCTAAATGAATTGGTGTATGCAGGGGTTGCATACATGTAGGAGCTGTCGGTCCAACAATACACACTCTCCATAACTAGCGGGTTGCTTCTTAAGTTCCGTTACAAAAGGGTAAATGGTCTGGTTTTGATAGAAGTTAAGAAATTTTAACGTTTCCATGGTAATATTTGTCTTTGGCTTCATAAAAACAACGGAAAACATCTTCCAGCTTATTTGTCTTATCTACTGGAAAAGTGTTAGAGATATCTAACCCCGCTTCACTTATAATATGTAATAATGTGTAAAAGTACGGCTAGTTTCATATCATCATTTGAATTATGTTTTCCTGAAGCTTTTAGAAATATATTAAATTTATTTTCCTTTAGGCCCAAGTTCCAGGCCATCCACATTAAACGGTGGTGGTGGTTTATATGGCATAATTTACTATTACTATTGACGAACACAATTTTTTAATTATATGTTATACAATGTATGTGTATCTAATTCGTAAGATGATCCAGTCTCAGGCAAAATTGGCGAACCCTTCGTCGGTGTCAACTGTAAGAAATGCTTTAAAACTTGTTTCTTTACTGGGTGCCTTTTAGTTCTTGATAACCCAGACCATGTTATATATATATATATATATATATATATATATATATATATATATATATATATGTATGTATGTATGTATATTGTTAGAAATTTGAACAATGTTTCAATGATAATCAGTGTCTCTCCCTTCGTAAGATTATTTAATAACGACAAGGATAGCTTTGGAGGTTCAGTGGTAAGAACGTGTGCTTCTGAACCTAAGGGTACTGGGTTCGATCCTTTCAGTTTTTCAGTACACACTGTACAATTTACATCAACCGAGGTTGTGGCATTGTATTTGAGCAAGTTGAATGTCTCCACGTTCCGCCCTTCGGAGGGGGCGTAAAGACGTCAGCCCCGTGTCCATGCAAAGTTGGGCACGTTAAAGAGCCCTACCCTACTTGCAGAAAGGCAGGGATTCGGCAAAGTTTCCAGGATAGTGAGATGAAACTGCTCCCTGGTGTCGGTGATTGGCCATAGTAGCGGAAATAGGCTGAAGTTAAAGAAACAAAAAAAACACACACACAATAACGGCAAGCGGTTTTACAAAAGCAGGTAGGTCAGCTCGGGTCAGGACATGTTTGTCGGTATACCGTCGTAGAGGACGATGTTCGCAGTTGCTTGTCAAGTTACATTATATAGATAGTAGTTCTAGTTTTTTTCTCTTATTAGTTTATTCATCCCTCTGATGAGGCTAACTTTGTTTGCGAAACGATCGTCAGGTCTGAAAACTGCGTATTGTGATGGATTGGGTTCCCTAAATTGTAATTATCAGTGCTCATTATAGGTTCCAATCTTCACCCATCAGATGACGACAATTTGAGAAATTTCCAGAATGTTTTCTGAATTCAATGATGATGTGTGGTGAACGGTTATAAGCCATGACGCGCACTTGATAACCACTAAAAAAACTTTTCAACCCTTGATATAACTGTTCCTAAGACGATCGCATGAATTCTAAAAACATACGTTTTGCAGATTGCAGTCAGATCAAGATTCAGAAGCGTTGTTCGCCCTGTGGTACTATGGTCAGGTCAGCAGCCGGACAGGAACATGGCACGTGCTCTGTTGTTTCACACTCTCCATACACAGCCAGCACTCTTGACCGAAACCAATTCGGTGCATGTGGTGACGCAAGCGGTAGTGCCCTGTATACAGGCCGACTAGAGTTCTCAGTTGTTGTCTGTTTAGCTCTAGAATTTTTTTAGCCCTTGACTCTGAAAGGCCATTTATTAAGGCCTTAGAGTTTGATAATCCTGGCAGATTTTGCCATTACTAGATTGTCCTTCTATTTGTCCAGGTATTTAAAGTGCGTTTTGCTGTGCATGATGATATCCCCAGCATAGGTTCTGGTCTGACAAAGTCCTTCTGGGCTCCACCCCTGGCAAGCTCGTCCGCCGCTACATTGCCATCGAGGTCCGAGTGACCTGGTATCAAGACCAGAGACACCTCATTGCAGCTGCCTGCCTCCAGATCGGTTTTGGAGCCACTAGCAGAGATCTACCCTCAATAGGGTGTTTGGTTTCGTTCCCAGTCCTCCCTTTCCGGAAGGAGGTTCCTGAAAGACAGATCTCTACTGATCTTTGTAGGCATCAGATCTGAGACCATTCCCAGAACCTCATGACTCTCAATGTCATCGAGGAGTCCCGTCCTTCCCAAACTGATTGCTTTCATCTGTATGTTGTCCACCTAGCCTACCTCTCCAGCAAAATGTGAAGAGGTGGAATGTTTAGGAGGACTTACAGAGCCGCTGGTGGAGCGGTGCTTATCGCGCCCCTTATAATCAGACAAGCTTGTCTCTGTAGCTGAGCCAGGTTGACCCTCGTGATACGACGAAGTGTCTTAGGCCACCAAACTATAGCTTCATAGGTTATCATCGGTGTGATAACCACTACATAGAGCCAGAACATCTGTTATGGGCTTGCTCCCCAGTTATTTCCACAAATTCTTCAGCATGTCCACAGGAATAGTTTGGCCCTGCAGATTACATTCTGTAACTGTACGTTCCAGTTAATCTTCTTATCTAGGGTAACCCCCAGATATTTCGCCGGTTCCATAAATGGAATTGATCCCCCCCTCCCTAAGAATAGGGGTTTTTAATTTGTTCCACCTTTTATTTACTACACAATTAATACTCAATTCAAAAAATGATAATATAAAATAAAGACAAATATGAATATCAACATAAATATAAAATGTTTAGCATACGATGTGCAGTCAAACTTGAAACAAGAATGAACGACGTGTCACAGGCGGACAGTCTCTTTATAGCAAATCCCGCAGGCGTGGCACTATTGTTCCCAGAGGTCTTTGGTCTTGCTGACGCTGTTTCCCACGTGTGATATTCCGTTGATTCTGTCTCGGCTGTCCTGTTCGTGGGAAGGTGACCTGTATAAAGACCTATTGTTGTGGCTCTATTTATCTCGCGATTTCTAACTCGACGGAATATGGTTTGCCAACAGAGCGACGTTGACTATGATCATATTGTTGCTGTAACGTCTCTGGGGAAAATACAAATGTAACAGAAATAAACTTGTTGAAATAGGGAACTTGCATACAATTTAATCCACATCTATTTCCATTTGTTTTCATATCCTAATGTTATAGTAAACAATAATAAGAAATAAATTAGAAATATTTGATCAGCATAATTCTTATATACTTACTTGCAAATTTGTCAACTTGAAAAAACAAACGAAGTTTTAAAAATTAATTTTATTGGAAATTAAAAAGATGAATGTAGGTCTTAAATAGATAGGTTGCATTACCTACAGCGTTTGTGCTGGATTTCGTCAAGTCCTTAAATAGACATTTTACCGCAAGGTTCAATATACCACGTCAGTGAGATTAAACCATCCATTTTCTTACTCCATATAATTAAGAACCCCTGGGTATATAAACATAAAGTAAGTGTAGTTTCACTAATTCTGAATAAACTATGTTCATTCAGAAGTTTCCAAATATTAGTTTTTAAATCTTCTTTTAGGGGTTTCTCGCCTGGCATTTGTTTTCTGGCTGCGCTTTTAATTTTCTGGTCTGGTATTTGATTTTTCCAGCCTAGTGTTTTATTTTTCTGGACTGGTATTTAAGTTGTAGAAAGACTGGTAATTGGTTAAAATTGGTTGGTAATTGGATTTATATGTGAATTCCTGGACCTCTCTACTGGAAGATATAGTGTGCTCCTGTCTCACTTGTAAACAGACCATAACAGGCGTCGAGATAACGTTAATAAACTTAAAGCCAATGATCCTGTAAGTTAAACACCTTAAGTTAAGATATTAGCCTCACATTGTATGATTTTCTTTCTTTTTCTTTTACATAATAATAACAACTTACGTTTCGTAAACTCTTACGCAGCTCTGTGACAGAGGGAAATTCGCTTATAGACCCATATAAATATTGTTTTAAATCTAATACCTTGCTTAAGGTCCCTCTGTACTAAATATTTGAAAACAAACCTCACTTTTTTATTCAATTTAGTTAAGTTCCTATATGTATCTCTCCAGTAAATATGTTAATTGACATTACACATTTGACGCCCGACACTCATCTTGGAAATTGGTCACTCTAGTAAGCAATTTGTACCGCTAGCGTGTTAGCAACCTAGAACACGTAAAACCCTAGAAGTTGAAAAATTTAATTCTTTTAACCTTTTTTTTCTCATCTAAATCAATTGTGACGGGCAAGGTTTTCGTAGCTAGGTTTCAAACCCTAGGAAAACCCATCACAACTTCCGATATGAAACTAAATAATGAATCCGAAATGCTAAACCTTTTATACTAACTTGTTATTATTGTTGTTTGTTCTGAAATGTTTTGCAGATATATTGTTTCCTATAGGAAATGGATATCAAAAGTTATATAATTGAGCAAAACACATGGGTTCTTATGGAAATTATGTACATTTTGCGATGTGACAAGGGGCTTTTTTAACAAATGTTTCGGTTTGCAAGCTCTAACAGCAATTACATCATCTAACATTACCAAAAAATGGTAAACGTTACCAGGATTTAATAGCTCTAACAGGAATAAGATCACGCAGCAGATGCTGATATGATTGATATGACTCATTTCATCCTATGATTATGCAAACTCTAACAGGAATGAGATCAGCAAGCAGATGTTGATATCGCTACCAGGATATAAATGTCATACCACATGCCTTGTTGCCACTTTTACACTTGTTGGGTTTGCATATTATAGTGCTTATCGGGACGAGTAAAATGATACCCCACATATGGGGTTTAAATCAGAAGTTGATTTGTGCATGCGTTCGTCGCCATATTTGAATTCTGCTTACTGAGACGAGTAAAATGATACCCCACACATGCCCTCTAAACCAAAAACTAACAAAGTCGGTTTGCGGATAAGTCAGTCGCCATGTTGGGAATGGACAACCTAACTGTCAGCTGTCAAACGTTATATGTCACATATCAACTGTTATCTGTCACATGCCAACTGTCAAATGCCATCAGCCAGCTGTCCAATGTCAACTGTCCCATGTCAGCTGTCAAATGTCAACTGACACATGTCAGGTGCCAACTGTCACAGGCCAGCTGTCAAATGTCACATGTAACCCGCCATGTTGGATGACGTCACGCACATGCGCAGTCAGACCCCCTGCAAGAGGGCTCAGAAGCCCTCTACTATACCTACTGATGTAGTTTTATATTTTACTTAACAATTGGGTGGTTGTTGTGGATAACTTGGATATAGTGAACTTGTAGACATCCTTCTGGCAGGCAACTTGTAGACATCCTTCTTGCAGGCAACTTGTCGACACCTAAGTTATTGTAGTCAATAATTATGTTCGAGCATAGGCAACTTTATCGAGTACATAACATACGACTCGTTCTAATTATTGGCTGTCTAGGGGGTGTACCGAATTCGCTGCTGCGGAAACTCGAGAACAAATTCCTGCATGCCACTCCGCTGCATATTCGCTAGCCTAGAGGATGCAAAAATTTGTCATCCTTGGATCTTTACGTCTTCTCCGTTCTGTGAACCTGGATTAATGATCCAGCTCTCTTACCACCGCTGGAGCGAGGCAAGGGTATGGGCATCAGAGTGTGTCGGAGCCGCGGACGGTTGCCCAACCAATTTCATTAAAAAAAATAAAGATGATAATAATATTGCAAAGAAAAATGCGTTAACAGGCACAATATTTTAAAACAAATTACAAGAACTGAATATCTCCAACAGTTTGATAAAATAACTAATGCTAAGCTCCAAAGATGTTAATTCTAAATATAAGTAGTAAGTATTTTGCATCGAGCAAATGCTGTGTGGTATACATATTTTACTCATAAACGGGGAACTGGAGTAGTTCTTTTGGAGTTTTTTTTTGAAATGGATGTTATTATATTTTTTAAACAAATATTACCTATAACATGTATAAATAACTTATACTAAATAAAAATGTGAAAATACAGTTGGAGTTACAATAAAATATATTTGTTATTGTTTTGCTTATAAAATAGTTATATAAAGCATTACATATAGGTACTCACTATTTATACTTAATTTTAACTTAACTTTTAAGCTATAGTAAGAATCAGATTGATATAAAACTTATTGTCGCCGTCTCACCTTACATGTCTACACTGATACAAACTATTTTAAAATGCTGTAGCATTTATAGCATAGTTCTGCAATTCTTTATTTTTTATTGCTAATTGCTTTTACACAAGAACAATCACGACAAGCCAGACTAATGTTGTTTTAGTTCTTCTGGCAATCTACCCTAAAGTGTCTCGTTTCATTGGCTTTCTCCACAACAACCTAACCAAGAACCATGTACAAAGTTTAAAATGTCCAAAATTTGATTTAGAATTCTAACGTTTTCCCTTCCCATGTGATGAATTGTCCATTGTGGGCAGCGGTTAATTCACACAAAAGCTTAGCAATACTTGAGGTACTTGTTTCAACATCAAGTGGTGCGTTGCGTCCGCCCATGTCAGTTTTGACCCATCCTGGATGTAACGACACAACAAGCACACCATCACTTTGTAAGTCAGAGCTTAGTGATGCAGTGACCATATTTAGTGCTGCCTGAAACAAAATACATACAGGAGACAATAGGTATTAGGTACCTAATTACATATATTTTTTAAATGATTCTTAAGTATATATTTATACATTTGCACTGGCATAAGCATTCCGTAAAATAAAATTCGTTGAATAATAACTCAATTCATAAAATTATTATTTGATGCGTTAGGTTTATTATTTGTTTCTTTTTTTATGAAATAATTTATAAAAGACATAATGAACTTGATTGTTGTGCCATATAACTGGTGTTACTCGCTTATTGTATAGCTGGAGTCTTCACAAATATGTCTGCCGAGGGGACATTCCAAAGTTTAGAAGCTCTAGGAAAGAACGACATCTCATAACGAACTGTTCGACCGAGGGGGTTGGGGGTTATGGGTGGTGGTGGTGGTGGGGAATTTAACACAAAATCATGGAATTTTTGGCTCAGATGTGTTTTCTAAATACAGGTCTCAGACGGAAGTACTAACGAAGCAATTTCCGAGGACCAATGGCGACAGTATTGATGAAAAAAAATTAAATAAATCAAATGCACTTACAAATTAAGCCACGGTCGACTTGGCATTCCCTGTTTTTTCATAATGTCATTTATTTGTTTAGTTTGTGTTTCTAAAGTTGCAGAAAATTAAATATTGTGCTTATAAATTAAATATGTTACCGTTTAATTATAGATGATACAGTCCGAACAAACATTAAGGGTATACGAAACTGAGAATCCACGTTGTTTTTCTGAACGAACTGATGTTAGTTTTTCAAATATTTACACGGCGTAGATAAAATGTATGTTATCATACTAATACATACATTTAATTTTAGAAAGGAAGGGAAAGATTACTGTGAAAGTATAGTAGTTATGAAACTGCTTGAGGAATATTTTAATCCCAAAGTAAAATTTATATCTAGACGTTTTTAATTTAACCAAATTAAACAAAATACAGATTTAATATCTGATTTTGTGACTCAGTTAGAAGTTGCTGTGAAAATTTATGCTTAAGATGGTAAGGGTACATGATTACGTTACATTAGGAATAAGAGACAAATTTGTTCAAGAAAGGTTTTTGCAAGAAACAGTTGTAGATTGAAAACCTGCTCTTGTTATTTGTTGACAAACTAGTGAAACATATTTATTAATATTAAATGGAATCGACCAATACCTTACAGCTTCGATCTTTGGGGTCGCTTTGTAACCCTTCATCTGACAGAACGTAACCTAGACATTTGAACATTTTCTGAAGAAGGTTACACTTTTTGGGATTAAGTTTTAAACAAACTTCTTTAAGTGACTCAAAAACCTGCCGAATTATACAAAGCTCATGCTCAAAGTCGTTGCCGTAAACCATTATAACATTATCGAGATAAACAAGGGTAGTTTTCCAAGACAACCCTTTCAGTACTCTATCCATCAAACTTAAAACGTACTAGGAGTATTACACATATCATATAGCACAACTGTAAATTGCCATAAACCTGTGCAAGGTCTAAAATATATTTTATCTCTATCTCTTGGTCACCCATTGTTAAAACCTACTTGAAACCACTAACTGCGTTAAAAGTATCAGGAATTTTAGGAAGTTCTTTGCTATTATTAAGTTTACGATAATCCACAAAAAAAAACTACTTGAATCATTCGTCTTTTTGCGTAAAACAATTGATGAAGCCAAAGAACTTGAAGATAGTTCGTAATTCCACGATTGCGCATGTCTATAATCAGGTTATGAACCCAATCAATGCGAGAATATGGAATTCGACGAGGCTGCTTGATTGTCTGGGAATTACATACACCGTGCTTTACTAACTGGTTTGTAGCAATATTATTAAAGTGCAACTCAAAGTGTCCCTACATTATTTAAGCAATGATAACACAGATTTCCTTTCGTGCTAGAAAATATTTTTGCAACTGGGATCTAATAAATCTTGTGAAAATTCTGGAAGTTGCTTTTGCAAAGCAGGTTGGTGGTAGGATGGAACTGCATCAATGCTCCTAGTGACAGTTACACTATACACACTTTACAAAGGTGTACCTTATTTGTTAATTCCAATAAGCTCTTCTGACAGATTAAGAACCCTAAGAGGTATTATTGGTCCATGCGTCAAAGTTCTAGTTATAGCAATTGGTTTGATTTTGTCTAAAGTTTAATTCTGGTTCAAGTTTAGATGAACCTGTCGAAAAATCCTCGTTTTGATGGATCAGTAACATTAGGTATTCAAGCTGGGTAAGCAATTTTAAATTTCTTCCTGCTACTACAGACCTAGTAGACAATTGCATTTCTCTAGCAAAAAGTAGGAAAATCTTTTTTTTTTATCCAAATCAAATTTGTAACTATGCTGTCGTGAGAACTCTATGCCAAATTACAGCAACCAGCAAATGCACACACAGACATATTTTAGCATCCCAAATTTACATTTTCTAGTACCAAGAACAGGTATACGATCGCCATTATCTGTCTTGAGAACAATAGTTTCTTCTGAATTATAGTTTATCGATTATCTTAACTAATTTAGGATTAACGATGGTGACGTATATCAACTAGAATCTGACATGTAACACCATCTATGGAAGGACCTGTCATTTTGTATGCTTGTAACTGTATAACCGTTGAGCTGAATTAATTTATGTCCAATCAGTTTGGTCATTCCTAAGCTGGTCATTCTTAGTTTTCCACCTCTTTATCGAGGCATGGGCTAGTACCCTCCTATACGCTTTACTTAGCCTCACTCTACCATTAGATTTCATGTGTCCCTTTTTACCACACCGCGAACAAACATTACTAAAGGCATGCTCTTGTGCAGAACCTGTGCTTTTCTATCAAGACCTTGGACTTTTCATGCAAAGGTGGTAAAATCTTTTTGAAACTCTTGTGTATTTTTATACAACTGACAATTGAAAGGAGCTATATCATGTAAGATACTCTGAACCTGGTACCCCGGGTTTTCAAAGGCACACGCTTTCACAACTGGCGTACCGAGGCATTATTTGTGGTTTCATATACTCTAGAACTATTTTTGAGAGACGAATATCTTCCAGCCAGAAATTGTGAAGAACAGCAAGTCATACTTCTGGTGGCATTGCTTGTTATATATATATATATATATATATATATATATATATATATATATATATATATATATATATATATATATATATATATATATATATATATATATATATATATTATTCATCAAAACAGTTGTTTGCTTTCTCTTCGTTCTACATACAGACTTGGAAGCTACTTCTCTGAATTCACTGTTGGGTTACGTTTCGGTAAGTCGAAGACGGAGCCAGCGCGTAAGCTAACTGGAGCAAGTGACCCTTCTGAATTCTAGATCTGCTAGGATCTTCTTCAATGTTGCTGCGTATACTCTGCGGTCTTTTCATTTTTTCAGTTCACAGAAAACGTGCGTTCGCATTACTTGACATTAGCGTAACAAATTATTCTTGTACGAACTACCGTCTACACTTCGCAAAGGCATAGTTACAATTTGAAGTAAAACTGCTCCTTGGCGTCGGTAATTGGTCCTAATCGGGGAAATATACCGTCATTTAAGGAACAAAATGCAATACAAGACAAACTTTTTAAGACCTCCATCAGAGGTTCAAAAGTACTATCACTATTACATAGATCAAATACCATAACTGAATTAGCATAAACATGCGCAAGATGTGGAACACAACATTAAAACTTTTTTAACGTGACACAGAATAATAATTTTTGCAATACTGGCAAGCAAAATAAAGCATCAATATTATGGTAAATGGTAAAATAATATCAATAGTTAGTGAAACGGTAAAATAATGTTAATACTGCCATGCGATCAGTGAGTCGTCATTGAATAGAAGCAGACAGATGTCTTATCTTTTGTAAAGGCCAAACTGTTGTGTTACAAAATATGACGTATAGACGTAGCCAAGCTACAAATATTAACGAAAATTGGAAAACAATTTGTAATTAAAATGAATCAAGAGAGAAACACAAAAAATAAAAATTATGTTGTCCAAGAAAGTACAATTTACTTCTAATTATAATAATTATCATGCAAAAAGTGAAATCATCCTCAGGCGCTAGCTGTCTCTGATCATCCAAAAAATCCATAATCCAATTTGAATATTGCTTTTCTCGATTGATAAAATGTAAAATAAAATATCTATATTTCCTTAGTCAATTAACAAACGTCATTGAAAATCAATTACCTATCAATTATTAAAAACACAACTTCTTAATGACCAGTATCGACGCTAAAATCAACCATGATATCGTGACGCATGATGTCTCTTCGTTAATAAGGTCAGATTTTTATCAGTCAGTAAACGCTTGTAACATGCAACATGAAGAAGACTGTATTGAACTGGATAAATAATTAAACTTCTTGCACTGACACTTTTAAACAGTCCTCATTTAAGAATAAAATAATGTTACTTAAATCGTCTATACTTTCATATGAAAAATTGCGCTTTCTACTGTCTAATAAAAATTTCAAATATTTATTATAATTATTTAAAAATAGTAGGCTATTACATAATATCATTAATATTCTTTGCTGAAGAGACGTCTATAGAGTATTGTATGTAAATAACATAAAAAATCAAGACATGAAAATAGTAAGAATTTGTTCGAGTTATAGCCCAGGTCAGGTCAGGTCAGGTCAAGTCAGGTGGGGTTGCTCTACTTTGGTAAAACTTTTTATAATAAATGCAGATATAGAGGCTTCTCTCTGTCTTCATAACAATTTGTTGTCTTCTTTGCAACCGGTTTCGCATTTACGGTATTGTCAGTGAATAGAAAATATTTATACATTGCGACGCCCCCTTTTCCTGATATAGGAACTTATGACAAAACCTGCCACTTCAGTTTTCCTACGGGGTTTTGTAATTAGGCTTCAGACCTATTGGTCACAAATAAAACTATGCTCAGGCGCCAGTACTGATTGTTATCTAGTTTTTATTTCTCTACGAGTCAGCACTCTCCCAAAGCTAGTCGCTTCACCAAGTCTCCTCTTTAAGTTGCTGCTAACAGTTTCTTAGACCCAGGGTAGGCTACAGTGAAAATTGAGTTCTACTAAGTCTTAAGACAAAGTCACAGTTAACTTTCTGTTATGGCCTTTATTAGAGATAATGTTAATAATGAATTTAATTTTGGGTGGATGCCGTGGAAGAACCAATTAAAAATGATAGGAGTTATGTATACTACATTTAAAAATGTAATTGAAAGAAAATATTTACAATATATTTACAAAAAGAAAAGGAAGTCACTATATACACAGAAATTATGGCGGTCTTGACAAAACTTGGCTCAAAGTGAAACAGTATTATTTACATGAAAAAATATACAAAAGAAGAGGCAGAGGCAATTATTCTGAATTTTGCCAGCGAATTTGGCCGTGGATATGCGGGGTTGTTAATAAAGCGTGAATACGGTTCGCACTCAAAGTGTTTAATGCAGTATGGCGGTGCAGGTAGATAATAACAGGCAAACGAGCGATATGAATAGGCAGGCAGCACAGAAAACACAGCAGATGTAATATCAAAACAAGCTAGCTGTTCAGTGACGTTATAATCAAATCATGGCTCAGCACTCACAATACATTTAACCACCTAGGGAACGGTACCCCATGAATACGGCATTAACTCCTCGTAAAAAAATTCCCCCCGAGGAGGTGGAAGGTATCCGAATACCCTCGATGGACTACCCCGGCTCAACCAATATACTAACGGCTACTCTCCTCGTTCGATCACCCCACACAATCGCTGCAACAGTAATCGACTTACAGTGAAATTTCCTTACTCGTGTCCGTGAGTGCGCCTTCGCTTTGTTTTCTTTCTAGTTATCTTAAAAACCCAATCCAAGGTGTAAGACTAAGTGCCGAGAGCTATATAGTTATATGCGGCAGCGGACGTTTGCCTGGGTGCATAAGCGCACCCCCTTGGATAAGTCCCTTACTTGGTATGTGGGGCTCCGTTCGGGTGGACCCTATTTTACCAACTTCAATAAAGATACTACAAGAACTGATCGACGAAGGTCAAGATGACATCAGAGCCAGATAGGCTATAATGCAGTAGGATGTTAATTGCACTTGTTGATATTAAATCCATACGTAAACATTTAATATACTTTATTATTTCACTAACTGAATAAACTATATGATACATTTAACTATAACAATTACAACAGTACATGAGTACATAACAGATAACTGACCGAGCGTAGAGGACGTGTGTTCACTGTAGAGGTTGGTAGCGAGGAGAGAGAGAGAGAGAGAGAGAGATCCCTGGTGTCTCTTATATCGTAGTTCTTGACAGCTTGCTGTCGAATAACGCAACGCAACGTTTAACTGTCAAGAGTATTTATGCAGAAACATAGAGTAGTGTTGACGGAAACACTGCGGTCGGAACCACCACCACATACTCCCCGCTCAGTGGCAACGCTATTAGTTCAAGTATCTTCGTGGAAATCGAACTCTACGTCCATGGCGTGTAGTTTGAACGGGAACGGGAACTTCACTGTCACTTTCAGTTTCACTAGGATGTCTCTGAGACTGGAAAGTTGTCTGTTCGTTATCACAAAGAATGAATGCGGGTTTAAGACGGTCAACAGAAATTGTCTCTTCTCCGTGTGATTTCTTGATTTTGAAGACTTTGTCAGTTCGGGATAACACTTCAAAGGGGCCGTCATAAACTGGTTCGAGGTTTTTCGCGGAATATCAATGCGAACAAAAACAAAAGGAGCTTCCATAAGCTTAGGATGGACAAATACCTTTTTTGCAGTATGATGTTTAAAAGGTACTGGTCGAAGTTTCCTTATGTCTTCTTTCAGCTGAGATATAAGTGGTGGAACATCATGAGCTTGTGTGCTGTTGAAAAAGTCGGTGGGAAGTTTGATTGATTCTCCGTAGACTATTTCAGCGGGTGTTGAGCGATATTCTGGAATTATGTACGATCTGAGTCCTAGTAACACAATTGGCAATTTAGCGACCCAGTTTTCGTCTATATGAGCTCTCAAGGCCTGTTTCAGAACTCTATGCCATCTCTCGATTACACCATTTGCTGCTGGGTGGTAAGCTGTGGTCTTGATGTGGTCTGCACCTAGTGTTTTAGTGAGGTGTGTGAAAAGGTGGCAATCGAATTGTTTACCTCTGTCTGATGTATTGCGGAACACCGAAACGAGAGATCCAGCATGATAAAATAGTGTTCGCTACTGTTTCTGCTGTAATATCTGACAATGGAATTGCTTCGGGCCATCGAGAAAATCTGTCTATTATTGTTAACAGATAGCGTTGACCTTGTGATGGTGGTAATGGTCCTACAATGTCAACATTTATATGCGAGAATCTTCTCATGGCTCGGGTGTATTGTCCAATGGCACTGGAAGTGTGTCTCCATATCTTGACTTTCTGGCAGGGAATGCAAGTTTTAGACCAAACAGATACATCGCGTTTCAATTTGGGCCAACAAAATCTATCCTGGACCAGATCGACTGAAGCTGATATGCCTGGGTGAGATAAATTGTGGATAGAATCGAAAATCTTTCGGCGAAATTTGAGCGGAATGAATGGGCGAAGTTTCTTTGAAGAAGAATCGCAAATAAGATTCAATCCGTTGTCAAGAGGCATGTTTGGAAATTTGTATGAGAAAGATTTAGACTGCAGAAGGTGTTTGAGTTCCTCACAAGACTGAGCTCGCGCAATTTCTTGGAGTGACACAGTGGAAGAAAGTGAAATTGTTTCAATGCGAGAACAATAGTCTGCGGGAATGTTTGTAGGACCTGGTATGTAGCGAATGTCTGTGGTAAATTGACCTAGGAAGTCTAAATGTCGTAGTTGCCTTGGAGATGCTTTATCGACGCGTTGTTCAAAAGCGTATGTCAAAGGTTTGTGGTCCGTATAAATGGTGAAATGGCGACCTTCTAGGGTATATCTAAAGTATTTAACTGCCTGATAAGCGGCTAGAAGTTCGCGATCGTAGGTGCTGTAAGATTTTTGGGCTGAAGTAAGCTTTTTAGAGTAGAAACCTAGGGGTTCTAGTGTTTGATCACGTAGTTGTTGGAGGGAAGCACCTACGGCATAATCAGAAGCATCGACATGGAGAATCAGTGGTAGCGAAGAAGACGGATGAGCTATTAGTGTAGCGTTTTTTAGTGCCTCTTTCAAACGTTCGAATGCTTCTCGAGTCTGAGGAGTCCACTGGATTTTACGTTTGTCGCGTTTTTTGGGATTCTGGCAGAGGTCGAATAGTGGTTGCTGAATTTCCGCAGCACGTGGAAGAGAACGACGGTAGAAATTTATGAGACCTAGAAATCTTCTGAGTTTTTCAATGGTATCGGGAAGAGGTAGGTCGGTAATAGCTTTGATGCGTTCAGGAAGTGGAAATAATCCAGATTTATTTACACGAAAACCTAAAAATGAAATTTCGGCCACTCCGAATTCACATTTAGATGAATTGATACGGATGCCGTTGTCTTGAAGTGTCTGAAAAAGTTTTGCTAGATGCTCTTGATGTTCTTTTTCAGAGGCTGATGCAACGAGAATATCGTCAAGATAGGAGTAGGCAAAGTCAAGATGTCTTAAAATTAAATGTAAATATCTTTGAAATGTTTGTGCGGAATTACGAAGGCTAAATGGGGTTTTAACAAATTCGAATAACCCAAATGGAGTTATGACTGCTGTTTTGGGAATATCTTGAGGTGCTACTGGGATGTGATGGAAAGCGCGAATGATATCTAATTTTGAAAAAATACGTTTGCCTTTTAACTGTGCATTAATATCCTGCAAATTTGGAATGGGATATTTGTCTGGGATTGTTTTAGCGTTTAGTGCTCGGTAATCCCCACATGGTCTCCATGAGCCATCCTTTGTTTGCACCATGTGGAGGGGGCTCGACCATGGACTTTTGGACGCTCTACAAATTCCCAAGTCCATCATGTGCTGGAATTCTAGCTTTGCTTGAGCTAGCTTTTCCGGGGACAATCTTCTAGCTTTTGCAGTGACAGGTGGTCCTTCCGTACTTATAGTATGGAAGAACTCAACCTCTGGAAGGTTGCTAGAAGAAGTTTCCTTAAAAAGGTCAGGAAATTGTTGTAGCAATTTGAAGTACTGGTGTGTCGGGTCTACGAAATGAATTTTAAAATTAAATCCTAGTGGTGGGTTAGCACCGGCCTTAGAGAGGTTTGGCTTTGTATCGATTAAACGTCTATGTTTCATATCCACAAGTAAAGCAAACTCTGCTAGAAAATCAGCGCCTATAAGTGGTTGCTTGATATCGGCTAGTGTGAAGGGCCTGCAGAACCTACGGCGTAAACCTAGATCCAAATCTAATAGTTGTTCGCCATAGGTATGAATAGGGGTCCCGTTTGCAGCATACAAGGTACGTTTCGATTGAAATTTCCGTTGGTCGAGAGTGGGTGGAATAACTGAAATATCCGCTCCAGAGTCGATTAGAAATTTCATATTGGAGCGTCTATAAAAAATAAAAAGGCGGCGTGTTAGGTGGCTCTCGTCTCCTGCCGCGTGGAGGCAGTGCCTTATTAGTTTTTCCGACACATGTTTAGCTTTAAAATTGCAAGGTTGGTTGCAACGTTTGGCTTTGTTACCAAATCGTTCATGATACCAACACGTGGAGGTTGAGGAATTCATGTTTATGGAATTTCGAGAAAGCTTGGGTCTTTCTCGGGAGGTAGATCGGGAACGCGTTCGCAATTCGTTGACTGATGCTGTTAGCTTCTCTAATTGCGCTTCTAACTTGGCTAGCTTGTCGGGCTCGCGTGAGTGAATTTCAGCCACGTTGTATTTATCTCCGGAATATTCCACGATTTTGTTTGCTATAACCGACAAATTTTCTAGAGAATCGTTGCTCGAAGCCAAAATTGAACGAACATTGACTTGTAAACGTTGTAGAAATAAAGTTTTGAGGAAATCCTCTTTAATCTGACTACCGGCTAAAAACTTCATTTCGCGTAAAAGTTACGATGGTTTTCTGTCGCCTAATTCTACTGTTAAAAGTTTATTTATTTTGCAACTTTCGGACTCTTCAAATTCTAATAAAAGACGTTTCATTAGATCTGAATAGGGGGTTGATGATAATGGTGGGGTTAAAAAATTTGAAATTGACTCTGCGACATCAGGATCGAGTATAGCGAGTACATGACTGAATTTTGTCTTTTCAGAACTGATCTGCGATATATCGAACTGGGCGTCAACCTGCATTTGCCAGATTTTCACGTTACGTCTCCATATAGGAGGTAATTTTATTGCAACCCTTGCCATGATATTGCTGCTTGAAGAATCTTCGGCCATTGTGAAAAACATCAGATAATTTTTAAATTAGAAAGGACTGACCTGTTTAGATATTCGTTTTCTGTAGGCATGAGCACGTGCGTGGAAGTTAGGCGACGTCGGCTGGAACATCAGGTTCGGCATCTTCTGCTTGCGGCACGGGGTCACCAATATGGATGTTAATTGCACTTGTTGATATTAAATCCATACGTAAACATTTAATATACTTTATTATTTCACTAACTGAATAAACTATATGATACATTTAACTATAACAATTACAACAGTACATGAGTACATAACAGATAACTGACCGAGCGTAGAGGACGTGTGTTCACTGTAGAGGTTGGTAGCGAGGAGAGAGAGAGAGATCCCTGGTGTCTCTTATATCGTAGTTCTTGACAGCTTGCGGTCGAATAACGTAACGCAACGTTTAACTGTTAAGAGTATTTATGCAGAAACATAGAGTAGTGTTGACGGAAACACTGCGGTCGGAACCACCGCCACATGCAGGACAACAAAATCGGATTTTAAACAGACCAAACAAAAACATAAGGGAAAAGAGGTGGCAGACAAAAGCGGGAAGGAAGCCGAAAATATACCACGCCAAGAGAGAGACACACACCGCCACGTGCAAAACGTATGATGAAGACCAAAACAGAAGAAATATCCTTTTAAAAAAAAACCACAGCGCACACGATGGCTATCATTTAAGACGGTTTCACCACTGCCACGATGGAGTCAGAAAGACTAAATGCTCTTTGGAATTTCATCACATAGGCATTGAAGGAAATCTGTCCAGATGGACCTAAAGTGCGACTTGCTAAATGAATAACTATGTCAAACCTCATCGGGGCGTGTGCTGATGCAACAAGTACAAAGTGGCGTTGGCTAGCCGCTCCACACATAAAAGGGTGCAAGCATCGAAGCACTGGAGAGGGTAACGTACTAGAGCTGCATACATATACGCCTCAGACCAAGGCGGAGAAAGGCTAGGGACCAATAGAGTCTTGACCAAAAGATTAACGGTGAGTATTAAAGGTCTACAGACGAGTCTCCTGACAGCAATGACTGGACATTTTTGGTGTGAGAAAAAATTGTATAAAATATGTATTTAAGTTGGTTTGTACAAATTTGAAGTATGACACATTTCGTTAATGCAGTGTCAGGTATTTTTCGAGTAAGCTATACAATTTATGAATATATACAATTTAAGTCAAAATAGACTTCCTGTATTGACCAATGGTGAAATTTTAGCAAATAAAGTATAGTATCGTATAGCTGTAGACTGTAGGCAACTGTCAATAGAGGAACTTGAGAATGGTGTCCCTTCTCTAAAGGTTAAAAAACTACATAAAGGCTGTGTCTAGGCTATGGACTCTAATAAAGGATATAAAGCTCTAGTGATTTACATGGGAGCGTACAAAGGTCTTTTATGTCGCGGTGACAGAGTCCGAATGGCCAGCTCCCCGCTAAATATAATCTAATTTAGATAAAACGATAATATTAAAGATAAAAGTAGTACAAATGTGCTGATGGCGTATGCTGCTACGGAAAATAGAAGTACTTGAAAACAAATAACAAAAACGTGTACTCAACATTGAAAGGTCTTCATAATACAATTGACTGGACTGCTGGATGGCTTCTGACTTATTCTGCCGTGATCGAACGTACTTGGTAGCGAGCTAGAGGGTTCGTCAACCATCGCTTTTTTAGCAGCTGGATTGAAACTGAGCAGATATTTTTCAGGTGATTTTTTATACTTGTGAATGTAATAGATGCCGCCGTTTGCATCCCCATTAAATGCTGTGATCTGCTGCGTTGCGGTGCTAACGATATTGCAACATTCAGTGGAGGTTACGATATCCTGTATGCCAATGAATATAAGTCCAGCTGGGGGCCATGGCCTGCGATCCGAAAGGTCTAGAAACTTTCCGAGTGTGTTGGACAATGTCAAGACAGCACGAAAGTCACCCGACAGTCAACTATTGAAACGCATTAACTCAAAAAGAAAGGCCAACGCCTCTTCAGAAGCATAATGTTTAATAATAATATTTGTTAAAATTAAAGTGCATAACTTATAATCTATACCGCCTGTTAACACAAATAATAGTATGCAGGTAGCGTATATTAATAATAACTTTATTGTTCTTTAGATTGCATACATATATAGCAATATTAGACTCGTCAATAATATATAGTGACGTAAATAAAAAGTTGTAAAATATATAAGCAAGGCAAGGGTAAAATTTTATGCCTTATGAATAATGGACGGCAGGATTCCAGGAGACCAGCATTCACTAAACATCTCATAAAAGACTGAGGCTGGATACTGTGGCTGGAAACTAAAACAAAAAGCAGAATCACCCCAAAAACCACAAAATACTAACAGAGTTATGCGCTAGATAGGTATTTCGACAACGAAGTTGTTTTCATTGCTAGTAGTTTAGCGACAGCTACTGATGAAGAAAACTTCGTTGACGAAATACGTATCTAGTGCATAACTCTCTGCTATTATTTTGTGGTTTTTGGGGTGATTCTGCTTTTTGTTAAACATCTCATAACACGTTTCTGCGCTATAAATACTTTTTTGTAACTCGAAGTTGCCCCAATAAACGAGTCTATAATGTCATTACATGCTTAAAGTTGTTATAGTCTAGGACTTGTTTTAAATTCCGAAGAACGTAACATGAGCTATTCACCCTATTGCAAACACAACTACAAAGCTCCTCTGTTTTATCAAAGTTTAGAAGTATTATACTATTAGGTATATTCCTTTGATACAATTTTTATAATGCGAGTTCTTCTGTATATTATCTATTATTTCATTAGGTTTATTGATAAAAAATTGATTAAAAATGTCAGCAATTGCTTAGGTTGATCAATTAGACCTCCGCTATAACGTATTGATATATTTTTAGTGTTTATATCACTTGTATGTCTGAATAACAATGACACAACAATCATAATAATGCATGAGTAGGTGCTAAATAAACTAAAATCAAACGAACTGTCAAATATTTTTACTTTTTCTATGGGTCTAACTTGTTTAAGTTATGACAAAAATCTTTTCTAAAAAAGAGAGCAACGGTCTACCACAGATTCATAAGACGAACATATGTTTATTCACGTCAATTTATTGAACCAATATTTTGATAATTTTTGCCTTTCATTAAAATCAAAGTTTCGGTGGGCACACCACTTGCCTTTTTATTATACTATATTTCAACCTTAGTAATGTGTGGCAGAACGTTCTATTATCTTTCTAGGGACATTCATCTAACCGAATTTGTATAAATATTTGTTATAACTATTTAACATTTTACCTTTGAACATCTATATGGATACAACCCGCCTTCTGTATTAAGCTTTATTGATCCTAAAGACGACGACATGTTAATTATGGTAGCTTTTTCTATTCCCATTGGCTTGTCCTTATTGATCTTCGCTGACATTTTAATTAGAGGTAGTAGGGCCTGTAATTTATTGACTAGATGCAGATTCTAATGTTATAAAACATATAAAAATATAACGTTTTCAACACAAGTAAATTTATAGGCATAATTAGAAGTTAATAAACCTAGTTATACACGCTAATGTACTTAAAAAAATTAAAAAAACAGACGAAAATAGTTTGTCTGATAATTGAAAAATAATTTATAATAGAGTATAAAGCAACTTATCCCTTCGCCTTTTACAATGCCGGAAGAGGCGACACCAGTTGCGAAGAAGATAACAAGTTTGTGAATAAAAAAAACATTTTTATTGCTATTAAGGATGTATTGAGATAAGTAATGATTAGCATCAATGAATAAAAAAGATTTAGTTATTTAGTCAATTTACAGGTTAAAAGTAACTTGCTTCAATAGCCATATTGTCTCTATATTAAAGCTAAAAGATCTGCTGTCAACATTTAATAGGATCAGCGTGGGATTGTTTTGCAATCTAAAATGATCTTTTGATAAAACATTGGGAATCGGAAGATAGAAGCAGTATAACCGACGAAAAAACGAATAGTTTTCTAACAACAATTGAAAAATAGGTCCTTTCCTAATGGAACAGGTATGCACACGTTGGGTCCAAAAATAACTGTATAAAATGTCAGAGAACGTCATTAACTATTTATTGCTTTAAATGAAAAACCAAACTACTGCCAGTCGGTATAGATGATATGTTCTGCAACCTCCACCCGACCTCTTCGCATGCGCGCAGTGACATCACAGTGACGTCACAAGGTGGGTGGACCAACAGGGGGTCTAACCTGAGATGACGTCATCCAAGATGCCGTCCAAGATGGCGGCCAAGTTGACGACTGACAGCTGACATGTGACATTCCAAGATGGCTGTTGACAGTTGACATTTCAAGATGGCGGTTGACAGTTGACATTCCAAGATGGCGGCTGACAGCTAACAAGTGACATTTGTGGTATTTATGCCCTTTGTGAGAATCTCACCAGATTTAATTTTATTTTTTCTAGGGAAATTTTGATTCTTTTAAAAAACCAATTCGGATCAGACTAGGTTCGAACCTCGGGACTTCAAATGAAAGTTCCCCATGCTTACATCTGGGCTATGTAGGTACCTGTTATTTTACTGTTTAATGTTTGTATATATACGACTAAATGTTTAGTCTTTGAAAATATTACACAAGTAGCTAAGAGGTATCGTAACAAGATGGCGGTTGGATAGAGGACCACTAGTGGTCTAACCTGAGATGACGTCATCCAAGATGGCGTCCACGATGGCGGCCGTCGAGCGCAAAAATCAAAAATTAAAAATTTTAAACGACAGATGGCACCACCCGTCGAAATAAGAAGATCAATCATTTTTATGTTCAAAAAGAAAAACGTATGTAAAGATTGCGGTTTGCGCATGCGCAAACAAACGGTTAGTTTTTAAGTTAGCCCCCACGTGTTTGGTACCATGTTACTCGTCGTGACGAGTAGAATGTAGTGCCGCCACCGTAGGCGGCATTGGAAGTGGTGGGGGCTGCGCCCCCGGCCGGAATCTAGATCAGGATCTAGATCGGGGTCCAAATCTAAGTGGAGATCTAGATCTGACCTATCTAAATAAGAAGAAGACCTGTCACTTATTTTTATAAAAATGACGTATGTAAAGATGGTGGTTCGCGCATGCGCAAACCAACTTGTTTATTAAGCGGTGTAGAGGTATCTTTGGTGTCATAGTAATCGTCTCGAAGAGTAAAGTTCAAAAATAGTATCTACCTTTGCCGGAGGCGGTCGTGGGGAGTGGCGCAAACCAACTTTCTTATTAATTGGTGTAGAGGTATGGTGTTTGGTATCATGTTACTCGTCGTGATCAGTAGAATGCACTGCCGCCACCGGAGGCGGTATTGGCGGCGGTGGCATTGGGCTGCACAAACTAACTTTCTCAGTTTTCGGCTTAGATGTTCGGTGTTTAGTGTCATGTTTCTCGACCTGATTTATAATATAAATCAAGTCAACAAACAGCTAACGTTGTGGTTTTGCAAGTCTGAACATGCTCGGAGTAGGAAATTGCTAGCAAACTCTACTCTGATATAAAAATGGTTGTCTGTTTTATCGAATTTATTCGTATATCCCATAAGAAACCATGTAAAAAAGGCAAATATAAGCAAAATAGCATGTAACTTAATGTATTTTAGACACATATGTTAAAGAGAGGACAAAGTCCGATACCACAATCATTTGCTGACGTTGCGGTTTTGCAAGTCGCAAACCAACGTTCTTATTAAGTGACGTAGAGGTATAGTGTTTAATATCATGGTAATCGTCTCGATGAGTAGAATTTACATATGACGGTTGGAGCATGCGCTAACCAACTTTCTTATTAATTGATGTAGAGGTATGATGTTTGATATGATTTTACTTGGATCAACGAGTATAATTCAAATATGGCATATGTGCAAACCAACTTTTTTTCTTATTCTTTGGTTCATAAGGCAAGTGTTTGAGGTACCCTCATCTGAATAACCACATCGTTTTCAACTCTCGTTATCTTTAACATCTCCGACAAGCAACCCTGTTAGCAATCTGGTTTAAGGTTAGAAATAAAACAATTGATTTAAATACAATTAATTTATTAGGATTAATAAGACACATATTATATTATTACATAATAGCTCATGCTTACATGTTAAATAAAATTTAATTAAAAATAAAACAATTAATTTATTGAATTGGTTCACAAGACGTATATATATATTAAATTATTAAATAACGCCTCGTACGATACCAGTTAGAGGTTTATATTCAAATACACAATCATGAATAACTAAACAGTAAACTCTGGTTCTATTAGGAAAATTGTCTTTGCTCATAAACTCTACGTTGATATCCACCGTTGAAGACTTGATTGACTCCTCCTGATGCTAACAATCGATTACAAATAGAGCTCGATCTTTAAACTCATCATAATTTAAGAGATGTTCTAAAAATTTTTTATAACAAAAAAACTTTTTTGAAAATCTATGTAGGCTTCAACTTATTTAGATTTCTCGGAATTCATATTCAGAGATTCATAAGGATAACATTCTGAAAATTTAGTTGTTTTAGAAACGACGTGCTCAAGTCTGCTCTTGAATATCCAAATGTTTAAATTAAAATGGTTTCATCAAGTGTGTGTTACCAGCAAATTAAAGACAACTTTTGGTATAGTCTATTTGGAGACTTTAAATTCATTATCGATAAGAATACTGGTTATTTCAATGCAACAAAATTGTGTAAGAGTGGTGAGAAAAGATTGAGTCATTGGTTGGAAAATAAGAAAACTAAAGAGCTGATTACCTTTTGCAACAAAAAGCTAGTCACATTTTGAGTATCATCTGGGGGCCGGGATTCCGGCTCCCTAGATGAACCGGAAACAACATCTTAATTAACACCAACAACCGCTACATACTTGGTTTCTTTGGTGGAACACAGGCTGAAAACAATTCGATATCTGGTACATATGTATGTAGATTTAATATTAAATTTGACCTGTTGGATATACATATTCAACTTTAAACTATATAATTGGGAAATATTAAACAATTTAAAAAACCACTAGAAGCAGAATTATCTAGATATAAGAGTATTCCAATTCCCTCTTTTATGTTTTTCATTGCAAAACAAAAATATCGAGAAGACTTTTGTACCGTGTGAATTTATTTCAAAATATCAAGATGTAATTAAAAATATGGTAGCAAATTTTAATGTATCATTTAAAGGAAACAGTTGTATGCTTGTATTTATAATATGATTGTTATATTATTGTAATATTTAAAGTGGTATGTGTAGGAAACAGAACCATGGTGTATTTTCATATTATAAAATAATACAATTAAAAAAAATAAAATAAAATTCCGTATGCATACGTTTTATTACAATAAAGTATCATCTGATGTCTATCAAGCTGAGTCAACATAATCAGCTTCCTGTCTATACTTGATATAACTGCAAGTCAACATATGCGACAAACAAAACGATATATTATACATCTTCGATTGTCTCTCATTGTAATTTAAAATAAAACATAAGCAGAATACAGTTGTTTTGGATAGCTAATAACCATGTCATATAAACACTTCAAAGTTCTCCAGCCGTATAAAGGATACTTAATGTATTTAACATCAATAAGAATATTTCGAAACATGTTTATAATACGAGGGGTAAACATATAATCGTCTGAATATACGTTGTTTGAGAGATACATATAACATATAGCTCGATGTTTAAACATAACACGCTGAAAAGATAGGATATTTAATGTATTCAGCATTACATACTACACAAGAACATTTCAAAGTTCTTTAACAACGTTTATTTGTCATTAAAAAAGCGGGATATTTAGCATTATGGAATCGGTCTGATACCTATTGTATAATACATGACTAAATTTAAGTATGTTTAAGGTATGTATACATTCCAAAAGTCTGGTTATTGGATTAACTCATGCATATACCTAAAATACATTAACTTGTATACGTGTTTCCATGTGTCAGTGTGTGAGGGTTTTAGATGAAGGAGAAATAAAACAATAAAGTTTACTTAAAAATTTAATGAATAGAAATTACGGATACATCAACAAAGAAAAACAGTAAAATAATATTACACAAAAATCACCAACAGAAGTGTAAAAACAAGTGAAAATTCATTAAAGTCTGAACGCAGCAAGTGCGTTATAGCAGCGAATTTTGATAGAAATCTTTTCATTAGCAAATATTTTTTCATTAAATGCTTATACCTATTTTTTTCGTTAAAAAAATCTGAATTGTGATATATAGTTTACACACATAAACTTACGTACCAAATTTGATTATTATAACTCTCTTATTTTCAGAGATACACATCTGTCTAAAACATTCACAATAGAAGGCACTAACCCAATTTTATAAGAATCATTTTAAGATATCACTGATGACACATACATATAAAATATAAAATTGAAACTGATCCTGACATGGGTTCTAGGGGATCCTAGTGAGCGTTAATTTACAAAAATGTTTTCAAATAGGCAACTAGGATAATCCAAAAATACATAAAATATTATAAAACGTACTGACTAAAACCAAAAATAATAAAAACAAGTAAAAATTACCAAAACCCTGAACGCAGTAAGAATGTTATGACAACGAATATAGTTTACTTTTGTGACATAAACACGAGTGCCAGATTTAATTACCATAGCTTTGTTATTTACAGAGATACAAATTTTGTTCCTCGATATGAGTTGTAGTCATTTGAAGAAAATTTTTAAAATAGGTAACTAAGATAATCTAAAAAATACATGAAAATATTGAATTGAAATTTAGCTACAGAAGTTAGGCTTAACAGTATTGATAAATTAATAGGAAACTAATAAAATTTAAAAAAATACATGAAAATATAAAAATTAAGTAAATTTAATTAATACCGCTATACATAAATACTGCAACCTCTTTGGATTATAAGGAACGGGAAGAGTAGAGCACTTTGTGTTATAATTTCTAAAGAGGGGTGGTATGGTCATACTAAGAATTCTCAACAAAGTAATGTTTCTCTTCACTACCCCTTTTTTCACCATCTTCATCGGCGTCATCGGCGTCGTCTTCGTTTTCGTTATCAGCCTCAGCATCGTCACCAGTTAGGAATTTATCCTCATCCCAGAGGAAAGGTTTGAGTACACTCAAATACCCACACAGACCGCATCTCTTTAGACTGGTACAGAAAAATTTTATTGGCATTTTCCTATCGCAGCCCAGGTAAAGTCTACCCAATTCAGCTGCATAATTATATAGACGATATCGTTTAATACATCTCGATTCCGACATGTATCGTCCCATTATATACACCGATTCATGTTCAGCATCGAATGCGATATCGCTAAATTGAATGCACAAATAACTCACAGCACTTTTTAAATCGCTAGATTCACTATAATTCGTGTAACACATCCACATGATACTTACTACTCTTCTAAATACACGATGTTTAATGTTGAAACTCTCGTAATATATTCTAACATAATATTTTACATTACATATATTTATTAACCACAATATACTTATGTATCATTATGAAATAAAACCACATAAACTAATAATTATACTAATCAGCGGTTTTCACATATCCGCGGTGAACGTCTCCTCACATCCTATCACTACCTTAATGTGTGAGCTCAATACAGCATTATACAGGGTGTTGTAACTTCTCCCTTGCCAGATAAGATTTAGGATACCTATATCTTTAGATTGATGTCCTCCAGGGGAACTTCATGGATCTTCTTAATTTCATTAATGATGTTGGACTCGGTGGCGGAGCTGGTTTTTCTGATTTTAAATTTTCATGAACAAAAACAGGCTACTGTTAATAAAAGGACACAAATAGTTAAAGTAAAAACACTTATAGAAGTATGGGTTACAGGAACACCAGATGTTTATTACGTAAGAGCTTATTTTCATTATAAAGGATATTTAATGAACTTAACATCATATGATGCATGGAAGTGAAAGCTCTCTAACAAGAGTTATTTTTCACTAAAGAGGATATTTTATGTACTTAACATCGCATGATACAACTGTTAAATCCAAGACATTGATAATACTTATATAATTACAAATTTTATGTTTTTCGCCAATAAACTCTCAAAAAATGTTTATTACGTAAGAACTTATTTTCATTTTAAAGGATATTTATGAACTTAACATCGTATGATACATGGGAGTGAAAGCTCTCTAACAAGAGTTATTTTTCGCTAAAAAGGATATTTAATGTATTTATTAATCTCAGTGTATTTTTGAGTGGGTATCCAAGTTTTTACCTTCATTATGATAATACATTTGAGAATATAAGGCTTAAAATTATTAAAAGTATAAAAAACCTGAATACCGCAATCAACACCTATGCAGACCATACCATTCTATTTCATGATGACAACATGTATCAGATAGTAAGCGATAATAGAGTTAGGTTTTCAATTTTACGAGCAGGATTTGCATCAAACCTCTACCCAAACATTCCATCAAAAATCGAAAGCGTTTTTCGCTACACCAATGGCATGTTGTACTGTTTCCGTAAGAAACGCTAGTTCAAATTCAACAAATTGACCATCATCTTAAACAAGGTAGCACCTTTTAACCCTGCTATATTAGGTATACAATACCCGAGTCAAACTGTTTTCTTACAACTACGAAAACTTCAACAGAAACTGACAACTTTCATGGTGTTAATTGCTTTAAACTATAGAAGACATTATTCTGTAGTTACTTTCATTCCCCCTCTGTGTGTTTTTTCAGGCTTACCTATACATATTTTACATTGTAGTTCAAGCAATCTGTCAACTTGACTTTTACTGTTTTTCAACTCTGTTAAAATAATAAAATGGATACTCGTTTTGTTATCAACTTTTGCATATATAATTATAGAAAATAAATCTAATTACAACAGGTTAAGGGTTCAGTAACTCCAAACTGCGTGGATTAAAGGTTAATAAGTCAGGCTGAGTATATATTTTTAGTTTGTGATTTGTGTGAAGTATCATTGAAATAGCCAGACAATCGATTTCAAGAGGCACATCAAACCTTTAATTGGCGAGTCGGATTGGCCAATGTGGAAACGAAAAATGCGTAACATTATTGATAATCATGAAGGCGCCCTTGATGTTATTGACAAGAAACTAGAGAAACCTGCAGAGCTTGCCGCTTCAGCAACTGCAGATGAAAGGAAACAATACAAAGAAGATAGCGAATTATATCGAAAGGCGAATAGTTATGCGAAATCGATGATCACAAGTTCAGTCACTGACGCAGTTTATGAGAAGATAATGGACAAAGAGACTGCCTATGGTGCTTGGGAAGCATTGAAAGATCAATTTGAGACATCATCCAAGGATCAGTTATCCAAATTATGCAATGGCAAAATTGCCATGCGGAACACGTGAGGTAGGTGGTACCCTGTTTCATGCTCTCATAAGACCTATAGCTGCTGAGCAAAATGTAAATGTTGCACTTGCAGACAGTTCATTATTACAACTCTATTGAGAAAGATTTGGATAAGATAAGCGACACGTTAAAGCTTTACTAGCCAAGGAACTGGGTATTGATGTCACTTTAAATAGAGACCTCTGAGAGCCCTGTATCTATGGTAAAACTCACCGCCTACCTTTTGGCACTAGGAGAGGGGGTCTTGTTCAGCTGATGTAGTTGGGCCTTTTTACGAAGCGTTTGGCAAGAAGATATTCTTTGTTGAGTTCAAAGATAACTACACAATATTCGGCTATGGTTTCATGCTCAAACACAAGTCAGAAGTCAAGGAAGCATTAGGACAAATGCTTGTTCATGCAAAACAACAAGGCCACTCAATCAAGGGGTTATTGAGCGATGGAGGTGGTGAATTTGATAACGAAGATGTGAGATCCATTCTGAAAGAACAAGGTATAACACAGAGACTGACTGCACCGTATACACCTGAGCAAAATGGTTGCAGTGAACGTGACAATCGTACTGTCATACAAATGGCAGGAACTTTAAAATATTCAAATCCAGATATCAATTATCCTGAAGCACTTTGGGCAGGACTAGTAAATTCTGCGGTGTATGTTTTAAATAGAACTGGAACATCACCTGTTGATGGTAAGAGTCCATATGAACTTTGGATGGAAAAGAAACCAAGAATAAAACACTTTCGTGTGATTGGTTCTATTTGTTTTGTCCATATTCCATCTAAAAAACGCAAGAAAATTGATAAAAAAGCAATAAAGGGCTACCCAGTTGGATATGGTGGTGATGAGAGGTATATAATTTATATCAAAGAAAACAAAAAAGTTATCACATCCAGAGATGTAGTTTTTAAAGAAAAGCTAGGAACGTGTCTAAAGAAAGTCGACGTGACTTTGAAAACTTCATTTTCAAATGAGAAAGGTGCTGACGTATCAGTTAAGCTAGATGAAAGCTGCGAATCACAAGACGACTTTGAGGATGCTAAAGAAAAAGAAAAATCCAGTACTACTAAAAATTCTGATGGTCAAACACAATCAAGAAGTCTGAGAGATCCCTCAACTTTGAAGATTCCCAAGTGTCTCAATGATTACGTTATGGCTGCTGAAAACATAATCAACCCATCTGCTCATCCAGAGTCCTATGAAGAAGCCATTAATAGCGAGGAAATAGGCCATGGACATTGAAATGAATTCTTTAAAGAAAAATCATACTTGGGTATTAACGAAACTACCACATGGAGCAAGAGTACTGCCATGTAAGTGGATTTATCGCCTAAAGACAAATCCAGATGGTACAATAGATAAATACAAAGCACGTATAGTTGTAAAGGGATGTGCTCAACGTCGAGGTGAAGATTATAATCAAACATTTAGTCCAGTAGCAAGAATGGCAATGATCCGTTCTATTAGAAGTATAGCTGCAAGTGAAGATATGCTTTTGATGCGTCGACAGCTTTTCTCTATGGAGAACTAGATGGAATCATATACATCAAGCAACCAGATGGATACAGTGACGGAACTGACCGAGTATGCCAACTGAAGAGAAGCTTGTACGGCCTTAAACAGGCACCAAGGTGCTGGTACAAGATCCTTGTCTTTACATACTTATTGTGCATGGAATTCGTTTAATATTAGCTTTATATATCGATGATAGAATAGTTGCAGCTAATGATGAGAAGGAATTAAAAGTGTCTTTAAATAATCTGCAATCAGAATTCAAGATTATCTCCAAGCCAGCAATTTTCTTTCTATTACTGCAAATCGAACAGGCCGATGGCCTCAGTCGAGTCAGTCAAAGTGCACACGCTAAGAAGACCAATCATCTTAGGTTTCCAGGTTAGTTACACACCTCTGACCTGCCCACATGTCAACCGTCACCTGTCACTGTGACGTCCCCTGGGTCAGCTAGGTGGCGGGGACGTCGAGTCAGAACAGCCACGGGGTGTGCAACTAACCTGGAAATCTGAGATGATTGGTTTGAGGTACGATTGTTTCGTCAACAAAGGTGGGTTCATCAGAGGATGAAGGAGTGAAGAAGACTTAGGAGGATGAATGTATGATCTATAGAGATGGTTCCTCCGGAATAGATTATGACATACATTTACAACGATTGTTTCGTCAACAAAAGGTGGCTTCATCAGAGGATGAAGGAATGAAGAGAGACTTAGATACGTACAACCACACAGGCATGCAGCACCTCTCAATAAACTTTCGCCATACATGAACTCATCTAAACATGTGTTTTTTACATGTTGTCTCTAACGCAGAGTCTAATCACCATAACCCTTGAAGTTGTAGATAAAACAGTGTTAGCTGCTCTTAAACGCCTTCGGTTGCTGACCTGGATGGATGCTGAACTAACCTGACAGCATATAAGTTCGTTGGTTAGTACATCCAACTAGTTGGTTGGTTGGTTGGTCAGAGGTGGCTTCATCAGAGGATGAATTTATGAAATATAGAGATGGTTCCTTCGGAATATATGATTTATTAGTGCTGAACACAGGTTTATATTGAATATCGTTCTTTAACACCTGTATTTGAGAGGTGATACTTATTATTTTTCTGTTATATTTAATGAAAGCCCTTGTTATTTACGACCTATTAGTGTTGAACACAGGTTTATATTGTGGTGATAGATATTTTTCCGAGTTAACCAACTCAGTACATTATTAGTGCCGAACATAGGTTTTAAAAACTTATGAGCTGTGTTGGCTATTTACAAAAAACTATCGCGAGTTGAATAACATGAAACCGTCTAAACAAGTGATCCTTGCATGTTGCTGTTGATTAGAGACGACTTATGAGCCCTACCAGCCACCTACCATTGATGTTTTTACAAACCCATAATGTTTTATATATGTGTTAAAAAATTAGAATACATGTGTATTGATCACCTTGAAATATGTTTTTTATGTGAAAACTATATCAATGTAGCTAATATTTTAAAACATCTAGCATGCAACACCTCTCAATAAACTCCACCATACATGAAACCACCTAAACACGTGCTTCTCACATGTTGTTGATGTTTATTGTATATATGGGTATAGGTCCAAATCATGATGTGTGTATACGTATTGTGTGTTGTTTATTGTATGTATGACTATATGTTTAAATCCTAATGGTTACCGGTTCAAATCTTGATGTATGCATATGTGTTGTGTGTTGTTTATTGTATGTATAATTATAGGTTTAAATCTTAATGGTTATAGGTTCAAATCTTGATGGATACGTGTTGTGTGTTGTTTATTATATGTAGGGCTACAGGTTCAAATTTTAATATAAGTATGCTTGTTGTGTTGTTTATTCTATGTGTATATGAAAATATGTTTGTTATGTGTGTATAGTTATAGGTTCAAATCTTGATGTGTGTACGATGTGTTTTGCTCGTTGTTTGTCTGTTGCATCGGCATGGGTTCAAATCTTGATATATGCAGGGTGTGTTGTTTGTCTTGTGGTTACAGGATCAAATCTCAATGTATGTATGTGCATTGATGTGTTGTTTATTGTATGTATAACTATATGTTCAAATCTGTATACCTACATTTAAATTAAATATGTTAAAGTTATAAATAATCTTCATCCAAGACATCTTTGAAAGTTGTTAGTTTCTGTAAAAGTTTTTGTAGTTGTAAGAAAACAGTTTGACTCGGGTATTGTATACCTAATATAGCAGGGTTAAAAGGTGCTGTCTTGGACTTAACAGTTGAATCCTTGTATCATGCGATGCTAAGTACATTAAATATCCTTTTAGCGAAAAATAACTCTTGTTAGAGAGCTTTCACTCCCATGTATCATACGATGTTAAGTTCATAATATATCCTTTATAATGAAAATAAGTTCTTACGTAATAAACATTTTTTGAGAGTTTTTTTTGGCGAAAAACATAATTTGTAATTACATAAGTATTATCAATGTCTTGGATTTAACAGTTGTATCATGCGATGTTAAGTACATTAAATATCCTTTTTAGTGAAAAATAACTCTTGTTAGAGAGCTTTTACTTCCATGCATCATATGATGTTAAGTTCATTAAATATCCTTTATGATGAAAATAAGTTATTACGTAATAAACATCTGGTGTTCCTGTACTCCATACTTCTATAAGTGTTTTTACTTTAACTGTTTGTGTCCTTTTATTAACAGTAGCCTATTTTTGTTTATGGAAATTTAAAATCAGAAGAACCATCTCCGCCACCGAGTTCAACATAATTAATGAAATTGAGAGGTTCCATGAAGTTCCCCTGGAGGACATCAATCTCAAGATTTACGTATCCTAAATCTTATCTGGCAAGGGAGAAGTTACAACACCCTGCATAATGCTGTATTAAACTCACACGTTAAGGTAGTGATAGGATGTAAGGAGACGTTCACCGCGAATATGTGAAAACCGCTGATTAGTATAATTATTAGTTTGAGTGGTTTTATTACCTTATGATACATAAGTATATTGTGGTTAATAAATAGATGTAATGTAAAATATTATGTTAGAATATATTACAAGAGTTTCAACATTAAACATCGTGTATTTCTCCTTTATTTTGAAGCTTTAGAAGAGTAGTAGTATCATGTGGATGTGTTACACGAATTATAGTGAACATAGCGATTTAAAAAGTTCTGTGACATGATGAACATGAATCGGTGTATGGAATGGGACGATACATGTCGAAATCGAGATGCATGAAACGATATCGTCTATATAATTATGCAACTGAATTGTGTAGACTTTACCTGGATTGCGATGGGCAAATGTCGATAAGCTTTTTCTGTACCAGTCTAAAGAGATGCGATTTGTGTGGGTATTTGAGTGTACTCAAACCTTTCCCCTGGGATGAGGATAAATGCCTAACGCGTGACGATGCTGAGGCTGATACTGAAAACGAAGACGACGACGATGAAGGTGGTGAAAAAAGGGGTAGTGAAGAGAAACATGTAAATATAGAAAATGTATCTACAGACATTGTTATGCAGTAAAATTATTTGTTGATATTTCATACTTTCCCTAATAAAATATTTCCATTAGGTATATAATTGTGTTATTATAAATAATCATGGTATATTTTATAGTTTCATTTCGTGTCGGAAGCATGGTCTGACCACCACATAGAATTTTGTGTAGTGAAGTTACTGTGTCGATCTAACTTTTTGTGTAATAAATTTGCGTTTTATCAATGTCCTAGGAATAAAAAACTTTGTTGAGAATTCTGTGTATGACCATACCACCCCCTTTAGAAGTTATAACACAAAGTGCTTTACTCTTCCCGTTCCTTATACTCCAAAGAGGTTGCAGTATTTATGTATAGAGGTATTAATTAAATTTACTTAATTTTAATACTTTCATGTATTTTTTTAATTTTATTAGTTTCCTATTAATTTATCAATACTGTTAAGCCTAACTTCTACATCTAAATTTTAATTCAATATTTTCATGTATTTTTTGGATTATCTTAGTTACCTATTTTAAAATTTTTCTTCAAATGACTAGAACCCATATCGAGCATCAAAATTTGTATCTCTGTAAATAACAAAGCTATGGTAATCAAATTTGGCTCTCGTGTTTATGTCACAAAAGAAAACTATATTCGTCGTCATAACAATCTTACTGCCTTCAGGGTTTTGGTCAATTTTTACTTGTTTTTATTATTTTTGTTTTTAGTCAGTAAGTTTTATAATATTTTATGTATTTTTAGATTATCTTAGTTACCTATTTGAAAACATTTTTGTAAATGAACGCTAACTAGGATTCCCTAGAACCCATATCAGGAGCAGTTTCAATTTTATATTTATGTGTCATCAGTGATAACTTAAAACGATTGTTATAAAATTGGGTTAGTGCCTTCTAATGTGAATGGTATAGATAGATTTGTATCTCTGAAAATAATAGTTATAATAATCAAATTTGGTACGTGAGTTTATGAGTGTCAACTATATATGAAAATTTAGATTTTTTATGTGAAACGAAAAAAATATAGTTATAAGCATTTAATGAATATATATTATATTTTATATGTATGTGTCATCAGCGATAATTTAAAACGATTGTTATAAAAATGGGTTAGTGCTTTCTATTGTGAATAGTTTAGACAGATTTGTATCTCTGAAAATAAGAGAGTTATAATAATCAAATTTGATACGTAAGTTCATGAGTGTCAACTATATATAAAAATTTAGATTTTTTATGTTAAACGAAAAAAATAGTTATAAGCATTTAATGAAAAAATATTTGTTATTGAAAACATTTCTATGAAAATTCGCTCCTATAACGCACTTGCTGCGTTCAGACTTTAGTGATTTTTCACTTGTGTTTTACACTTCTGTTGGTGATTTTTGTGTAATATTATTTTACTGTTTTTCTTTGTTGATGTATCCGTAATTTCTATTCATTAAATTTTTAATTAAACTTTATTGTTTTATTTCTCCTTCATCTAAAACCCTCACACACTGACACATGGAAACACGTATACAAGTTCATGTATTTTAGGTATATGCATGCGTTAATCCAATAACCAGACTTTTGGAATGTATAAATACCTTAAACATACTTAAATTTAGTCATATGTTATACAATAGGTATCAGACCGATTCCATAATGCCAAATATCCCCCTTTTTTAATGACAAATAAACGTTGTTAAATAAGTTTGAAATGTTCCCGTGTAGTATATAAAGCTGAATACATTAAATATCCTATCGTTTCAGCGTGTTATGTTTAAACATCGAGCTATATGTTATATGTATCTCTCAAACAACGTCTATTCAGACGATTGTATGTTTAGCCCTCGTATTGTAAACATGTTTCGAAATATTCTTATTGATGTTAAATACATTAAGTATCCTTTATACGGTTGGAGAACTTTGAAGTGTTTATATGACATTGTTATTAGATATCCAAAACAACTGTATTCTGCTTATGCTTTATTTTAAATTATAATGAGAGACAATCTAAGATGTATAATATATCGTTTTGTTTGTCGCATATGTTGACTTGCAGTTATAACAAGTATAGAGAGGAAGCTGATTATGTTGATTCAGCTTGATAGACCATAGGTGATATTTTATTGTAATGAAACATATGCATATGGAAAATTTGTTTAATTGTATTATTTTATAATATGAAAATACTACACCATAGTTCTGTTTCCTACACATATTACTTTAAAAATTACAATAATAAAAAAATCATATTACAAATACAACGATACAATTGTTTCCTTTAAATGATACATCAAAATTTGCTACAAACTACCATATTTTTAATTATATGTTGATATTTTGAAATAAATTCGCACACGGTACAAAAGTCTTCTCGATATTTTTGTTGTTAATATCGGTTACAATCATATCTAAATTTAAAAAAAAAACACTTAAACTTTAGTTCTATTAATGAGTCTCCAATTACACTACTGATGTCTTCTATTGTTTTAAGAGCTTCTAGTGGTTTTTTATATTGTTCAATATTTCCCAATTACATAGTTTAAAATTGAATATGGATATCCAACAGGCCAAATATAATATCAAATCTTTACACATATGTACCAGATATCGAATTGTTTTCAGCCTGTGTTCCACCAACGTCTACCAAGTATGTAGCGGTTGTTGGTGTTAATTAAGATGTTGTTTCCGGCTCATCTAAATGTGACTCTAGCTTGCTGTTGTAATAGGTACTCAGCTCTTTAGTTTTCTTATTTTCCAACCAATGACTCAATCTTTTCTCACCACTCTTACACAATTTTGTTGCATTGAAATAACCAGCATTTAATTTAAAGTCTCCAAATGAACTATACCAGAAGTTGTCTAATTTGCTGGTAACACGCATCACTTTATGAAACCATTTTAATTTAAACATTTGGATATTCAAGAGTAGACTGAAGCACGTCTTACTTCTAAGACAACTAAATTTTCAAAATGTTACCCTTATGAATCTCTGAATATGAATTTCGATAAATCTAAATATGTTGAAGCCTACACAGATTTTCCAAAAAGTTTTTTTGTTATAAGAACATGTTAGAACATCTCTTCAATTATGATGAGTTTATGATCGAGCTCTATTTGTAATCGATTGTTAGCACCAGGACGAGTCAATCAAGTCTTCAACGGTGGATATCAACGTAGAGTTCATGAGCAAAGACAATTTTCCTAATATAACCAGAGTTTACTGTTTAGTTATTCATGATGGTGTATTTGAATATAAACCTCTAACTGGTATCGTACGAGCCGTTATGTAATAAATTTATATATATATATATATATATATATATATATATATATATATATATATATATATATATATATATATATATATATATATATATATATATTAAACACTATACCTCTACGTCACTTAATAAGAACGTTGGTTTGCGACTTGCAAAACCGCAACGCCAGCAAATGATTGTGGTATCGGACTTTGTCCTCTCTTTAACATATGTGTCTAAAATACATTAAGTTACATGCTATTTTGCTTATATTTGCCTTGTTTACATTGTTTCTTATGGGATATGCGAGCAAATTCGATAAAACAGACAACCTTTTTTTTATATCAGACTAGTTTGCTAGCAATTTCTATTTCGAGCGTGTTCAGACTTGCAAAACTGCAACATCAGCTGTCTTTCTGATTTTATTTATATTATAAATCAGGTCGAGAAACATGACACCGAACATCTAAGCGAAACTGAGAAAGTTAGTGTGCGCATCCCCCTGCAATCACCTCCGGTGGCGGCAGTCCTTTCTACTCGTCACGACGAGTAAGATGATACCAAACACCATACCTCTACACGAATTAATAAGAAAGTTGGTTTGCGCCGCCACCCACCACCGCCTCTGGCGGTGGTAGATACTACTTTTGAATTATACTCTTCGAGACGATTACCATGACACCAAACATCATACATCTACACCGCTTAATAAAAAAAGTTTGTTTGCGCATGCGCAAACCGCCATATCTACATACGTCATTTTCATAAAAATAAAATGACAGGTCTCCTTATTTAGATAAGTTAGATCAACTTAGATTTTGACCCCGATCTAGATCCTGATCTAGGTTCCGCTTTCGGTAGCGGCACTGCATTCTACTCGTCGCGACGAGTAACAGGATACCAAACACGTGGGGGCTAACTTAAAAACTAACAAGGTTTGTTTGCGCATGCGCATGCGCAAACCGCCATCTTTACATACATGGAAATAAAAATGATAGGTCTCCTTATTTAGACGGGTTGTGCCACCTGTCGCTTAAAATTTTTAATTTTTGAATTTTCGAGCTCGACGTCCGCCATCTTGGATGACGTCATCTCAAGTTAGACAACTAGTGGTCCCCTATCCAACCGCCTTCTTGTTACGATACCTCTTAGCTCTTAGCTACTTGTGTAATATTTTCAAAGACTATAAACATTTAGTCGCATATATACAAACATTAAAAAGTAAAATAACAAGTACCTGCATAGCTCAGATGTAAGCGTGAGGAACTTTCATTTGAAGTCTCGAGGTTCGAACCTAGTCTGATCCGAATTGGTTTTTTTAAAAGCATCAAAATTTCCCTAGAATAAATAACATTAAATCTGGTGAGTTTCACACAAATGTCACAAAGGGCATAGATACCACAAATGTCACAGGTCAGCCGCCATCTTGGAATGTCAACTGCCAACCGCCATCTTGGAATGTCACATGTCAGCTGTCATCACTTTGGCTCTTGGTCGCCACATTGGACGCCATCTTGGATGACGTAATCTCAGGTTAGACCTCCTATTGGTCCCCCCACCCTGTGACGGCACTGCGCGCACGCGCAGTGGCCGGGTGGAGGTTGCAGAAAATATATATACCTACTACTGCCATTAAATGAAGTAAAGTCTGCGATAACTGTGCCTCCAGTAACGGCCTCAAAACATCAAAAATATGCCAAAAGGATTAATAGAGCGTGAGACTTTTCGCTTGAAGGGAGCTACGAGCTAAACCAACGAATCAAAAACTCTTCATTCAGCTGAGTATACAGCGACCGAAAGAAAAACCCGCTATGGTGAATCTGTTAATCTGCCAGAGTTTAAAAAGGGCACCTAATGTAGTTTTATAATCCAATGGCACGTGGGGGAAGGACACAGAAACAAACTATAAGAAGGCCTGTATAAGGCAATCAAAGGAATCAATAACGCCTATATACGGCATTAAAAGAGGCACAAAAGGCAAGATGGAGATGGTCCATATACACAGAATCTCATCATACCATGAAAAGCCAGGACTGATATGGGCGGTAACCTGCAATAATGCAGTATATCATTCCTCTATATATGATTGTCAGTTAATGAATTCAAGAGAACATTCATGGAAGAGCAGCAAAAAAGATATGGAAATATCCAAATAATAATCGACGTCAAAGGACGCGGAAATTTGAAGTAAAAAGTCCCCAAGATGGCTGCATAGCAACAATCAATCTCAACCGAGGAAACAGCGGTTGGCAAGGCAAGAGTCAGGAAGTTTTGAAGGTATAAACTTCCGCATTTAATAGAAATCCCTTTCGGTTAAAGAGTGAATGGAACTTATAAATTCCAGTACAGAATGTATGAATGAAAATTTGTGTCATACATGTATGTAAACCTTTAATCTGTTTATAATATTTAAATAAGAAATTCATTTATATTTTAAATCCACCAAAAGCGCAAAGAATTTTTTTTTTGATCAAAGATAAAACCAAAATAAAAGTGCTCAAGTAATAATAAGAATTTATTGATTAAGTAGTGGTATTTTGCTGGTTTATTATTTCTTTATCCGTATAAAATCAGTAAAATAAGATCAGACATACCGAGAATCCTAATGCAGTGTTATTATTTGAGGATACGATTAATATATCTGGATTTAAATAATGCGCAAGTAAAAATAAACTCACTACATACTCTAGCCGGGCAGATGTAAACAGAAAAAAAATAAAAAAACATAAATTGAAAGATAAATAATAACAAAAATAAATTATAAACTATTTTATTTGCAAAATCATTATATATACGTCAGATATTTAATTTAACATAATTTATATATATATATATATATATATATATATATATATATATATATATATATATATATATATATATATATATAAATATATATATATATATATATATATATATATATATATATATATATATATATATATATATATATATATATATATATATATATATATATATATATATATATATATATATATATATATATATACATACATATAAACATATAAAATCTTAAACTGACCCCGGATATGGGTTCGACGGGGCCTAGTTCACGCACAGTGGAAGAAATTGTTTCAAATTTCAAAAGTTGGGATCTCCTCATTAGGGATTTTTTTTAAGGAAATTCACTAAAAGGTGGATTGCGTTACAATCAAGTGGTCCACAACAAACATTAACCTTTTTAAAACAATTCTCAGTTGAGGGTATCGGTAAAATCCAAAGAATTAAAAGACATGATGGTATATTATATGGGTAGGCCATTGAAATTTCAGTTGCGGGAATAAGGTGGTCTCCACAACTAAACCAAACAAAAATGGTGGCAATGTTTGACGTGACGGACTATGTAGAAAACATCGCCCGGGCGCTCCTAGGACACCGCTTAAACTAGGACAAATCCGGGGAATGGTAGCCATAATTATTTGTGATGTTTTGTAACTTACCTTTGTTAACATAAGAGGAGCAACTGTATTCACTTTATAAGTTTCTATCATCTGCTCAGCTGTTACAAAACCAATTCGGGTCGATTTAGGTGAAAAACCGGCATTGTTGAAAAGTACATTCAGCCCATCTTCTTTCACAATTGCTCCTACTTCTTCAGCAAATCTTTTAAAGCACTCTGTTTTTGTTACATCTGATAATTAAGGAAAAAAATTAAAATTAAAAAGAAAACTGATTTCTAGATCCATACCTAACTCTAGAATGTGAACATTCTTATTTTCAGCTGCAATCGCCTGTAGTTCCTACAATCAAAGTGTACTTCTAAAATAGTAGTTAAAACTAGGTTATAAATAGGACAATCTATTGTAACTATAATAAACAACAGAATGATGAAGCCTCTAATCCAAAATTTATATTTTTGTAGAAATTTTCTGAAAAAAATCACTAAAAGAGAAATAATAATTGTAGGAAGTAAAAGCAAATTTATTTAAATGAAAGCAAATTAGAAAATCCAGAACTCATATACAATGTGGGTCTCAATTTTAATATATAATAATAATAATAATCCCATATAGCATTATATATTCTGAGAATGTCCGTACAATACTTCTAAAAGACTGTATATGTTCCGAATAAACAGGGAATATTCTAGGAATGTATAGATGCTGTCTGCTTATCTTTTGAATATCCATATGGAATATTCGTAGGATATTTCTGAATGAATGTACCAGGGATATATCTTCAGGAATTTAGAAAAAGTTCATGCTATAAATAATCATTTTTGTAAAAAAACCAGAATGTTCTAGAAGGAATATACAGAGGCTACTAAGAATATTTAAGAATATTCCTATGCCCCCACAGCTGATCAAAAATTCTTAGGAATATTCACCGAATATTCGCGGAATAGTAAAAGAATATTTATGAATGTATAGGTACTTGGTATATATTTTTGGAACATATACAAAAAGTTTATGCTAGAAATAGTCAAATTATACAACATCCAAGATGATCTAAAATGAACATACGGAGAATGTACGAATAATATTCCTATTCAAAACTTATAAAAAAGTAACCTATAGGCATTTTTTTTTTACAGAAGGCGTAACCATTGTGAAATAGCAATGCTCACCGAGAAATATCAATGTAGGTTCCTACGTTTTTTTATGTTAGGACAAATCATTGATGTAAAACTTTAGGAAGGCTAGAAAAATGATGATGGAGAATAAGCAATAAATGTCACCTCATACGTCAAAATATAACCGCACAGCCACGCCTCGAGCGCCATGTTTAGTTCATCATCGCTTCCCGCGAGATAAATAGACCACCTACAATAGGCCATTATTACAAGTAACCTTCCCAGAGCAGGATAGCCGAGTCATCAGGAATATAGAAGGCACCTTCAAATCAGCAAGATAGGAGACACCATGGGACGACGTAGTAGAGTGAATCTCACATGTGGGAAACTGTGTCAGCTAAACTGAAAGTCACATCGGGAGAAAAATAGAGCCACGCCTGGGTGACATGTTATAAATAGACGGCTCGCCTTCAGCGAGGCGTTCATTCTTGTTTCTAACTTAAGGCTCTGCACATCGTGTGCTAACATTCATATATCACACTTATGTTGATATTCGTATTTGTCTTTATTTTTATATTGTATTTTTATATTAAGTATTAATTGTGTAAATCATTAAATAAATTGTTTAAAAAATTCAAACGTCTTAACCGTAAAGTTGAGTGGCGCAGTTAGTATCGGTTAAAAAGTCAAAAGCATATTGATTTTTAAGCGTATCGACCCTAATAACGAGTCGCGCCAAGCAGACCCAAGTAAAAGCAGAAACAGTAGACAAGCAGCCAAATGAGAGCAGAAACCATCATATTAGTGTAAATTGTTTACTGCTATCCCATTTTTTATTTCGTGCATAATTTTTCATATATATATATATATATATATATATATATATATATATATATATATATATATATATATATATATATATATATATATATATATATATATATATATATATATATATATATATATATGTGTGTGTGTGTGTGTGTGTGTGTGTTTGTTCTATTGATATAATGTATGTCTGATTCAGAAGACGAATCACAGAGTTTATTAAATATAGAATACAGACTTAGATCAATTAATAACAGTGATAATAGTATAATAGAAAACCGTTTAAGTAAAAGTAGTAATAGTAGCAACATGGCAGTCAAAAATTATTTCGTAAGGGTATTCCTGAATTTGACAATCAACCAGCTAATGTAAATTTTCTTAAATCATGTGATTTCGTTATGAACCAATTTTATACGGCTAACGAAAATCTATACATGAATCATTTCTCATTAAATTATATACAAACTAACTTAACCGGACAAGCACGGCTTACTATAAATACCAAGATCATCAACTCGTGGCAAGACTTGAGAAATGCATTTGTGCAAAATTTTACAGACCAGCGAGATGATACCAGTCTACTGGCTGAAATGCTGACATTGAAACAGAGAAACGCAGAAGTTGGGTTGGCGTTTTCTAACAGATGTAGGCATATATAATAACTGATTATATCCAACTTAATTGCGAACGAGAATAACGAGGCAGTAAGGGCAATTAAAATGACGATTTATCAAAACCAAACGCTAAAAGCATTCCTCGGGGATTAAGGAACCGGATGGGTATGGTGCTTAGGCCCAGAAGTCCCGAAAGTATAGAAAAGGCTTTAAAATTCGTATTTTCGGAAGAGAATTTTGATTACCGGGCTAAAACAATACACAAATCAAATTTTAATAACAATAGACAAGACGGAAAAAACTGACCACCTTTTCAGAGACAAAATAACCCACCTTTTAATAATGTCTAATTTCAAAGACCATTATAACCCAATCACAGACCATTTCAACAATAAAGTAATACCAAAATTAATCAGCAACACTTCCAGCCCAGACAAAATCCACAATTTACACCTAGACAAAACTTGCAACAAAATTTCTCTAATCGATTAAGAAGACCAAACTTTAATAATCAATCAAATCAAGTGCGACGACCAAATTTAAATCAAAATATTAAGAGGCAATATCCCGAACCCACGGAGTTGGGAAGTTCGAATTCGAGACTGTTGCAACAACCACAAAGACACACGTCTCACCTACATAACATAAATTTTTGATAACTATATAAACGAAGTGGAATATGAAACCAATAATGTAAGTTACGAAACAGATAATTTTAATTATGAAATAAATAATGAAAATTCGTCATCAGAGTCGTACGATATACAACAAGAAAATTTTCCCACGGCCAATACGTCACAGCACGAACCATAATAGATGTAAATAATATTAATGCCTCAGGCCGTTTATCTTATGTGGAACTCAAAGAGATCCGGGGTAAACTTTTATTAGATTCGGGCTCTTCAAAAAATCTTTTGGACCCCATAGTAACCTATTATAATTTTTCTGACAGTGTATACGACAATCCTTTCATAGTAAGGCATGTTAAAACATTTAAAACGTGCGAGAATTAAATTAAATTCAGTATCAGATAAGACATAAGAATTGTGTCTTTTTAATTTTAATGATCAATACAGCGGACTTCTAGGAATAGAATTCCTCACATTAAATGAAGCTAGAATAGAATTTAAACAACAAAAATTGTATATAGGGAACAAATGCATTGACATAAAATTCCCCCAAGAAAATAGCTATAATCAATCGGAGCCTATAGAAATCAGAGCAGATGGTTCGTTATTACCCGAAAATCCAATAAATATAAATAATATGGTAACACAAGAATAGTTTGTACAAAATAGAGAACTTGACCTAGTTAACAGTATATTAGATGAACCCGAACAAAGTTACATAAATACATCGTAGATTGCGAACGCAGTGGGCTTTTAAAACACTAGAGAATCATAAGCATATATCATATAATCCAGTCGCTAAGCAAAATACCATTCTGCATGCAGTACGGATGAATCATGTTAATATTAATAATACGAGGAGTAACCAAAAACCATTTATAAATGAGAGTGCTTAATCGAACAGATAAATACTGATTATTTGAATGATTTATTATCGGAATATCAAGACATATTTTTAAACAAAGACGAACCGTTGACTCACACTAATGTAATAAAACACAGAATAAGAACAACTGATGACATACCAGTACATTCGTAATTATATAGATACCCTTACGTATATAAACCCGAAGTAGACCGACAGATAAATGACACGTCGAGACAAAAAATTGTTAAGGAAAGCCATAATCCGTATAGCTCACCAATTTGCGGTATATTTAAGACGCATAAGTCAAATACACAGAAATAGAGAATTGTGGTAGATTACCGGAAACTAAATGAGAAAACAATACCGGGCAGAGAACCAATTCCCAAAATAGACGAAATATTGGACAAAATTGAAAGAGCACAATACTTTTCGACGATCGATTTAATATCAGGATATCACCAAATCGAGATGGACTCAAGGGACATAGAGAAAACAGCGTTTACAACGGATACAGGACACTGGGAGTACACCACAATGCCGTTTGGGTTCTCAAGGGTTCCAACAACCTTTTCCAGGCTAATGCAGAGCGTATTACAGGGTCTAATTGGGAAAACATGCCTTGTATATATGGATGAGGTCATAGTCTTCTCCACGTCATTACAAGAGCACATAGAAAAGTTAGGATTGGTATTCGAACGTTTTAGACAAAGCAATTTAAAGATACAACTAGATAAAGCCATTTTATACAAAAAGAAATCCAAGTTTCTAGGATATGTAGTAAACCCAGATGGAATTCGACCGAATCCAAGGAAACTAGATGCAATCAGGAAATTCCCAATACCAAAAACCACCAAGAATATTAAATAATTTTTATGACTAGTCGGCGATACTACCGGAAACTCTAGAAAACTCCGCACACGACACGAAACCATTAACAAAGTGCTTAAAGAAAAAAGCGAAGATAGACGTTAACAACGAGGAATACGTTGCTGCCTTTCACTCATATAAAGACATCTTAATGAATTCACCTGTGCTAATACCACCAGATTTTTCTAAAGATTTCATATAAATAACCGACGCTTCAAATGTAGCTATAGCTGAAATACTGAGTCAGGGTAAACCAAATTCGGATCACCCGATAGCTTACGCCAGTCGTACTTTGAACAAAACGGAATCGAGGTACAACACTATAGAAAAAGAATTATTAGCCAATGTATGGGCAACAAATTATTTCAGACCATATTTATACGCACGAAAATTCACCATCTATACAGACCACAAACCATTAAAGTGGTTATTTTCATTAAAACAAGCAAATTCAAAATTACTCCGTTGGGGATTAAAATTAGAGGAATACGAATATAAGATTGAGTATAAGAAAGGAAAATTAAATTGCACAGCAGATGCACTTTCCAGGGTAGAAATAAATCCGCTCAATATAGATAACCAGTCGATGGTTAACAATATAGACGACGAAGAAGAAATCATAAGCATCGACGATGACATAACAGCAAATTCAAATGCCGACTCATACTCAGCACCCGGTATACCTATACTCGAAGAAGAAATAATTAACAGTAAGACCAATCAGATATTTTTCAAACATACAGACACACCGGAAATATTCTCAGTCAGAAAAGATAAACGAAATTTTATTTACGATAGCATTAATTTAAAAGAACCCAGTCAAATAGAAAAATTTATAAAAGAATAATGTTTACCTCAAAGGAAATATTATTGTGTTTTTATATACGAACGAGACTACGAGCTAGTAAGTTCGGCAATCAATCAAAATTTTAACAATGTAGAATCTCCCAAATTGTATAGATGTTTGGAAACTAGGGAAGAAATTAACGACGATTTAACTGAGAAAATTATGCAATATCATGAGGGTAAAAGTAACCACCGGGGAGCGGAAGAAACACACCTAAGAATAAAAAAGAAATACGCCTATCCAAATTTAAAGAAACACATCGAAGAGTGCGTACAAAATTGTGAATTATGCGAAACGTGCAAATACAGCAGGAACCCAGTACAAATCTCATTATAACACACCACCACTTCATCTAAACCTTCAGAAATACTACACATCAATTGAGAAAGCAATATTCCTAACGATAAGAGACCCATTCGTAAATTTGGCCAAGCGTTTCCTATGAAAAGTAAAAGTGCAACCGAGATTGAGAAAAAATTAATTAAGTATTTCTCACAATATGGAGCGTGTAAAACTCTAATAGCGGATCCAGGCACGGAGTTCTCAAATTTAGTAGTAAAAGCGCTACTTGCGGCTTATCAAATAGTTACATACAACCGCACCTCAAAACCCTATGTCAAACGGACCCATCGAAAGATTTCACAACACGATCATCGAACACTATCGTTTATTTAAAGTTAAGTTTAAAAACATGAAACCAGCCGACTTAATACCATACTGTATCTTTGCTTATAATTCGACAATACATTCACAAACACTAAAACCACCTTCGATTTAATATTTGGCTAATATACCGGGAATGTTCAACTACGACCCGGAAGTAATAATTACACAAGAATACAACGTCCAGCATAAAGAATTTATGCAAATTATTTATGACATAGTAAGAAGCCGAATCGAAAATTCAAAATTAAAGACATTACAACGGACCAGCAAAAATACTAACCAGCCGTTTAAAGAGGGCGACATTGTATATAAAAAGATTCCTCCAGTATTCCATAAAAAACACAAAAATCAATTTTCAGGACCATATTCAATAGTTTCACTATTAGAACATAACAAAGCTATTTTAATAAACCATAAAAATGACGAACAGACTATACCCGATTTACGAAATTTACGCCTTTCGGGTTCCTTACAGCAGGAATCAGTGGCCAGATACAAGACTTGACAGACAATCCAGGCATGCTACCCAGAAAAATCGGGACAGCCTACTCAGAAATTAACAGTTGGAACTTACTGCACGTATGTGACTTGACACAATTATATAAAGACTACGACCAAATAAAGCAATACTACGCAAACATTATTAAAGTGGTGACGACTGGCTATTATTCCGAATATCAAAATTTTATACTAACTCTTAATTTTACTATGAGTAACATAGATAATATATTTTACAGCATTTTTTTAAATATGAATATCGTTAATAACAAAGAAACGTGATATGATAAACGGATTAGGTTCAATTTTTTAATTAATCACAGGTAATCTCGATTCACAAGACGGAGAAAGTATATATCAGGCGCTAGAAATAATGATCACGAACTCATTAAATCACAAACTTCGCTGATGGTTGAGGTGATATCGGAATTCAATCAAACAATAGTCAAATCGGATCATAATCAAGACACAATATTGAAAAGAATAAACGAATTCGGAAGTAGAATTGATAGCCTTAGGAGCGAACAACTGACATACTACCACCGCATAAAAAATTTAGAATTACTCACCCAATTAAGTCATTTGCTAAACAATATTCAGGAATTAGTTTTAACAACAGAAAATGCAATCACCTTTTCAAAATTAGGAATATTTCACACATCTATATTGAAACCAAAATTTATAATACATTAACTCAATAAAGTACAACATTACATAACTAATTCAAGATTAATAACAACCACTGATCTAAATCTATATGCAAAAATCTTTAAATTAAAAACAGTTCAAATTAACTTCAAAATTATATTTCAAATAGAAATACCGCCAGTAGATGAATCAGGTTATACTTATTACCAGTTATACACTTTCCCAATTCTCAAAAATCCATACACATTTGCCATGATAATTCCTAGAACCAAATACCTGATCCCAAGTAGCAAACAATATGCCTATAGCAATGAGGAATGCCAAAATTCAAAGAACCAATTGTATTTCTGCGAAGACGACAATCCAACTGCCATGAACGATAAAAATCCATGTGAAATCATATTAATAAAATTTCAAAAACCTATAAATAACTGTAAGCAAGAAGTAGTCAAAATGAACCAACCGTTTCGAGATATGAAACCAGTCAGTACATTGTTTTAGCACCAGAGGAGACAAATGCCGGAGTAACTTGCAAGGAACAAGAGTGGACCAATATAATCAAGGGTACCAAACTCATTACCCTTCAACCAAATTGCCAATTAAAGATCGGAAACAAAATTTACAAGACCAGCCCAACAACGTCGGAAACTCAAGAACTGTTCAGTCTATCCAAATTAAAATTCCCAAATCAAGAAGATCCAAAAATTCCAGAAAAGGTACCCGAATTAACATTAGAAAACGTACAGCTACACAACATCGATCAAATGCAGAATCAGCTTCAAACGATCAAGAGAAATATACCAGGGCCGATCAATATACCTATACATCACCTGAGTATATGGACTATATTATTATATGTGGCTGCCATAATTGCCATCATAACAGCAACGAGAATGGGGTTGAAGAAGTGGATGAAAACCAAGGAAGAAAATCCAGCAAACATCGAAACCGGATTTCCCTTGAAAATCCGGAATGAACCGTAACTTCATTCTTTAAAGGGGGTATGAGATAAATATACCACCTACAATAGGCCATTATTACAACAAGTAACCTTCCCAGAGCAGGATAGCCAAGTCATCAGGAATATAGAAGGCACCTTCAAATCAGCAAGATAGGAGACACCTTGGGAACGACGTAGTAGAGTGAATCTCACACTGTGTCAGCTAAACTGAAAGTAACCTCGGGTGCCACGCCTGGGTGACATGTTATAAATAGACGGCTCACCTTCAGCGAGGCGTTCAATCTTGTTTCTAACTTAAGACTCTGCACATCGTGTGCTAACATTCATATATCACACTTATCTTGATATTCGTATTTGTCTTTATTATTATATTGTGATTTTATATTAAGTATTAATTGTGTAAATCATTAAATAAATTGTTTAAAAAGTTCAAACGTCTTAACCGTAAAGTTAAGTCGCGTTAAGGTTTCCACCTAACCTATTATAGTGGCTATCATAGAACAGGTGTGGCTATAGTCTATAATCTATGGTTAGTTTCCTTACTTACATTTTTATGTGTATATCTTCTTGTTTCTTATCATGATTTTGTTTTACCTTAATAAATATAATAAGTAGTTATTTTTCTACCTGAGCTGTTAGGGTGCTCCTATGCAAGTTTGAAAATCTATAAACACATTTTAAGGTACGTATTATTTTGTATTTTAAAGTAATTTCGGCTATTTTGGACTTACGTCTCTTCAGCCTTCAGTTACCTACTGCATGTGTTTTGTGTTGTGTGTATAGCTTATTGCATATAGGTATATAATATTTGTAGGCCAATAGATCGTTTGTATTTTGTATGAATTGAGGTATTAACTTATAGGTTGTTTGTTTTGTATCAGTTCAGGTAAATCAGTCAATTTTGTATACACATGATAATGTAGTATTATGTTGCTGTCACTTTTCATGTACCTACTAATTTTGGGAATTATTATGAAATTTAAAATTGCTTCGTCTGAGTAAAATTACTCATCGCCCAAAAAAAGTCATAAATGACCATAAGAAGATTCTAAATAGAGTGACAGAAAAATTGGAGAAGCTGAATGCTGAACTTATGGACGCAATAACTAAATCAAGTGATGACAAACAGCCACCAGCAGGACACAATGTAAATAGAATTTTTGATCAATTACCAGCTACGAGTAGATAGTCGGGCACCTGGGCTCATCCCCTCCACTTTTTTCTGCGCATGCGCGTGACGTCATGCGCATGCGCTGACCTGCGAAGACCTGTGACAGTTGACAGCTGAACTGTCAGATTTGACAGGTGTCAAATGTCACTGACCTGACAGCTGTCAGTTGTCATCTAACCTGACAGGTGTCAACGTCAAATGTCACCTGACCTGTCAGATGACGTCACAAGCGTTCTAAGATGGCTGACCTGTCATAGACAGCCGCAACCCGGGTTCTCTATGGAACTGACCTGTGCTGACGTAAGATGTTCCGTCTGACCTGTCCAGAGAGAGAGAGAGATAGCTACAGCCCCAGGTTAGGTATTAACTGACCTGTGATGACGTCACAAGCGTTCCAAGATGTCTGACCTGTGTCCATAGATAACCACAAGCCAGGTTAGGTATTAACTGTCTTGTGATGACGTAAGATGTTCCGTCTGACCTGTGTCCATAGATATCTACAAGTCAGGTCTCCATGTGTGTATTTGAAGAATACCAGCTGTCTGATTGTTTATTAAGGTGATGTATGTATTTGTTTATTAAGGTTAGGTGTTCGTATACAGACTGATTACCAAGCCATTTTGATTGTTTATTAAGGTTATGTTTGTATTTGTTGATTAAGGTTATGTTCGTACACACACAGCTGTCTGTATTTGTTTATTAAGGTTATGTTCACACACGTGTTGATTACCAATCATCTGATTGTTTAGTAAGGTTATGTTTGTATTTGTTATTTGAATGCAAACAGACATGATAATACAAGAGTGTACTTACATACAACAAGAGACGTCAGCCTTCTTTCACAGCTTAATACATACTGAACAGGTGTCTTCTGTGTTGAGGAAACAGACAGACAGACAGACAACTGATTGCCATTGTTGAAGCTTGTACATGCTGTTTGAAAGGATATAACACACGTCATGACAGTTCAAAGTCTTTGCTTAGACTGACAGATGCATGTGTATTTGAAAGAAAAGCATTCGCCAGAACTTAGATTTGAACCCACGAACCTCGAATCGGCCATAGACAGCTTTCTCAGATATACACTGTCCCTAAACCAATAGCTCCACAGACGCACACGTTAAAAGTTTGTTCGCAGTTGTATATATAAAACAAAAGCCAGTTGTTGTTTACATATGAGGTTAGGTGTTCGTATACATGTTGATTACCAATCATCTGATTGTTTAGTAAGGTTATGTTTGTATTTGTTATTTGAATACAAACAGACATAATAAGAAGAGTGTACTTACATACAGCAAGAGACGTCATCCTTGTTTCACGACTTAACACATACTGAACAAGTGTCTCTCTCTCTTGTATTAAGGAAACAAACTTATGTAAGAGAGAGAGAGAGAGGCCTTACAAAAGGATAAACAACGTTTTACAGTTGTTAACCTTGATCCTGTTTGAGCTTGTCTGTGTATCTGTTTAATATACACAAGAGAGAGGTCCTCTTAAAGGTAAACAACGTGTCAGTTGATGACCTTGTGTTATATCTGTTGAATCATTCCATTATACGTGTTTGAGCTTGTCTAGAATACAGTCGTTAGAAGTATGACATCATCCATGTAAAAAACAAATACAGTTTAAAACGGTTACTGTGGGTAATATGTATAAATAGGCTACACACAGGCACTCTTAAACATATTCACAAGTCAATTGTTGTTGAGAAAAAGACTTGCTTCAGGTTGCTCTAACCCAAATTTGTTTCAAAATGGCTACATTAAGTGATGTGTGTTACCAGCAAATTAAAGACAACTTCTGGTATGGTCTATTTGGAGACTTTCAACTTATTATCGATAAGAACACTGGCTATTTTAATGCAACTAAACTGTGTAAAACTAGAAATAAAAAAATGTCTCATTGGATGGAAAATAAGAAAACTAAAGAGTTGATTGCCTATTACAACAGTCGGCTAAAGGAACAGTTAGGGTTTCAGCACAACGACATGACAAGTGTTTCAACCGAGGGAGCCCACTTAGAGTTATCGCAAGGGAGCCGGACTACTGGCCCCCTAAAAACGGAAGCAACAGCTCAAGTAATACCAACAACAGCTACATATGTAGTGGACTTTGATGGAACAGATGCTGAAAACAATTTGATATCTGGTACATATGTGTGTAAAGATTTGCTATTACATCTGACTTGCTGGATATCCATTCAGTTCTATGATAAGTGCAATCGAATTATGTTTTGATTTCTTCCTAAACAAATTTGATCAGAAATACAAGGACAACCTAAATGCGATTGAAGTAAAATTAATGAAGATAAATGATGAGGTACAGCTTGTGCGACAAACAAACGCTAAAGTCACAGAACATCTTGAAGATACAACCCCCAAAAGCCAAGTAAACGGAGAAAATAAGTGTGTTTGGTTTACTTGCAAGAAACGAGACAGGCGCCCCCTATCCATATCATGCGGTAAGAACACAAAAGAAAAGTTTCCCAAGAGCTGTGAGGAACTTTAAAAATAAACACCCAAATGCCAAAGTGATTCTAAACATACTGTACGATCCAAATGCAGTAAATCTCTTTAAAAGAATAAAGACTGAAGTGAAATACCTTACAGCACATAGAAACAACCTACATATAGCTGATGTAGCACAAGATAAGTTTGTTCAGGATGTTGTTGCTTTAAGACATACTTTTTAATTGTATTACAAAATAAAAACACATTAATTTGAACAAAATACTTTTTATTTGATTCCAAGTATGTAAACACCTGCCGTTTGTTAGTCCCCCTCAATAGACTTGTTCGATCTTGTCTAGAATACAGTCGTTAAAAGTATGACATCATCTATCTGTTATTCCAAGTATGTAAACACCAGCCCCTGTTTGTTAGTCCCCATTATTCGTGTTTGAGCTTGTCTAGAATACAGACATCAGTACAGTATTTGTGTTTGACACGTTTTCCCCTAAGAAACAACGTATTTGCAGACACACACATGAAACAGACAGACAGACCTAGGATTGATATATCGATATCCGTTGCTTATAACACGTACACGATATGTTTTTATATGTTATAGTTGAAGAAATAAGAGATATACCAAGTAAAAACAGAAGGCTACAGCCAAGTATTCAAAACAAATTTTGTTCAAAACTGTCTAAACACTCCCTGTATACGGAACGCCAAAGCAACTAGAAATATTTGTAAAATATAAAACGCTAGTAAAAACGATTTCATCGGAGACTAATATTCTATCTGTTTCCAGTTGCCTCAGGCTTCTTAATGAGTTATTTTATAATCGTAAAAACATGTTCTCATTAATAATACATACAACACTAGTATTGCATTAATACATATAACGTAGTATACCGTTCTAGATTACGTTTTTTATGTTTGTTTTTGTGAAGATGTGTTTACCTTTCACATTTATAGGTTTTATTTTAAAAACACAAGTTCAACTATGAATGGGGTTTATTTAATAATATACTTTGATTATTGTTACAGAGTTTTTCACTATACTGTGGAGTTTATATTGGTTGTTACAATTATTTTTACACAAAAGTACAGTTTATACAAAAATACAATATAATTTAGTACAAACACTAGACTAAAATACAACAGTTTTACTATAAACACAACTAAAAAATAATACTCTAGATTTGGTTAGCTAACGAACCCATACATAATGATTGCAAGGTTTGCGGTTTATAAGATCGCCAAAAATTTAAAACACTGACTGGGTTTTCAACAAGAAGAAGTTTTTTAGTCTTTTCTGCTTTATAAAAAACAAAACGATTATCTAAATTATATTTATAGTATTGAAATATTTTGAGTATAAAAAGTTCTTTATGAATAAGCAGCTCAGACAAAAAACTATAACTATACCACACTTTCTTCTCATCTAGAAAATTACGGTAAAACATAAAACCATTCGAAATTCTATGATAACCCTGCATATTAGGTAAATTACAAGAGTCATACTTATCTCCAGATATTATTAAACGAATTATAAGATAATGTTGTTCTGTACCGTATAGTGTTAAAGCATAGCCTCCTAGCACACAACAAAATTTTTTCTCGGTTTCAAACCACTTCATATCAGCCAACACGCTGTCCAGAATTAGTTGATCAATTGGTGTTTGTAAGTTTGGTTTTAATTCCCTGCTGATAAAAGTGATATGCTTTAACTGCTCCATTATAAAAAAAACACTTCACACAATGGTTCATACTTGTTACTGTTACTGCTGCTGTTGTTGTTTTTTTTCTAAAGTACATATGGTTGGTAGTTTACGATGAAAACCCCTCTCATAAGTTGATGTTGATAGTTTATCTCCTTAACTACTCTGTATACGTTTGATTATTCTGGTATATTACAAGTCGGCGATGGTGTTGGTTCGTTTGTCTTGAAATTGGAATGTACTGGTATACATACCATTTTTTAATTTTTTTTCTCCTTTATAGATCGCTTGAGCATTCCCAGACTCGAAAAAGACGACTCGAGCGTCAGTTGGCAGCATACGTCTCGGTAGAAACACCACCCCGTTTTCCAATTTCATCAACATTCGGTAACCATAGCGGGTTTTCACTTTTTCACCCCCTAATATGTTATATGGGGTGTTTAACAACAAGTCTGCAGCTTTAATTACAGGTGACGCTTCGCAAAGGCCCTCACGATTTAAATCAACTAACACTGATGCTGATGATAACGCCATGGTTGTTGTTGTTGTTTCTGATTTTATACTGTGGGGTAGAGCTTTGATAAGAACGTATATATATAAGGGTTCAACCAATCAGGTTTGAAAGCGTAGGTTGAAAGACCCCTGGACTTTAAAAACCCGCTTTTCCTGAGTTTTCATCTACCTTCATACATTCTGTTATCAAACACCACTGATAACTCAAGATTGATTTTAGGTAATGAATCATAAAAAAACCCGACACCTATAAAATCCAGATACAATTTTTAATTGGTGATAAAACAGCATCGTTGTCTTCAAATTCCTTAGCGTGTTTTTCAAACCAGGTAATAAACAATTATATATATATAACATTTTTCTATCACCTGTAATGCAGATACACTTTTTAATTTGGTAATAAAACAGAGTCGTTGTCTTCAAGTCCTTAGCGTGTTTTTTTTTTTTGTTTTAAACCAGGCAATAAACAATTATATATATATAACATTTTTCAAGGGTTAACTTGTGTTTATAGTCGAAGACCAAGACATTTTTATCGGTTTGCAGTTTTTTTTGACATACCCATGAGTGAGACTCTACTTTAAAAGCTTCTCTGCAGGTTTCGACTTTCAGTTAACAAAAACAAACATAATGGAAGGTATGTCCAGTCTCTCTGTGTTTAGAGTGAAATTATTAATAAAGTTTTTGTTTGTTCTAGCTGAAATATTTAATATTGTCAACGGTTTGTTTGTGGGAAACGCAGTAAGTAATTTTTAAAATGGTTCTTTTAGTTTATAAAAGATTTGTTTTTATTTTAGCCAATAATAGCAATATATATTGCGGGTGAGGGGGAGCTGCCCTCTCCGCAACAGTACTCCACCCTGGTGTGGGTGGGGTATATAGCCCCTTGGGGTGTGGGGTTGATATTCCAAGCCCCACCCCAACCTTTAGGGGGTGCAATTCTCGAGATCTACGTCTTGTAGATCTCGAGAACGAAAGGTAATATCCATTGCCCCTCGTTTTGGATACAGGAATTTATGTTTCATTTCTTTTGTTTCAGTCTGCGACATCACAAACCCCAACCCCAATACCATAAATAAAAAAATATATATTTAAATAAACGTTTTTAAAAAATAATTGTGTTTGATTTTATTGTACTGCTTTTTTCAGTGTAAAACCAAACGTTTCATACAGACGTATAATCTGCTCAAAAAAATACTTACAGATTAGTACAGTATTGGAGGGTAATGAAGGTATCTTCACTGTAAGGTAATATTTGTATTTGTTTTACTACTTGATGGTTATATTATTTTAGCATGTATTTAATTCTGGTGTATGTGTTATTGTTTGTATTAATAGTAAAATAGATTTTTGTTGTGAAACCTTTTTGTTATATAATTTGTAAGGGGGGTTTGTTTTTTTTTAACTGCATGTTTGTAACCTGTTTCAGCTCTACATCGGTTTTAGATATAGAAATCTGCTTTTTGTATACTTGTTTTTCTTAGCATCAAATATTTTTGACAGGTTTCTTTTCTGTTACTGTTTTGCATTTTTTCTGGCTTACAGCATGAAAGGTCATATGGCAGTATAATATCAAGTAGTTTCATCTTTGTCTTTACACAGTCAACAGAATTTTTTTGTTCTCGTTTCAATGTTTATAGACTAAAACTTGTTTCATTTTTCAGTCAGTCAGTCTAACAGCTTGTTGAACCCACAACACAATCAAGGAGAACATTAAAGAAGCCCGTATTATTTTTAAATTTTCTATTGAACATGTATAGGACCGTTTCATGTAATAAAATGTTTTTAAATTACTTTCGATTTCGTTTAATCATATGTGTTTACAAACAACTACCATATACAAGGAGTTATATTTTAAATAAAGGCAAAATTCAATATAAAAAGCATTTTTATTTGGTACTGATATTCTTGTGAAAAAGCTTAATCAAACATTTTTAAATAGTAAACTCTCTCTTTAAAATACAAAATTACAATAATTATTTCCAAGACAGTCTTAATCTGTTATACAAAAATATGTCTTCTTACACTGAAATTAGGTTAAAAACAAACAACCTAAGTAAAGACCTAATAAGCTATTTGAGATAATAACAATAATACTATATTATAAAAATATATCTTGTAGACAGACAGCTACAAAAATACACACTGTCTGTTGAATATAGCCAGAAAAGCCGAAATTCAGATAAAAACACTAACCTAATAAAGACTTAATAAACTACATTGAGAAATAGTAATACTTAGTTTTAACGATAGTTTTAATCTGTTATACAAACAAAAATATGTCTTTTGAACTGAAATACAGTTAACAAGAATAACCCTAATAAGCTATTTGAGATAATAACAATAATACTATATTATAAAAATATATCTTGTAGACAGACAGCTACAAAAATACACACTGTCTGTTAAATATAGCCAGAAAAGCCGAAATTCAGATAAAAACACTAACCTAATAAAGACTTAATAAACTACTTTGAGAAAAAGTAATACTTAGTTTTAACGATAGTTTTAATCTGTTATACAAACAAAAATAGGTCTTTTGAACTGAAATACAGTTAACAAGAATAACCCTAATAAGCTATTTTGAGAAAAGTACAATACTTATTTTCAAGACAGTTTAATCTTAACAAAGAAAAATACTCAAACATGTATCTTGTAGACAGAAAGCTACAAAACAAAAGTACACCCTCTTACTAAAATTAGCCAGGAAAAACTTAAAACTAACATATTTTAGATACCCTATTCATTTTAACCTAAAACACAGTAACCTATGGAAATATTAAGAAACACTCTCAACGTGTATGTCTTGTATAAAACAGAGATAAAAGCTAAAAATAGTCACACACACACACACACACACACACACACACACACACACACACACACACACACACACACACACCAATTCATTAACCTAAAGCTATAGATATACAAGAAAAAACTATACAAGATTTAACCTAAACTACACACACACTTAGTCACTCTGTTTTGTGTCTTTTAAAGCCAAATGGAGTAGAGTCGAAACTGCCATCGTCGTTGAACTTACGCTTCGTCAAACACGGTTTGTACACTTTGGTTTCCGATCTGGTTACCAGTTCGTGTGTTTGTGTCCTCCGTATCTGATCAAAGTGAACAACGACCGGTTCCGCACTAGAGTTCTCAACCATCTGTTTCATAACCCCGGTATTAATGTGTTGTGATGCTTTATAGTTGAGAGCAAACCCTTTTACTTTACACACTTTCTGTGTCTCTCCGGTTGCGGGAGAGTACACGGTAAAACTATAATTTTTAGGCCCCGCCGACACAAATTCCATAATATAGCTACCAGCTCCATAAGCAGCCAACTCATCAGTCATTTCACCCAAGCTGGAACCTGTTGGAATGTCCCATTCGCCCTCTCTGGACACGTAAATGACAGAGTCAGTGTCATAATACAGCACTCTGTCACCCAACTTTTCCAAATATGAATATAACTTCAAACGGGCTTGGGCTGTGACGTAGGCAGCAATGGCTACATTAACGGTGGCTGTGCTGTCGGCGGCTTCATCCTTGTACTCCCAACTAACTAGCAACACATCTTCATTAATGATTGTTACGTGTTTTACGTTAATGGCCGGGTTGTTTTCTAGTTTATAAAATTCAGATGGTTGTCTCACTATATCCATTCTGGTCTGATTCTCTCGCTGTCCGAATTTGCCCCTGAAACAATAGAGAGAAAGACAATAAAACACATGCACACACACACACACACACATGAAATAAAACATATAAACGTACCAAAAACTGTTCAGAATCAGTTTAGCTAGTGACCTCAAACCAGGGTTGTTGGTGATGGCTGCAAACTCCAACTGGACACCTTCATTCTCAAGAAAAGCCTCGACGTAGGTCTCTTTGGTCTCGTTGGTGGAACAGTCTGAAGGCCAACCTGATGCTTCCTGCTTTATTTTAATAAATTTATTCATCATTTCAGCAAAAAGACCACCAGTATTTAAAGACCTATCATATTGGGTTATGGTGTACTCCCAAACTTCTTGTATTTCCATCAACTTGTAACCCTTGTCGAGAGCTTTTCGAACCTCGTCAACCACCCAAGTACCAGTGAAGGCCCGTTCTTCTTCTGAATGACAACACTCACCCTTGTTCATATCTTTGGCACACGTTCTGCACAAGGCAAACATTAATTTATTGTGCATTTTCACCGGCAACACAGGGTGATATAAGTCTTGCGGTGGTAAGATGGTGCATTTAATGAGTCCATTCACGTTATCTATATTAGAACAGGTTGTGTGTACTGTGGGGTGTCCCATGGGAAACTTTCCATATTTACAAACCCATGGGTAGAGACTGCAAACATCAACATAGCGTATTTTCTCTCCTGGTTTCACCTTGTAATAACTCTTTACACAACCTGTTCTACCACCGAAGAAGGCGTCCCGAGGATTAAGTGGCAGGTATGTTAACAGAGGATGGCTATTCAGTCTGTGTTCGAGCACTTGATCGTTTTCCAACAGCTGTCTAAACTCGTGTTCCCACATTTCATGGACTGTGTAACCTCGCTGTCGAAGCCGTTCTGTTTTCCTCACAGTACGTTCGTAGCGAGCGTTCAAGGTGTCTGTTGGATCTTCATGTAGGGGGTCCTCTCTGTTGGTGGTGGTGAAACACTTGGGACAGCCGTGGAAATAGCAACCGTGAAACTCGAACACTTCTCCAGTTTGCTCGCAATAGCCATCAACTTTAACACCATCAATGACTGCTTCCCGTTGTTTGGCAGAGTGTCTGATGTCTACACCTCTTCTTTCTTCCTCGTGTATGAGCCATTGTGTGGCTATCTTTGATTGTCTGTCTCTGTTCCTATAGCCGTTCTTCGGAATAATGCCAATGGTTTGAGGTTTTAGGAAATTTCGACGGAACAGTTTGTTACATGCCCCAGGTATGGTTATGGCTTCGGTAAACGGTGACACGTTACCCTGTTCCATAACCATCTTGTGAAATGTAAGGCCGGCCTGGGTTAATATTTCCACGTCACTAATACAATATTCAACCATTTCCTTCTGCATGTCGAACTCCTTATGTTTATTCTCCTCATACCACTTGAGGAACGCTGTTCGGTCGGCTTCTTTCATAGCATCCGGATTGTAAAACCTCATGTGTGGCAACGGACCAACATAATTACGATTTGCAAGAGTGTTGAACAGATGCGGAAAATACCCTTTCTTCAACTCACTCAGACCGAAAGCTTTAGGAAGGGAGGCTAATTTCAGAGAAAAATAGCTTAAGCTATCAACGAATTTGAACACCCCAAGGAGCAGCATCAGTATCTTGCTCCCTCGCATAATAACCTCAGGCTTAAGACCGGTCATTTGTTCCAGTGCATGACGTAGAATAAACTGGTGATCATAAGCCTGGCCGTTGTGAGCTAAGACGATGACACTTTTAAATTTCTTGCTGCTGATGAATAGCTGTTGCAGAAACGGTTGAATAACGTCGTCGGCTGATATAACCTGCCTTCTCACTCCACACTTCTGGCATGTAGGCACCTCACTGCCTAGCTCAAAACAGTCACTGCATCGTTGCTGGTAAACACACAGAACAGGCTTGTGTACGTGTTCACCACGGGCATTCTCTTCATCTTGCCTGGTCTCAAAATCGTAAAAGACAAACAAGGTGTTATCTAACTTTGGCTTACCAGTGTCCACCTGGATGTAGCATTGGTGTGTTGAAGGTTGGTGCTTTTTGCAGATATTACAAAAGATCTCCCCACATATGTGTGTTCTGTCTGCTTTAATTGTTTTTAAGCAATCATTGCATCTTCGGACACGCTCACACAAGGTATTTCCCTGCGTCGAAGATGAAGACTTGTGTTGGTCATGGCAGCTCTGACCCCTGAACTTACGATTGCAATCTGAGCACAAAATTTCATTAACAACCTTCTCACACGGTGGTTCTTGCCGGCAACATGGACACTGACCTAGACACCTATGTTCGTCTTTACTGTTGTATGGTACGTGGCAACGTTGACAAAAATATGAGCTACAGAAAGCTGATGTAAGGCTGGTGATGACATTAAAATGATTCCTATGGTGCAGCAAATTCAACTTGTACTTGGCATCGGGTCCTTCATACAGTACATCTCTTCCTCTAGACCCGTACTCATACACGGTAATTTTGCAGTCTTTGAGATGTTGTTGAAACTGCTGAATTTGCTCGACACCGGCACCATTAGCAGGAATATCAACACCAGCCTTCTGCATTAATTCCATCGCTTCCTGGTCCTGCCTTTTCCCTATATTTTGTCGTACTTGTTTTATATACGGGGCATTCATAACATATGCCAGGGCAACAACGAGAGCTCTAACAAGGCAGAGGTTGTCCTTGTTTTTGATCGTAACAACACCCCTTTTCTTTGCACACTCCTCTTGGAAGGTCATGTAGGGCGAGTGTTGTCGACCAGACCCTCTGTACGGCCGGAAGCTTGTGGTAATAATTTTAAATGTATCACCAGCTACAGCTTCCTTTTTGCTCTGGTACAGAGAGTCCAACAGCTTCCACAAGTCGTCAAATTTCAAACTTGGCACCGGTTTGAAGGGTATGTGGAAGTCTGTGTCTAGTCCATCGGCCGTAAACGTCAACCCTACCTTGCTTTCGGCATCCAAACTCTCGACTATATGCTCGTAAATGCCCCGTAGCCCCTGTTTAAGCCACTGTTCAGGCTCTTGAACAGCAGCATCAAGGGGGTTTAGCCTGAATTCGATGCAGTGCTGTTGCATTCTATACTTTTGGTTAGATTTGCTAAAGTCCCGTACAATGGTGAAAGCCATTATTATTCTTCAAACACAAAGCCGGGAAATAGATTTAAAAAGTTTTTGTTACACGCACACACACACCAGCACAAGCACAAAAATGTTTACTAAGTACACACACACACACACACACACACACAAGTTTTAACTAAATAAAATATTAAACCGATAACTATATATACGCACCAAAAATGTTTACTAAGTAGACACACACAAGTTTTAACTATATAAAATATTAAGCCCGCTAACTATATATAAGCACAAAAATATTTAAAAGCACACACACACAAGTTTAACTATACACTTAATTATACGAAAAATGTTTAATAATCTAAATATGGCTTAATTTTTAACCCCAAAAACATAAATACCTGTATAAACAACTGCTTGACGTAAGTGGTGAAGATCGGTTTCGCGAGTTCTTTTATAGAGCTACAAGTATGTGTGTGTGTGAGTGTGTGTGTGGGCAGTACCTGTTGTATGACTGTGTTCCTTTCTAATATTTACCGTTAATTTTCTATAAATATTCATGATAACACCCCTACGTTACTAAAAAGAGCGAAAAGCTGAACATGTTGACCTTGCTTTCTACATAAAATTTAATCATCTCTAAGCTGTAACGTCTATTTCTATTTATATTTACTAGATACCACATATATGTCTGTTTGTTTTACAAGAGCATGTGAAAACAAAAATAAAGTCGCTGAATAATAATCGCTAGTATCTCAACTTATCGTAATAGTATTTTTGAGCAGGGGACAAAAGCCTCGTTTTGTTGTTATGAATGAACGAGGTTGGACCGCCTCGGGCTTAAGTGAATCAGCCGTTGTTTGCTTTACTTTAACATAGATAGATACAGGGAGTGTTTAGACAGTTATGAACAAAATTTGTTTTGAATCCTTTTGCTGTAGCCTTCTGTTTTTCACTTGTTGCGTGTCTTTCTCTTATTTCATCAACTATAGCATATAAAACATATCGTGTACGTGTTATAAGCAACTGATATCGATATATTAATCCTTGGTCTGTTTCATGTGTGTCTGCAAATACGTTGTTTCTTATGGAAAAAACGTATCAAAAGCTCTATATTAGATAAAAATACATGTAATCTTATGAGAAATAGGAACGATTTAAGGTGTGAGCAGGGGCCTTTTCTGCAAACACAAATAATGAGATGATGTCATCTTTTCGGTTATATTTGTATTCTAGACAAGCTCAAACACGAATAATGGGGTGATTGAACAGATATAACACAAGATAACATTCGCCAAGGTTATCAACTGACAGGTTGTTTACCCCTAAGCGAGCCTCTCTCTTGCGTATATTAAACAGAGTGTACAAGCTCAAACAGAATCAAGGTTAACAAACTGTAAAACATTGTTTATCCTTTTGTAGGCCCCTCACTCTTTTACGTCTGTTTGTTAAACACCAGGTACAGACTTAAACAAGATTATCTATGATACTTGTTGAGGGGGAATCAATTGTCTGTCTGTCTGTTTCCTCAACACAGGAGACACTTGGACCAAAGAACATGGCTATTTGCTACGTTTTACCTGTGTTACACGCTCTAACTGTTGTTAAACTGCTGTCTGTCTGTCTGTCTGTCTGTCTGTTTGTTATTACAGCTCTGTCAGTCTAAGCAAAGACAACAACAGGTTGTCATGACACGTTTGTTACACGGCTGTATAAGCTCAAACAAGATTATCTAAGATACTTGTTGGCATTCGATTGTCTGTCTGTCTGTTGTTACACACATCTCTCAGTCTAACCAAAAAGACATCGAGCTGTCATGACGTGTTTGTTAAACAGCTGTACAACAAGGTTCTATATGATACTTGTTAGGGGCAATCAATTGTCTGTCTGTCTGTGTTATTACATACCTCTGTCTTCTCAGTCTAAGTAAAGACATCAAACTGTCCTGTGTGTGTGTCTCTCTCTGTGTGTGTGTGTGTGTGTGTGTGTGTGTGTGTGTGTGTGTGTGTGTGTGTGTGTGTGTGTGTGTGTGTGTGTGTGTGTGTGTGTGTGTGTGTGTGTGTGTGTGTGTGTGTGTGTGTGTGTGTGTGTGTGTGTGTGTGTGTGTGTGTGTGTGTGTGTGTGTGTGTGTGTGTGTGTGTGTGTGTGTGTGTGTGTGTGTGTGTGTGTGTGTGTGTGTGTGTGTGTGTGTGTGTGTGTGTGTGTGTGTGTGTGTGTGTGTGTGTGTGTGTGTGTGTGTGTGTGTGTGTGTGTGTGTGTGTGTGTGTGTGTGTGTGTGTGTGTGTGTGTGTGTGTGTGTGTGTGTGTGTGTGTGTGTGTGTGTGTGTGTGTGTGTGTGTGTGTGTGTGTGTGTGTGTGTGTGTGTGTGTGTGTGTGTGTGTGTGTGTGTGTGTGTGTGTGTGTGTGTGTGTGTGTGTGTGTGTGTGTGTGTGTGTGTGTGTGTGTGTGTGTGTGTGTGTGTGTGTGTGTGTGTGTGTGTGTGTGTGTGTGTGTGTGTGTGTGTGTGTGTGTGTGTGTGTGTGTGTGTGTGTGTGTGTGTGTGTGTGTGTGTGTGTGTGTGTGTGTGTGTGTGTGTGTGTGTGTGTGTGTGTGTGTGTGTGTGTGTGTGTGTGTGTGTGTGTTATATCCTTTCAAACACCGTGTACAAGCTTCAACAATGGCTATTAATTGTCTGTATGTCTGTTTCCTCAACACAGAAGACACTTGAACCAAAGAACATGACTGTTTGCTGTGTTTTACCTGTGTTACTGGCTCTAGTTGTTGTTAAACTGCTATCTGTCTGTCTGTATGTCTGTTATTACAGCTCTGTCAGTCTAAGTAAAGACATCAAGCTGTCATGACGTGTTTGTTAAACACCGTGTACAAGCTCTAACAACGGCAATCAATTGTCTGTCTGTCTGTTTCCTCAACACAGGAGACACTTGGACCAAAGAATATGACTGTTTTGCTGTGTTTTACCTGTGTTACTCGCTCTAGTTGTTGTTAAACTGCTGTTTGTCTGTCTGTCTGTCTGTTATTACAGCTCTGTCAGTCTAAGTAAAGACATCAAGCTGTCATGACGTGTGTTATATCCTTTCAAACAACATGTACAAGCTTCAACAACGGCTATCAATTATTTGTTTGTCTGTCTGTTTCCTCAACACAAGAGACACTTGGCTATTTTGATACGTTTTACACTGTGTGTTACTCGCTCTAACTGTTGTTAAACACCTGTTTGTCTGTATGTTATTACAAACGCATCTGTCAGTATAAGTAAAGACAGCAAGCTGTCCTGTGTGTATATCCTTTCAAACACCGTGTACAAGCTTCAGCAAGGTTCTATATGATACTTGTTGGTAATCAATTGTCTGTTTGTCTGTCTGTTTTCCTTTAACACAGGAGATACTTGAATCAAAGAACATGGCTATTTGCTACGTTTTAGCAGTGTTACACGCTCTAACTGTTGTTAAACTGTTGTTTGTCTGTCTGTCAGTCTAAGTAAAGACATCAAGCTGTCCTGTGTGTTATATCCATTCAAACAGCGTGTACAAGTTCTAACAAATGGTAATCAGTTGTTTGTCTGTCTGTTTCCTCAACACAGGAAACACTTGCCTATTTTTTGATACGTTTAGCAGTGTTACACGCTCTAACTGCTGTTAAACAGCTGTATGTCTGTCTGTTTGTTATTACAAACACATCTGTCTGTCAGTCTAAGTAAAGACATCAAGCTGTCCTGTGTGTATATCCTTTCAAACACCTTGTACAAGCTCTAACTATGGTAATCAATTGTCTGTCTGTCTGTCTGTTTCCTCAGTTTTACCTGTGTTACATGCTCTAACGGTTGTTAAACAGCTGTATGTCTGTCTGTCTGTTATTACATACCTATGTCTATCAGTCTAAGCAAAGACTTCGAACTGTCATGACGTGTGTGTGTGTCACAACAACATGTACAAGCTTCAGCAAGGTTCCATATGATACTCGTTGGGGCAATCTATTGTCTGTATGTCTGTTGTTACACACATCCATTAGTCTAAGCAAAGCCTTCGTGCTGTCATGACGTGTGTTATATCCTTTCAAACAACATGTACAAGCTCTAACAATGGTATTCAATTGTTTGTCTGTCTGTCTGTTATTACACAGCTCTGTCACTCCAACCAAAGACAACAAGTTGTTATGACAACGTTTTGTTAAACAGCTGTGTCTGTATGTCTGTTGTTACACACATCCATTAGTCTAAGCAAAGCCTTCGTGCTGTCATGACGTGTGTTATATCCTTTCAAACAACGTGTACAAGCTCTAACAATGGTATTCAATTGTTTGTCTGTCTGTCTGTCTGTTATTACACAGCTCTGTCACTCCAACCAAAGACAACGTTTTGTTAAACAGCTGTTTCCTCAACACAGAAGACACTTGAACCAAAGAACATGACTGTTTTTGCTACGTTTTACCTGTGTTACTTGCTCTAGTTGTTGTTGTTAAACTGTTGTCTGTCTGTCTGTCTGTCTGTTATTATTACAGCTCTGTTTGCCTAGGCAAATACATCGAGATGTCATGACACGTTTGTTACACGGCTGTATAAGCTCAAACAAGATTATCTATGATACTTGTGGGGGCAATGTAGTGTCTGTATGTCTGTTGTTCCATTAGTCTAAGCCAAGCCTTCGTGCTGTCATGACGTGTTTGTTAAACAGCTGTACAAGCTTCAACAAGGTTCTATATGATACTTATTAGGCAATCAATTGTCTGTCTGTCTGTTTCCTCAACACAGGAGACACTTGGCTATTTTTGATACGTTTTAGCAGTGTTACACGCTCTAACTGTTGTTAAACAGCTGTTTGTCTCTCTGTTTGTTATTACAAACGCATCAGTCTAAGTAAAGACATCAAGCTGTCATGACGTGTTTGTTAAACAGCTGTACAAGCTCAAACAAGGTTCTATATGATACTTGTTGGGCAATCACTTGTCTGTCTGTCTGTCTGTTTCCTCAGTTTACCTGTGTTACACACTCTAACTGTTGTTAAACAGCTGTCTGTCTGTCTGTCTTTTATTACACAGCTCTGTCAGTCTAAGCAAAGACTTCGAGCTGTCATGACGTGTGTGTGTGTTAACAATCAACAACAGCGTCTATATGTTTTGTTTGGTTCAAGTGGATGTCATTAAACAACTGTGTTATTTCTATAAGGGCCCCCATTCAAGACCTCAACATACGTTAGTGTGTGTGTGTTAAGCCGTGAAACATGTATGACGTCTCTTGCTGTATGTAAGTATACTATTATATTATTTATGTTTGTATACAAACAATACTTATCAAACAATCCTCGTATATCAAAGTTTAGTTTGATGTTTTAAATTGAGTTTTGTTACTTGTGTGTTTTTGATCACTCCCTATATAAATTTAGATTCACTGTGATATAAAACACTAACATAAACAAACCTCCATAAAACCAGGTCTGAGTTTTATTACCTCATTAAAAACAAAACTCATTAACATATCTAGATGTAAATACATTTTGTTATTGATATTATTGATAGTTTGCTTCAAACGTTTTTGTTATTAAATGATATTAGATAGGTAAATTGGAACGTCTTTAAATTTCTTTTTACTATAAATATACAATTGTTTTTTAAATTACAGTTCCTATTATTCAAATTGGTATGTAATAGAGATACCACTTCTGCCCACACACACAAACTCATCAGCCTGATAAACTCGTTTTATGTAACAGGTTTTATTTTATATATACCACTGCGAACAAACTTTCATCGTATGTCTGAATAGCATGATCGGTTTAGGGACGTTTGCATATCTTAGTAAGCTGTATGGTCGGGGTTCAAATCTAATTCAATCTAATTTCAGGCGAACGCTTTTCTTTCAAAATTCATATTTCAAATTAAAATTCGATTTCAAATTACCCGCTCAATATATCTTCCTCATATATGTATGTGTGTGTGCTAAACCGAATGACTGTGTCCAACAGATGTCTCCCCTCGAGCTAGAGAATATTCTCTCACTCTACAACTTTACACATAGAATGTTCTCTAGCTCGATGAGTCAGATCTCTGGACACAACAGACACAAATTTTCAAACAAATTCAAATTTCCCGCCAAAAACGAAATACCCTAACAAACTTCAATACACCTTAACAACAACACAATAAACAAACAAACAGCTGTGTTTACGAACATAACCTTAATAAACAAAATACAAAACATAACCTTAATAAACAAACAGATGCATGGTAATCAACACGTGTGTGAACATAACCTTAATAAACAAATACATAACCTTAATAAACAATCAGACAAATAGTATTCGACAAACACACATGGAGAGCTGACTTGTAGATATCTATGGACACACAGGTCAGACATCTTGGAACGCTTGTGACGTCATCACAGGTTAGTTCCATAGAGACCCGGGTTGTGGCTGTCTATGACAGGTCAGCCATCTTGGAATGCTTGTGACGTCATCTCAGGTCAGACAGTTCCATAGAGACCCGGGTTGCGGCTGTCTATGACAGGTCAGCCATCTTGGAATGCTTGTGACGTCATCTGACAGGTCAGGTGACAACTGACGTTGACACCTGTCAGGTTAGATGACAACTGACAGCTGACAGCTGTCAGGTCAGTGACATTTGACACCTGTCAAATCTGACAGGTCAGCTGTCAACTGTCACAGGTCTGCGCAGGTCAGCGCATGCGCATGATGACTCGCGCATGCGCAGAAAAAAAGTGGAGGGGATGAGCCCAGGTGCCCGACTATCTACTGCTACGACCCTGGAGTCGATCCTTTGCTTCAAGAAAACGAAATTTTTAATTCCTTGAAAGGTATTTTGTTGTATTATCTTTTCTATGTACTGTATGCAATGAGTGTATATTTCACAATCACCTGTTCCGCTTGTGGTGTTCACCTTTCATATGCCAAGGTCACCATAACCTTGGGAAAAGATGCAACTAGGTCAAATGTGCGACCTGTGCCAGAGAGGTGGCGACTGAAAATTGTATCACTAGGCTTTGTGGCATGTAAAATTTAATGTTTTTTTTTGTTGCAGGCTAAAGTCGATTATGAGACAGTAGTTGCAAAGAACGCGTAAGGTGAATAATTAAGAAGTTTATCACATATTTAACTGCGAAATTATACAGTCTTCATGGACATAAGGGGAAGAAAAGCTTCTCAAAACAAACTCCTTCAATGTTATTATAGGTATAGCGGCTCAAAAATATTTTTCTTATAACGTGAAACTGATAAAACAAATTTTTATTCTTTATTTTTAGCTGCTATCAGTCACTGTGTACAAACTGTTACAGCCAAGGATACACACATAGTGATTGGCCAGTGGCTTGCTAAAGCCACAGAAAGGCTAAAAAGAAATATGTTGGGAACGTAGTTGATGGAGAAACGGTGGAGGGAAAAAGAGTCGAGGGAGAAGCAGTTGGAGAGGGAGAAGAAAATTGAAGTCTGTTGGTAATTTTTATAATGAGGTTTTACAAAATTGTTTAATTTATATAGCACACAACAAATTTATATTTGAGGTGATACACATCGTCGACCTAGAACCAGGTTATTCTAAGTCCATTTTTTTAAATTTTACAGATGATTTTTAAACTTCACCAGTTTGCGATTTTTACACTTTTATGACTTAAAAAAAACATATTCCTTAACTGGGTTTAAGGGTTTACTGAAAAGTAGTAACCCACAATTGTACTATTTGTGGCATCTAAGAAAAAATCAATTAAGAAATAACATGCTCCAGACATAGAGTAAGTCACACATGTAACAAATTAATTAGTTAATGAAACTATTCTATATCCACAGCCATTTTTTTAACGTAAAATGGTGCTGCTAAAAATCGATTGTAACATTAAGCTCATAGTAAGACTGTGCAGCCCAGTAGTTATGCCACAGAGTGATATGTGAATAAAACAATCTCGCAATTTTCTTTGATTTTAAATAAGAATAAAAAGGGTTCATGTGAGAAAATGTAGGACTCAACTGAAACATATTTCTGCACACTTAATCCGGCCTTTGTTTATTTGATGTTTTAAGTTTATATGTTAAAAGATATTATTTTGAGTTTATTGCATGATGATATACTTCTTTTTTGCACTGGCGACAGTGCACGAGATTTTTTTATAGTTGGTGAACGTTTGTTTTCATTTATGATAATTTTATGCTTGTTTTATTGTTTCCTTTTTATACCAAAGTTGTATAGTAATCACAGGTTTGACAACAAAGAAAACTACCAGGCTAGTTCCAGTTGTAAAATTTTCAAAAGTTTGGATCTGGTATTAAAACTTGATTTAGGGCCGGTTTGCATATAGTTGCCAGTGAACTACTTAGTAACTATATTGAATCTTCCGTTGCAAGCATAATGACATTCCTTAGTAATTGCTCTTTCATTTGGTCAAAGCTAATTAAAGAGTCTGTAACTGACGGTAACTGAAATAATGCTTAGATTCTACATTCAAAGCTCGAAATAGGTTTGACAAAGTTATTTTCTTATCATAACAACAAACTTATATTTGAGGTATTACTCTAAAGTAAGACCGTCCATCTCAACAGAGTTACGCCACATTATACGTGAATAAAATAATCATGTTAACATTTTCTTTGGTTTCAAATCAGAATAAAAAAGGTTCATTGTAAAAAAATATAAAGCTTAACTGAAACGTATTTCTGGAATCTTGTTTTAAGTTTTATTGGAACACATTTTGTTCTTTTAAATTTCTTGTGTGGCAATATTTATGTGATGTTTTTTTTTTTTTTAATTTAATATTATTGGCTGCGGCATCTCAGGCCATTAGCACATTTTTCCCATCATTCTATATTTTTTAAAATTTTCCAGACAGAGTCAAATTGGCTCGCCCGGGAATCGAACCCGGGACCTCTCGCTTAGCAGGCTGGCACCTATACACCTGCGCCACGAGGGCGTTTATGTGATGTTAAAATATGTTTTTAGTTAATGTTAAAATATATGTGTAAAGGTTGTCTTTTTTTATGACGATTTTATTGTTTCTTATTTCTTCTTGTATAGAGTTACTACCCCATAACATCAGTTTTTGTCAAAATAAAATGCTTATAATATATTATAAAAATTATATTTTATATTACCGATATCATAAATATTTATGGGGTTCTTGCGGTATCCACATTTTATATTTACAGGAATTTTGTGAACATTCCAGTTTTGAACACGCTCGTGCCATTGGACAGAGGCGACATAGGGTTATTCTAGAAATGTCTATACTATGAGCACGAAATAATAAAAGTGCCTTATCAGCAGTGTTTAGACTGCCGCTGGTTGTAAGTCGAGTAGATCAGATCACCGCCTGCCTTATAACCCGTGGCAGTCAAACGTCGCTGATGAGTCACTTTTATCATTTCTTGCACATACAATATATCTACAGTTTATTGTCAGAATGTTTTGCTATGAATATTCTTGAGACAACCTAAGAATATGGTAGATATTTGTAGAATAAGACTGAAGACTGTTCCAGAAATAAGCTGCTATGAGTACACCAGGCACAACCTGAGAATATTCCGGGCATATTCTAAATATATAAGAATATCCTAGATATTCTTGGAATCATATTCACGATTCTTCCAGGAATATCTTGCTATTAATATACCCCGAACAACCTAAGAATATTCCAGAAGTTCATCGAATACTCTTGACACATATTTTCAGAATGTTCTATCATGAATATTCTATTAATAACCTGAGAGTGAAAAAGGCCCACTGTCCGTATACGGGACTCGAACCCGCGACTTCCTAGTCCGATTTTGAAGGTTCGCCTCGCTAACTAAGCTATTCGGCCTATAAATATATTGTTAGGTATAACTATTATGACCAATATATGGTATCATGACCATAAAATAATTCACAAAAGCCCAGACAAACAAGAAGTTGCGACAAACTACGAGTAATTCGGGAAGTAAAAAATAAATTCAAATAAAGCTTAACAGAAGGAATGAGTATGTAAAATTGTAGCTGGAGGGTAATATAGTATTTTACGATAAGAGTGAAATGACGTTCTGAAGGAAAGCAGTGCAAATTTTTTTCCTAAGGCTCGGCCGCGACTTTGCCGCTCCGATAGCACTGCAGCCTTTGGCTTATTGTGCATTTCCTTAGTCTTTTTACTCCACCCATTCCAAAATCAATGTGCCTTGAACTGGTCTGCACAGCGATTGGTAGGGTGAAGTTTTATATCGCTCTGTCTCCGATCTCGACTGACCGTAGATCAGTTGTCTTTTGCGGTCCAGATCTTTACACTCGCGCAAGATGTGCTGGGCTGATTCCTCGCTCTCGACGCAGAGTCTGCATGCGAGGTCCCCCTCGAACCATCCCATTTTATGCAGGTGTTTCTTGACGGCCACGTGTACCGTCAAGAGACCTGTTATGTTTCTGAGCTGTCCGCTGCTAAGATTTAGAAGCTCCACAGCTCTCTTTGAACTGAGTTCGTCAATTACTGACCTTCCATGTCTGAGCCCTGGACAGTCTGCCCAGTACACCTTGTGTTCGTTTCTGACCCAGGACTTAATGGCTCCTCTAACAGTGCTCTTTGTCACGCCCAGAACTGATTCTGATCCCATAAATGGTTCTGCTGACCCCCCTTCGCGAGATTGTCAGATTCTTCATTGCCTTTGACCCCCGAGTGACCCGGCACCCAGATGAGGGTGACCTTATTCTGCCCAGCCAGGTCGCTCGTATCGGCACTCACTCACCAGCCAGGAATTTACCCGTGGGCTACTTAGGGCCTTAAGGGCTGCCTGGTTGTGTGTGGCTATGGGGATGACTTTTTTTATAAAACCATATTCCTTAACTGGGTTTACCACCCTTCAAAATGCTTCAATTGAATTCTTATTACTGTCGATTATTGCTCTTGGTACACTCAAAACGTGTACCAAATTTCGTTCTTATAGGTTCAAGCCTAACTTAGATATTGATTTTTTTGGAAATTATAAACCCCACTTTGAAGGTCTATAACTTCTCAGTGGCGCAACTTATTATAGTGGTAAGTTGCGTTAAATCACAATATTTTGGGTTCTCTAGATGCCCCTGCTCCGTGTCGGTTCTTATGCGAAACACCCTGTATATATATATATATATATATATATATATATATATATATATATATATATATATATATATATATATATATATATATATATATATATATATATATATATATATATATATATATATATATATATATATATATATATATAGATTTTTGAGAATCATAATCTTGGTCATGTAAATTTTCTTGCAAGTTTAGTTAACAAATATCTGCACAAATCTTTAAATAATGTTCCTAAGAAGGTTTAAATTTTTGGTTCATATTAATACTTTTTATCCACTGAGTTTAATAAAAGAATTAAAATTTGAGTAATGGGCTTTCACCCTCATATTATGTTTGATATAATTGGGTATGCTTCCGTAAAATAAATCAAAAACTACCTGGCCAGAAGTCAAATTGGTATTTTAAAAATATCTTTAGGAATTTTCTCTTTTAGTGAATTTTCTTAAAAAACAAACACTAATGAGGAGATCCCGACTTTTGAATTTTGAAAAAAATTCTTCTATTTAGGACCCCTGGAACCCAAATCTGAGGTCGGTTTCAGACTTTATATGTTTATATATATATATATATATATATATATATATATATATATATATATATATATATATATATATATATATATATATGTGTGTGTGTGTGTGTGTGTGTGTCATATATATATATATATATATATATATATATATATATATATATATATATATATATATATATATATATATAGTTAAGTTAGAACGAAACCCTTTGGCCTAGTCGATCTCAACCAGTCATCATAAGGAAAGTGCAATGAACAGCTTACTCAGCATATTAAGTTACTTCGCATGTGATAGTGTTTCTACCCAACACGGAGTGTGTGATCTTGTAAGAGACGTTATAATCATTATTACGGAAACATTAGACGTGTTCACTGTAATCTTCATTCGCTCCTGTAATTTATACAACACTTGTAAAATTCAGAGCATTTATATTATTATAAGTAATTAGTTATTGAATGTAGTTTGCCTGTCTGTTTATATCTTAAATAAAACCTTTTTTAAAAGATTCCAATAAAATTGGAATACGTTATTGGCGCTGCTACCCGGATACCAGACGGCCTTAATTAACGCATAAAAGTTCAATTTAAGCGTCGGATTGTTTCAACAATTTGCTGGTATACGAAGAACCTCACTCATTCGCATCACAAGTGGTCCAGAAGTAAGAAGACTGGTACAGACAGTATGCTGAAATCCCTGTAAGTACTCCTTCCTTAATTTTTGATTGATTTACTTGTGTCCTTTTGTAATATTACTATTTAAGAAATTTTAACAGTCAGTCAAACACATATAATTTATTTCTTAGCTTGCCTAATTGAATAATCATTATTTAAAGTGATCAATTCAAAAATTATAGCTGAAAATATTTTTATAACTAATCTCATATTGGGAAAAATATTTTTTCTGTGTTTTATTTTATTTTATGGTTGAAAGAGATAGATCTCCTATTAATTTTAAAATGACTCAACCAAACCAAACCAATTTACTTCACTCACAAAATGAACTTACGCAGATAGTGCAAGCGTCAGTTATGGTTCCACCCTATACAGGGGGTAGGAAACATTTAAATTATTTTTTAAACCAATGCGAACTATTTATAGAAACCTATAGACAAGACGACAGTTCTCCTAATGCTTCACACATTAATTCAATGATTTTAGAATTTATAAAATCAAAAATTACAGGTGATGCTAGAGATGTCCTAATTAGTTTACCTGAACAGTCCTGGAGCTCTCTTAAAGAAAGTCTCAAGGCACAGTTTGCGGATGCTAGATCCGAAGACCTTTTGTTAAACGACTTGACTACTTGCTTCATGCAAAAAGCACATTCGTTTATAGATTATCATAATTTAATTAAAACTAAATTACAGTCTTTAGTAGAGCATATCAATTTACAGAATTTACCTACAGCAATTATTTTGTATAAAAAGCAATATTTTGAGAATCTGGCACTAAATACTTTCAAAGCAGGTATCATAGAGCCATACCATAGTTACTTAAGATTTGCACATATAACTTCTTTAGAAGCAGCTTTACTAGAATGCCATAAACATGATAATGAGCAAATGCAAGCGAATTTTTTAAATTCTTTAAGACAAAAAGCACAATCATCTAATAAATATGTTCCAAACCCTACTAGAACCCCATATAAAAATCAAAACTTTAATAATAACCCTTTTCAAAGAAACCCTTACAATTTTACACAACCACAAAACATAATACCCCGTGTTAATCAAAGTAACCCAAATCCTAGAGCTAGTGGAAGTAATCAGAGACCAATAACCTATAACAGGCCTCAAAATATTTCACAACAAGGTCCAACCCCTATGTCGATATCTACTAGAAACACTAGACCTCCCTCAAGACCCTCTAGAATAAATAATTATTTTCAACAAAAATCTCCTAGAGCATTAGGTCATGAAGAGCTTCATTTTCATGAAGGCCCTCCTGAGCCCTTTGAAAACGAATCATACGAAAATTATACCGATACAGATTTCGAAAATCAATTTTCAGATCAAGAAAATTTTGACAATAATTTACAAGATGAGGATTTTCTCAAAGAAGCCTCGGAAGAACAGAATTTATAGATATAAATTATATATCAGGTGTCCCAAAACTTCCATTTATAGTGTGTCCATCTTTAAATATGAAAATTCTCCTGGATACGGGGGCATCGAACAGTGTTATTAACCCTAATGTTGCCGAATGTTTTAGCAAAAATTATTTTACTAATGACCCGTTTATATTAAAATCTATAGCTGGTACAGTACAAGGTAATTATAGATTAATTGCCCCTATTTTAAGAGAATTTGGGATTAATAACAAAATTACATTCTGCGTTGCCGAATGGCATAATAGATTTGATGCTTTAATAGGTTCCTCATTATTTAGAGAATTGAAAGCAAAATTAGATTATGAAAACCAAGTTCTAAAAATCAATAACATAGAAATACCATTTTTTTTTCGACTTGAATCCCGCGAATTTTAAACCATTTAAACAAATTTGTCGAGATACTATTAAAATTCCGGTAAATGTAGAGAATGGCTCCGTTCTGTTACCCGAAATGAATGAGTCAAACTTTAGTACCCAAAATTCAATTGCTTTAGCGTGTAATGGTATTTGTACGGTTCCTATAGAAAGAAAAACTCCAAATTTAATTCCAATAAATTTTTACGAGCCAATGGAAGTCGAACCAATTGTAGCTTATGACGTACAATCCCAGTTACCTAAAGAAAACAAAGATGATACTTATATCGATCTGTCTAGCCTTATAAGAACATCTCATCTTAATGATGAAGAAAAAGGAAAACTACTACATTTATGTAAAAAATATAAAGACATTTTTTATAACGAAAATTCGGATTTAACGTTTACACACACTGTTAAACATCATATAAGAACACGAGATGAAACTCCCATTCATGTAAAGTCATATAGATATCCTTTTCATCTAAAAAACGAGATTCAGTCCCAAATTCAAAAACTTTTAGATAATAAAATAATTCGCCCTTCCATCTCGCCCTATTCAGCTCCGGTGTGGATCATCCCCAAGAAAATCGATTCTAGCGGTAAACGCAAATGGAGACTTGTTATAGACTATAGAAAACTAAATGCCAATACTATAGATGACAAGTACCCTTTACCACGCATAGAGAAAATATTGGACAATCTCGGAAAATGCACATATTTTAGCACTATTGATCTTGCTCAAGGGTTCCATCAGATAGAACTCACACCAGAGAATATTGAAAAAACTGCCTTTACCGTTAACAATGGGCATTATGAGTACCTTCGGGTCCCGTTCGGATTGAAGAACGCGCCGAGCAGTTTTGAACGCATGATCGATAATATTTTCCGGGAATACTTGCATAAATTTTGTTTCGTCTACATGGACGATATCGTAATTTTCTCTAAGTCCATCCAAGAACATCTTATACACATAAAACAAGTTTTCCAAAAACTAAGGGAAGTAAATTTAAAGGTACAACTTGATAAGTGTGAATTTTTGCGTAAAGAGGTAGCTTTTCTCGGACATGTGATATCACGGGACGGGATAAGACCGAATCCCAATAAAATTGTGGCTATTCGAAACTACCCTCTTCCGAAAAATCAAAAGCAGATAAAATCCTTCTTAGGTTTGATTGGATATTACCGAAGATTTATAAAAAATTTCGCAAAAATCGTTCATCCATTAACTAAACGCCTAAAGAAAGACACCCCTATGAACATAGATGATCCCCTATACATCCAAGTTTTCGAGCATGCAAAAGAATTAATTTCTAACTCTCCTATTCTTGCTTACCCTGACTTTGAAAAAGAATTCTATTTAACAACCGATGCTAGCAACACAGCAATCGGAGCGGTTTTGTCCCAAGAACAAAAGCCTATCGCTTTTTATTCCAGAGCTCTCAATAGTGCAGAGAAAAACTATTCTACCATCGAAAAAGAGTTGCTTGCTATTGTAACAGCCTGCAAACATTTTCGCCCTTATTTATTTGGCAGAAAATTCAGCATCGAAACCGATCACAAACCCCTAGTTTGGCTTTTCTCTATTAAAGAACCAAACTCTAGACTAGTAAAATGGCGTCTTAAACTAGAGGAATTCGAATATGATATTAAATACAAAAAAGGAAAGGACAACGTTGTTGCCGATGCCCTTTCGCGAATTCCGACTCAAGAAATTAACGCTATTGAAGATGACTCCTTAGACCTTATGTCACTACTAAATAACGCAGAAGATTTGCAAGAACTTACCGACGAAGATTTACAAAGTCTTGGCATAGAATTACCCATTTCGAGAGATCCCGAAACAGACGCTACCGTGCACTCTTCTCAGGAACACCCTGTAGGTGTTATACCATTGACAGAAAAACCACTTAACGTTTACTCGCACCAAGTTATTTTTAAATATGGTCAAAAACACTCTATACAAAAACAAAAGATATTTAAAAGTAAGGAAAGAACGATTGTTCATATTTTACAGAAACAAAAACATCGTGAAATAGAACGCTTTATGAAAGAATATCTTAACCCTAACGCTCTTACTGCATTTTATTTTTTGAATGAAGAATTAATGTTAGAAACTATAAATTACGTAAGAAACAATCTAAATTCGTCAATTAAATTAGTAAGGTGTGATAAAAGGCTTAAAGACATAGAAAACCATTTAGATCAACAAGCGCTTATCATAGATTATCATAAGTCGAATCATAATGGCGTTAATGAAACTTTTAATCATTTCAGAAACGAATATTATTGGCCCAAGATGAAAGACCACATAAACGATATTATTAATAAATGTGAAACTTGTTTAAAAGGTAAATACGAACGAAATCCATATAAGATTCCTTTCCAAGGCCCTTTGGTTGCGAAAAGACCCTTTGAGGTTATACATATTGATACCTTTTCTTTTAATAATTATAAGTTCCTTACGATTATTGATCTTTTTAGCAAATATGCCCAAGCATATTTTATAAAAGACAGAACCGGTCTTACTATAGTTAAAAAGTTAAGACACTATTTTACGCACCATAATTATGCTTTAAGGGTAGTTTGCGACCCCGGTAAGGAATTCGATAATAATGTACTAAAAGAATACCTAAAGACCTTTAAAATACAACTACACGTTACGTCCCCTCAGAATCCAAATTCAAATTCACCCATTGAGAGATTTCACTCAACACTGATCGAGAAAGTAAGATGTTTATTAATAGATAATCCTAAAGAAGATATTTTAGAACTAGTAACTACCGCACTTATAATTTATAATCAATCAATACACTCCACAACAGGCTATACACCTTTTCACCTCCTGTATGGACCCTTTGATAAATTAGATCCTATAGATCCCACAGCTACAGTTTATGAGGAATATAATTCCAAAAGACTTAAAGAAATCATCCCCTTTTATGATCAGATATATAAGAAAACTAAAGAAAAATTAAGCAAAAATTTAGAAAAATTAAATGAAGCGCGAGAAAATGTACCCATTATAAATGAAGAAAAACTAGCTATAAAAACTCCTCGAGTGAAAAAACTAGATTCCCCTTACAAAATTCACAAAAATGTAAAACAAAAGGGTATAAAAATTAGTCTACCCCTTAGCAGAAAGAAACAAGCACACGTTAGTAATGTAAAACGAGTAAGGAAAAAATTTGTGTTTCAGAACGATACTAGCGCTCCTGGTACGTCCGATCCCGGCCCTTCAAATTCATCCCGCTAAAACTAATGGATATTTTAAAGACCCGATAGGTGTCGCTAAAATAATCAATCATTTTCATCGAATCTATTTTTATTTCAACCTTACTTTATTGGAAGAAAATTATCAAAATTGTATCAGAAATAGAGAATTGCTTAGTAAACATTCTTACCCCTATCAACAAATAATCAATAAGCAAATAAACGATATCGAAAATGAACTTTCTAAATTAACTCACTCTCGTAACAAAAGAGGTCTAATTAACGGTCTAGGATCTGTGATCAAAACAATAACAGGTAATCTCGATCAGGACGATCTCAAAGAAATTAACAAAAATTTAGATTTGTTATTTTCAAATCAAAATGGACTTATGTCACAAGTTTCCGACTTGGTATCTTTTGCTTCTCTAATAACTGATAGATTTGAACAGGAACAAGACGTGATCAATAAAAACCTCGATCTCATTAAACAATCTTTTAAAGAGCTTAAGGAGTTTCAACATCAGATAGGTTTATACAGCTTCCAAAAATCTCTAAACGATAATCTTTTAGAGCACATAAAAATCCTTCAGAGAACAATTAGTCTTGCTTTTAATGGCCTTACTAATATAGAGATTTTCACTTCTCGTGATTTAACCCACATAAGTGACCATTTAAAACTAATCTATAGCAATGCTGAACTGATAAGCTTTGACCGCAATCACATATTTAAAATTTTAGAATTTACTCAACTTAATTTAATTGCATTTAGGGACACTATTGTATGTCAATTAAAAATCCCGATTTTACATCCGACCTCTGGCTCCTATTACCACATTATACCTGTCCCTTACCAAAATACCCTTCTTGTACCTCCGAGCTCTTATTACTTAGAGACTCCCGATAAGAACTTGTGGACCAAAGAACACTGCCCTAGAATTGAAGAAGCTATAATATGCAAAGATGAATTCTTCGAAGAAGACTGTTTCCTGAACCAGCTCAAGAACTGCACCCTTGCCAAAGTAATCAACCAATTTTCATACTCAGTGCAGCTCTACAATTGCAACGTCCTGGCAATAACCAATAAACCTCAAGAGTTCACAGAACAGTGCCCCCAAAGTTTGAAAAGACATCGTTTAGAAGAAACCAGCGTACTAACTGCCGTAGCCGAATGCAGAATAATAATTAATGGAAATACCTATGAAGACACCCATCAAAATATAACCTGGGAACAAGAAACATTGATTCCCCTCGATAAATCAATAGCGACGATCCAATATAGACCAATACATCTCAAGGACAACGTCAAGCTAAAACAACATCTTCAGAAGATTCACTCTACCCGTATACACCCACTGGTACACAGCACCCATATAGGAATAACCATCTTTATTATTTTGTTTCTTGTGATAATAGCAATAATAGGTTACAGAAGAAAAAGCAGTTTACCGAAAATCAAGCATAATCGAAAGAACGAGGGCGTTCTTGTATCTGATGATGGAGGAGTTAAGTTAGAACGAAACCCTTTGGCCTAGTCGATCTCAACCAGTCATCATAAGGAAAGTGCAATGAACAGCTTACTCAGCATATTAAGTTACTTCGCATGTGATAGTGTTTCTACCCAACACGGAGTGTGTGATCTTGTAAGAGACGTTATAATCATTATTACGGAAACATTAGACGTGTTCACTGTAATCTTCATTCGCTCCTGTAATTTATACAACACTTGTAAAATTCAGAGCATTTATATTATTATAAGTAATTAGTTATTGAATGTAGTTTGCCTGTCTGTTTATATCTTAAATAAAACCTTTTTTAAAAGATTCCAATAAAATTGGAATACGTTATTATATATATATATATATATATATATATATATATATATATATATATATATATATATATATATATAATATATTTATGTGTCACACCCTAAACTAAAAAATATTGCACCGATTTTGGTGAAACTTGGTGAGTACCTTCCTTTCGCAAGTGGCTTGGATAGGTTTTCCCAGGAAATTTTGTTTTCTTTCGAAAAAAAATTATATCTAAGGAATTAACAAAGGGCAACCAAATTTGGTACGCGGGTTTATATCATTACAAGTAAGTTACCTACCAAAATTTAGCTCTGTAGGTAGAAGGATAAAAAGTTACAGGCATTTAAAGAAAAATAAATTTGGGTCTTTCTCAAAACGTCAAAGTCGCGATTTAAAACGCCAAAATTGGTAATATTTAGGCAATTGCCCTGAAAATAATATGAGCTAGGGAAGGAAAATGTCTCAAGAAGAATGTTTTACAAAGCCTGAAGTCTTACTTTCAATCGTCATTGTCCTTTATTTTACTAAAATATTCCCAGAAAATTCATTTCAAATAGACCCTTTCTCTGATTCTCCGGCAGTAGTATTGGGTATAGAGTTTATCGGTTCATGGTATATCATTTTTGTCAAATTTTCGTAAAAAACCTTTAAAGCTCAATATATCCGTTATTATGCAAGATACGAAAAAATTGTATACATTAATTATAGGGTGTCTTGAGCTACATCTTAAAAAATATTTCTACAATTACAGGCTAAGTCGTTGGTGAATCAAATTTTCTTTTTTTTTTCAATCGAACACGCCTTATGTTATTGCATTTTTGCATTTTCCATCGAAATGAAATACATCTTTGTAAGAAAAGAAATTCGGGACGCAGCAAGTGCGTTATGGTAGCTAATTTTCAGATAATGCTTCAAATATTTGAATAGCTCAATTTGCTACTAACCTATAAAGTTGACTAAGAAACCAGTTTTTTCGGGAACACTATTTAAGTTTACTTGCGGAAATTTTTGTACATTTTCAAACAATAAAGTTATTTTGATGAAACAGGGCACATTGTTTCTACTATATAGGTTATACTGGTAACCAAATTTGATGCGTGCTTTCTTTAAAAAAAACATATTTGCTATTAAAAATATTTTTATAAAATTCACTACCATAACGCACTTGCTGCGTCCAGACTTTTTTAGTATACGCTATCTATTATCTGAAAATTATTCCTATTTGATATTATCTTTACCTGAAAAACTTATTTATTGTTGCTTAAATTTTTATATGCTTAATAAAGATGATTGTTGAGTTTTATTCTTGACAATTTATTGAAAGCAGTGATACTGACCCTTTCTTTTGTCTCACGCCTAGTGGCAATAGAGTGTCATTTTTTATCGAGATATCTAAATGAACGATTATGGACAGTAACAAAAGTTTTGCACTATTAGTCCTAAAAATATGCGCTTATGGGCAAGATTGCTTCCCAGCCAAAATAAGTACAATTTTTATTACTACCCTCTGATTATATTAATTTCAATTTAACACATTTGATCATCGAATTCAGTATCAAACATTAGAAAACCACTTAAAAGAATTTTATCTCAATTTGTAACATCAAATATCAAATTCATTAATTATTGAAGTAAATAGTGGGTTTTCTCAGGGTGGATTAAAATTTGTACTTTATATATATATATATATATATATATATATATATATATATATATATATATATATATATATATATATATATATATTGGGAATAACTATTACAGTGTATTAAAATTCATTGCTAGGATCCCCAGAGTGATGGCAACAAAGTGACAACAGTACCTACGTCTAGAAACTGGGAATTTATTTGTAAGGTTATAAGTACCAGACAAATGAATCTAATACCAAAGGTTGGTAGGATATGTCATGTTCAACACTTTGGCTCAGTTAAATTGCCGGAGAATCATGTTAAAGCCTCCACAGACATAGCAACAAAGATACAACTCTACGTCGAGTACTTACATTTTTTTGTAAGGCCGTAGGTACCGGAAAATTCATATAAACGAAAAGTTTGTAAAATATATCATGCTTAACAATTTGAGGATAGAGTTGCCAGTGATAAATGCGAAGACTTTCAGAGATATATCAACAAAATTACAACTATACGGCCAAGATCTGATGGTATTAGAAAATGTCATAGTCAACAAATTCACTTAATTAAAGTTGCCAGATCCTTGAAAATGCCTCTACAAAGATAATAACAATCTTAGTCATGTGAGTCTAGAAACTGGGAATTTTTTTGGGAGGCCATATAGGTACCTACCGGATAAATGAGGAGGATGGTAGGATGTATCATACTCAACAACTGAACTCAGTTTCAATTGTCAGATATCCATGCTTAGGCCTTCAGCGATCCATGCCTAGGCCTTCAGCGAGATAGCAACAAAAATAGTGCTGCAAGTTAAATCATAACTTCCATATAGCTATGATAATCTACTCTCCTCAGAAAGACATCCTCATGAAATTTATTTAGGGTCCATGACTTAGCACAAAGAAAATATTCGTATTTCTGTACTTATAAAGTTCTTAAACGTTATGTTTTTTTTCTCTCAGGGCTCGTCCACGGCTTTGTCGCCCCGATAGCACTGCAACCTTTGGCTTATTGTGCATGAAACGTTATGTTACTCGAGTTTTAACGAAAAAATGTTATTTTTTACCAAATCACCCCTCATTCATTCCCTACCCACTGAAGCGATGTCACCCAAAAACAATTCGAAGCGTTCTTATGTCGGGTGCTAACTGGATACCAAATTTGAAGATGATATCTCAATTCGTTCGAAAGTTATTGCGCCTACTAACAGACAGACGTACAGACCGACAGTCCGACCGACCGGCAGACAAACAGACAAGAAACATTTCGTTCCAGAATCACGTTTTCTATTTGTTTTGATTTTATTTACGCCGCTTTAACAACAACAAAATTTGCAATTTCTGTACCGATATTCCACCTCCATACATTCAACCCCTAATCTAAAACTGCCATAACATCATCGCCATGGGCTCAAGGACTCTCAAACCTCACGTCACATTAAACCACCAAAGCAAGTAAAGAAAGATCTGTTTAGTGAGGAAACTTCAGCGTCATTAAATACAAATAGGAATACTAAAACGAATACTAGATCAGCATCATTAAAAAATATATTTAAGCAGGTCAGTTCTTCATCTTCGGAAAGTTATGACTCGGACAAGATTTGCGAAGACTCTTCAGACAATTCGGATTTTTTGGGCAGGGAAAGCGAATACTCCGTCGAAGAATCAGAGACAAAATTTACCCTGGTTCAAAAAGAAATATGGTTAAGCGATTTTGTAAGTGTTTCGTTGAAAGAAAAAGAAAGCAGGTTTATAAAGAGTTCGTAGGCCAAATCGTCCGAGTGGTTCAAGAAGAAAAAAATGAGGTGGCAGTAGCTTATGAAGCCAAGTTCCATAAGAAACTATCACCAGCCTACAGACATTTTTATATTCCCAGAGGCTGATGACATCAGTATCATATATAAAAATGAAATAACCGGTGTTTTGTAAAAGTTTAATACCCTTAGACCTGGCAAAGTTTTATTTTCATAAAGATTTCATTATTAATATGTTTGTTTAATTTCACATTGCCTAACTAATAATTACACATACTTCATACTTTGCCCCCCTAATGATTTAATAATAAAAGTGATAAAGTAAAATAAAGGGATATTACAAAACAAAGCTTTATAGATTTAAATTATGACCACCTAGATTTTTAATATGTAGCTAAAACATTAGTATATGCACTGTAAGTAATTTCCTTAGCTCAAAAAAGATTTATCTTCAAATTTGTACAAAATATGCTTTTTTCATTCTTAGCTATTCCACTTTACCCTACTCTCCCCTATATATATATATATATATATATATATATATATATATATATATATATATATATATATATATATATATATATATATATATATATATATATATATATATATATCCGGACCTTGGATTCGGGTTCTAGGTGCCCAAATTCGCGTGCATTTGAAAATTTGTTTGCAAAGTCTCACCATCGGTGCCTCTCTAATAGCGATTTTTTTAATACAAATTCGCTAAAAAACAAATTAATCTAACACTGTAAGATAATAAAGTTCAGAAAATACGCGATGGGTTAAGGTTTTGTTGGGAGTTTTTCCTTCCCTTGGCATTTTGTGAGTTCGCATAATATATGTGACGTGATTTTTCCTTTCCCCTCTACCAATCTTTATGTTATAGATAATTATCAGTAACCTCACAGAACCTGTCAGTATTCTAAACTCTATCACATAAGGCCGTTCCTTGTTTAGCTGTCAAAAATTTAATTCTGAATATGTAGGTATGAAACTGTTAATTATATACGTGAATAATCTAATGCACCAATCAATCAGAAACGCAAAATCGAATTATCAATCCTCAGCGGTTCCTGAAAACGAGATCATACTGTAAATGATAACTTGTGCATTTTATAATAAATTATAAGAGTAGCATTAACTAATAAAAAAAAATTCAAATATGGTCAATAATTATGACGATCACTCGATATATAAATCAAATTCAACTCCTATGACGCCATCTGCAATAAATATAAATTATATTATATTTCCTGACTGCAGGGGCGTCATGCCGTATGTTTAACGATTTTAATGGGTGTCGATTGTCGATATGTGGTGCGATAGTCGATTACTCATTATTCGACACTTGACAGTTGCAGTAGTTCAAGTTTCCAGGTCGCAGTTGGTTGTTGGTTGCGTTCGGTGATCAAGTAGTCAATAGTCAACATTAACATCAATCAACAGTAACAGTCTGTTAAATTTATTAAAACTTATCTAAATAACAGCAAATTATTAGGCGGTTGTCCTAAATTTGAAACATAGAACTGTCATAGAAATAGAAGCATCAGATTATCAGATACACTATTCCTTGTGTCGTCCAAAGTGACGTTACCGCGTAACATTGAAAAAAATTGTTTAGTATTCCGAAGTAACAGTTTAACGGGTGTTGGTATAGCCTTTAGATTATCATACTAAAATACTTTCAGCTTTGAAAAACCTGACTTTCAAGTCTCAAGGCTAGATACTATTACTGTTAGTAATCTTCTGCCTTCCATTGTTACTTTGAGCAAGATCAAATTAGTTAATACAACTCTTATAACATGGCCCCAACACCAACAGGTAAGTAATCCATATAATTTATAATTATATTGTTAAAACTACCTTAAAAAGTTCTATGTAGGTACCTACCTCTGCTTTAGATTTACTTCTACAAGTTGCAATCACGTTGACAGGAGCAGGTTTTTGTGTTAATAGTAATTGCTTAACCAAACCAAGTCCTAAACCCCGATTACAGCCGGTGATTATAATAGATTTCATTTTGTCCGGCACTTGACACTTTTAACCTACTTGATATTGATATTTCATGTAGGACTACTTCCAAGTTGAAAATTTCTGAAGTTCACTGACTGGTCAAGTTTTTTGACTTTGTTAGAAATATAACAGACTGTAAGGTTACGTTTATTACTCCAGTGACGTAAATGCTAGTGTTTAATAAATTTGAGTGATTTTTATCCCTCTGTTAACTGGTTGAAGTGAAGTGATTGTCAAATGGCAGGTAGCAGTTGTTTGAAAACTGTCATATTTCATACATATAGGAAACGACAATATTTTTTTCTTTTCCAAACTTCTGCTTTTGCAAAGAGATTTTTCAGCTCACGTAAGTTTTAATAGAAATCAGAGAACTGATTTTTATCTGTCTGTTTTATTGTAAAAATGACGGTGCAATACGCGCGTATAATATAAAATAAGAATGACTAGCTAAATTCTAATCTTAAGTTTAGTGAACCTAATTACATTTGGATTACTTATATTTCTATACCCGTTTATCCTTATCTTTTGATACCAGAGATTGTAGAAAAGCGACTACACAGAGTGGTTGCAATAACAACGTCGAGGTTACGTGATTACACCTTTGAGAACACAAATGACAACACATTTTTAAGCCTTGACAATCGTTTAGCTAACAATGTTAGCGCAACGATCGTCAGTTCTTAAAAATGTATTGTGGTGCATATTGGGTTCTATAAAGTGTACCTACTTATCGGTGCCTATCACAGGTTACAATCTTCACTCAGTTAATTAGGTAAACTGAATTAAATATTTATATTGAAAGAACTGTAATGATTTGAATCGCTTGATTAAAAAAATATCTGACTTACTTTAGGCTCGTATTTAATGCTAACCTGAATGGAATGGAATGGAATCGGTTCATGAATATTGGTAGTAAAAAATGTTGAAAATGCTGGTTTCATACCCCACATGCTCTGTTAGTTGTGTTTTAACTCGCAAACATATACTGACAAAGAAACAAAACCAATGCACACAAAAGTGTTTTAACCATTATTCTAATTTAAATATAAATCTTTTTAAATCACTAGTGACTTTTAAAGCTACCAAACTAACAGGTGTGTGCGAAACATTCTTGTACAAGGCGACCCTTAAGTAGACGGGTCCCGTCATTTCATGCATTGCGAGAGCCGTATTGCCGGACGGTGCTTATTGCTCTAGAGGCCTGGTCAGGTCAGGCAGCCCTGTAGGTCAGGTCAGGCAGGACCCTATAGCCATAAGTACCGTCCGGCAATGCCGCTTTCTCGATGCATAGACGGGGCCTGTCTACTTAAGGATCACCAAATATTGATTTCAAATTAAAAATTTCACTCACCTACTGTGACCCATTTCTCTGTCAAGAATTTAAATTAACTAATTCTTTTAGCGATATAGAAAATTTTATGATATTAGATTTAGCATCCTCTAAGATGGGTTAGTTCTCAATTGTATGTCTTATTTATAGTGTAGCATACAGGTGTTTCTAAATGTATGAGAAAAAATATGTTCCTGACTTTTAGTTTTCTAGAAACTTTTTTCCTACGTCCACACTCTTTTGGTGATAAGGTTTTAAATGTTCCCAAAATCTATATGAGATAATAAAAAAGACAGAAATGTCTGTTTATAAAATGGCTATTCTTGATAATACCTATAACCCCTCTATCATTATAGTTGATTGAAAATAGGCACCCCTATTTAAAATTTCATCAGAGGTTTGCAACTTTGATAATTTAAAAAGGTGTGTTAAAAGTTGGTCTTCTCAGAAACCTTTTTGGGATCCTTGTTTTCCGTAAAGTGAATAATTTTTGAATAGATACTTTTTTCTATGTCCTCCCCTTCAGAAGTTTTCACTGTTCTTCTCAACATCTCTAGGAGATAATAAAAAATAACTGAGGAATTTCTCTTGATAAAATGGCTGTCCTTGTAACACCTTTACCATTATAACTGGTTGAAAATACCTACTCCCTATTTGAAATTTGATCAGAAGTTTTTAACTGACAATTGAAGAATGTGTGTTGAAAAAATTGGTCTTTGCAGAAACCTTTTTGGCTTGCATGTTTTCTGTAAAATAATGAATTTTTTGAACAAAATAACACAATAGTGCTGCAAATTAAATCAAAGCCTCCACATAGCTGTGATAATCTACTCTCCTCAGAAAGACATTCTCATAAAATGAATTTAGGGTCCATGATTTGACCACAAAGAAGATATTCATGTTCTTGTACCCATAAACTTCTCCAACATTATGATAACTTTAGAACGAATTGAGATTATGTCTTCAAATTTGGTATACAGTTACCATCCAATAAACGAACGGTTCGGATTGTTTTTGGGTAAAATCGCTCCAGGTGATAGAGGATGAATGGGAGTAATTTGATGAAAATTGATTTTTTTTTAAACTCCAGTAATATCATGTTTTAAGGTTTGTTTATTAGAGAAATTTCAATTTCATCAAACATCTGGTATTCTGTGCTGAAATTAAATTAGGGGTTGAATGTGTGGGGGTGGAATATCGGTGACAGAAATTTTTTTTGCTAAAAAAATGGAGTAAAACGTCTTAAGACATATAGGAAACTTGATTCTGGAACGAACATTTTTGTGTGTGTCTGCCTGTATGGCTCCCGACAAAGGAACGCTTCGAATTGTTTTTGGGTAAGATCGCTTCAGGGGGTATGTGATAAATGAGGGGTGATTTGATGAAAATTTAAATTTTTTCGTTAAAACTCTAGTAATATAATGTTTCAAAAGTTTATGGGTAAAGGAATACGAATATTTTATTTGTAGTCATGTCATGGATCTAAAGGAGTGGATTATCACAGCTATGTGGAAGTTATGATTCAATTTGCAGTACTATTATTATTTGGGTTGATTTCACTTTGATGTCTTAGGCTAAGAGCAATTTAGTATTAAATAATTTCAGTAATCTTGAAATATACACAGTCCTTGAAAAGTCTGTAAGTATAATCTAATATCTCCAATATTGGTGGCTTCAAAAAAATATATTTGTCAGTATAGTTTTATTAACAAATAAATCGACTTTTATACTCTATATTTCCAACCATTACGTGGTTGCACGGTATGGGAAGTAAATATTTCAAATTCACCCCTGTATCATGTGGCATTTCATGTTAAAGGTCTTAAGCAAAGCACAAATCAGATTTAATCAAATTGATGCTTTATCAGTAATAGTGAATCATTTGAGTCTACAAGAAAATTGTGTTCATAATAGTTCCCTGGCAAATCATCCTTACATGGTTCTTTCAGATGACAACAGAGTCGAGATATTTTTTTTAAAAATAATTAGTACCAAAGAAATTTCACTGCCACAGTACGAGTCTTTAATCAGTCTTTTCCAAATAGACTAGTAATAGCAGGGTATATAAAATTTGTTGTTTCTAAATTCATCACAACATTGAGTGTACAAGATGCAACGCGTACCAGACATATGTTCATTAAAAGTTAGGAGCTACAAGTACAAGTTATATCCACGATTAATGTTTAGCTGAACCAATCTCTTCGACAGTTGCTGCAGCATTTTGTATCATTAGATTGTAGATTGATTCATGAGTCGTATAGGCATTTGGCCTCTCAGCGCTGGGACCACAATCGATCTTTTGTGCATGACTCTTATTTTCCAAAAAGTTCAGACTTTTTTTGTAGTCTTATATTTTTGGGGAGCTGTGGTATCAGTTAATCCATGTTCGATATGAAATATATAAAAAAACTTCATTCCCATAAATTCCACCTTCTACAAGAACTTAATGTAGATGAGCTGGATTAAACTTCACCAACATGATACCCAGAGCCTCGGTGATCCAGTGGTGAAAACGTGTGCCTCGGACCCAAAAGTACCGGGTTCGATTACCACGGTTCCCCTTTCACTTTTTCAGTATATACTGTAAAATTAACATCAACCGAGTTATGTCATTGTGTTTGAGCAAGTTGAATTTCTGCACTTTCCGCCCTTCGGAGGGGCGTAAAGTCACCTTTCCCGTGTTTAATGCGATGTTGGGCACGTTAAAGATCCCTCCTCTCCTTACGGAAAGGCAGGGGTTCGGCAAAATTTTCATGATAGTGAGTTGAAACTGCTCCCTGGCGTCGGTGATTGACCATAGTCGCGGAAATAGACTGACATTAAAGAAAGGAAAAAAACACTAACCAAATAATTTTTTGTTTTAGCGACGAGTCGATGTTTTTTAACTAAATAGTTGTATACACAGTCATAATTTTCAGTACTGGGTAGACGATAATCCTCATTAGTTTCAAGACACTCATACATATTATCTTGCCAAAGTTAATGTATGAGCCGGTATTATGAATAATTGCATAATGGGACCTTTTCTCAATGGTAATCTTACTAGACAATATTATCTGAGATTTTTTCAGCAACAAATAATTCAAAGTTGCTGCAATAAATTATCTTATTTTCCAGCAATGGGCACACCTACGCATTATTATTTTCCAGTGAGGCACTTTATTGTTAATTAATTTCCTGGTTCCTGGATTGGTGGTGGTAGGCAGACTGATGGCCACCGCGTTCTCCACATTTTACCCATACAATTTTGTTCTAAGGGGTTACATAAAAGACTGAGTGCACTTAACGAATCCTACTCATTTTAAGGATCTGCGTCCAAGAATGAGGAATGTTTGTGCAAGTGTGACTCGCAGCAGACAATGTGGGGCGAGCATTTGAATCTAGGCTTTACTATAACCAAGAAGTTGCATGTGGCCATTTTGAGCAGTTTTACTATTATCAAAAAGTTGGATGTGGCCATTTTGAGCACCTTGTAAGGTGATAAGATACACTTAAGATGTATTACATAGTAGTTAAAGAGGCAATACATAATTTATGTAGTACTTTTTGAAACTGCTGTCACTTGACTAAACATCACCATAGTCACTTCGGACTCGACACGGCGTTACTTTCCTTAAGACGTTTAAAATTAGGTGCCACACGATACAGGCGTGCATTTAAAATATTCGCGTTCCACCTCCTAGCAATCCCTCTTTGAGGATTGAGAACATGAGTGAGTATAAAAGTAGAAACAGGTATTTCTTTGTTCATAAAACTATACCTACCAGTTTATTTTTTAACGGCTACCAACATTTGAAATATAAGACTTTTCGGACACCGCGTATATACACATAGGTGATCCGTATAAAAACCGATACAGAACAGATGCGCGTAGAGAATCGAAAAATATGACGGTTTAATAAATACCAAGTTGCTCGGCTTTTAAATTAAAAAGAACTTTTTTGTCCGCCGACTAATCTTAAAAAAACATATTTTGATTAGCATGCTGTTTTATTGGAAACAGGCTGTAGACCGCTTGGTACCTGTCGGTCACATCGGTTTTTGTATGTCGGCAACTCGTTTAATAAAAAATTAAGTGGAAGGAAACATGCAGTGGTCATTACTAATATAAAATCCCCATCTATTAGATTGTTATAAAAAAAAATAAGTGGACGGAAACATGCAGTGGTCATTACTTATATAAAATCCATATGTATTAGAGTGTTAACTGTTGATCCACAGGGCTCAGTATTGGGTCCCGTTTTTTAGATTCTATATACCAATACATATGAATTTCACAGACGGTTGCTGTATTGTTCTTCACACTTTTATGCAGACGATACTCAACTGTACCTTTCATTGGATAAAGAGAACGTATATGCTGCATCAGAAAAAGTCTGAAAGCAGCAAGTGCGTTATGATAGTAAAAATTTTCATAAAAATGTTTTTAATAGCAAATATGTCTTATTTTTTTTAATGAAAGCAGCCATCAAATTTGGCTACTAGTATAACATGTATAGTAGAAAATTGTATCAAAATAACTTTATTGTTTGAAAAAGTACAAAAAAAATTCGAAAATAAACTTGTTCCCGATTTTCCTGGCCAATGAATCTCTTCAAGCTATTTACCCCATGCAAAGATATAAATTATTCAGAAAAAGCTTTTCGACAAAACTTCAAAAAAAATGTTTGCCTGAAAATTTGCAAACAATTTTTTGACGGAAATCCGGAAAAAATGTTTACATTATTACAAAAATTACCAAAAATCTTACAAAACATTTCTTCGAAAACTGATTTGCTAAAAGAATAGAGACGATTCAAATTATATTCTGTAATTAAAATTGAGAAAAAGAAAATGTAAATTTTTTAACTTTTCACGGAAATTTGAACCAGTGGAAGTGAAGAAACATATAAGCGGAAAAATCCCCATATTTTCATGTCACAAGCTGTTAGAAATAAGAACATTAAATCTGTCACTTTAAAGCTTCATTTGACATTTGTGAAAACAATTGATCAACTACTGATATATTTTGAAAATGTAAACAGAAAATTCTATCAAATTAATTATATCTTACCTTCACTATGTGAAAACTGGAACCTGTGATGAGCACTAATAAGTACACTTTGAGAACACCAAAATCACCACAACACATATTTCAGAGACCTTACGATCGTTTCGTCGACAAAGTCAACATCTTCAGAGGAAGAAAAATTCTAGAATTTTTCTTCCTCTGAAGATGTTGACTTTGTCAACGAAACGATCGTAAGGTCTCTGAAATATGTGTTGTGGTGATTTGGGTGTTCTCAAAGTGTACTTATATCTTACCTTTTTTGTACCAACGTTAATTTAATTTTATTTTTTTCGAAAATTCGCTAAATAATCACATAATCTAATCGTTTATTAGAATTGAATAAAAAAAAAACTGGAAAAAAGAAGTTTAAAACTGATCCCTACATGAATCATGATGGCATGCGATTATAAACGTAAATATTTCGAAAGCTAGCGTCTCTATAGATACTGATAGTGTTATACAAAGAGGGCATGCTTTTTACTTCTGAAATATAAAATACAGGCTGTTCCATTTGAGAAATTTGAGAAAATTAAGTTACGGCAGTTTGATTTTTTTCAAATTCAGCTACTATTTAAGAGCGTCATTAAATTGTCATAGCAGCATGATTTTAATAGTTTTTTTTAGAGCAAAAAAGCTAAAAGGTTTTTTTTTTCAGGAAATTAAAGGCTTAATGAAAATTTTTGGTTACATTTAGACCTAGACACATAATTTTAAAATACGGATGCGCTATGAAGCAATGAGTTCTGAGTTTCTTAACAAAAAAGTCCGTTTTGGATGTTAATATTCCTGGAGGTATAAATCCGAAATACTAATTTATAAAATCAAAAATATCTCTCAAGTGGTTGACTTAAAGCATTTCCAATATACTTTTTTTTTTCAAAAAAGGCCAATATTTCATGGTTTACTACTAAAAGATGTACACGAGGGCTGAGAAAAAAGTTAATGCATATTTATAACCTTTACTAATAATACGTTATCACAGCGCTTGTTATTCTCGGGATATGTGTAAACGGAAAAATATAATTTTATTTCACAACGCTTATTTATTTAATTGTTTTATAATTTAGCTAATAACAAGTAATGTAAAGCTTACTGATCTGATCAAGCTATCCTAGTTGAAGTACTACTGAAGCAACGTAAGGAGTGGGAAAGAAAGCCCGCATGGCAAACAGCCGTAGCCACTTAAATTAGACCAAAAAAATATAATTTAGCAAGTTTAGTTAACTAAAAATTAAGTAATTATGTCAGTTGCTTTATAGATATGTACTTATACGAAAGATATGCTTCTTTATAATTTAAAGAGCTGGATTATTTATAAGTGTGTAAGTATGTAGCTATGAAATACTTTAGCTTTCAAATAAACCTGAATTAATCAACAGTACTTGGTTATTAGTATTGATTATTAGTAATTATAGAACCTGAGCTACGTTTTTGGAAAACGAAGAAGCGGCAAACAAAATTGTCATAGCCGTCTTAGTTTCCGAGCTACAGGGCGATATTGAAAATATTTCATTTTCAGGTACCCCTTGTATTTCAGTTGTCTGACAACTTGTCGAAAAGGTAAAAAACGAATTCTTTTACCTAGAATGTTACTGTTTATGAAATATTGACCAATGTTTGGTTTTTTAAATGGGATATCCTGTATATTTGTCAAGAAATTAATTTGCATCGTCACAAGCTTCTCAAACATATGATACATTAGGGGTTTATTTTAATAAACAACGAAAAGAAGCCTAATTTTCATAATTCGCATTCAAAATTCGGCAGTAGGCCATGCAAAAAAATGTTGCTGTTTATTTCTATATGCTAACAATAAGTGGAGAAAATTATTTAATAATAGCTATTTGTCAATATATCTATTTCTAATTTTCCACAAAACAGTGCTACCTACCTAGGTTTATGTTACAAAAGGAAATAACATTAAAAATAATTATCCAATAAGCATATTAGCAAAAGCCAACTTTGAAAATCGTAACATAAGCAGTAAAGTACTAAATCAAAAGAACTGTTCAGAATGATTTCCATTTTGTTGTATACACGATTCGCATACTTTTCCTATTCGTTTCAAAGAATTAAGCAAAACAACGGGGAGATTTTATAAGTAGCAAAAACTTTCACTTATTGCTTTTCCTAAATCTGGAATATTATTCTAATGAACTTTGTGAATTTTATTCTCCAAATATCCCCATAGAAAGAAATTTAATACAGACAAGTCTGGGGACCTAGGGGGCATCTTATTGGCCCAATGGTTCCGATCCATTGATTTGAAAAATTATTCTCCAGAAATAACCTCGTCACCCTGTACATATCTTAATTGTTATTAACTTATCCACTGATTTTATAACAAAATTTGATTAAACGAGTTACCGATCAAATAATTTCAATGTCATGGGTGTGGCCGGAATCGTGTTGACGTTTCCGCGCCGCCCGAGCTACGTCAAGCGCCGCACATATCTGGGGAATTACTCATCTCTGAGCTGTCACTTGTATATTCACGAGGTGGAGTCAAATTAAAGCCTTAAGTGACTTAAAAATGCACTGAAAGGAACCTCGTCTTACAAGTTGGCAGGAGTATTATTTTTGACATGTAGACGGCCTTGCTAACGACGCGGCGTCGAAACCATTGATAATTTTGACACACAGGTAGGCACGATCATGTTAATAAAAGTTGCTCTTAAATTTACTTTCACATTCATTTTTGGCATCAGAAATGGTAGGTGCCTTTTGAAAAAATTATGTTTTTGACATTTTTCGATTGTCAACTTTGAAAAATCGCAGTAGGCGCATGAAATATAAGAAAAGTATCAGTAATGATGCAAAATATTGACCAAACCATTGTAACCCGAATAAAAAAAATGAACTATTTATTTTCAATGGTTCGGGAGTTATAAATTTCTTAATGGACCCCTGCAACTTCATTTTTTTGTGAAATAGGTGGTATATGTCAAAAACTATGACAGATAAGTGTTGACAACTCGGACGATCTGAACTCAGAATTTAATGTAGAGTCCAGGCATGGAATCAAAATGGGGTATTCTTATTAAAAAAAAAAAGATGGCGCCGATTACCGGTATTTCCTGAAGTGCCGCCATTTTGTAAATACTTGATTTAGACTTGCAGCAGTCGATTCTGGCCGGCTGTAAAATTTCATTATAATACGATTTCGGGAAATCAAAAATTTTCTAACGAACTGGCTACGTGAATCAGCCTGTATACTTATATATATATATATATATATATATATATATATATATATATATATATATATATATATATATATATATATATATGAAAAACCTAAGATTCCGGGACCGGTAGCATAGATCTATAAACATTCATATTTCGATAGATTCAAGGACAGTCCTTATTTGTAGTGGGGGGATATGAAGGGGTAATCATAACTCGCAACATTTGAGGACCATGTCATATTTTTTAATAATTTAACGTATTTATTGAAATAATTATTATCAGTTCCTCTGAGACATTTCTGATAGCTTAAAGATAATTAGAAACATATATTATTGTACCTATTTGACAAAAAAGTGTGAATGTGCGCTTTGTGCATGGCTGTGTATGAATTTGTGTAATGTGTGTAAGTATGCGTGGGTGCGTGCTTGCATGTGGATGTGTCCATACGTGCGTGCATGCAACTTATTAAGAAGGGAGACAAACTAATAATAAATTTGACCAGATTGAAGCACTGCAACCTGATTTTTTAATTAAGAATATTCGCTGCTATTAGTCTTGCAAATCCCTTTAAACAATGATGAGCTCAAAAAAGCTCAAAGATAGTTAGCTAATAGACTTTTTTAGTAAACTTGTTTATTTTAAATGACAGCGATTTTTTGGTAAATATTTTAATTTGACTCTGTTGTAAGTTGACTAAAAAGGATGAACCGTGTTAAAAAAATGACATGAAAGATGTCAAATATAAAAATATAGTCTAGTGAGTTTTTCTGAGCTTTAAAAATGGCGGCTATTCTTGCAGAACAATCTGGTTAAGACGACTAGCCAGGACCGAAAACGTTAAGATGCTTTTTGTTTTCTTTTTCAAACTTAAAAATATTTGCTTTTAATTAAGAAAATCTTTCGTTGCAGTATGTTAACTATTGCTAAGAAAAACTTGCATAACCCTTTTTTTTTCTTTTTTTTTACTAAATCTTCCTCCACAGTGGTTTTTTCAAGTTATTGAATTGCAAATCATCATAACTGCCTAAGGGGAAAGTCGCACTGTCGTCGCCACCATGGTTACCTCTTTTATTCACTTCTTCTAAACCAAACTTTCTCGCTACAGTGCTTACCACTCACACATTAAAATTCCCATTATCCCCAATATTTGAGACTGTTTGCTCACTTTTTTACACATTTTCTTTCTATTCCACATCCTTCTCTTCGTTTTTCAATATCAGGGCTTTGCTTCAATTGTCACCATTACTACCTTATCGTTGACACGGTATGTCTTGCTCACTTTATTGGTCAATTCGTTCCGTAATAGGATTGCCACTCCATCCATTTTCGAGTCTTCTCTTCCACTACATATTTAGTTCTAATATTGCCACTCTTAAAGTCTCCACTGTTCAACCATCTTACTTCCGACATACCAAGTATATTTATATTCACTTCTCCATTATGTTCTTTGCTACTTCCAGTTTTTTGTCCTCGGAAAGCTTCTAACATTTCATGTTCCCACATTAAATGAGTTCTTGATTTCTTTCTCCTTTACATATATTGTAATAATTTCTTTACGTTACGCTCTAACTGATAGGTTGTATATAGTTTCGCATTATAAGGATCTAAGAAGCTTGTCTCCTATGAGTTACCCTACCGAGTCCTGAGTTTCGAATCTCATGACCCATACTTACAAAAAATGTCCTATTTGCAGTCAATTAAAATGCTAAAGCGATGTTCAACACATAGGCACATTTATTACCTGCATTTGTGTTTTTTTTTTGCAGGCAAAAATCACAGCAGCCAAGAGGACCCTCAGCTTTTGGTACAATATCCTTTCACCGCATTCCAAAGTCGAATGTTACTCCTAAATTCTCTTAGAAGCCCACCATTAAACATTCCTTATCTCAGTTAATCTTTAACTAGAGCAAAAGAAAGTTCCTTTGAAAAATCTGCTAGTTTAGGCGCTTAATTAGTAGACACATTAAACTCATAGATTACAAATGATTTGATCCATACAACGTCAACAACACAATATACTATCCGCTATCCGAAGTAGCCATCTACGAGTTTTTTTTTGACAGTCGTCAAATCACACAGCTGATCAAAGGCGCCAAGACCTCCTTTAGTGCTAGTGTATGATATTATTTCTGGTTTCTTCGTTTCTCTATCCATATCACCCTATATATGCATTGTCGATAATAAAATGAGTTTTTTTGGCACATGGAAGACTTACTCTTTTCATCAAATACAAACCTAGATGAATTGATGTCTTTCGGTTTCCAGTAAATGCTTTGGCATATCACGTTTGTTCTGCCTCATTGTTTGTGTCAAGGTTAGCTTCTTTTATAACAATTTTTTGCGACATCGTGAGAACTAACCTAATTATCTGTGGTACAATTTCTGTTTGAACCTTGAAGGGCTGTTGTAAGATAGAGGATCTATTGTGTAGGAATCGGATATTGTTTTTCTCTATCTTCTCCATTGATATAAGGCTTAGCTGAGCACAAATAAAATTTCAGACCATACTTGTCTTGCTTATTGTGTATGCAAACTAAAAAGGTACGAAAGATGCTCTCTTCTCTTAATACCAGGAAAGCCTCTGGCCTTGACGAGATCCCAGCAATTGTTCTCAAAAAATGCGCACCAGAACTTGCTCCTGTCCTGACTCGTCTGTTTCAGATATCTTACAATAAAGGCATATTCCCTAGTAACTGGAAAACTGCTCGAGTACAACCCATCCCCAAGAAAGGATCCAAAGCGCTTCCTAGCAACTACGGGCCTATTTCTCTCCTTTCAGTCATCTCTAAAGTGATGGAAAAGTATATAAACACCGAACTACTAAAATTCCTTGAAAAACACAGTCTAATCCACGACAGGCAGTATGGATTCCGTCAGCGCAGATCGACTGCCGACCTCCTTTCCTTTGTCACCCATTCTTGGAACAAGTCTATGGAACAACATGGTGAATCCCAGATTGTTGCTCTAGACATATCCAAAGCATTCGACCAGGTCTGGCACGCAGCGCTGCTTAATAAACTTCCGGCCTATGGCCTACCACCAAAACTTTGTACCTGGACAGCAAATTTCCTCTCCAACAGGAGCATATCTGTTGTTGTGGATGGCCATTCCTCTAAACTGTATCCAATTAATGCAGGAGTTCCTCAAGGTTCAGCTTTAGCCCCTACTTTGTTTCTTCTCCACATCAATGACCTCCTCTCTAGCACATCCAACCCAGTTCACAGTTACGCGGACGACAGCACCCTCCACTCAAACATACAATATTCTAAGCCTGTCTCTTTAGCCCAATTAGATGAGGATCGCAGACTCATGGAGGGTTCTGTCTCCGTAGACCTCCAAAAAATATTAGACTGGAGAAGTAGAAATCTTGTACAATTCAACCCCACCAAAACTAAGTCTTGCTTTCTTTCTCACAAGAGATACAGCAGCCCTAGACCCATCACAATGAACAACCAAGTTATTCAAAGTAATGAGTCCTTTTCTCTTGTTGGCATTACTGTGGATCGAAATCTTAATTGGCACCAACATGTTACATCAATTGCAGAAGCGGCTGCTAAGAAATTGGGTTTCCTCTTCCGGGCTCGCAAATTCTTTTCACCAACTAATCTCTATACCTTATACACTTCACAAATAAGGCCAAACCTCGAATACTGCTCCCACATCTGGGGTGCAGCTGCCGCTTCTACACTCGCTATCCTGGACTCCATTCAAAAGAGAGCTATACGTCTCATTGGTGACCTTACCCTCACCCAAAGGCTTCCATCCCTTGTCCACCGACGTGCCGTTGGTGACCTCTCTCTCTTTTATAGATATATGCACGGGCACTGCTCAGAGGAGCTTTCCTCCATAATTCCCCCACCTGCTGCCCCCAGCAGATCTACCAGGGGAACAGAGCGAATGCACCCTTTTAACGTCCAGGTCACCAGACATAGAACATCTTGTTATGCCCGCTCTTTTGTCCCGAGGACTTCCAAGTTGTGGAATTCCTTGCCGGCACATGTTTTTCCTTCTCCTCCGAACCTCCAAACCTCCAAGTCCAGAATTAACAAGCTGCCTCTTTCCTCCTTGTCAACACCCACGGTACGATAGTATTTAGGCTGTAAGCCCTCGTGGTGTGTTGTTGACATAAAAAAAAAATGCATATTGTTACACTCTTCGGGGTTCTTTATTTGCTGATTAACAAAACACAGCTTTCCAAACCACTAATTTATTATAACCGACTATTTCCTAATAATAAACACACCAACTAAAATATTTCTCTGTTACCAAATGTCTATAGTTTACTTGTCGCCTTCTAATATTCCGCACAATCACTTATTCACTTACTGACTGCTCTATCTGCTGCCCGTTTATTGATACCGTCTATAATAATTCTATATCTTTCTATATGATTCCATTTCTGTGACTTCAAGTGCCTTCTCGAAATATAATTCTAGAGTATTCACTGTTACCAACACACTCTGCAAGCTGGCGGTGACCATAGAAGTAATATGTTTCATAGAGTTCATAAACTAAACTCCCATAGAGATGGATGTGAAACTGCCCCCTTATTACATTTGACTTTCGTTCGGATTCTGACAGTTCTCTGAATGGTGTAAGCCTGTGCATATGGGCTACATTCACCTGACTGTCTGGGCTATTCTGAATGCGATAGACAACTTCCTTGATCTATTTGACTAACTTGTACGAACCTTTTTATGATTTATGTAGTTTCGGTGACCGTCCCTGCGTCGTACTGGATTGTAAAATCATGCCCGATCTCCTTCTTTCAAACCAGTCGAATTAGCTCGCACGTCATTACGGGTCTTCATGCGGTCGCTTTCTACTCGTATATTCATTCTCAGAGCTGAATGAGTGGTCTATATCCCTTATATTCATTATATAGGAGCTCTCTTATAGAGTATTCGCTGTTACCTACACACTCTGCAACCTGCCTGTGACCATAAAAGTAATGTGCTCCATAGACTTCGTAAACTTAATTCTCATAGACACATCTGCCTCAGAAGCGCAACAAGGTTGTATGAATGATTATGTATTCTAAAAGTGTATAATTTTGTCTGCAGCATTTCTTAAAAATATTCCAAATTTGTCTGATAGCCGCCAATATGTATTATTTTTTTTGCTCTTCTCTGGTGGCTGTATCGTTAAATCACAAACAGTTGATCAAAAACTCAAATCGATTTTTGGACATAGTCTCTTTAGAAATTGGTGGTCCAAATTGAGTTGACCATATATCAGTCAGCGTAATCTTAACCCTTTTCATTACTTAGATATGGTAATCCCGGATAAGGCACACATTTCAACATTATTTGTTGCACCAATATAATGTTGCTTAGCTTTGTAACGAGTCTTCATACTTTCAATTTTAACATTGGTATATAATTATATTACAATTATATCCAAAATATTTTGTGTACAAAATATTTCATATTTTTTTACGTCAAATATAAATATCTTTTTACAGTTCTTGTGCTTCTGCGGTGGAAGTTATGCAGATATCATTTATGTCCATTTTTTGGAATATACTGTTTTTAACTACTGCGAGGTTTATGGATGGCACAGCTCTGCCAAATATAATTTGTTGATTCTGGAGCACCTGCATCAAATTTGTCTTCCTCCGAGCTTTCGTTTTTTTCAAATCTTCATCGTCACCATTGTCAATTTTGACTAGATACATAAATATAAGACAATGTAGCGTCGTATACGACCACTGGTCTAGTATTTTTGGGCTAGAATGGTTGCAATAAAGTTACCGTTCACCAGACTACTTCTCAACAGCAATGCGGAAGGTACGGAGAACTTCGACAACCTGCATATTTTAGCGCCTGCGTAAACTTAAATTTAGATGTAAATACTAGAGCCAGAGACTTTACAAATGTTGGTTTTCTTTGTAGCCGATTTCGCTGTTTGAGAGTATCATCAGGCTAGAGAAAATTGTTATTTATTTATATGTATTCCTGACAACTATAAATAAAAACTCGTTGCTATGTTATGGTGAAAACGCAAATATAAAAAAAAACAGACAACGTCTTTAAAATGTCCATGTGATGTATGTCAATATTAAATATAAAAGTATAATCAACTTATAACAGTAATAACTATAATAACTATAACAACAATTGTAATAATAAAATAACTGATTGACAATAACTCTAATAAAGCAAGTAAAAAGAATTTTGTTTGATATATTTATTTAGAAAGAAGAGTTTCTAAGAGAAGGGAATCCATCAACTCAGTTTGCTCATTTAAAGCATGGTAGTCATTGTCGCGTATGTGGCTTTTTACTTCCAAAGATCAGAAAAATCAAGTTTGTGCTTGTCATTACAAACATGTAGTGGCTCTATGCGGTTATTTACAGTGGGACTATGTTAGGTCTCAATATGTTTTTGAAATGTAGATTTGTTAGCCTGGTTATATCAAAGTGCAGACATATCTTCTCTGTATCTCGAATTTAAGTTTCTAGAAGTTTCGCCGATATAGATTGCATTTTAATGTGTACAATCTAATTTATGAATTCCAGATTTTGTCAACAGTGTCTACGTGATGTATGTCAATATGTTGGGAAACATAACCCATATTATTTAATTAATTTCGTTAATCAAACAACATCTCTCAACACTGTAGCCTTATTGGCCTCCTGACGAAGCAAACAAAAAATCATGACCATAACCGAATTTTCCATAACGTTAGTAACTTGAAATTTGGTGCATAGTATAGTCTCTATAAAGCATGCACGTATCTACCAAAGTTCTTCAAACTACCTTAACTATTTTCGAAGATACAAAAAATTTCCTCAAAAAATTGAATTTTTCGCGAAAAAACTTGTTCGATTGAACTGCTTAACCCTTTCGACAGAAAGGTGTATAAGCACACTTGGTGAACCCGAATAATCACAAAACAGTTTAAAAAACCCTACAATCGTTTAACTAACCAAGTTAGCGTCATCAGATAATGAATAATTCTTAGTTAGAATTATTCATCCTCTGATGACGCTAACTTGGTTAGTGAAACGATCGTCGGGTTTGTTTATATTTTTTTGTGGTGATTCGGGTTCTCCAAGTGTGTTTATCAGTGCTCAGCACAGGTTACAATCTTCACTTAGAGAAAGGTGTATCCAGATTTCATCAAACTCGGTTAGTTATTTATTCTTTACTCACTGGACCGATGCATATATTTTTATTGATTGTTAAATAAATATACCGGTACTTTATGTCTATATAAATAAGATTTGCACAATATATTTTGGCATGCTATTATCAGCTTACAAAACCAAATCATACAAAAACTGTAATAAGTGACGATCGAAATGCATTCTATAGGCCCCAATTAACATAAAATATATATGGTAATTACAGTCCATGAAAGATTACAATCATTACTTCACTAGAAACGTGTAAACTATTAATTTTTGTTTCAATGTGTTTACCATCTTGTACCTACCTAGAAACAAATAAATATAAAAAGTTAAAAAAAAAGAGATTTGCCTTAACAGCAAAGTTTGTTTCTCTAAATCTTAAACCGATAATTATAATCACAACCTATTTGGCAGATTTCATCTCATATACAAGTCACGTTTAGGATATGGCTAAAAATTGACGCATTGTTTGAAATCTTACGATTTTTATAACGAACGTCCCTTGTAGAAAAGGGCTCTCAGCAACTTTGATTAAAAACTACAGGTAAACCTCCCAATGATTTTGATATAATACTTATTTATATATTCCTCTATCTGACAACAGATCAGAGCTGTAAGATGACTGTTATGAATTATGAAGGAAACAAAGAGAGCATGTAGTATTTAGGCAATAAAAATATGAGTACCCATGAGCATCTTGTCAACTAAAGTAACAATAGAATCCTAAGAATACTCATATACTTAGGTAAATATAAAATTCTGGTGGCAAAGGTGTTATATGGCAGGGAATTTTTATAAAAATGTTTAAAAAATATAGAAATTTAAAATTTCATGAGCACAAATTAAGTAGATAAAAGGCATGTGGTGTCCTAAATATTTGCTATAATTTACAAAGAAAAGTTACTGATACCTTTTAGGTCCTATAAAATATGTGTCATACATTTGCTTAGTTAAAAATTTTAGCATCATTGTAGAAAAAATGAAATGGAACAATATATTATAAACTTTAATACGAGGTATCTATGAGTTAAACGGTAATAAGGGGTGCTGCTCTCTCGCATAATTTACAGAGATCATTCTTATAAGTGCAATATATTTTTCAGATCTGACAATCGTTTCTCAAACAAAGTTAGCGCCATCAGAGTGTTGACACCTCTTCTCAAATAGCCATAGAAGGAGCGTAAAAATGTTTGAAAATAAATAGGCTAAGCTATTACGAGGTGAAGAAAAGACATTTTCTATCATATTGCTTATTATTACTTCCACATCGTCACAACGCGTGCATGTGCAAGCATCGCATCGGCGACAAAAATTTCAACATTTTCTTTTCGCTTAAACGTCATAAAAGGCATCAAAACATATAGAAAACATCATTTGGGAACGAATTTTTTTTTGTCTGTCGGGTTGTCGGTCTGTATGTTTGTAGCCACGATAACGTTAGAACGAATTGAGATATACTCTTCAAATTTGGTATACAGTTAGTACCCGACAAACGAACGATTCAGTTTGCTTTTGGGTAAAATCGCGATAGGGGATGAAGGGGGGTGATTTTGTGAAAATTGGCATTTTTTCCTTAAAACTCGAGTAATATGACGTTTTAGAGTTTATTTGTTAGAAAACTTTTAATTTCATCAAATATCTGGTATTCTGTGGTGAAATTAAAATAGAAGTTAAATGTCTGGAGGTGAAATATTGTTGACAAAAATTTTGATTTTTTGTTGTTGTTAAAATGGTGTAAAAAGTCTCGAAACATAGAGGAAACTTGATTCTGGAACAAACATTTTTTTGTCTGTCGGTGTATGTTAATAGACGCAATAACTTTCGAACGAATTGAGATATTATCATCTTTAAATTTGGTATCCAGTTGGCACTCGGTAAAGGAACGCTTCGAATTGTTTTTGGGTAAATCGCTTCAAGGGGTAGGGGATAAATAAGGGATGATTTGGTGAAAATTGACATCTTTTTCATAAAACTCGAGTAATATAACGTTTCAAAAGTTTATGGGTACAGGAATACAAATATTTTCTTTGTAAATAAATTATGACAGCTAGGTGGAAGTATTGATTCAATTTGCAACACTATTTTTTTCCTTCGATATAACAAAAGATAACAAGAAATAAAAGTTTCTCTATACTTAATTCCAACAATTTATGCAACTTCATCCAACAAAATTTTATACAAAAATTAGCAATAATTTTCTAAAAAAATTGCTACAATTTATTTCCTCTAAAATTATCAAAAACGTTTTTTGTTACGAAAATCCGAAACAAAAAGCATAATCACTCCAGAAACCCACAAAAATAATAACAGAGAGTTATGCGCTATTTTGTTGTATGGTATAGGCATAGTTTCTTTAACGTCAGCCTATTTTCGCGACTATGACCAATCACCGACGCCAGGTATCTGTTTCACCTCAATATCCTAGTAATTCTGCCAAATACCTTCCTTTCTGTAAAGATGATAGGAATCTTTAACGTGCTCAAAACCGCATGGTACATGGGACCGACGACTGAGCGCCTCTCCTAAGGGCGGAAGGTGCAGAGATTCAATTTTCTCAAACACAATGCCTCGGTTAATGTTAATTTACAGTATGCACTTAAAAAATAAGTTGACGTTTCTACTGGAAATTGGACCCGGACCTTTAGATACCGAGGCACACATTCTCTTCTCTGGATGGTCGAGGCTGCGAGTTATGCGCTAGAAAAGTATTTTGACAACGAAGTTGCCTTCATCAGCAGCTGTCGCTAAACTGTGTAGCGACAGCTACTGATAAAGACAACTTCAAATTTTTGCAAAGTCTCACCATCGATACCTCTCTCAAAGTGCCCGTTGTACTCTAGTACTCAACAAATTTCGAATCCCAGTATGAATCCGAAATGATGAAACTTAATTAGCGCGTTCAGCCGACACAACTGTCGACTTGGAACATAAACATGTTTCTGTTTTGGTGAAACAAAACGAGTTGAATGTGCCAGGACGATATGTTGAGTGTTACAATGCTAAATGACAATTCTTTCGCCACCGCCAATTGACGTTAGCTAAACTGACATTTGACATAAAGTAAGGTTATATAATTCACCGTTTATTTCAGTGGACGTAAATAATCTTGGTGCCTGAAAGTTCCAGCAGTTGAGGGTAACCGCAGGTCAACTTTTAGCGTTCAGCGAACTAGACGACTCAACATTCTCAACTGTTGATCCATTTCCACTACCCGGATTCGGAATAAAAGATCGAAACAGGTCAGCTGGCAACCACCTCTCGGATACTGTAGCTCTCACCACTTTATTGGCGCGTAGTAAGGAGCAAAATGAAAAATGATCAGCGTAGATAGCCAGAAGAAAAAGAACAAGAATTTGTGTAAGTGAGAGGAATACTATTGAAAATGATTCGAACCGGAAATATGAATCATCCTGTACCCGGATTCTGAAACACAATCACAGCAATTGTTTTTTATGCTGTGACTAAACATTATTCGTCAGTCGACACTGCTAGCAGTGGGCTCGGCAGTCATTAGCTACATTGGATGCTCTCTCACCACTCGCAGGCTCACACCGTTTTGCTGGCGTACTAGTTCTTGAAGACCCAATAATTAAATGAATAATTTAATTTCTTTTTTAATCAGAAAATACAAAATCAAAAGCTGCTGCCTATAGGTACCTGTTACGACCAATAATTAATTAGCAACTTGTCTTGTTCACGTGTAGATGCCAAACATGCCATTGAGTGCATTTTTGATATATTTAAAGATATTCTATAGTCTACACTTTTAAATTTAAATTGGTTAACTTCATATAAATATACAGTGGGAAATGCGGATTTATTCTAATATAGTTTTAGACCAGACACAATAGTTAAAAGTTCAAAATATGAATTAATGAAGCAATTTCTAGTGGAGAATCTCTGATCGATTTCAAATGGCCAGTCATATTGCAGCTCGGATATGACAATAACGAACTCGACTTCCCAAGGAAAAGGGTACTGGGGCCAGTGTTCACAGATTACCTTAAAACACCCCTGTCAAATAGTCCGGTTATCTACTACGGTTCAAAATCCAATGTTCTATCGAACATGCATCAAGGACGTAACCCGCGCCAAGCAATTTGCCCACATGTCCGTCCAGTATCAAATAAATGACACGAGAAAAAACGACGTGCGAAGACTAACTCAACGCACCGAAAACCCCACCGACAAACGAAATGCAAGCAGACTCGTCAAACAAGTACGATTCGTCCCACAAGAACTACGTAACAATTGTTGGGAGGGACGCTGCAAACCTTGTCCACCCAAGAAAATTCCATCTGGCAAATGGAAAAAGCCCATCGCTCCCAAAAACTACCAATCTCTCCACTTCATAGTCAAAACGGCATCGTATACACGGATGCGGACAAAGCAAGCGCATTCGCGGATCATTTCAACAGTTCAGACCGAATTACAACAACGTTGATTTGTCGCACGTCGCAAGAGCGCACCGTAATTCCAGGAGTGCGCTTCGCGCCACCACAGACACAAACATCGAGCCCGCTACTTACAAAGAAGTTTCGCAAATAATCAAGTCCCTGAAAATAGGGAAGCTCAGGGATACGATGGAATCTCCAACGTAGCCCTGAAAAATCTTCCCCGCAAAACAGTAGTATTCATAGTTACAATTAACAAGATTACAACCTTTTTCATCCAAGTGGAAACTTGATATCATCAATATCCCAATACCCAGCAAAATGGCCGAAAGATTAATTCAGAAAAGGCTAACCTCATACACCTCTGAGAACCATATCCACTTTCGAGTGGTAGAAAACATCACCGAAAGATTCATGACAAATAAGTCAACCGGTGCAATATTTCTCGACATTGCTTATGCCTTCGACAGGGCTTGGCATGCAGGCCTCCTTAACAAACTTCTATCATTTAATTATCCGCTTCCTCTGATATTCTTCATCAGATCGTGTCTGAAACAGAGAAAGTCCAGGTTAAACACCTGGGAACCAGGTCTAGAATCCACTCAGCCACGGATGGCCTCCCGCAGGGTTCTGCTATCTCTTCTCTGCTGTACAATATATTTGTCGTGGGCATACCGATGCCGCCCCTGAACGTAACATACGCACTGTACGTAGCCGACACTACCATCAGCAGCTCCACACAGGCGCAACCCAACGTCTACAAACTTCCGTAGACGAGCCGCAAGACTTGTATAGCCATAAACCCCGACCAATGCTCAGCAGTCCTATTTTGCAAGAGGATACACACACCTCATGATAACATATCATTAGACAACAGTCCAATTCATTGGCAGGACTCCGCCAAATACCTCGGGGGTTTCGTGCACAAACGCTTAACACGGCGTCCCCATGACCAACATGCCTGATGGCCAGCTTCGATGTTCATCTCGAGATTCTTTACACTTTTTTAACAGAAATTCCAAATTGTCTATGAACAATAAACTGCTTTGGTACAAACTCACAATCCGGAGAGCCTTGATCTATGCATCCCCTGCAAGGGCCACCGCGGCCTACACACACATTAAGATCCTTCAAATCATCCAGAATAAAATTCTAAGAATGTTTACCGGAGTGCCATGGTTTGTTAGAAACATTCAGATTGACTCTGATCTGAAAATGCCCTCAGTACTTGAGTTTATAACTCCACTATCCACCACTCCGTTCGCAAAAGCCGCTTCTCCCCCAATTGCTCCTTTCCATAGTGCCACCCACTACGATGCGCAACTTCCACTAAGGCATAAGATCCCAAAGCTTATCCTGAGCCGATAACGCCCCCGTGGCAAATCCCAACGTCATCAGTGAAATCATTCCGACGGAGGTATGGACCAATGTCCGGTATTCCAGGAAATGGAGTTTAGCGGATAAGAGTCCACCACTCAGTTCGCAAAAGCCGCTTCTCGGCCAAATGCTCTTCTCCATAGTGCCACCCACAACGATGAGCAACTTCCACTAAGGCATAAGAGTCCAAATCATATCCTAAGCCGATAACCCCCTCGCGGCAAACAGAATGGAAACATTCAACTCCCAACGTAATGTGTGAAATCATTCCGGCGGATGTATTAACCAAGGTTCAGTACTCCAGTGAGTGGAGTTTAGCGGGTAAGAGTCCACCACTCAGTTCGCAAAAGCCGCTTCTCATACAAATGCTCTTCTCCGTAGTGCCACCCACTACGATGAGCAACTTCCACTAGGCACAAGAGTCCAAAGCTTATCCTGAGCCGATAACGCCCCCACGCCAAACAGAATGGACACATTCAAATCCCAACGTCATGTGTGAAATCATTCCAACGGAGGTATGGACCAAGGTCCGGTACTCCAGGGAGTGGAGTTTAATGGATAAGAGTGCCACACTACCTCGATATTCCATACCCTGCTGTATGTGAATGAGGTGTGCATGACGCATTCTCCGCTACTGTTTCCAAAAAAGCTGAATTTTAAGCGTTTTAAATAATAACAATAATTTACGACAAATTATTTACTTTTATATTATTATTGCTTACAGCGTCCTGAAGTAAAAACATCTACTAATTTTATATTGCAAGCTATTTCTCATTTATTTATTTTTTCTATTTCGGTAGTCATATCGCTATTAGCGGGATGGATAAATGAATAGTATGGAATGAAACGATAGTACTAGGTAAGCGCCAAAATTTCCCTGCCTGACCATGAACGAAACAGCGTATACTCGCAATTCAATTTTATTTTTCAATATAGTCACCCCTAACATCAATGCACTTATTCATCCACTTGAATCCTTTCAGCAATAATTTGAGACCCCTAAAATATTCTTTTGGTTTGTCCTCAAAATGTGCCCAAATTGCAGCTTTCACCTCTTCGTCGTCACTGAAATGGCGCCCGCGTCCTTTTTCAAATATCCAAACAGGTAATAGTCACTGGGGGCCATATCTGGACTATACGAAGCATGATCAATTTGTTCGAAAGCGCAGTCAAGTCACGAATTACGGCTTGTGCAATTCCAGCAGTGTGCACGGGTGCATTGTCATGGAGCAAATCCACGCGTCAGGTCTATTTCCCACGTCTTGTCTCCCGAATATTTTGCCGTAATATATGCAGGAGTGTTGCATAATATGCCCCGTTGACTGTGGTATTGCGTTTTTTAAAGTCTATGAGAAGAATACCCCCACAATCCCATAAAATCGTAGACATCACTTTTTTCAGTTGACTGATAGACCGTCGACTCCCTTTTGCAGAACGGATCGTAGACACATAGTTTCATCCCCTATGTCAATTCTCTTCAACACGCCCACAAGGTTTTCTCCACAGAGGTCCAAAAACGATCGGGCACATTCAACACAACGCGGGCTCTGAACTGCTGAAAGATGTTTGGGGGCGCAGCTTGCACTACCTTTATTCATGTCTAAATGTTCATGGAGGATTCGGGGAACGCTTGTATCTGAAAGCCCCGACATTTTTGATAACTCTTTCACTTTCAAGCGTCGATCGCTTAATACGAGATCCTCAACAAGGGCAATCCCGTTGTCCGTCACACCTTACACAATTTTTTCTGTTCTTGCGTCATCTTCCAAGGACTCCTGTCCCATTCGAAACCGTTTTGACGAGTCTTTTACTAGAGAATAAGACGATCTTTGATGTTTTGAGATGGAAGACCTTGTCAAGTAAGAAATTTAATAACAGCTCTATGCTCATTTTTCATGATTTCTTACATCATGATGAGCATGTGTGAATTACGAGTATAAGAAAACTAATTGACATCAAATCCATTTTTGTTTTTTCCAAGGTTAATAAGACCAATGTCTTACCAACTTTTGACACGCTGCGATACCCTGGATTTATGTCAGGCCGGGAAATTTTGGCGCTTACCTCGTTCGTATTAGATTTCTGAACTGATTCTTAAATGGAACAACTTTATTTACTTTGCTTGGAACGTGAACCCACATAGGAACAGACATGTGAAAGTTGACAAGTCGACGTTTGCCACTTTTTCCACAGAGCCACGTCGATTCCCTGTAGCGAATTTTCTTAAAGAAAAATTCGCTTATAGAGAGGTAACGACTTTCGAAAAATATCTTCAAATGTGCGGAATTACAGCTTTTAGAACCCATATCCGATGTCAGTTTCAGGCTTTATATAATATGTACTGTTATACTGTATATGTAAAACATATTTTGCGAAGCTTCTACAGCACCTAGAGACTTCGGGTTTTTCCATTATACTGGAAAATTCTTTCCGGATGCTAAGTTCGTTGGCCAGTTCTAAGAATCAAGTTTTTTCATGAAAATTGGAAATTTTCCTCTAAAAAATTGTATATCTTTTAAACTCGTCAGTTTATTGTGATGAAGTTTAACGTATATGTTGCCATTAAGCTGTGGATTCAATGTTCCAAAAATCATTTTTGTTGAATAAGTGTATTCCAAGTTTTTTCGGAATCAAATTTAACATACTTTGGAAAGTGTCGCCAATGATATTAATTGTTGTTAGAAAAGGACACTAAAATACAATTTGGAGAACTTAATTCATCACAATACAGTTTTTAGACCTGACACTCTTTTCGTTAACGAAGTTAGCGTCATCAGAGGCACAATTATTCATATTGTTATTTCATATAGCGAAAAGATCGTCAGGTCTAAAAACTGTATTGTGATGATTTGGGTTCTCCCAATTGTACTTATCAGTGCTCTTCACAGGTTCCAATCGTCACTCATTCAAGGGCACTAAAAGTTACATAAAATAAACAAAGATGGATAATGCAAATGATTTAATCGTTGGTATTAGTGTTTTTAATCAAAAAATGTCGCATGAGTAACATTAATTTGAGTGAAAAATTTCAGATGCTTATTTGGAGTAAATTGTTTATAAGCGCCTCAGTGGTTCAGTGGTCAGAACGCGTGCCTCTGAACCGAGGGGTACCGGGTTCGATCCCAGGCTTCTCCTTTCAGTTTTTCAGTACATACTGTAACATTGACATCAACCGAGGTTGTAGCATTGTATTGGTGCAAGTTGAATATCTGCTCATTTCGCAATTCGGAGGGGACGTAAAGTAGTGAGGTGAAACTGCTCCATGGCGTCGGTGATTTGCCATAGTCGCTGAAATAGACTGACGGTAGAAAAAGGTAGGTGTTACTTTGCTTGAAAATACAAAAAAAAACCGGGACAACTGTTGGATAAGTAGAATACATATCTTTTTAGCCCAGTTTTCATATTATTTCCAAATATGATGTCAAGCGGGCTCCACATTCGCGGTGCGAAGGCCGCGAATGTGAGTGTGGAGGTTTTCGCGTAGTTTTCGTGGTTCACGTTCGCGCGTCGCGGTGTTCCCCGTCCGGTGACAGTTTTCTGTCCCGCGAGGAAGGAATCGCAGGCGCAAACGTCGCGAATGTGGAGCCCGCGTCAGTTGTCTGCCCCGCAACAAAGGGCCCGCGGAGCGCAAACGCGAACGTGTATTCACGCCGCGAATGTGGAGCCCGCTTCATAGAGACGTAAGTTAAATGACATAATATGTTTGTCTGAAAATTGACGCCACTTCACGGAGACGCTGGAATTTCATAATTTAACACCGGCGTTGCCAGTCACCTTCCCTTGACCCGTAGAATACCACATTATTAGTGTCTTTAAGTGTTTATTGTTTCTTAAACACTTTATTTCGTTAAAATACTCACTTTGCTGTGTTACGCGTTTTTAAGCAAGTGTATAGCATCGCGATAACAAGCTTTATTAGGAACTAGTCCCCCGATTGTCTATTTAGCTTTTACGCTACATGTGTTGGTTTTTTTTTCTTCATACAGCACCGTATTAACGTTACCACAGTAAGTATGTTATTTTCGTATTCGTACAAACGTCCATACTCTTGTTCCGAATCAGTTTTCGTTACTTCTTCGAGAGCGCGTATCATTTCAAGTAATTCTGATTTAATTGTCCTTACTTTCGACAAACAACTAATTCATGTATATTGACTTTTACGTTTTTCCATTTTTCGTTAGCGATATTAACTTGCCCCCTCCTCAATGGTGCCCATAGATCAGATCTCTGAACTTTTTCTATTTTCGCGTTTTACACTTTTAGGGTTGTGTACGTTATCGTTATTTAAAGGTCACACTTTACTCCCGTCTTTGGGTACCTACTAAAAATATAATAATTTGCGTTACGTTAACTTTAAAATAAAGTAGTGCTGCAGATTTAATCATAACGTACACATAGCTGTGATAATCTTCGCTTCTCAGAAAGACATTCTCATGAAATGAATTTAGGGTCCATGACTTGACCACAAAGAAAATATTCATATTCCTGTATCCATAATCGCGTAGCTCATTGGCAGATCCTTCGTCGTTATAGGCTACCGACTACCTGACGTCCTTTTGCTCCTGTGACATGTGTGTCGCTTTTAAACTACAGCTGGGGCCAGCGTTGCCAGATTGTGATAATTTTCTACGTCAATAAACAGTCAAATTAAATTGTCATTTTTGTTCTCGTGCAAAATTTACAATTTCGCAAAAAATATGAGCAGTTGAAAAAGATTTGTAGTTGGAAAAGTATTATGGACAGATCAGTATCATCAACACATTAAAAAACCTCTTAGAATTATTCATCCGTTGATGGCGCTAACTTGATTGGTGAAACGATCGTCCGGTTTTTTTTAATGTGTTGTGGTGATATGGGTTTTCCAAGTGTACAGATCAGTATTTATTATAAGTGGAGGAATCGGATGAAACATTAGAAGAATGAAATGAAGAGAAGAAATGTTTTGGAATGTCAAAATTTTAAAGTTGTTGAATTTGGAGTGCTGTCAAGCAGTTTTGGATGCAACTATGTATATAAAATTATGTTAATATTTATCACAAGTCTTAGGCTTATTGACTAAACATGTTGTATGATTTAAAGCAATAAAGGTGATAATAAAGGTAATAGTACCAGTTATTCAGTAAGGGCGTCAGGTTGTATGCTAGGAACCAGCTCTCATTTCTCGCCAGTAAGACCCCTCTTCGTCCATGACTACAGGAAAAAAAAAAGCACACTGCAACACCCCAAGTCCACGGGAATGAGAAACCCGCTAACAACCGTAACCACCCCTGACCATTCACCTCATCCACACTAATTGTAATATACCTAACTCCGCAAAGAGAAAGAGGCAACACGTAAGATAACTTGATGAACTTTGATGTACACGGTGACTCTATTGAGACTTTATTACGTACCAAAATTGAAGTTTCTAGGTGACGGAAAATTAATTTATTGTAAATTGAAAGATTTTTTGAAAATTCGCGTCTGGACTTTTCTGGCAGTCAGCTGTCAACACAGAAAATGTCAGGTTCGTTTTCATTGTAAGAGTAGAATGTATTTAGGTAAAGTGTGTGATAGTAATAGTTATAATTTATGGGTGTTTTAAGAGGTATGTAGTTTTTTATGAAGATAAATTCCAAGTAAATACAGACGTAGAGTAGAACTTCTGACTGCACAAATGTGTTTGTTCTTTTTGTCCTTGGCGACTTTTCACTTTAAACAGCAGTTACAGCAGTATATTAGTATTTCCATTCGCGTATTGTAGGGTACCACAATGAACACTTCATTCATATGCACCAAACTTGAAGTTTCTAGGTTAATGGGAGATCAAGTTATTGGAATTTGGCAGGTTTCTTATCGCACATTTCATAGTTTATAAAACTTTTTGTCGTGATTATTATTCACGAGAAGTTAACTCAAATTAACGGATCTTTTTTTCTAAAGTCCCCTAAACTCCTAAGTTGCCTGTTTCATTTTTGTTCATATTTTTTCTCTTACATAAAAGCACGGCAAAATTGTGTATTTGCGTGATAAGGAGCTTCCAGTTTTCACTTTTTATTTACAGTTGATGAGTTAAATATGATGTTCTTAATGAAAATTTTAAACTTACGCGGTGTAAAGACCCATCTACAGTGTTTACCTTTACCACGAAAAAAAAATTTCAGCTGCTTATTTATACTGTTTTTACTTTTATTTAATTTACTTTATTCACACCTCATACACAACACAACATTTTTTTCGGCGTGGATGGGAGGGCATCTATTATTCGTGCCAAATGCTGGCCTCGCCAGAGTTCATTAACTTTGTTTTCTTTTGCGCTCTAAAAAGATAAATATCTTTGAACAAGTTACATTAGTAGTCTATTTTCTTGGCATTCTCGTGGCGCAGGTTGCAAGCTGCAAAGCGAGAGGTCATGTGTTCGATTTTCTGGCGGGAAAATGAGAAGTTAACATGGGTTGCAAGATTGGAAAAAAATATAAATACATAGGTTGGTAAAGATTGTGGTAATGGCCTGAGATGCTATAGTAGTAAAAAAAATATATATATTTTTTAAACAACTACAAATTTACCAATAAATATTAAACACAACATGGTTGATAGACAGACTGTTAATAAAAAAATAAATGAAGTCTGTCTCCATTGTGATAAATATCTCTAAAATCAAGGACTTGAGTGCTGCACCAGTTTTTAGCTAAAGTCACTGGTTACTGAGATATCCTGAAAAAGTGTCAAATTTGGGATACCATATAGGGGAGAGTGGGCCAATATCGACCACTTAAGCAAAAACCGTTACGACTGTCCAGTTATACTTGTAGAGTTCAAATTTTGCAGGATTGTGGAAGAAAGTAAAACATCTAAGAAAATGTAAGGTACTCTATTTTTTGTACGAATAAGAAAAACAAAAGATAATACCTTGGTGCGTTGTATCGACCTGTAGACTAAAATTATATCCGGTCAGTGTGATCGGCTAATGTCGACCAGGTGTTTGTAAAAAAATATTCACAAAAAGGAATGTAGAAGACATTTTTAAATTAAAAATACAGATGAAAACCTGAACAGTATTTTAACATTTGTTACAAACGTAATCCTCAGATTTCTCAATCTCCGTGCAGTTAGCGTGAGCCGAACACCCACATGAGCGACACCTCCAACATAATTCGCTGGTAGTGCCAAAATCTTCAGATATAGAACACTTTTCTTCTTCGTCAGCAGTCTTTTTTTGAACCGTTACACGGCTTAACCCGTTGTACTCAATCTTCCTTCACGTGCTTCCTTTTTTCCTTCTTATCTAGCTCATCTTCAAGTGATGTTCAGGTCTTAATAACGGAATGTTGAGTTTTACGTGTAGTACTTCTAGTCTTGACTACCGGCAATGGTACAAGGTCAGCAAAGCTTATGTTCCTCTTTTTGGGTTGCAAAGTCTTATCTTCATCATCAGTCAGTTCATTTTCTAAAACTTGTTCTAGATCTGAACTTGAGTTAGTTGATTCCGTCCCTGAAGATCTACGAGAGCGTTTAGGATTAAATTTAGTGATGGACTGCTTTGGCATGGACAGCCTAGTAGAAGTAGACGGTCAAGCGATAGGATAAGGTGTTCGTTTCCAATTTTCTTTTGAATGAGAATTTTTTGTTGGGGTCATTTTATCAGTAGTTAGATGATTCGGCATAGAAGATGGAACTTCCACAGTTGTCATGTTGGTGAATTCATCATCACTAAATACAAAACGATTAAATGGAAATACGCCGCTCATTTCGAAAGCCTTCACCACTTTTCCACCGTTGCTACCATATTACAAGCGTTCTTAAATACTTCTGCAATATCGGTTTGCAAGATCTTCTGATGTTCCTTGGATTTTACACACCTATCACATTCTCGGTTGTAAGCATTTTTTTTAGCAATCCAAAAAAGCAAATGTCGAGGGGCTGATGCCTGTTCGACGTATGGGAAGGAATTGAGATAACTTGATGCCGTTCTCTCTGCAGAAATTGTAAGTAGTCAAGTTGGAGTGAGTACAGTGATTTTGCATCACCAACAAAACGGGATTTTATTTGCTAGGTTTAGTGATTTTTCTCATAAAATAAAAGTTACTATGGGCGTAATTAAAGTGTATTACAAAAGCTATAGAAGTATAAAGCAAAAATGTAACTTACCTTGATTTGAACACCTTAGATTTACTAAGAAAATACACAAAACTACACTGACACGTGTGCTCCGGCTAGCTGTTAAAGAAATGGCCGATTGTTCTTTGCGGATAAGTGAGCTGCTAGGTGTTAGATGGCGCGTGCAATACACGTGCGATACATGATATACATGCCGTACTTCGGCTTTGGGTTTAGTGGTCGATATTTCACTACTTTCCACTACATCATATTCGGTGTTGTATGCATGTTTTATGGTTTCTGATGGTAAGTTGGGTTTCATCCACGTTTGCAGCCGTTTTTCTTTGTCCCAAATCCCACGCTACCTGTGAGGGAAGATTAAAATAAAATCTACCCAAGCAGGGAAGAAAAGAATCAGAGAAGAAACAAAATATTATCATTCAACATATGAACTTTTAGTAGTTACACACACTTAATCATACGCTATCCAATAATGCGATACCCTTAATTTTTTTTCCTTTTGGTACCTCATCAGAAAAGTCGTAAATGGCCTTATTTAGTTGTTCATCTGAAGAAAGTCTACGTTATCGCAAGTGTTTCTTCAGCTTAGGAAAAGGGTAATAGTCCGATGCAGCAATAAAGTTTTTTTTTTTTAGAAAAATTAGTCGCTTTTTTGGCGCACTTTTAAATTTTTAAATGTTTTTGTGAATATATGCGGTAGTAATTGTAGATTTTGCATATAATCAATCCAAAGAATGCTCTCCCAAAAAAGGTCGTTATCAACTTCCCAGCAGACGCTTGCGTTTTTGCTTTTCTGTGGTGGATATCCTTTGGCATTCATTGCATGACTCTTGTCTTGACTTTTAGTTGCGTTTCAATGCCCGTTGTAATTTTTAAAACAAGTCTTGGGCACGCGATACAGCTGGCAAGTTTTCTTCGCAAATTTTTTGCCTGCACAACTTTTGTCAATGAGCCAGGATTTACGAATCCAGCGCGATGACAATTTATTCATCCCCATATCTTCGTGCAAAATTATTAACACGGATACTTGGCAGGTTCTTATTTCATGGACGATAATCGAAAATTTGATTCGTCGATCCTGTTACACCATTTATTCCGCTTTCTTGATCTCTTCTATCATTGCCTTCACACGTCGTTCGCTGTTGAGGTCATCTACAATATATTCTCTGTCCTATTTGAGCTGCTTTGATCAGAATTTTACTTAAAAATGGGATGACAATGTATACACTTGTATAAGTCATGGCTGTTGCTGTCTTTTGTCAAAAACTCCCATCACGCTTCTTTGCTCTAGTTTTAAATTACTTATTTTCTCGCGTTTACAGCTTCACAAATGCAACAAAAATTAATTAATTTACACACAACTTGACGGACTCTCGTTAAAAAGTAAACAGTTGTCATGATAGCGCGTTTGTTTCATTTTTATCTTCCATTGTATCTTTACATCGTTTTTGTCAATCTGATTTTCCCTAATTATAGATTGATTTGATTAAATGACTTTTCAGTATTAGGTATCAATAGTTTAAGCAAATTTATACTATCAACCTTCAAACACAAAAATGTTTACTTAAGTGCAAGGCGAATTCATATAAGATAAATACTTAAGATAATAATTATTATTTACAACCAAGTTTGAGGCGTTTATTACTCATATTTATTATTCGACATAAATAATTACGCCAGGTCATCTTTAATTTTATTTCCGAAGGCATAATTGGTATGAAAACTAAGTTTCCAGTGTCCAGCTTAATGAAAAATCTAATTATGGGTATCGTTATTTAAAGAGGTGTTTTTCCAGACAACAAAAATGGAACAAGGTGTATAGTTTCTGTTTTATATCGTAAACCAACCTACCAAATTTTTATAACTTTTTTCTTGTAACACAAATTTTGGTGTATAGTTTACTTTTTATATCGTAAACCTAACTATTAATTCATCTGAATGTCGAACTTCGCGACAACACACTTAAATATTAATACTAATTGCGCTTTGAAAACAAAAAAAAACACCCCAATCTTAATGTGGATGTTCAAAATGCATGCCTTGAACGCTTCGGCAGCATC